>CM030876.1:6972245-8209391 GCA_018132145.1 Boehmeria nivea var. tenacissima | reverse complement strand
GTAAACTTCGCAAAAGGCTCTAAAAAATAAAAATGATTGAACGAGCCATGTTTGTTTTATACGCAACTCTTTTGACGAGAAATTCTCAGGCAGTTTTTTTTTTTTTAGTAGAGAACAATTTTATATAGTCATATTTACTTTTTCAATGAATTTTATATCTTAAAAAGATAAATCTGACGATCTAAAATTCTTTTCCATCACAAAACAAAAAAAAAAAATTCCACCTGCGAATCCTCTTTTGATTTAGCTTTGTCATAGTTTTAACTTTTAAGTTATGATAAATAATGTAAAGCAGATGTTTATTTCTTTCAAGCGTAGACCACACGCTAGACCAACTCATTGCTAGCTTAGAGAATATATATAGGATAAATAAATAATTAGTTTAGAGAAGTAAAGAAATGTCAAAAGAGGCGTCGAAACCTCAGCTCTCATACCAGTCGTTATTATCGCCCCAAGTAACTAACCCCATGTTTGGCCCCTCGTTCTAAACATTCCATTCCATTCTATTTTTTTATTTTTTTCAATCCTCCAAACTATTTCATTTCATTCTAATTTTTTTAATTATTTTTTTCAACTTTCTAAATCCCTATACAATATTTTTAAATCTCAACCATTTATACCACCTGAAAATTTGCAAAGTCAAACTATTTTTTAAACTATTTTCCAAACTATTTGAAATGGTAAAAAATGACCAAATTAATTTTCTCAAATTTAGACGTGTTGGTCAAATATAGAATGTTTAAAAAGACACAAGATTAGTGCAAGTCACGTGCTAAGTACCTGTGACGGGGCATTTGTTTTCTCTCTTTATTTTCTTATTAAAATAAAATTAAAAAGAAAAAAAAAAGGGAAAAATGAAAAGAGAAAAACTATATAAAAATAAAAATAAAAAGCAAAGCTGCAAAAAGCCATGTGTCATTGTAATGCTTGGATCCTCTAGACCGTACAGTGTACCCAAAAAGTTGTTTGGTGTCCCCGAAAATTGCCAACCATAAAATCTAAAATTTGGTAGGAGATGTACATTCATTTTTTTTTTTTTTTTTGCTGAACTCATATTTTTAGTTTAGTTTTTGGTCTAGAGCTATTATCTTGTTCGTAAAATATAGAAAAAAAAAATTCTAAAATAATCTTTAAATTTTGTCCGAATTTTAGTTTTATTTTTGCATTTTTGTAATTCTAAAGTGATCGTTCAGTTATTTAAATTAGACTAAAAGTATCGGCAATCATAAATTTATGTGGACTAATGTTTAAATTTTATATAAATGATCAAACTATCCTTTGAATAAAAAAAATAAAAATAAAAATAAAAATAAGATAAGAACTAGACGCAAAGGATAAACAAGGATTAAACAAAACACATAGCCTCCAAAGGGGAAAAAATAAATGATAGCCTATATTTCAAAATATTAAAAAAAAAATAGCCATGTTACGAATTGTATAACAGAAAAAGTGTTGCACAAAATATTACACATTGTAGTGTTAAACAATATCTTACAAATGTTTACAGATGTGTAAATATTTATTTGACATTTTTTGTTATGAAATTCTTTATAGTTGCTATTTTTTTTTAATTTTTTGAAACATAAGCTATCATTTAAAAGACACATTTAATTTTAGTCTATTTTTACAACTTACCCAAAAAATAAAGTCATTAATATATAATGATGACATTGATGAGCAGCTGGAATGAATTCAATTCAAAGGAAAACAAAATAACAAATTAAAATCACAATATCACTCATGTACTCTCTCTCTCTCTCTCTTACTAATTTAGCGTTGTTGAAAGACTTTCTCTTTGTCCGTTTAATTCTCAATCAGAAAAGAGGACGATACAATGGTACACTTGTTGGCATATAGCCTCTAGGGTTTTAGCCAATGAATAAGAATTCTTTACGAGTAAACAAAAAAGGCAAATATATTGCAAATCTCTAATCCAAAATCTAAAATGGCACATAGCAAAGCTCTAATAAAAAACGGAGCAATGGCGTTCTTGGTTTGAAAGCAACTCTGAATGGTTCGAGCTTTAAATCACAACATATTAATGGTGTCGTTCTTGGCCACCGAGTTTGCGAACCCATCCCTCTTAATACCACCAACATATATAGATCCATAGACAACCAAGCTTTCTCTCATATGCTCTTGTTATGACATCGAGTGTGATTGATTTAGGGTTTTGAGGTAGAGATCTGGGGTTTGATCATAAATTTTTTAGATTTTTATTCTGGATTTTCTTAAAATATGTTTTTTTGGTTGAATCGGTTTTTTTAGACAAATAAAAAAGAAACCTTTTTTGAAATAAGAGTCAGTTAAGCAATTAGTCATTTTAAAGGTAAAGTTTGAAGGATTTAGTCATAATTTCACAAAATTAGTGATTTAGCCATAACATATAATTTTTTTTTTTATAACATGTAATATATATACGTGTAAAAAATATAACATTTTTTGTAACTTGTAACATGTAACATAAAATGTTATACTTTTACACGTATATATGTTTCATGTAACAAAAAATGTTACATTTTATGGGCCAAATCCCTAATTTAGTGAAACTATGGCTAAATTCTAAAAAATTACCCAAAAGTTTGATTAAATGCCTAAAAAACTCTAAAAAAAGGTAATATATTATTTTATTAAATAATAATGATGTCTTGTTATATATTATTTTTGAACAAAATTAAGTGGAATGATAATTTTAAACATATAAACAACTGTTTGATCATCTTAAAAGTCCAAAAAATATAAAGACGAACTAGACGTCAAGCAAAATTTATGGATTACTTTGGAATTTTTCCAAAAATATGTCCTTGTGGACTTATGGTGTCCTATTCCTTTGGCTTTATTTGCATCATTATTTTTAAGGGTCTCTTTATTTATCTATTTATTTTGGTTTTTCAAAAAGCTCTATCCTTGGATAGATTCAACGTCTTCATCATGATAATGCAATTAATATATTCTCATCCTCAATATTAGAACTTTTAGACAAGTCGGTTTACATGGGTTGGCAATAATCTAGCCTTAAAATTTGTGCACTAATTATGTATTCCTTGATTAAAGAGAAATCAAATTATGTTGATTCACCAATATACTTAATTCCATAGACCTGTAACAAACCCAAAACTTAAGAAGCATAGAAGCGGTAATGTTTGAATATATATTAATTTGAAATTTTTTACATCAACTTGCATAATTAAGTTTTTACAACTAATCCACCTTATTAACCGAATCCCCTTGTCACTCAAAAACAATTTCGAAGATGGGGGGTTCAAAAGTAAAGTATATTAAAAGAATATTCTACCAAGGTTAGGCCGTAGTCCACGTGACCTTTCCAAGGTTGGTCTCATATTCACTCGCCGTCTTCTATCATTGTCACTAACGGTCAAGATTTCCCTTGAACTAACTTGCAACAAGAGCACACTTGAGCTAATAAGCTAGTAAGTAAACTTTAGAAACACACTTGAAAAACTACAAGTAATGTGATGAAAAACTACAAGTAATGCAATCACAGAAAAGAAATCATAGCATGACAAGAACAAGAGAATAATCACATATTTAGTTACGTCGTTGGCACTTAGAAATCTCCCTTGATGACTTCTCAATTCTCTTACTTTAAGTCCTATATGTATTCTTGATTTAGTTAGTTACACGTATGCACATGACTTGTTAAGGATCCTTGATTAGATCAATATTGGGAAGATTTGTTTGCTTGACCTTCCTTAGTCCTCTAGCTGGTCGTTCTGAAACTTATATGATACTAGAGAAGGATTTGCTGGCCTGACCTTTTTTGGCCCCTCGTGAGCGTTTCGAGAACTTATAGTGCATCTTAAGGGGTACTTACTTGCCAAACCCCTCTAAGCCCCGTGCAAGCCTTTTTAGGATTCGCACCAACATCCACACAATACACACGATTCATTCGCAACGTTTTATATATATGGTCCCATAGCCACCGACTAATAAATCACACACATAAACATAGACACAATATAACAAACCTACAGTCCTATACTTGCTGGTTTGTTGACCAAACAAGCAAGTGTAACGCGAGCCCATACTCACGTACAAAAAGCAAGAATAATATCTTTAGAGTTCAACAATACTAAACTAAAGGCATTACATGGTAAGAGGGAAATCTACACACGCACACAACGACATTCGAACATGATAACGTCTACTCGTGTCACAGTAAGAGTCCACTTACCTGAGGCTCTAGATTTTCCGCCTTGGTCCTCAAGGCCGCCTTTCTTGCGGTGCCCCTCCTTGGAACCCGATGGGCGACAATTTTGTCCAACATGTGAGTAAGTGGGTCAAATGCCAATTTCGAATAGTCAATCAAACAAAGAATTGCTCTAAGGGTAGATGGTCTACTTGTAGTGTAGCGACCCGATTTTTCGGACCGTTATTTTACTAAATAACTTACTTATTATTATAGGCGGAAAAAAAATCGTATAATTTTTTTAAAACATACTTCATAAAGGCATAATATTACTTAAGAATAATAATATAAATTAAATTCTCCTAAAGACTTTATTCAAAATGAATACTAAGAATATAATAATATTGTTTTAAAATGAATTAACTAATAATATTACTTGGAAAATATAATATCATAATCAAATAATAACATAACATAAATTGTCTTGGAAATAAAATGACTTATATAAATAACTTTATTTGCGGAAATAGTTTATTTCTGTGGCTTTCCCATATACCCGCCTGCTTGCCTTTCACCGCTGCAGCATAACTCGACTTCACACTATAGACTTCTTACCTACAGTACGAAGGAAAAATGTGCAAGCTCGAAAAGCCCAGTCATACAATTATTTTCTCACAAAAAGATTATGCAATGCATGATCGTTTATTCATAATTATTCATTTCATATCATTATCTAACTTTATCTTGCCTCCTAGAGGATCCTCATCATAGTGTTCGTACCTCGTTGAGCGCGACCGATAGTCGACAAGGGTGTACAAAGTCCTCGATGACCGAGGTCAATACATCATAAACATATTTATAGAACCGCCTCCTTAATGCCCTTAGGTCGACACAAGGAGGACGGACGATACGACACAGTTTTAACTTGGTTATCACTTGATTATAAGATGACATGCATCATGAACATTTAACTTGAAAAGACATTATAATCATATTTACAATTTATAAAGATATGATTTCATACCTTTAACATCATAACATGCTTCATAAAGTCACACAACATTGCATAACACGATTTTTATTTTAAACAATTTCGTACTGTAGTGAGATTGTACTCACCTTGAGTCGAGTGGTTGTTTGAGTAAGGCTCGATAAATTGTCGGGAGCGGAACTTAAAATCATAAGTTGATGTAAGTATAGATTATAATTCTTAACTTTTATCTAAACGACTAACATTCTAAGGGGACGTAGTTTATACTTTAAAAGCAATTTTGTTTTAAAAACATATACATATATATATTATTTTACTTTGTTTATTTATTTATTTATTATTTTTAATAAGAATAAGTTATAACAGTATGATAATATTCACCGCAACGCTCCCAGGCCGATTGGAAAGGGTACTATGATCTCGTTTCAGAGCCAAACTTGCCTAGACAGAACGAGGTTCCTAGGTAAGTGTGGCGGAGATCGCAAAGCACGCCTTATTTAATAACCAATCATTCTAGACAGAGCGTTTTTGGTTTTCTATGTCACACAATTACAACTAAGTCCTTATTAAAAGTTTTATTTACAATTAAAGATAACAAAATATTAAATAGGTTAATATCTCAATTTGAAATATATTTTTACTTTGGGTGCTAAAATTGGTCGAATTATTAATTTAAATTTTTAGAAAAATCCGTAGAGAATATCGAAAAATGTGCTAAAGTAACCCTTATTATTTTTGAAAAATATATAACTTTTCAACTACAAGTTTTTATAGAAAACGTGTATTAATAGGACTTCTTTTAGAAAGTAGATTCAGAAGTTTCGGAAAATCAGGATTAACCCGAGATTTAATGCCGAATTTTGAAAACTCTTATTTCACAAAACTTATCTAAAATTTAATTTTATAAAAATCTATAGTTATCATTGAAAGCTAATTTGGCCGTTAAATTATCCAAAAAGTCATCGGAATTCGAACTGCGCAAACTGTCCCGTGCTGGAACAGTTTGTATAGCCTCGGTTCCGGATTTTTCATAATAAATCCATAGCTCTGAAAAATTAAATATATACTGTAGACTTATAAGAAAACATACATGAATTTTTTTAAAAGCAGGAAAAATCTTTTGTGTGGACAGAATAATTAAAACAGTGGGATATAGCATAAAAATCCTAGTTTCGGGCCTATAGAGAATTTAGATCAATAAATTCGTGTAAAGCCTAAAGATATGAAACCTAAGAATCATATTTCAGTATAAGGATATGAGAGTAAACCTCCAATTTGATGCTTAGTCTTCTCGAGGCTTGATTCCTTGAGTTTGCCCTTCGAACGCCCTTTTTCCTAAAGAACTCTATATCGGGTTAGCCTCGGATTAAATTCTCAGAACTTAAACATGGAAGGAGTAAGTTTATACCTTTATGTGGATAGAGTAACTCCTCTAGAGCTTCTACAATGGTCAGCTATCTCTCCAAAAATTTCTTCAGAGTTTCTCTAAAAATTCTCTCAGAGTTTTTCTCTCTGTTGCTAGAGCGTAGAATATATATATATATTTTTTGGTGGAGTGAAGTGAGGCCTAAAGGTCCTATTTATAGACTAAGGTGGTGCCTAGGGTTAGAGAAAGAGGGGAGGATATTTCTCCTGATCCTTGTAAAACTCAGTCAAAATTACCGTATAATTCTAATTCATGATTATTTATTCTTATTTAATTTATATTCCTCAAGATAATGAAAGAAATAAAATCTCCTTCTATTCACACTTAAATGACGTCATTTATTGGGGTTTAGGGCTTCAATTTCGTACAAGGGGTTTTAAATAGACCTAATTTACAAAATCATGTCGTTTTGACGTATGCCTTCAAAACTATGTCGTTTTCGCAGACTGGTTCGCACACTAAACTTCATCAGTCATAACTTTCTCTATACTAATCCGATTGATACATATGATACACCGTTAGAAAACTTATTGAAAGATCTTTAAAATGGTATGCAATATGCTATATAAAATTTTTATATAGCCTAAGAGGAATTAAAATATATATATATACAGCCTGAATCTCATCATAATTATAGTTTGACTTATAATTATTTTCAACTTAAATACTCTGACAATTACTGTTAATTTTCATAACATACAATACGTGACGTAATGTCATGAAAATAATCTCTTTTATCAAATTAAATTATTAGAGACTATTATATAAAAAGGTTGGGTTATCACATGTAGCAAGTCTTTAATTAAAAGTTGACTAACGGGATGTCGAAATGCTATCTTAGGAGCATTTCATCCCATAAGTCGTCGACTTAGCTTTACCCGATAATCCGTAACTAACAGGTAGGTGGCTCGACAAAGTTAGGTGAGAAAGTCCTTTGTTCTCGTTGGCTTTATAAACACATTTTAGTAATTGTCTAAACTTGGAATAGAAAATCAGACAAAGATTCTCCTATTTTTGGATATCTTGGTTGAAGCCTTCACCTATGATCAACCTAGCATCGAACTACATTTGGTCACATATTTTAAACAACAACCACAAAAAACAATATATGCAATATATTGATAATTGGTTAACAAAATAGTAAGTAATCAACATCAAGTCCCAATGGCTCAGATCCATATAAGAGCAATTGACATTAAGTTGAAAATTAAAATCAACATTAAAATGCATTTCCAAACTCGTTTTGTCAGAGATCTAGGATTTACAACAACCTAGACTAACTAGATATGGTTTTTGAATCAAGAGCTTTAACCATATGGAGCTCCGAGTTAAACCAAAAAACACGATTCTTCGTAAATCATAAAGCTCCCAAATGTTTTAAACTCAATTCTTAATTAAAATTCAAGTCTCAAAACCGCTATGCAGCACGAGAATTTAACACCCTAGACTAACCATCATTTCCAGAATTTTGCAAAGGTGGTTTCAACAGACTAACCATCCTTTATTCCATAAAATTACAACGTGCTTGTTTTAACAACTACTTGACCAAAACTAATAACCATTAGAACAACAAAATTTCCAATCACACAGAAATGTGAAAAAAAAATCAAACAATCAAAATTTTCGCGACATCATTGAGCCAATCGTGGTTCAAAAGATGGCTTAACAACACCAAAACTACACACACGGAAAAGAAAAACTATAGAGTTCAACAGAAATCTTTAAAATAAAAGACCATATAATAATTAAACACTTACTCAATGTTAAGATTGGACGGTAGCATCGGTGGGAGGTCAAAGCAACGACAGTGTCGGGTCGAGCTCGAAGCAATGACAATAGGGGCTCGGGGTTTAGGGCTTTATGCAGAGGGGGTCAGGATTGGGATGACAACTTTGAGGGATCCAACGAGAGAGAAGGGGAATAAGGGGGATTGGTGTTTGATCAGTGCAGGGAGTGAAGGGGAAAGATTGAGAAAAATTGAGATAGAGAGAGAAGGGGCATGTGGATTGGGGTTTTAAAGTACCGAGAATTATTGGCAACCATTTAAAACGAATCAACAACCATCAATGGTCACCGAAAAAATTCCCGAAATTGGCGCCTTTTGGCTAATTTCCCCAATAAAATTATTAAAACTTATCGGTGACCATACATGATCGTTGCTACTAATTAAAATATGGGACCACATATCTGCGAGATTGAAAATTCGGGTCAAAATTTTTCCGCACTTTACTATTAGCGTCCATTTATATTTACGGGAGAAATTTTTGCGCTATACAAATGGTCGCTGCTTATTATTAGTGACCAATCATGGTCACGAATACTGAAATATCAACAACAAACAATGGTATGCTTCTGCGTATAAAAAAAAAAAAAACTTTTTTGGTTGCTTCTTTTTATCGGCGACCATGACAATGCTTTATTAGCGACCATTATGTATGCTTAGTTTGGTATTTGTAGAATTATAATAGTTTACTAATTTGTGGAATCATATTAGTGTTTTATCAGCTACAATAATTCAGATATATCTACAACCTTTTTCTCACAATTTTATGCAAACAACAATTGATGGATATATATATATATGTATATGTATATATATATATATATATGCTAAGTTTTGTGTCACGACCCAACTCTCTCGGCCGGAGGCCGCGGCAGGGGTTCTTTTCTCTTTACTACTATTATTCTTACTTAAAACGTAAAACACAAATTACTTTATAACATAACGACCTCGTATATATTTTTTAATAATACGAAAGTTAAAATACTTTTCTAAATCAAAATTTTGTCTCCTGACTTCTCTTGAGTTTAGGAAAAGAGCCACTACTTTATCTCAAGTTCGGAGCCTCAGGATCTATTCCCGATCACAATATCGTATCTTTTTCAAAATACAGAATGCGGAATTTAAAACATATATGACTTTCTCTTCTTGGGTTGCTACACACATCGCCCACTGCTAGTAGCTCTACTTCTACAGATCTTCTGATTTAGCTTTTCCCTTACCTATAACACCAAGGAAAAACTAATGAGTTGATAAACTCAGTAAGGGCAAAACTACTCTATCTTAATGATGCAATGCAATGCAACAAGGATTCATATATGCAACAACAATTCGCAATGCAAGAGATAGAGAGTTTGATCGTCTTCGGACGAACAAACCCTAACAAACCGTTCTTTCTATGATTCACCACCTTTGGGGTTAACTCTTCTTTCTTTCTTTCTCTCTTTCTCTTGTCGGGGATCCACTGATGGAAGCCGCTTCTGTCTCAATTCTGAAGCGCACCACAGGAGATGGCCAAATCTCCCAACAATGAATAATATAGCTCTCTTGGAGCCGGCGGTTCCATCGACTTACGTTATACTATATTTGTACATTATGACCCGACGTCTACTCTCTCGGAGGATTGGGGTCTAACAAGAGGTGTTAGTTTTTCTAGCGAAGAAAGGTCAGATGAAACCGGGCTCTTGTAGAGTCCTGGTGGTTTTAACCTCTTGTATCGGGGTACCAGGATCCACAATAATGAATTCATTGGGATTTCTAGGATCAACAAACAACAAGACTTGGTTGTCTTTCTAGCCCTAAACTTGCTCGGGTCGAAACCCGGCTCCAATTCTTTCAAGGACCGTAGTCCGACTTTCTTAACGTTTTAGTCACGTTTTATTCTAGAGACAAAGCTCTACTTAATTTCTTTTGTTTACTTTCTTTCTTTTCTTTCTCTTTTACTTTCTTTCTAAGGCTTGGTACGGCTTTGTACTTCTTTTAGTTTCACAATATACATGTATATTCACACGATACGGTTATCAGGAATAGCAAGTAAAAGCCTAACAAACAAGCACACATAAGCACATGATCCCTTCATCAATTATCTACGGTTGTCACGACGTTTCGTTGGAAACTTGCTCGTAAAATCTTTTGTAACCATTTTAATCCCTTCATCAAGGACATAATGGAAAGTGTCTAAGGCATGAAAGAAGCTAAAAGAAACATTCATGGCCAAGACATTAAAGCTAGTTAAAATCGACACAAACACCACACACACACACGCACAAGCCTCAAAAGCTAGGTTTCTAACTTCCACCTAGGATTGTGTTCGGATTTTCACCAAGCAAAACACCATGCATGCTCCCTATTACAACATATCAACACTAAATATATCCAGTGGTCATAGAAAAATAAGAACTATTCCTTAAACTACTCAGAACTCACAAGGTTTAGAGATATATACCTAAAGTTCCAGGTTGAACTTTTTTTTTGTGGTGTTCTTTCTTGTCCTAGGCCGACTTCCTCTAGGATTTTTCTTCTAAAAATCCTTCTTGGTAGCCTTTGACACGTTAGGGCAGAGGTGAAAGGAAAGGTTTAGAGGTGTTTTAAAGAAACTAAAACCATACGAAAAGCTAATTAAGTTACCTTTGGTTTAGGTTTGGAAAAATCGTTTGAACTTGTAGGCTTTTTCTTCTTCCTTTCCTTGAGCAAATCCACCCCTCTCTCTCTCTATTTCTCTTGGTCTTTTTCTTCCTCTTCTCTCTAACCCCAAGCATGGGTTTCCACTCTATTTGACTGAGCAAAATGAAAAAAATGAGAGCTTATGGTCTAGCATCCCTTTTATAGGCAATTGGGAAGCTCGTTGAGTAAGCTTACTCAACCAAGCTAGTCTCTCTCTCTCTTCTTCAAATCGAACCATGGTTAGTTAATTTTTCTCCAAATTTATTCAAAAACATAAATTCTTATTTGATCTAATATAGGCTGCACAATTTTTTGGCCATTGATTTCACTTGGTATCTCATCTAAGGGCTAGAATGGAGCAAGAACAACTTTTTAGGCTTTAACTTTTGTGACACTTGTCAAAAGCTCCTCAAACTTGACCAACACCTTGCCAAAACCCATTTCCCATTAAATAATGACTCAAAGATGACTAAGGGCTGGTGAAATTCGGATTTACTCTCAAATATTACACCATTTTACTTAATTTATGCTATTAGTGCATGGAATATAAATATTAGAGAAAATATATTTCTCACTTACTGTGCCCCACGGTTTTACAATAATAAATTGGAAAAATTATTTCTCCTCGTCAATTACTAGTAGAATAATGTTTATCTACTGTTCTGGGGTTGATTGCTATCAGAAAAAATCCCGAGGAACCTGTTTTCACGGTAACGGTGACTAAACCGTCATTTTCCTGACTTACCGTAATCGATATTTCTTATTCTTGAATTCTATTATCCCGAGACTTTAAGAGACTCTTATTTGTTTCTAGTAACCTATAAAAATATAATTAGAAGTCTTTGTGGTCGTTTTTGAGCTCCATCACGATTTTGCCATTCTTTACGGTAAAATCTTGTTTTTTTTACCGAAATCTTCTCGTTTCGGCTTCGTTTTAGCTTGGAATGACTTCAAACTTTAAACAAAGGCCTATAATGTGACTTTAAGTCATTTTCTAGCCTTAAAAAAATGTTACGACTGTCGAGGGTCATTTTTCTAAAATTTTGGCTAAAATGTAATTTTCTAAAAGTTCAAGGGCTATTGTACAATTTTTTTTAAATTAAGCCTAACTTTGCTTTGTGACCACTATTATAATAACTTATTTCTTAATGGATTAAATAAGTAATGAAAGTGAAATTCATACTTTATTTGATGATTCGAGACGACATTCACAAAAATGTCGGAGTTCACAAAATACAATTCTTTCTTCGAGAATTTTATCCCGACATGGAGCCAGTAGGGTAACCCCGGGGTCGGGAGTTACAAATCCCTAACTAATATGAAAAGTTTCGTCCCCGAAACTCAGAATAAGACCGGGTATCTATCTCGAATCTCGCTTTCTCGTTCCCATATTACTGAATCGATTGTGTGTCCCTTCCACTGTATCTTGACCAATTGTATCTTCTTGTTTCTCAATTGCTTCTCGATGCGGTCTAAAATCTTTTCGGGCTGTACTTCGTGGTTGAGATCTGTTGTAATCTCCACCTTTGGGTACTTAAGAATGTATGCGGGGTCGGCTATATACTTTCTCAACATGGACACATGAAACACGTCAGCAGCCATTGCAGGTGGCAACGCCAATCGGTAAGCTACCTTGCTGACTTTAAAGAGAATTTCGAAAGGTCCAATGTATCGAGGGCCTAGTTTGCCCTTCTTATGAAATCTCATCATTCCTCTGACTGGAGACGTTTTCAAGAATACTTTGTCTCCCACTTCAAACTCCAACAAGTGTCTCCTCTTGTCGGCAGAGCTCTTCTATCAGCTTTGGGCTATTTCCATCTGTTGTCGGATCTTCTTAATTGCTTCTATGGCTTGCTCTACTAGTTCTAGACCCAAGTATCTGGTGAACTGGTGAACGACATTTTCCCAATGCACTGGTGAACGACATTTCTTTCATATAATGCTTCGTATGGTGCCATTTCAATGGTCGCTTGATAACTATTATTATATACGAACTCGGTCAATGGAAGAAATCTTTCCCAGGTTCCTTGGAAGTCCAACGCACACGCTCTAAGCATATCTTCTAGTATCTAGATCGTCCGCTCCGACTGTCTATCCGATTGTGGATGGTATGCGGTGCTGAACTTGAGTCTTGTGCCAAACGCGGTCTGGAGGCTTTTCCAAAATTTGGACTTGAAGCGGCTGTCTCTATCAAATATGATTGATCGTGGCACTCCATAGAGTCTTACTATGTTTTGAATATAGAGCTCTGCTAGCTTATCCATCGTATAAGTCATGTTGACTAGAATAAAGAGAGCGGCCTTGGTGAGACGATCCACGATGACCCAAATAGAATCATGATTTTGTCGGGTTTTGGGTAGTCTGGAGACAAAATCCATTGTGACCTGGTCCCATTTCCACTCATGGATCTCCAGCGGCTGTAACATTTCGACAGGTCTTTGGTGTTTGGCCTTGACTTGTTGGCATATGAGGCATCTTTCCACAAATCTAACCACATCTTTCTTCATGCCAAGCCACCAATATCGCCGTTTGAGGTCTTGATACATCTTTGTGACTCCAGAGTGCACCAAGCAAGGCGTCTGATGTGCCTCTTCGAGTAATTATTCTATGAAATTAGGGCCATCTGGGACGCAAGTGCGTCCTTTAAACTCTAAGGTTCCCTCCTGATTACCAGCAAACTCTGTCTGGGGCTTGTTCTTTATTCTTTCTCAAATTTCTGTCAAGAATTCGTCATTGGATTGGGCCTTCCGTATCTCGTCTAGTATTACTGGACGCATCTGGACACTTCCTAACATTCCACACACTATCACTAGTTCAAAATCCATGATCTCTTTTAATAGTTCCTTTGGAAGTCCTTGTTTGCTAAGGCTCCTGTGGATTTCCGGCTTAGTGCGTCCGCAACTTTGTTCGCCTTCCCTGGATGATAGTGGATAGTGAAGTCATAGTCCGTGAGGACCTCTAACCATCTTCCTTGACGTACGTTTAATTACTTCTGTGTAAATAGGTATTTCAGCATTTTGTGATCGGTGTAGATATCACAATGTACACCGTATAGGTAGTGTCGCCAAGCCTTGAGGGCGAACACAATTGCTGCTAACTCCATGTCGTGAGTGGGTTATCAGGTCTCGTATTCCTTCAATTGTCGCGAGGCATAAGTAATTACTTTGCCGTGTTGCATTAGTACGGCCCCTAACCCTAACTTCGACACATCACAGTAGATGGCGAATCTTGCGTTTCCTTGTGGAATGGCGAGGACGGGAGCGGTAGTCAAACGTTTCTTCAGCTCTTGAAAGCTTCCTTCGCAAGGTTCCGTCCATGCGTACTTATGCTCCTTGTGGGTTAGGGCTGTTAGAGGGCTTGCGATCTTGGAAAATCCTTCAACAAATCTACGGTAATACCTTACGAATCCCAGAAAGCTTCTTACCTCGGTCACATTCTTCGGCTGTTGCCAACTTATGACGACCTTAATCTTGGCGGGGTCTACTGCAACTCTTTCTTTTGAGACGGTGTTTCCTTGGAAGACAACCTTGTCAAGCCAAAATTCGTACTTCTTGAACTTGGCGTAAAGCTTTTTCATCTGGAGTCGTTGCAACACTGACCGTAGGTGCTGGGCATATTCTTCCTTGTTCTTGGAATATACCAAGATGTCGTCAATGAAGACGATGACAATGTCGTCAATGAAGACGATGACAAACTTGTCTAGAAAATCCTCGAACACTCAGTTCATTAAGTCCATGAAAGCTACGGGAGCATTGGTGAGGCTGAACAGTATTACTAAGAATTCATAGTGCCCGTATCTAGTACAGAAAGCTGTCTTTGGATCGTCTTCTTCTTTTATTTTCAACTGATAGCAGTCGGATCTTAAATCGATCTTTGAAAATATCACGGATTCGGCTAGTCAATCGAATAAGTCATCGATTCCCAGTAGCTGGGACTTGTTCTTAATGGTCGCCTTGTTGATCTCCCGGTAGTCTATGCAAAGTCTCAACGAGCCATCTTTCTTCCAAAAATATAGGACCGGCGCTACCCACGGAGAATGGCTAGGTCGGATAAGGCCTTTCTCAATCAACTCTTCGAGTTGTGCCTTTAACTCTTTCAGTTTGGTTGGAGCTAAGCGATACGGGGCTCAGGAGATAAGTGCGATTTTGGGAATAAACTCTATGCAAAAATCGATCTCTCGATCGGGTGGTAACCCTGAAAGGTCGTCTGGGAAGACTGATAGGTACTCTCGTACTATAGGCACGTCTTCCTGCACTGACTCTCGCTCTTTCTTCTGTTCGACAATATTGGCCAAGTACACTTGGCATCCGCTATCGAGCTGCTTCCTAGCTTGAAGTGCAGAAATTATCGGGGCTAACCGACTACGCAGAGTTCCTTGGAACTCAAATGGCTTCGCGTTTGGTGGACTAAAGCGCACTCGTTTCCTATGGCAATCTATCATTGCATAATGGGCATTAAGCTAATCTATCCCGAGGATTACATCAAAATCACGCATTTCGATTTCCATCAAATTCGTGTAAAGAATGGAATTTCCAATCTTGATTGGCACATCCTTAAACCAAGACATTGATTTGTAGACGTCACCTGCTGGAGTAACGGTAACAAAAGGACTACTGAGGGTTCGTCTATCACCATCCAACTTATCGCCAAGACGCTTGGCGATATATGAATGTGTCGCTCTAGACTCGATGAGGGAGAAGAGGTTAAGATTGAAGACTAGAAGCTGACCTGAGATAGATGTAGAAGGGTCTGCTTTGATGTCTCTCTCATTCAAGCTATACACCCTTGCATTTGGACTACCGCAAGGGGCTGACTCTGTGGCCTTGGCGGCGTTGTTCTTACAGTTGCGGGCTATGTGTCCCTCTTGACCGTAGTTGTAGCAACCTCATATGGTCCCAAATCAGCATTCTCCGGAATGTATTTTCTGGCACTTTGGGCATTGAGGGACTAGTGATGTCCTTTCTCGGGCACTTTCTTCACGGGGCGTCCAACGCCCTCTCACATTTCTCAACTATGTTCTGTCTTGTCCCCTCTAGGGGCTCCCCATTTCTGTTTCTATTCTCATTTCTCTGTCCCTGATTATCTTTGCTGAAATCTCGCTTCTTGAAGTTGAAACGGTTGTTCCTGCGAAAGTGTCCAGTGTGAGACTGAAACTGTTTCTTCTTTTCGTATATGGTCTCCTTATTCTGCCCATCACCCGGGTGATCTATCATTCCTCCACTGGTTCTGTCTTCTTGTCTATCCCATATGTCGTTTCTCAGATCTTTTTGCACAGTATCGGTATAGGATTCTGGCCCTTCCTTGCCGTTAACCACTTGTTTCACTATCTCGGTCCTCAACCCATGCATATATTTCATCTTTCTGGCATCGTCTGTAGGGACTATGGTTGGGGCGAAGCGCGCCAACTCGTCAAACTTAGCGGTATACTCTGCCACTGACGTTCTTCCTTGGCGGAGACTTAGGAACTCTTGGACCTTTCTAGCCAAACGGGATTCTCCAAGATAGTTATCGCGGAACAACTTGGCGAAACGTTCCCAAGTCACAGTATTGACATCCTCTGTCTGTCCAACTACTTCCCACCAGCACATTACTTCTTTCTTTAGCTGGTTGATGACACACGCGACTTTCTCAGCATCGGTAAGGCCCATGTAACCAAAGATGTGTTGGAGGCATTTAATCTATTCTTCAGCAGTGGCAAGATCAAGAGTCCCGTCAAATCTAGGCGACTTGTGGCGTCTAAATCGTTTGTAGATCAGCTCCCCAACTTGTTCGACTGCTCTGGGTGCCTCTGGTGCAATAGGGTTTGCTGCTTTACGGTTTGGTACTTCCTGTGCAACAGGCACTTGAGGTACGGGCGGTGGTATAGCCATATCGTTTAGGCGGTGGAGGAGTAGTTCAAGTGTTGTAGTTTGAGCGTGGATCTATTCGTCCCTTTGCAGCGCAGCGTTCTGCTGTTCTTCGAGTAATCATCGTACCTCATCTAATTCACGGCGCACAGCCTCTGAAATAGTTCTTAGCGGCATGGTTTCATTGTCTTCAATCTATGTCCTGTAAGCACGCAGTTCCTGAGTTCCCTACTCGACCAATTCCATTTTTATTTAATTTATTATAAGTAAACGAAGCAAGTAAGGTCGAAGACTTAGAAAAACAAAATTTAGTTATAACGAATGAGGCATAACTGGCAAGAATTTCCATTTTTATTTCACTAATTAACATACATACATATATCTCCGTTCATTGTACGAGATTCTAAAAGAGTAACAAGAAACAAAAGAAATTTGAGGTTCACTGGCCACTATGGCTCTTTCTGGTTGCATATATATATATATAATAATCAAAAGTATAAATCACTTCAATAGAGCGAGAAAAACTAGGACATGGTCAAAAAGGTGCTTCACAAAGCGTTCTAGTCCTATATATGTGTCGTCCTAATGGTCTAATCATCGTGGCGCGGGTTGTAATCAGGATCACTATCGTCGATCTCCATCTCTAACTCGGTTTCGAAGTCGTCATCCTCTGAATTCTCACTATCGTGAAGTACGTCTTAAGCCAGAGCAGTTGGGGCAGGCTTGGGATGAACACGTACAAAGCGAGGTGCCGCATTCTCGGGGCACGATATCGGAGGGTAAATGCTATCCGTATATGCAAAGTACGCCATCTTCATATCTTGCATCGTGCGAAAAGAGGGACACGGGTGAGGGGGTCGAAAGTACGGGTGAATACCTTGCGAGAAGATATGCATCCACAACAGATCTTTAAAGCCATAAGTGGGGTATGTCTCGACTATCTCGAGGTCGAAGCAGTCAGAGTATGAACGGATAGTCTCTCTAGGGCGCTGGCGGAACCTCTTAGCTTTGCGAGTCCATGTCGTCATGTCGTCGACCATATGAAAAGTAGCAAGCATGTAGGCACTCAAGACGAACCAACTATGTTCGTGCCCTACTCGGTTCTCTCTCTCCTGCCAGCGGTAGAGGGCGGGTCCTCGGAGTAAGGTCTGAGCCAGGTCGGCCCGATACTCTTCTGGAATCCAAAGAGATCTCATCCATCCTAAAGTCCGTGCCTCCTACTCTTGAAAAGGCGTAGTGTCAGCCTCACCTGAGTAAGTAGGTGCGTGCGGCAGAATCAAGCGTATGTAGTCTGCCAAAACATTGGCAAAGGGGACAGGTCCAGCCGCGCTATGCTGGCCCGAGTCCACTGACGGCTCGCGTGAAGGCTGATCTACCTTGGACATCCTGCATCGCTACTTCGTCAAATAGGGTAAGAATATAAATGTTAAGAAGATATAACTACAAGCCCTAACTAATATAGAAAATAACTACTCTTAAAACTTTTCTACTTGCTGGCGAGGAGACGTGTGTGGCGAGTCTTTAGAATCGACGAAACTCGGGCTCTGATACCAAAAATTCTGTCACGACCCAGCTCTCTCGGCCGGAGGCTGCGACAGGGGTTCTTTTCTCTTTACTACTATTAATCTTACTTAAAACATAAAACACAAATTACATTATAACATAACGAGGTCGTATTTTTTTTTTTTAATAATGCAAAAGTTAAAGTACTTTTCTAAATCAAAATACTGTCTCCTGACTTCTCTTGAGTTCAGGAAAAGAGCCGCCACTTTATCTCAAGTTCGGGGCCTCAGGATCTATTCCTGGTCACAATATCACATCTTTGTTGTCAAAATACAGAATGCGAAATTTAAAACATATATGCCACGGGTTCTTTCCCTTCTTGGGTTGCCACACACAACGCCCACTGCCAGCAGCTCTACTTCTACTAATCTTTTGATTTAGTTTTCCCTTTACCTATAACACCAAGAAAAAACTTATAAGTTGATAAACTCAGTAAGGGCAAAACTACTCTATCTTAACGATGCAATGCAATGCAACAAGGATTCATATATGCAACAATAATTCACAATGCAATAGATAGAGAGTTTGATCGTCTTCGGAAGAACAAACCCTAATAAATCGTTCTTTCTATGAGTCACCACCTCTGGGCTTAACTCTTCTTTCTTTCTTTCTTTCTTTTATCTGGGATCCATTGATGAAAGTCGCTTCTGTCTCAATACTAAGGCACGCCACGGGAGATGATCAAATCTCCCGATAATCAATAATATAGCTCTCTCTTGGAGCCGGCGGTTCCATCGACTTACGTTTTACTATATTTGTAAATTATGACCCATCGTCCACTCTCTCGGAGGATTGGGGTCTAACAAGAGGTGTTAGTTTCTTTAACATAGAAAGGTACAATGAAACCGGGTTCTTCTAGAGTCCCGGGGTTTTAACCTCTTGTATCGGGGTATCAGGACCCACGACAATGAATTCATCGGGCTTTCTTGGATCAACAAACAACAAGGCTTGGTTGTCTTTCTAGCCCTAAACTTGCTCGGGTCGAAACCTGGCTCCAATTCTTTCACGGACCGTAGTCCGACTTTCTTAACGTTTTAGTCACGTTTTATTCTAGAGACAAAGCTCTACTTAACTTCTTTTAATTACTTTTTTTCTTTCTTTTCTTTCTCTTTTACTTTCTTAATAAGGCTTGGTACGGCTTTTTACTTCTTTTAGTTTCACAATACACAGGTATATTCGTACGATACGGTTATGTGGAATAGCAAGTGAAAGCCTAATAAACACACATAAGCACAAACACACAACTTGGTGTCATAGGTGCATTGCCACTTACCTCGCCTAAGCAATAAAGTTTCTTTGAGCTTTTCTTGAGCAACGCTCCGAGCTCCGACCACTTCTTTATCCTTTAGTCTTTTCAATACAAAGGAATCAAGTCTCGTTAGTTCGCTTGTCTCGTTAACCGAGAGTGAAACTAATTCTTAACTTAAATGTTCTAATGCTCGGGATTTTCTGTACTATCTTATTACAAAGGCGGGGCTGCCTAGGAGACTTTACCAAGGTTTATTAAACCTTACTTAGGTTCGGGATAATTTTGAACCCTAATTAGTGCTCCCGATGCGCCTCGAGAGCTTACCGAGCAATCCCGAGGGTCGGTTAATACTATTTAGTATTTACGGTTCAGGAATTTATCTAAATTTCTTACTTCGTCATTCTTAGATCTAACATAAAATTTTCTAAGACCATTTGATTTATCCAAGACCATGAAAATCCTTTTAGGGCTTTAAGAAGTTTACTTTTCCAAAATCATGGTCAACTTGGCTTGGGTTTGACTTTTTGGATGTTAATGGTCCAAACCCGAGTCTTGACCAAAAAAAATTAAATACCAATCATATTTAATTTCTAAAATTATTTTCTAAAGGTATAAACACTGAAAAGTCCATGTTCATTCAATTAAAACTCTAATTACCACTACTGTGGTTTTATCGAGCTCTCGGTTACGGTTTCGTTAGAAAACATCGTTTTAACGTAATTCCTTATCTTTTATTTGAAAATGACAAGCACACTGGGTGGGCAATAGCTTCGGGTTTCTTTTAGGACATATTTAGTCCTTATACTCAGCCTTAATCGAAGCTTTGAGAGCTCGTTCCGTTCTTTCTTTTAAAACGACAAATTTTTCTTAACTCGCTCTACGGTTTCGCTCGGAACCGTTATTATATATCAAAACCTTTATTACCTTTTCTTAAATGACACTTTTACTATATGGACAGTAGCTTCCAGGTATTTAAGGAAATATTTCATCCTTATTTCAAACCGTCATAGAAGTGCTAAAGGTCCGTTCGAAATCTCAACTTTGAAAACGGCGCGTTTTTCTAGCTCACTCACGGTTTTGTTCAAACCGATCATGTAGCGCTTTTCTTTTTAAACCTCTTTCTTTTCTTTACAAAAACATATTAAGAAAAGTAGACTAAAGTATTAAAAGTGATCTTAATAATCTACATAAACTTGCTTAAGAGCATTAAAGCTCAACTTCTCAAAGTTTACTAAAGTCCAAAAACCTACTTATCATAAACTTAATGTTTTGATCAGACATTTACCGTACAAAATTCTTTTCAATATTTCTCTTTTCTAATCTCCAAAACACTTTGAGGGCAGAGGCTATTGGAGCTTAAAATTATTTTATAATTTCATTTCAAAGTGTTCAAATAGTTTAAGAACTCATTTTGGTCAGATTTTACATTTAGCTCACTTTTATAAAAAAAAATTCTCTACGGTTGTCACGACGTTTCGTTGGAAACCATCGTGCTCGTAAAATTTTTTGTAACCATTTTAATCCCTTCATCAAGGATATAATGGACAGTGTCTAAGGCATGCAAGAAGCTAAAAGAAACGTTCATGGCCAAGACTTTAAAGCTAGTTAAAATCGACCCAGACACCACACACACACACACACACACACACACACAAGCCTCAGAAGCTAGGGTTTCTAACTTCCACCAAGGATTGTGTTCGGATTTTCACCAAGCAAAACACCATGCATGCTACCTATTACAACATATCAACACCAAATACATCCAATGGTCATACCAAAATAAGAACTATTCCTTAAACTACTCAGAACTCACAAGGTTTAGAGATATACCTAAAGTTCAAGATCAAACTTTTTTTTTTGGTGGTGTTCTTTCTTGTCCTAGGCCAGCTTCCTCTAGGATTTTTCTTCTAAAAATCCTTCTTGGTGGCCTTTGACACCTTAGAACAGAGGTAAAAGGAAAGGTTTAGAGGTGTTTTTAAGAAACTAAAACCATAGGAAAAGCTAGCTAAGTTACGTTAGGTTTAGGTTTGGAAAAATAGCTTGAACTTGTAGGCTTTTTCTTCTTCCTTTCCTTGAGCAAATCCACCCCTTTCTCTCTATTTCTCTTGGACTTTGTCTTTCGTCTTCTTTCTAACCCCAAGCACGGTTTTCCTCTCTAGAGTAAAATATAAAAAAAAAAAATGAGAGCTTGTGGTCTTAGCATCCTTTTTATAGGCAATTGGGAAGCTTGTTGTGTAAGCTTACTCAACCAAGCTAGTCTCTCTCTCTCCTCTTCAAATCCAACCATAGTTAGTTAATTTTTCTCCAAATTTATTCAAAAATATAAATTCTTATTTGATCTAATATGGGCTGCATAATTTTTTGGCCATTGATTTCACTTGGTATCTCATCTAAGGGCTAGGATGGAGCAAGAGCAATTTTTTAGGCTTTAACATTTGTGACACTTGTCAAAAACTCCTCACACTTGACCAACACCTTGCCACAACCCCTTTCCCATCAAATAATGACTCAAAGATGACTAAGGGCTGGTGAAATTCGGATTTACTCTCAAATATTACACCATTTTAATTTATGCTATTAGTGCTTGGAATATAAATATTAGAGAAAATCTATTTCTCACTTAGTGTGGCCCACGGTTTTGCACTAATAAATTGGAAAAATTATTTCTCCTCATCAATTACTAGTAGAATAATATTTATCTACTGTTCTGGGGTTGATTGCTATCAGAAAAAATCCCGAGGAACCTGTTTTCACGGTAACAGTGACTAAACCGTCATTTTCCTGACTTACCGTAGTCGATGTTTCTTATTCTTGAATTCTATTCTCCCGAGACTTTAAAAGAATCTAATTTGTTTCTAATAACCTATAAAAATATAATTAAAAGTTAGATTTAACTCTTTGTTGTCTTTTTTGGGCTCCATCACGATTTTTTCATTCTTTACGGTAAAATCTTGATTTTTACCGAAATCTTCTCGTTTCGGCTTCGTTTTAGCTTGGAATGACTCCAAACTTTAAACTAAGGCCTGTAATGTGACTTTAAGTCATTTAATAGCCTTAAAAAAATGTTACGACTGTTGAGGATTGTTTCTCTAAAATTTGGGTTAAAATGTAATTTCCTAAAAGTTCACGGGTTTATTGTGCAATTTTTTTAAAATTAAGCCGAACTTTGCTCTGTGACCACTATTATAATAAACTTATATCTTAATGGAGAAAATAAGTAATGAAAGTGAAATTTCATACTTTATTCGATGATTCGAGACGACATTCACAAAAATGTCGGAGTTCACCAAAATACAATTCATTCTTCGAGAATTTTATCCCAGCATTGAGTCAGTAGGGTAACCCGGGGTCGGGGGTTACATTTTGAGAATAAACCACTTTGAAAAATCTTTTTCTCTTACTCGGTCCTTTCCAGTTTACTTACGAGTAGTGAGCTTGCACTCAAACTCGCGACTTTAGTATCGTTATCAACAACATCAACAAATATGTTACACATATTTTCATTATTATCACCCCAAATACTACAACATCTATAAGAAAAAAACAAAAAATTCTTCATAAAGCAAAACAAGTATATGGTCCATACCTTCTAATATGGATAAATAAGTCCCGTTTAATAATTATTTTATTTTCTATTTTTTTATGCAAATTTTATCTAAATTTCTAAAAGCGCGTTTGGTAAACTTGCTTTCGATTTTTTTATAAAAAATTGCCAATATTTAAAAATATTTAAAGTAGTTTGTAATAAATTTTATTACTTGACAATTAATTTTAATTTTATAACCTTCTATTTTGATTATTTTATGTAAAAAAAAATACCGTATAAAACCTATCTTTAAAAAAAAAAAAAAAACTGGAATAAGCTCCTTATTTTATAATACCAAAAAAAAAAAAAAAGCGCCTCTATTTATCAAATGAAAATTATAGCATAATGTACACATTTTATACAATATCCATGATTTACAACGCATAATAACTTAAAAATTACATAAATATAATTTTTTTTACGCATTAGCATACTACATACTCTATTTTTATGTTATCGACTTATTTCTCAAATTTATAAATAAAATTATGTTGAATCATAGATAAAAATGATGAAAAAAAAAGTTTATTTTTTTTATTTTTTCTTCTTTCTTCTTTTTCATCTTTGATCCAACACTAATTTGGCTTTAAATGTGAGAAATAATCATCGATATTATGAAAATAGGAGATGTAGTGTGCTAACGTGTAATATATATCTATATATATATATATATATATATAACTTTTTTAGCATTAGCGTAATACATACTCTATTTTTATATTATAGATTGATCATTAACTTACAAGTAAAATTATGTTGAATCAAAGATGTAAATGATGAAAGAAAAAGTTTGGTGAAAGAAAAAGTTTATCTTCTTTGTTTAAAGAAAACTCGACATGTGTTTTATCAGGTGTTGCTATCGGTGTTACAACACCATCTATACTTGGTAATTTTGATTTCGAAAAACTGTTGACTTTCGATTTTGTGCGATTCGGACGTGGCTTCTCTTTTACATATTAAAGCATATTTCTTTTTATTTGTACACTTAATTACCCGTTCATATTGATAAGTTTTTGGGCAAGTAATTTATGAGAAAATAGGTGTTCTTCTTTATGGAAGTTTCCTGTTTTCTTCACAAAACGTAGGGAATGGAGCATGTTGCATCTTTAGAGAGTCTTATGTATTTACTTTGAGAGATGTAAGTGGAAAACACTTTTTGAATTCTTGAGCGAGAAAAGAATAGTGTTCTTCATGATGTTCTTAGTAGTGTTATTAGAAAATTCATGAGTAATTTCTTGGATGTGTGAATTTTACTCTCTGTTTAGGTTTAATAGTATAATGTGTTTGTGAGCTTAAATGAAAATATAGCAGAGAGTTTATCATGTACTTTTGTGAGAACCTTTTTGATTGAATTGTTGAAAGGGGTTTCAAGAGAGATCTCTGTGGAAATAAGAGGAACTTGGACACAAGAGGATCTCGTGTTGTAATTTACGAAGTGGAGATGGAGTAGGCGGTGACGGAGTAAGGAGGAAGTACTTAGTGTATAAGACCGAGTATACGTTGTTTTGAATTATTAAATCACTTTCGTCCCGCGGACATAGGCTTGACTGTACCGTGTTACCAATTCTCTGTATCATTTAGTTTTTGCTGTTTATTTTTTGTTCTCAGGTTTCTTCATATTTATTTTACATATCTTTGTGGTGTTCCTGTTAGTGTTACAATACCTATAAGAACACCACTTACAAAACAGTTCTTTCAATATATTGTGTAGTTTTAAGCTATCTATTTTGTACATCATGGATAATGTATGAAGTATGTATACCTAGCTAGAAGTTTATTTGATCAAAATATATCATATAAGTAAGAGGATTCATTCCATTAATATGTAAAGACATTCCAAACATTTCAAAGTTAAATTATCTTATTCGGACGAGATGGTTAAGCAAAATTATATATATGTAATATACACAATAAGTTGGTTTTCTATTCCTTTTAATTAAATTTTGTACCATATATAGGAACAAGTTCTTCTTTACTAAGTGTTAAAATTTAGATATTTATTATAATTTTTTGGGTTGAGTTATAAATTTTATTATAATATAGGGTCAATTAGGTAAATAACAATTTTAGATTGCGTGTTTTTAAAAAATAGCTACAGTTTAAAAAATTTTAAAAATAGCCATAAAAAATTTCTTACACCGGTAAGAAATTCTTATCATAACAAAATTACACATAATTTTGTTGTAAGAAATTTCTTACTAAAGTAATAAATTTTTGAAATGGCTATTTTTTTTAAATTTTGAAACTGTGACTATTTTTGAAAATTATTTTCTAAAAAATAGCTATCTTCTTAAAATTTTCTATAATATATACCTAATTTTTTTAATAATTACAGAAATAGTTAATTTATAAATTACTACTACATTAGGATGATGATTAATCAATTAATTACCACAACCATTTTAAGTTATTTATATATTGATTATTTATAATTTTCAAAACATTAAATATTTCTTCAAATATATTTTCAGTGCTAACTTTTAGATTTTTACTATCATTTCTCTTTTATTTCACGTCAAATAATATAAATCTGGCTAGCGATAGAGAATTTTTTTTTTTAATCTGATTCTTCAATCCGATGATTTTTTTTAATAACTCAATTCAAGTATTAATGATCAATATTAACCTTTTTAATTTTTTAAAGTAATCCATAACTTTCTTTAAAAAATAGCGGCATCTATTTAATACAGAATCTGAGAGAAGCACATGGAAGCCAAACATAAATGTGAAATGTGTCCACTTGATCGAAATTATTGGCAGCAAAATTACAAACTCTACTGACAAGAGAAATAAATAAAACTCCCTCGTGCTTTTGTTCTTTGGACTTAAGAATATATTCATTTCATACATACTAGATAGTTTCTTTTGTAGGAAGATATATTTAGATAAATCCACACGCTGAAACTTTATACATCAACCAATTTCACAAAGAAACAAATGATATATAAATTAAGACAATGACAACATAAGGTCAATTTTTGGGGTTCTCAATTCAACAAGAAATAAAAAGAAGATTCTGCAAGTTGATGCATGTAAAATACTATTTTAATATAGGAAATTTATGTGGTGGGGCACACCTTATCACAGTAAACGATTCTGGATCGTTAGTTTTACTTTTTTAGAGGGTCACACTGTTTAAAAGATAAATTTGACGGTTCAGACGACATCCATAATATTGCCTGGTTTTGAATAATATTCTTATATACATAATTTTTGCTGTTTACGGGATTATACATGGGCCAAGATAGGTAATGATATGTTGCATCAAATGTCTGTTTTTGGCACATGTATCCGGAATTCGTCTCATACTTTGTTTGCAAGTCAACATTTTATTAAGATTGTGATTAAAGTCGTTAATTTGAAAAAAAAAATTATTGTCAAAAAAAAAATGAAAAACGGGTCTATCTAAATTGAGCGACATGTACCCGCAGGTGAGTCTTGAATTTTTGCTTCAAATTTATCTACTAAATTCATAAAATGACTAATATGTCATTACCTTTTGTCACACCTTATATTTTTATTAATATTTTCTTAATGGGATACTTATTCATTAAAAATATGTACATGATATATATATATATATATATATACACTTTATTTTGGAAAATATACTTTTAATATCAACCACTTTTCAAAAGGAGATGTTGCGGTGAATTTTTATCGTTTGAAGAACGATTTTGAATCATTGGATATTTATTTTTGTAATTGAGCTAACATGTCAAAAAAGGAAAAATCTTACTGTTAAAAATCGTTTCTCACTGACGAACGTTTCCCATTACAAAATTTCTCGTCTTTATATATTCAAACCGTTATGACGTTATCAATGAAAGTAGAAAGACGCTCTTGTTGCTCAAGATGAGCAAGCAACAACAGTGCCAACTCATAGTGCTACAAATACTAACTTTGTGAGCATTTAATTTCATTATTAATGCTTGTAGGCCCTATTCTGACCATGGTTGTTGTTAATTTCATGGATCTTTATTTTCTTTTTCAAGAAAAAAAAAAGAAGTTGTGATATGTTGCATCTAATGTCTCTATTTCTGTCACACCTCGATCTGGAATTGTATTCTCAAGCTTTGTTCGCTTTTGAACATTCGTTATGATTGTGGTTTCAAGACATTAATTTCGAAAGAGAAAAAAAACAAATCCAAAATATCGTTAAGGAAAAAAGTTCAAACTGAGCTACGCGAATTATTTTTTGAAATATTTGTTTAATGTTCATTATCAGATCATAAAATCACCAATATCATTCTTTAATTTTTTATTTATTTATCATTATTATTTTTAAGTGTTCTTTCCTTTTAGAAGGGCTTATTACTGGGATATACTTGTTCACATGCTTATTTGGTTAAAACATTGAATAATTTTGAATAATTACAAACCATTCAAATATTTAAAACAAACGGATTATAATTATATACTTGAATGGTAATAACGGCCTACTATTGATACACGTATGCACAAGAACAAGCATAAATATTGAAAGTAATTTTATCACTAACAAAATAAGTGATCGCGAGCCTTTTGCTAGAAGGATAATTTTTAGTACCGTTAGGGCATTCAACTAACATTCTTGTTAATTACGAGATATGAGATTAACTAATTTGATTGCATCAGAAAAGGGTACTGCTAATTATGGTAGCTATCTTTCTAAATTTTTTCCAATATGAAAAGACAATGTAATTTTTTTTTTTTTTTTTGTGATTAAAAAAATATAATAACTACAGAGATCCTTTATACGTGCGTGTACGTTGAGACCTAGTGTGATGTAGCTTTAGCAGCATCTAGTACAATCAAAAGACAAGGAAGAGAAAAACGATTTTGGTCTGACTGAACTTTTTCTCTCTAGGTTACTAAGAGAGTTTGGTCTCCTACGGGGTTAGGCGTAGGGAGTTTTTGTGGGGTGTTTATGGAGGCTGTGATTGGCAAACTGCAGGACTTCTCGATTTTCGGGGAGGATGAGGTCCTCGGGGTTGATGATGGTTGGATTCAAGAAGGAAGAGAAGGGATCAAGTTTGGATTTATTGGTAAACTGCTCTCTAGGAAGATGGTTAGGTACGAGGTTCTTAAGGATCTGTTCACCGTGCTTTGGAAGCCGTCTAGTAGTCTTGAGATAGGAAAGATTCATGATGATTTGATCCTTTTTAACTTCGAAGGCGAGGATGATCGAAGAAGGGTTCTACTCAACGAACCATGGAATTTTGATAAGGCGTTATTGATGTTAAAGATATTGGAGGATTCCACGGGGATGAGAGGTAGGAATTCATTTTCACCCATTTTTGGGTCCAGGTCCATTCCCTGCCAGTTTTTGCTATGACCAAAGCAATTGGAAACTTCATAGGTGGGCAACTCGGGGAGGCGATTGAAGTGGACTCCGACGATAGGGGCAGCTGTATTGGCCGCTACCTCCGTATTCAAGTCAAGTTCGATATATGCAAACCCCTCAAACATGGGGTTAAGATTTGTTTGGGGTCGAAGGGCGTGGTCCATTGGGTCGATTTTAAGTATGAGAAACTTCCCGCGTTTTGTTATGTGTGTGGGTTGATCGGCCATATTACCAAGGAATGCTCGAGTACGGGAGCGGAGGAGATGCGGAGCAAAGGAGATTACCCTTATGGCCTCTTTCTTTGTGGCTTGACTACAATTAAACCTTTCCGGGCCACTCACCGTCGTCCATCTCTGTTGAGATCAGGTAGTTTAGCGCCTGATCATGACGGCCAGCCATTACCGGCGGCGGATGCATGTAAGTCAAAACTCGGAAGTTTTCGTGGGGTCTATTCTGTTGAGAATATTGCGGGGGAGCGGAGCGGAATAGAGAAGGCTGTGGTTACTTTTACGAGGGAGGTTAATCAAGCAAATGATACACGTGAGCCTATTTCATCCTTTCTGTTTTCAAACTCAAATTCGAAGCGGGCTAGGCCATTGGACCCGACTAAAGTAGGCCTACCAGCTCAAAAGAGCTCTTCTTCGAGCCCAGTGTCTCCTTAACCTCGTGGGCCTCTTCCAGGGTTCGAAGCTCACACCCTTCCAGACTCTTCTTAGATATGTGGTAATAGGGACGCGACTCTGGTAGCTATTAGGTCGCCTCTTTCGACATCACCACATCCACTTACTCAAAATTTCCAATTTTCTGCTTCCTCACTCTCGGCCAAGCTTGGGGATGTGTCGCCGGAGAATGGGAATGGTAGTATGGCAGGGAAGTCGGTAAGTAGCTTCATCATAGGGGTTGGAAAGGCGAGCAAATGGAAGGGATGGAAGAAGCAGGCCCGGACTGCGAAGGGGGAAACAACATCGGCGAATCTGGGAAATGAAGGGGAGTCTGAAATTCCCGCCGTCAAATGCAAGTCTGGGCCGGAATCGCTTACTGAAATGAACGGCAAGGTCAGGCGTGTTCTTGGTGATTCAACCAATATTGTGTATCTATCGGCGGAGGATGTGACGCAGCCCTGCCGTTTGCCATGAGTTGCTTATGTTGGAATGCCCGTGGCTTGGGGAGCTTCGAGGCATTCCTTGACTACAGAAATTAGTCCGTAGTTATTCCCTAAACTTAATCTTTCTGATGGAAACTCACTTGTGGGGTAGAAGAGCGAAAGAGTTTCATCAACAGATTGGGTATTCTAATGGCTTTCATGTGGATTGTGTGGGCAGGAGTAGAGGCCTACTTTTGGTATGGAATTCAGAGTGGCAAGTTGAAATTAAGAGCTACTCTAGAGGGCATATTGATGCTTTTGTACAAGACGTGGAGGGAAGGAGCTGGAGGTTTACTGGAGTTTATGGAAACCTGGTGAGCCACGAACGCAAACACACCTGGGGTTTACTCCGCCGTCTGGGTAATATGTTTTCTCTTCCTTGGTGTTGTGCAGGAGATTTCAACGAAATTCTGAGCTACAATGAAAAGCAAGGTGTAACGACCCGACTTTTCGAGTCGTCAAACTTACTTATCTTACTTACTAAAATCTTGTAAAAATACCAACTATTTTTTTTAACTTATAATTAACTCAAACTTGTTTATAAAAGAAGAGGTCTCGTGAATTAAAATAATAAAACCTTGACATAAAATAAGTTCACACATCTTAAGTTTCATACTTATGCATAGAAAATAAAAATATAAAATATCTCATATAAATAATTTGCGGAAGATAGTGGTTTCCATAACCCTCTCCTCGCCACCTCAAGCACTGTCGAATTCCAACCCATGGTACGTCTCAAAAACTTGTTGCGAAAATATTTAACAATGCTTGCAAGTGCACAAATCGCTCAAGTAATAAAGTGGACTAGAAGAGTCTGGATATCGTACCCACGAGGATTGACGTTAAGAATAAAGACTAGCTATTGCGATTCAATATCCTATTTTATCTAGGCGATCAAATTCGAGTATAACGAGAAATTAAAATAAACTAAATTGAAATATTAAACTAAAATAAACAAGAATAACAAGCTAATGAATTAAAGACAAAAATCAATAAGAAGAACGATGCTAGGGTTTCGATTTCACTCAATTACGATGTTATTTCTCCATATTAGTGTGCGTTAATCCTAATTCATCAATTTCGCTAACCTAGAGCAATGTATTATCTCTATACCCTCTTTCAAGTGCCGCATAAAGAATGTGCAAGTGTCCCCAAGCCTATATCGCTATACGACCCGTTGACCTTACCTTCATTAAGTTCTACTCTAGAGATAATCTAAGAATTCCACCTCTCGATTTCACAACTCAAATTATCTCGGCTACCCAGACGATGCTTATCTCTCGATCTCACACCGACCTAAGCTATTCTACCCGATTCCTGACCGCTCGAATATTTCCCTCTCGAGTAATAATCCTTACAATCTAGATACAATCAATTCAATTGACAATAAATTCATAGACAAACCATTGACAAAGCAAAATTAATTCAATTAAACCCGAATAGAATAAACGAACAATATTGATGAACTTGAATTAAACACACTAAACTTTGAAATAACAATCAATAATTGAGATCCATCTACACCCTAACAAATAAAAGAACTAGTCACACACGATGTGGACTACAATCTCAAATAACAATAATGAAAGAAGAAAAAGTAGAGAAGGAAGTGATAGCTCGAGCGACGAGACGGCTTGAAGAACGGCTCCAATTGCTCTCGTAGATGCTCTAAGTCCAATGGAAGATGCCTCTTTTTAGTCTTCAATATCCTTTTTATAGTTGTAGGTCAAATTAGGGTAATCTTGGGCTTTTTCGGAGTGTTTGGGGCTTTTTCGCAATGTCTGCGGCCAAAATCGGAAGTAGCGCCGCGGCGCTTGTTTTTGGCGCCGCGGTCCCCAGAGGCTGCGCGCGCTGATTTTCAAATGAGCATATCTTCTTCGTTACTTATCAGAATCGCGCACATGATATGCCGTTGGAAAGCTCTTTCAAAGATCTTTAATTTAATATGCAATATGCTATATAAAAATTTCAGAAATCTTTGCGTGATTTTGTCCCAAAGTGAAGCCTTCTTTTTCCTCAACTCAAATTGCTCCGAATTTTCTTGTTTTTGTTTCATTTGCTCTCATTTCTCCCAGTTAACCTACATATCATATAAATCACCAATAAAGACAAAAACTCAAAGTGTTTTGACATAAATTTAGGAGTAATTACATGCTAAAAATAGGTAAATTTACGATCTATCACACACCATAGGTTTCTTACCTACAGTACGGACGAAAAACGAAGTGAGCTAAAAGCCCAGTGACATACAATTAATACTCACAAAACATGATATGCAATGCATGACCAAATTAGTTTCGATTATTTAATCTATTACTAATCTTTTCTAGAGGATCCTCATCATATAGGTGTAAGTACCGAGTTGCGCGCCGAACCCATGGGCGACGAAGGTGTACATGTCCTCGACGACCATGGATCCGTCATATCATATCTTTTTATAAAGACCGCCCTATATTGCCCTTAGGTCGACTCAAGGGACGGAATCATAACTTCACTAGTGAGGGTGGTACGACACAGTGTTTAAACTTATGTTTCACTTATTAAATCTTGTGACATACAACGTGACATAGTATAAAATAGCGTAGCTCATCATATCGTCATATTGTTCATAACATGGTTCAATGAAACTTGCTTAACGATTATAAACAAGGTCATGAACGTCAATTCATAATCATATTCATCATCATACATGACATTATCATACACATGAAAACATAACATTATCATGACAAAGCATATCATTTTTTTTTGAACTAATCCGTACTGTAGTGAGATTGTACTCACCTTGGTTGTTCAAACACTTAGACTTTTCGTACTTCAGTGCTTGGTCACTTCGGCGCTCTAACACCTAGGATCATGACATAAGGTCAAAACTAGTTATTCGTAGAATCCCTTAACCTAAATCAACTCTCTAAGGTTTAAGTCTAAGTAACGCTTTGTGATTAACAAAATTTCAGTTTAGACCCTATACTTTTAATAAAATTTCAGTTTAGACCCTATACTTTTAATAAAATTGCTATTTAGTCCTTATAGAAGGAATTTCGACAAAACTGCCTTTTATAAAATTATCCCAAAATTTATAGGTCATTAATATACATGGAAATAATTATTTTTCTCTTCATCATCATTTTAAAATTCGGATTTAAAACTTATCAAAAATAGAAACGAATTTAAGGATTAAATTTTAATTCTATAATATTATTAATTACACTCAAAATCCGGAAAACTATTTTGAAGTAACTCCCTATTATTTTCAAATATCTACAACTTTCCAGTTATAACTTTTTTAAAAAAATCAACGGATAACAATGTTCTTTCACAAGGAAGAAATATATATATTGCTAAAATGCGGTTTTGATTAATTTAGAGACAGATATGGCAAAAATCATATTTCTGAAAAGTTGTTCTAAATTAAATTTTACACATTTTCTTCTTCATGTGAAAAACCCAGATATGACGTCAAAGTGATCAAAATATTGAAAAACCTTCAACTGCTCAATCTACCCAGAAAGACCATTCCGAGCATATCATAGTTCCGAAATTTTAAAAATTAATTTACACATCAATAAATTCTAAAATTTAATATGTAATATCTACACATATATATTGATTCACAGAAAATTTATTTTTGATAGAAACATTTGTTTCATACATAAAATATCACCGCTTATTTGAAATTTTTAAAACTGTCATACTAGAAATGTAATTCTGAGCAACTTATGCATCCGGATTTTTATAGACAAATATACATATTATCTAGGTCCAAAATTTAATAGACCTGAAATAGACATAATAATATACGTTCATGATTTTTTTCTTAATTTTTTGAGCCTTATTATATCATGAAATAATACGTTCAAAATATGGCAGAAAATACTAAAATTTTCAGCATCCGAAATTTTCATCTTATCATATAAATCATGATCCTAAAAATTTTAATCATGCTAGATTTCAACCATCAACAAACTAGACCTCTTATACACATATTAAGGCTTCAAGATTTTTACCTAAGGTCGATTTTTTTTTTTGAGCCCTTCGATTCTTCTATCGACGTCAACCGTTGCGTCGTTGCTTTCGAACGCTTCGGAGAAAAAAACGTACCACGTAAAAACCAATTCAAAACTAGACTTGAAATCAACATTTGAGAGGATAAAATCTTACCTTAAAGGATGAAATGGAGTCTCTAAATCACTACTATAGGGTTGGCCTCCTTAGAGAAATTTTCTTGAATTTTCTCTCCTTTCTTTCTCTCTATTTTCTTCCTTTTTGTCTAGACTTTTTTTTTTTTTCTCCTTGAATAATATGGCTGATTGATAATCAGCTTTATTTTTTTTTGACTCCTAATGGGCGTGACTCCTAATGGGCATAGAGAATTGTGAATTAGAAAAGAAAGTTAATTCCCATTATTGCCTCTTAATGCCCATAATAAAAATTCACACAAGTTACCATTTTCGGTTTGAATCTTATTTGGTAAATCTTGCAATGTATTTGGACTTAATCTTGGCTTTATTCACTTTTAAAAATGCTATTTCTAAAATTATATTTAGCACCGTGACCATATATAAAACTACATGTAGTTTTGTTATTTTTTCGCAAAACTACGCGTAGTTTCGCACCTACTGAACATAGTTAATTTGATGTAGCTTTTTTTTTTTATACACCAAATTAAATAATAAATTTACTTAACAAGAATTATATTTCAATAAATAAATATTTAATTTATTTATTGAAGGGTCGAACAAAATCGGGTTGTCACACAAGGTGGGTCGAACAGAAGTCGTTCGGGTATTGATCTTTTTCGCTCTTGCTTGGATGATTGGGGACTTCGTGATTTGCCGGCGAAGGGGGAACGGTTAACCTGGGATAATGGTAGAAGTGGGACCGCTTGCGTACTCGAGAAGCTCGATCTTGTGGTCGCTAATGACGATTGGGTCGCCTTGTTTTCGAAAATGGTAGTTTCGACACTGGATTTTTGGGGTTCGGACGATCGGGTAATAAAGATTGCTCTCGATTTATGGATGGGCTGCTCCGCATACCGCGGAATTCGTTTTCGTTTTGAGCCATGGTGGTTAAAGGATGACGGATGCAAGAGGATTGTTACTGAAGAATGGAGAGACTGCAATTTCAACGACTCTATGAATTCACTTGTTACTGGGCTTTCAAAATGTGCTACAGGACTGAAAGAGTAGAGTAAGTTCCAGTTTGGGTCCCTCCCCAAGAAATTAATAGAGGCGCAAAAGTTTGTTGAGCAATTAAGAAAGGAGAAGCGAACACATGAGCGTAGGGATAGGGTCCGAGAGGCAGAGAAGGTCTATGAACGTCTATTAATGCAAGAAGAATATTATTGGAAGCAGAGATCGCGCTCGGAATGGTTAAAGGTTGGCGATCTTAATACTAAGTATTGTCACTCGAAGGCTTCTAATCGGTGTAAGAAGAATGCCATCCTGGGTATTGAGGACGATGACGGAAGGTAGAAGGATAAGGCTGAGGAGATAACTTGGGTCATTGAGAAGTACTTTTCAGGGATTTTTGAATCAACAGAGCCTTCTAAGGGTGATAGGGAACAAGTATTACAAGCGGTGACTTCGAGACTTACGTTGGAGGCTCGGACCGCGTTGGACGCCCCGTTTACAACAGAGGAGGTCAAGGAGGCTGTTTTCTCAACAGGATCATCTAAAGCCCTGGGGCCGGACGGTTTTCATAGTGTTTTCTACCAGCGACTGTGGCATGTAGTGGGCGGTAGAGTTACCCGAGTCTGTCTAGACGTCCTTAACGGACACATATCAATGGCCCCACTCAATGAGACCCATATTGTGCTGATTCCGAAGAATAAACAGCCACGAAAAATAAGTGAGTATCGCCCTTTTCAGCCTATGTAATATCGTTTACAAATTTATTACCAAGACGTTAGCAAATCGACTTAAATGATTTCTAGACCCTCTCATTTCAGCTTCGCAAAGCGCGTTTGTTCCCGGAAGATTGATTACTGACAATGCTATGATTGCGTTTGAGCTAATGCACTCGATTAAACGACAAAATAATGGGCAGAAAGGTTGGCTCAGCCTCAAACTTGATATGAGTAAGGCTTATGACCGAGTCGAATGGTCTTTTATTGATGCGATGATGGGTAGAATGGGTTTTGGGAGTAAGTGGAAGAGCGTCGTTATGGACTGTTTCTCTACGCCTTCATTTACAGTTCTTGTTAATGGTGTACCCAAGGGGAATATCATTCCACACAAGGGGCTGCACCAAGACTGCCCTCTTTCACTGTATTTGTTCCTTTTATATGCAGAGGGTCTCTCGTCTCTTATTTCTAGAGCGGAAGCATAAGGGCCAATAATTGGATTTGCTTGTAAGCAGACATGCCCAAAGGTTAGTCATCATTTTTTTGCTGATGATTCTCTCCTATTTTGCCAGGCTAAGAGAGATGAGTGTCGAGTTGTTAAAAATCTGCTTGGTGTGTATGAAAAGGCTTCGGGACAAGTGATGAATGGCGGAAAATCATCGATTATGTTTAGCCCCAATGTGACAACAGACCAACGACTCGAGCTGCAACATGAATTGGGTGTGAACTCGTCAGGGGGTCATGAGAAGTACTTGGGACTCCCCTCGCTAGTTGGCAAAAATAAGGAGACTTTCTAGGCTATTAAAGATAAGGTAGGCTCGCCTCAAACTCTGGAAAGGGAAATTATTCCTACAAGCAGGGAGAGAAGTACTCATCAAGGCTGTTACTCTAGACTTACCGACATATACAATGAGTTTATTTCGGGTCCCAGATTCTTTATGTGGTGATTTGGAGGGCATGATGGCACGTTTCTAGTGGGCAGAGGACCCGGGTAGTCGTAAGATCCATTGGAAACAATGGAATCTGTTATGTTAATCAAAAGCAGAAGGGGGAATAGGTTTTCGAGGCCTACGGGGTTTTAATCAGGCGTTAGTAGCTAAGCAAGGGTGGCAGATTCTATAACAGCCAGATTCACTAGTGGTGAGAGTGCTGCGGGGGAAGTACTTTCCAACTGGAACGTTCCTTAAAGTATCTATGGGTTCAGGTCCTTCTTACCTATGGCGCAGCCTTGTTTGGGGCAAGGAGGTGGTTCAGATAGGGGCGCGATGGCAAGTTAGAGGAGGGGAAAAGATTAGAATTTTTCGCGACGCCTGGCTACCTCGCTCTTCTACCTTTCGAACCATCACAACCCCTCGGCAGGGTTCACGAGAGATGAGAGTGAAAGAGCTGATTCACATCGAGACAAACAGTTGGAACACGGAGGCCGTTTATGAGCATTTGTGACCGATAGACGCGGGTGTGGTGTTGAGTATCCCTTTGGGCCAAGCTTATATGGCATTATGATGCCCGAGGGGCGTATACAGTGAAATCAGGGTATAAGATGACGGTGGACAGTCAGCAACAAACTTCCTCTGCCGTTCTACTGACGCTGTGGTTCTGGAATTCTCTTTGGGGACTTGAAGTCCCTCGCAAAGTCTGGGTGTTCATTGGTGTTATCATGATGCCATCCCAACGATGGATAATTTGATACGGAGAGGTCTTGCCTGTTTTTTCGATGTTGGTGCTTGGAAACGGGACCACATGCTCTGATATTTTGCGGTTGTGCGAAACGAGCCTGGAAGGATTAGGCACACTAGGAATTGCTGCAACGGTGCCGGTCCCTCAAGTTAGGGGACCTTCTGTTCTACATGTGGAAACATACTCCAACAGACATATTTGCAAGCTTCTGTGTTGGATTATGGTTTCTGTGGCGTATTCGAAATGACATAGTACACAAACAGAACCATATGGAGTATGAGCGGGCACTAGATATGGCTGGAAGCTGGCTGCTTGAATTTCAGCAAGCCCAGCGCCGCATCGATGGCTATACCAAGGTGACAAAGGTTTCCAGCCGGCCTTGGCAACCTCCGGACAGTGGTTTGCTTAAGATGAACGTTGATGGGGCTATGAACGTTGATGGGGCTATGTTTCCCAATGGACAAGGTACGGGTGCAGGAGCAGTAATACGCGACTCTGAGGGTAAGTTCATCGGGGCCTTCGCAAAATTCTTTCCCAACTGTTATGATCCCCTTGTGATAGAATGCATCGCGATCAAAGCTGGCTTACGTTTCGCTTTTGATAATGGGCTCTGCATTAATTCTATTGAAAGTGATTCCTTGGTAGCAATTACAGCCGTTAATAATGGTCGGTGTCCGGTAGTGATAGATTCGGTGATAGAAGACATCAAGTTTCTCCTGAGAGAGCTCAGTTGTCGTACTTGCTGTCATATTCCGCGTGCTGGGAATTTGGTAGCCCATAGACTAGCTCACGAATCTATTTCTTTTCAACCTTGTGTTACTTGGTTAGATGAGTGTCCTGAGTGCATTGTTCAACTCGTTGTAACAGATGCTTCGTTGATTCATTAATAAAAGGATACTCTATTTTACCTATAAAAAAAAAAGACAAGGAAGAGAACCCATAGAACAAAACTTGCAGTTGAAGGATTGGGGCTATAATATACTTAATTAAAAAAGAAAGTCAATAATAATTGAAAACTGTAATTTCATTCATTGGATACCCTTAAGAACGGTATATATAAGCTAGTTTTTTTTTTTTTTTCCGTCGTTTCTTTTTTGGGAGATGGACAGTATTAGCTATTCGATTTTGAAACCCTTCACATATGGTGGCAAATTAGAATAGGTTATCAATATATGTGAAGTGTCTCATGCCATCACAAACAATAATAGCTTTGAATATTCAAAACGTCTAACCATATAGATTGAAGATAATAAAGAAGGAAAAGATTGAAGCAGGTGTGTGTTTTTTTTTTTTTATATAAGCTTCTTCTTTTTTTTTCCCAATATAAAATGCCACAAAATCAAAATTTGTGGTGGAAACATTTAAAGTATTCGAAATACAGTTAAGACATAATTATATATGTGACAATTTTTCATTAAGAGAGTGGTTAAAGAAATTGACAATTTGAGATAAGAATAAATTGAATTTCAAATAATAATTATTAATTTGTGGTTTTCACATTATTAGTAAGAAATGAATGATTTAGAGTAGCAATGGGGCGGGTCGACCGAATCCGCCATCCGACCCGTTAAGAAAGACGATATGTTTACATGTTTAAGTTAACGGCACGGGTAACTAATATATTCATTAAGGTGACAAGCATTAAACATATTAGACATATTATTAGGAACGCCGCATCATAAATCAAGTGTTTTAAAATTAATATTTAAACTTTGTCAATCTAACATGTCAAGAAAATAAAATCTTATACATAAATGTGGTATGCACAATATAAATATAATTATTTCACTTGAAAAAAAAAAAAACAAACAAACAAACAAACTAGCAAACATAAAGGTCACTTTTATTTTTCCACCTTCTTATCATTTCAATTTGGTGCATATGCACATGGTTCCCTCTAAGGAAATAGGCTTTGAAATTTGGGAAGGATTAGATTTTAGGCTAAATTATAAATATAAATAATATTTTAAAGTAAAAAATTAAAGGTGTATGATCTGTAAATGGGTATGGCTGCACTAAAACGGTCACCCGTCTCATATATATATATATATATATATATATATATATTTGTCAGTTTAGCAATTTTACCCATTAACCTATTTATAACAAGTTATACCTACCTCATTTATACCAAATACGAGATATAAATACGTAGCAAGTAAAATTATCGTCCCTATGAATGAATATACTGCAAGTTAAAAATACAAAATTGAGTAATTTTCACGTATCACAATTAAGAGAAAAGAGAATTTTAAGAAAATAGTTACTGTTTACAAAATGATTTTAAAAAATAACCACAGTTTTAAAAAATTTAAAAACTAGCCATTTCAGAAATTTTTGACATGTGTCAGAAATTTTTTACAATAATTTTTATGTGTAATTTTGTTATTGTCAGAAATTTCTTACATTGTGTTATGGCTAGTTTTTAAATTTTTTGAAACTGTCGCTATTTTTTGAAAACACACAGTTCAAAATGGCTATTTACTTAACTAACCCTTAAGAAAAATCAATAATAAAATAATTAGAAATGAGTGATTGAAATAATAATTATCTACCATTTCTAGTGACGGTGGAAATTTGCGTCTCATGTTCAATTCGTATGATGTTCAATATTTCGTGTCTAAGTATTTTGACTAGAATTAGAATTATTTTAGTTAAATATCATGTTAATCGTGTAGGTCACCAAATTACAACTCCTTCATAGATCGTGTCTAAATGAATCTAAACGAGTTGTATCCCACACGACCAATTTATACCCCATTAGATCTCTTTGAGTTGAAATAATTTTTCTTTTAAATATATGTTTTCCAAATCTAAAATAAAGGGTCCAAAGAAATGACTAGCTTTGATAACATATATGAGGTGGCCATTTGTATCTCATTCGTGATTGAAATTATGAAATATAATTTATGTATACGTAACGAATTTATATAAAAAAAATTTATATGAGGTGGCCATTTTAATTTATATAAAAAAAAATAAATTATCTACCATTTCTAGTAACGGTGGAAATTTGCGTCTCATGTTTTTTTCGTATGATGTTTTCCAAAGGGAGAATTTCAAAACAAAGCCATTTTTGATGCCACTTAATAATCTATACCCCATGTAGTGTGCCCTCTTTCCTTCCATCTTATGTTTGTAGTGTAAATTTTGGGGTATAAATTAAAAGTTCAACTCACATGGGGTATAAATTATCATTGTGTCAATAATGGGGCATTCTTCAAATTCCCCCTTTTCCAAATCTAAACTAAAGGGTCCAAAGAAAAGACTAGCTTTGATAACATATATGAGGTGGCCATTTGTATCTCATTCGTGATTGAAATTATGAAATATAATTTATATATACGTAACGAATTTATATACGAATGATTGTAATAATAAAATAAAACTTAACGAATATATGTAATAATATATATACGTAACGAATGATTGTAATAATAGGAATGATTGTAATAATATATAAATTATAATACGAATGATTGTAATAATAAAACTCTAATAATACGAATTATTGTAATAATAATTTATATACGTAACGAATATATGTTTTCCAAATCTAAAATAAACCATTTCGTTACGTATATAAATTATTATTACAATCATTCGTATTACGTATATATAATTAGAAATGAATGATTGTAATAATAAAATAAAACTTTAAATTATCTACCATTTTTAATAACGGTGGCAATTTATGTCTCATGTTCTATTCGTATCATGTTCATTTCGTGTCTAAGTATTCTGATTAGAATTAGAATTATTTTATTTAAATATCATGTTAATCGTGTAGGTCACTAATCATGTCTAAACGAGTTGTATCCTACACGACCAATTTATACCCCATTAGATCTATTATTTATTTGAGTAGAAATAATTTTCTTAAAATATATTTTCCAAATCTAAAATAAAAGGTCCGACGAAAAGACTAGCTTTGATAACATATATGAGGTGGCCATTTGCATCTCATTCGTGATTGAAATTATGAGATATAAGTAAATAAAAATTAATATATATATATGGACTATTAATCCTTACGTGTATATGGAAATGGATCTTAAATATGATTCAATTGTGTATACTATTTGTAATCTATTCAATCACCGTGTCTTAAGTCTTAATGAGTCTTAATTGTGTTGACGTATTTATGTCGTGTTTATTACCGTTTTATCATGTTAATCGTGTCAAACCCGATTAATATATATATATATATATATATATATATATGGAATAATATTCATTACTTATATATGGAAATAAGTGTTAAATATGATTCAATTGTATATACTGTTTGTAATCTATTCAATATCGTGTCTTGACGAATCGTAATTGTGTTGAAGTATTTATATCGTATTTACCCACTGTTTAATCATGTTAATCGTGTCGAACCCGATTAGACCTTAGACTTAATTGGAGAAAATCTAAATATACTAGCTTCGTCTCTATTCGTAATTGTGTCTCGAACACAATTGCCGACTCTAATTCGAGACAATATATTCTCATTTTGATAAAAGATCGACTAAAAAAAAAAGGTGAGATTGTGAAGAACAAGGATGAATGGCTTTTTTTATTTCTTATCCAGTAATAGAGTGATAGATTTTTGGTCTTTACAATGAGATCTTAGCTCTTCTCTTTTCGTCTTCTCCTCGTCACGATCTCTCGTACACAATCCATCTTGATTTTCATCCACACCCCTATCATCGATTGTGACAAGTCTATTTCCTTATAGACAATTAGACACCATGCCTTCAGGTAGGACATCTTTTGAAAGGGAAAATATAATAAATATGCCAAAAACAATTTTGTTCTTCTATTATGTCATGTCGTTTTACATCAAGATATTGGAATGGCTTTGACAAAAATTTGGATGTGGACTTTTAAATTCTAAAACATTAGTTATATACCTTCTCATATCTCGTGTTTAATTAGTCGAACTTAATATGGACTATCAATTTACGTGTTGGACAAAAACTCATTGTGATTAGTACTGTTATTGATTATTGATGTCGTCTTCTCTTGTACGTCAATTGTTATTATTATTAGGATGAAGTAGGAAAATACTCAGAATTTATATAACAATAAAAATAAATACTTAAAATTTTTAAGTAATTGAGTTCCTAGTCAATTCGTTAATTACTTGCACATGCTTTTGGTAACTAAGTTAATTACCACTACTTACCATTATGTAAATAATTGAATCACTTGAATGATTGGTTATATTTTTCAAAAGATTGGGTAATAATTTAAATTAGGTGTTAAAAACTGGGTATTCACTATAATTTCTCTTATTTTTTTATTATTTGGAGAAATTAGAGGAAACAAAAAAAAAATTTCTTCGTGTCATTTAATAATTCATTCTCAAGTAGTACGTTTTATTGAATTATATTTTGTGTTTATATTGTAAAAGTAAAGTATAAATTAAAAATACAATACAAACGATGCATAAATTATTATAATATGTCAAAAATGGACATTTATCAAAATTTTTCTCGTTATTATTTGAGAGGATTTTGAAGAATGTCCTTTATTTGACAATTCAATCTGATCTATTTTGTGTTACATTTTTAGTTTATATCTCAATTTTTATATTATAAACCTAGAGTAACAACTTAAAACATTAAATAACATTTAGAATAACTTTTTCTTTTTAAGAAATATCCCCTATTAGTTATCAGTCGACCAGATAAAGGGCCTCACAATTTGGGTATAAAAGACAAAAAAATGAATTAATTAATATTATCATGAGTTGGTTGAAGAATCAACAATTGCAAAACATGACCGGTGACACGCAATAGAAAATGTAAATAGTTCGATGTCAAAAATAAATAAATCAAAGTCTCTCTGTCTCTCCACGTTTTTCTTATTATTATTATTTTGGTGGAGTAAAACAAAAGGCAGTCCAGCATTATTCTCAAGCAAAATCATGATAAGGATATCTGGATCAGCTAAAATTATATTCTTTCCTGATAGGAGTAATGTTAATGTATGGGAACCCATTCCATTAGCCTCGTTAATATGACTGAAAAAGAAAATAAATTATATATTTAAGTTCCCAATCTTCAAGTTTTTTTATCCTTTTATATTTATTGGTAGAAATTAGGGGCATGTTTAGATAGGAAATTCAAATCACATTTACGAAACTTTAAATTTAATTTTTTATTAATATTAATAGAATATAAATTCAAAATTATATTTATTAGGACTGCTATCTAAACGGGCCTTAAATCATTATTGCGTAAAACTATTTGCCTTTTCTCGGCTCCATTTAATTATTATTTTTTCCTCCGTATCATGACACTATTAAACAACTTGAAATTGCACTTTACAAACTTCATAATCCAAAAAACATCCTATATTTGGACCAATGAGTTACATATAGTCATACTATATTCTCTACCACTATCCATATGCAAAGAGGATTTGACACTACTTACATAGTAACACTTTGCAAAGTTTGTGCAGCTACAACATCAACAATACATAAATATAGCTTAAGAAGTCCATATTTCCACATTGTATTTCCACTATGGTGCCGGGCAGTTGGCAGCCGCCCAAGATGATGCCAAGGGCCGGCAATATGGGTCCAGACACGAGACACGATACGAACACGACACGACTTAAGTGGGTTTGGGTCATCCTTTAATGGGTCTGGGTCTAACCGGGTCAGACACGATTAACACGATTAAATAACGGGTGAACACGGCACGAACCCGCAAACACGATTAGACCCAATTAGACACGATTAATAATTAGGTCTTAAATGGGTAGACAAAATTATGACCCATTAAGACCCGTTACGACACGTTTACTAAACGGGTCTTAATGGATAGATACAGTTACGGCACATGTAATACCCATATATACACACACACATATATATATATATATTTTTTTTTAATTCTTTATTATATTTCTTAATATTTTGACCTTTTTTATATTTATATTTCATATTTGAATGTAATTTTTCTGTTACTAAATTTTTGTTTAGTTTTGTTTGGACTTGTGAAATAGGAATTTGATGAGATGTCTCCTTCTAGGTTTTCATGTTCTGCAAAAAAAGACGAAGTTGGAACTTTATCTGGATGAGTCAATAATGAATAGGACTGTGAATATAGATATTCTAACATTTTGGAAGTCAAATGAATGTCGACATCCTATTCTAGCTAGTATGGCTTGTGATATATTGGTTGTCCTTGTGTCTACGGTAACTTCAGAAGCTTCTTTTAGTTTTGGTGGTAGAGTGCTTGATTGCTATCGTAGTTCACTTAGACTCGACACAGTTGAGGCACATGTTTGTTGTAATATAATATTTTATTAAATAATAATGATGTCTTGTTATATATTATTTTTGAACAAAATTAAGTGGAATGATAATTTTAAACTGATATAAACAACTGTTTGATCATTTTAAAAGTCCAAAAAATATAAAGACGAACTAGACGTCAAGCAAAATTTATGGATTACTTTGGAATTTTTCCAAAAATATGTCCTTGTGGACTTATGGTGTCCTATTCCTTTGGCTTTATTTGCATCATTATTTTTAAGGGTCTCTTTATTTATCTATTTATTTCGGTTTTTCAAAAAGCTCTATCCTTGGATAGATTCAACGTCTTCATCATGATAATGCAATTAATATATTCTCATCCTCAATATTAGAACTTTTAGACAAGTCGGTTTACATGGGTTGGCAATAATCTAGCCTTAAAATTTGTGCACTAATTATGTATTTCTTGATCAAAGAGAAATCAAATTATGTTGATTCACCAATATACTTAATTCCATATAACTGTAACAAACCCAAAACTTAAGAAGCATAGAAGTATGTTTGAATATATATTTATTTGAAAATTTTTACATCAATTTGCATAATTAAGTTTTTACAACTAATCCACCTTATTAACCGAATCCCCTTGTCACTCAAAAACAATTTCAAAGATGGGGGGTTTCAAAATTAAAGTATATTAAAAGAATCTTCTACCAAGGTTAGGCCGTAGTCCACGTGACCTTTCCAAGGTCGGTCTTATATTCACTCGCCGTCTTCCATCGTTGTCACCTAACGTTCAAGATTTCCCTTGAACTAACTTGCAACAAGAGCACACTTGAGCTACTAAACTAGTAAGTAAACTTTAGAGACACACTTGAAAAACTACAAGTAATGCAATCACAGAAAAGAAATCATAGCATGACAAGAACAAGAGAATAATCACATATTTAGTTACGTCAAAATTGGGCCTAACAACCGTTCGTTGGCACTTAGAAGTCTCCCTTGATGACTTCTCAATTCTCTTACTTTAAGTCCTATATGTATTCTTGAATTGCTCTAAGGGTAGATGGTTTAGTTATAGTGTAGCGACCCGACTTTTCGGACCGTTATTTTACTAAATAACTTACTTAATATTATTATAGGCGGAAAAAAATCATACAATTTTTTTTAAACATACTTCATAAAGGCATAATATTACTTAAGAATAATAATATAAATTAAATTCTCTTAAAGACTTTATTCAAAATGAATACTAAGAATATAATAATATTGTTTTAAAATGAATTAACTAATAATATTACTTGGAAAATATTATGTCATAATCAAATAATAACATTGTTGGTGTAGAATTTAAACCAACGACGAGATCCGCACCTCTAGTGTGTGATGCGGCAATCAAAAATAATACAAGTTTTTTAGGAAAATAATTACACGGAGAAAGTTTTTAAGTGGTTCGGCCCTCATAGAGAGTAATAGCCTACATCCACTGTGCTTTTTCATATTTCATCTTGTTAATGAGAGTTTACAGAGTATTCTATTTTTCTGTATCTTTTTTCTCTTGCCCCCTCATCTTTCACTCCTCCTACTCTTATAAGCGAAGAAGAGAGCTACAGTTGAGAAAGGACAAAATGTCAAATCCCCTAAGTCACGGGTTTGGTTCACCTAATAAAGCTGCCCGCCTGCCGAGAGTAGTTATCCTGACTGCGGTAGGATAAGTCTGTCGCTACAGTGAACTCCCTGCTCGGGGGAGAATAATTGAGGTCTGTGATCCCACGGTCAAACGTCCTATGACCGAGGGTCGATGACTCTGAGGGCCGAGTCTTCGTAGAATGGTCCTTCCTTCGTGGCAACCTCCTTCAGTGGTAGATTGCCTTTGAGGACTCTGTCTTTAAATGTCGGCCCCTCATCAGGAAGGCTTTCTGGAAGGCTCTCTGGAAGTTCGTTCCTTGTAGTGTTTTACCTCCGGGGGCGTAGGATCGGGGATCATCTCCGATAATCACCTTCTGTCCTCTCCCTGAAGAGCGCTCCCACGGAGTAGTAACTTTCGCTTGGTTCGGTAGAGTCGGGGTTTCTGGACTTCTTGAAAATGAATTGGATACCGCCCTCGGACTCACTGGGTGACGAAAAATCACCGACAACATCTGCCCCCCAATCCCAGCGTCGTGACTCGCGTTGCTTGGGATTCTTCCTGATTGAAGCCACTCCGCCAGGGATGCGTCTCCTGCCGCGAAGGAAGCCTTGTGCGGGAACAACTTCAGCTGCACCGAATCTTCGTCGCCCTGTAGGAAGACACTCCCGTTGGTAGAGAAATGGGGTCTGATTCCTTCGGAACCAGACGTTTCTCTAACCTTGATTTCTCTGGCAGAGAAACGGTGTTTGATCCCTATGGAATCAATTGTCCTTCTGGCCCCGAAGATGTTGACTCCGGCAACATCTCGAACCCCGCTTCGCCGGGGTAGTCCGTCCGTGCTTCTTTCGATGGTGGAACACAGTGGTTACCTATAAAAAGAGCATTGGTTATGCGAAGTATACGGTTTAAAGTTTAAATACTACCTTCTTCACGCTGTGACCTCCGACTACAGGATCAAATCCCTCCGGGATCATTCATATAGTCGCTCGTCGTGTCCTCTACGAGGACTACAACTCGTCTGAATCATACCCTCTCCGAGGGTTATAACTAGCAAATTAGACGATTAGATACCAGATCGGGACCGGAGCATACCTCCTTGAATGCACTGTTTAGTTGCGGGTTGTTCCTCCTTCGAAGGATTATCCCGAACCAGGCTTCCTCGGGGGCGAACTCGGTCAGATCTTGTACTCATCGAAATTTGCTAGTACCCCATTGCTCGCAGCGGTCCCCGGTGCTTCTGAACGGGGCAGGGCCTTTCGTCTGAATACACCGGCGGGTTAGACCATCTTTTGAGAGGTTCTAGTCCCTTCCGCCTCGGAGTTCCTCCTTTAAGCGCACCTAGGTCTTCTACCTTCTCCGAAGAATAGAATGGTTCTAGGAGACATTTGGCCCAGCTTCCCAAATTAATCTCCGAAGAGGTTTTCATCGAGAGAGAGACCTGACAAAATTCACCTTTGGGCGGTGGGAAGCCTCAGCGAGTAAAATCTACGTGAACCTTTCGGAATTCGCGCGTTTCAGTTTTGCTCGCCTTCGAGGTACCTATAGAGCGTATCTATTTCTTTCTGGTACCCCGGAGGTCCCCAAGTGGCCTGAGCGCTCCGCGGTCAAAAAGAGCCGTTGAATGATGCTTATAGGATTCATCCGCTTCGCGGTTCTATCCTTCATACATCGAGTTTGCGGTCTTTGCCGGCTAACTGGCTACGAGGCAAGATCCCTCCGGAACCTTACCCCGCGGATATCTCCTGATCGCGGGCGACTCGGTTGCCGCCAGATATACTTTTGGTGATCGATCGAGCCGTCTCTTCGTTTTGGCACGCCTGGAGTCACGCTCGGAGTGCCTGAGGGTGTTCCGAGTTAACAAGAGTACTGGCCGTACTAGGCGAGGAGCGAAAACGACGGCGTTTGGTGAGTGAGCAAGAGAGGATTGTCGGAGATGTGATTCGAGGAGGCAGTTGACTATCTTCGGGGACATCCTCCGATCAAACCCGGCACTGTTGGGCCGCGGGGCCACTTATACAGACGATGATGCCCTTTCTCGGGTTACTCGGCTGTGGTGGTCCTTCTGGTGCGGGCCTCGAGTTTGGTCGTTGTGGCGACTGTTTTTCTCGCCAATCTCCTGTTCAGGCGAGATTCGCGGGTCTGGTGGTCGGCCATGATAACAGAAATATCCTCTTGGGTGGCCTCGATGGCACCTTCGGGGGCTATTGTCCCGCCGACGTTCTGTTGGCTTACCCCGGGCCGTGTACGGCGCGTACGAGGACATTCCGTGCTGGCACGAGGATGTAGCCACTTCTCCTTGAGAATCACAACAGTCCCCGACTACGTTTTCTGCCGTCAGAGATCTCAGGTTTATCTCCTCCCAAACCATCTCTTCTGCGCCAGTGGTCTACGACCAAATAAAAACCTCGGGGTGCATTAACACCGAGGGCCGGGAAGAGGTGGGAGAGGCGAGGCTAACTCCCGCGGTCCTCCGGACTGCGGTCGTTCGTGGAACTGGGTCATCGTCTGGTGTCGAGACCATCCGAGGCGGTCCTCCGTCTGCGACGGAGCATGCCTCAGTGGTTCTTGGGGGTAAAGACCCAGCTCGCCTTATGCGGAAAGAGTAGAACTCTTTTGCTGGTCGTGATCTTCCGGTTTGGGCCACTAACGGATGTGCTCCTGTACTTCGGGGCCTCCGGAAGGTCCACCGCCAGTCCTCCGGATGGGTTACCGTCAGATCTCCAGTTGCGATGGTGGCCGGCCTGAGCGTGCGATCCGCCAGTTGGTTTGCTCCGAGTCCGTTTTGGTGATGTCCTCGGCAGCCACCACAGCTGCGGCTTGCTCCCCCTCTGTTTGAAGCCGTGTCTGGAGCTCGTCCGTTCTTCCCTTGCCGGTGATGAACTGCGGATGCTGGTGGTGATGAACTGAAGATCTTCACCATGCTGTTCATCCGGAACGTGGGATTTTGGACGCTCTTTCTTTTACGCTAACTGTCATCCAACTTGGGATATAATGGGTTTCTTTCCCGTTCATCAGGTCGTCTGATTCGTGATCTTCGATCACAGGTGACGACGAGATTCCCGGAAAAAGCTCGAACGAATCTGGAACGGAAAGGCACGCCCGGAAATCTGGTTCAGGCGGCCCTCCTTCTAGCGCCAATCTGTTGGTGTAGAATTTAAACCAACGACGAGATCCGCACCTCTAGTGTGTGATGCGGCAATGAAAAATAATACAAGTTTTTTAGGAAAATAATTACACGGAGAAAGTTTTTAAGTGGTTCGGCCCTCATAGAGAGTAATAGCCTATATCCACTGTGCTTTTTCATATTTCATCTTGTTAATGAGAGTTTACAGAGTATTCTATTTTTCTGTATCTTTTTTCTCTTGCCCCCTCATCTTTCACTCCTCCTACTCTTATAAGCGAAGAAGAGAGCTACAGTTGAGAAAGGACAAAATGTCAAATCCCCTAAGTCACGGGTTTGGTTCACCTAATAAAGCTGCCCGCCTGCCGAGAGCAGTTATCTTGACTGCGGTAGGATAAGTCTGTCGCTACAGTGAACTCCCTGCTCGGGGGAGAATAATTGAGGTTTGTGATCCCACGGTCAAACGTCCTATGACCGAGGGTCGATGACTCTGAGGGCCGAGTCTTCGTAGAATGGTCCTTCCTTCGTGGCAACCTCCTTCAGTGGTAGATTGCCTTTGAGGACTCTGTCTTTAAATGTCGGCCCCTCATCAGGAAGGCTTTCTGGAAGGCTCTCTGGAAGTTCGTTCCTTGTAGTGTTTTACCTCCGGGGGCGTAGGATCGGGGATCATCTCCGATAATCACCTTCTGTCCTCTCCCTGAAGAGCACTCCCACGGAGTGGTAACTTTCGCTTGGTTCGGTAGAGTCGGGGTTTCTGGACTTCTTGAAAATGAATTGGATACCGCCCTCGGACTCACTGGGTGACGAAAAATCACCGACAACAAACATAACATAAATTATCTTGGAAATAAAATGACTTATATAAATAACTTTATTTGTGGAAATAGTTTATTTGCGTGGCTTTCCCATATACCCGCCTCGCTTGCCTTTCACCACCGCAGCATAACTCGACTTCACACTATAGGCTTCTTACCTACTGTACGAAAGAAAAACGTGCGAGCTTGAAAAGCCCAGTGATACAATTATTTTCTCACAAAAAGATTATGCAATGTATGACCATTTATTTATAATTATTCATTTCATATCATTATCTAACTTTATCTTGCCTCCTAGAGGATCCTCATCATAGTGTTCGTACCTCGTTGAGCTCGACCGATAGTCGGCGAGGGTGTACAAAGTCCTCGACGACTGAGGTCAAAACATCATAAACATATCATAGAACTGCCTCCTTAATGGCCTTAGGTCGATACAAGGAGGACGGGCGGTACGACACATTTTTAACTTGGTTATCACTTGATTATAAGATGATCATACATCATGAACATTTAACTTGAAAAGATATTATAATCACGTTTACAATTTACAAAGACATGATTTCATAACTTTAACATCATAACATGCTTTATAAAGTCACACAACATTGCATAACATGATTTTTATTTTAAACAACTTCGTACTGTAGTGAGATTATACTCACCTTGAGTCGAGTGGTTGTTTGAGTAAGGCTCGGTACATTGTTGGGAGCGGAACTTAAAATCATAAGTCGATGTAAGTATAGATTCTAATTCTTAACTTCTATCTAAACGACTAACATTCTAAAGGGACGTAGTTTATACTTTAAAAAAAGGTTTTGTTTCTAAAATATATATATATATATATATATATATATATTATTTTATTTTATTTATTTAATTATTTTTAATTTTTAATAAGGATAAGTTATAACAGTGTGATAATATTCACCGCAACGCTCCCAAGCCGATTGTGAAGGGTACTATGATCTCGTTTCAGTGCCAAACTTGCCTAGACAGAACAAGGTTCCCAAGTAAGTGTGGCGGAGATCGCAAAGCACGCCTTATTTAATAACCAATCATTTTAGACAGAGCGTTTTTTTTTTATTTTCTATGTCACACAATTACAACTAAGTCCTTATTACAAGTTTTATTTACAATTAAAGATAATAGAATATTAAATAAGTTAATATCTCAATTAAAAATATATTTTTACTTTGGGTGCTAAAATTGGTAAAATTATTAATTTAAATTTTTAGAAAAATCCATAGAGAATATCGAAAAACATGCTGAAGTAACCCTAATTACTTTTGAAAAATCTATAACTTTTCCGTTACAAATTTTTATAGAAAACGTGTGTAAATAGGACTTCTTTCAGAAAGTAGATTCAAAAGTTTCAGAAAATCAGGATTAACCCGAGATTTAAGGCCGAATTTTGAAAATTCTTATTTCACAAAACGTATCTTTTAATTTTCTAAAAATCTATAGTTGTCGTCGAAAGCTAATTTTCCCGTTAAATTACCCAAAAAGTCACCGGAATTCAAACTGTGCAAACTGTCCTGTGCTGGAACAGTTTGTATAGCCTCGGTTCTGGATTTTTTATAATAAATCTATACTTCTGAAAAATCTGAAAAATTAAATATATACGGTAGACGTATAAGGGAACATATGTGAATTTTTTTAAAAGCAGGAAAATTTTTTGTGTGGACAGAATAATTAAAACAGTGGGATATAGCATAAAAACCCTAGTTTCGGGCCTATGGAGAATTTAGGTCAAGAAATTCGTGTAAAGCATAAAAATTTGGAACCTAAGAATCATATTTCAGTATAAGGCTTTGAGAGTAAACCTCCAATTTGATGCTTAGTCTTCTCCAGGCTTGATTTCTTGAATTTGCCCTTCGAACGCCTTTTTTCCTAAAGAACACTATATCGGGTTAGCCTCGGATTAAATTCTCAGAACTTAAACATGGAAGAAATTAGTTTATACCTTTATGTGGATAGAGTAACTCCTCTAGAGCTTCTACAATGGTCGGCTATCTCTCCAAAAAAATTTTCAGAGTTTCTTTAAAAATTCTCTCAGATTTTTTCTCTCTGTTGGTAGAGCGTATAATTTTTTTATTTTTATTTTTTGTGTGGAGTGAAGTGAGGCCTAAAGGTCCTATTTATAGACTAAGGTGATGCCTAGGGTTAGAGAAAGAGGGGAGGATATTTCTCCTGATCCTTGTAAGACTCAGTCAAAACTACCGTATAATTCTTATTCATGATTCTTTATTCTTATTTAATTTATATTCCTCAAGATATTGAAAGAAATAAAATCTCCTTCTGTTCACACTTAAATGACGTCATTTATTGGGGTTTAGGGCTTCAATTTTGTACAAGGGGTTTTTAATAGACCTAATTTACGAAATCATGTCATTTTGACGTATGCCTTCAAAAAACTATGTCGTTTTTGCGGACTGTTTCGCACACTAAACTTCATCAGTCATAACTTTCTCTATACTAATCTGATTAACACATATGATACACAGTTAGAAAACTTATTGAAAGATCTTCAAAATGGTATGCAATATGCTATATAAATTTTTATATAGCCTAAGAGTAATTAGAAAATATATCTAGAGCCTGAATCTCATCATAATTATAGTTTGACTTATAATTATTTTCAACTTAAATACTCCGACAATTACCGTTAATTTTCATAACATACAATATGTGACATAATGACATGAAAATAATCTCTTTTATTAAATTAAATTATTAGAGACTATTATATAAAAAGGTTGGGTTATCACATGTAGCAAGTCTTTAATTAAAGGTTGACTAACGGGATATCGAAATGCTACCTTAGGAGTATTTTATCCCATAAGTCGTCGACTTAGCTTTACCCGATAATCCGTAACTAATAGGTAGGTCGCTCGACAAAGTTAGGTGAGAAAGTCCTTTGTTCTCGTTGGCTTTATAAACATATTTTAGTAATTGTCTAAACTTGGAATAGAAAATCAGACAAAGATTCTCCTGTTTTTGGATATCTTGGCTGAAGGCTTCACCTATGATCAACCTAGCATCGAACTCCATTTGGTCACATATTTTAAACAATAACCACAAAAAACAATAGATGCAATATATTGATAATTGGTTCACAAAATAGTAAGTAATCAACATCAAGTCCCAGTGGCTCAGATCCACATAAGAGCAATTAACATTAAGTTGAAAATTAAAATCAACATTAAAATGCATTTCCAAATTAGAAGTAATATTTCGGCCGCTCGCTTATACCTTTGGCGAAAGACGGTGACTAGTCATACATCCAAACTCGTTTTGTCGGAGATCTTGCATAACTTAAAATAATTAGGATTTACAACAACCTAGACTAACTAGATGTGGTTTTTGAATCAAGAGCTTTAACCATATGGAGCTCCGAGTTAAACAAAAAAACACGATTCTTCGTAAATCATAAAACTCACAAATGTTTTAAACTCAATTCCTAATTAAAATTCAAGTCTCAAAACCACTATGCAGCAAGAGAATTTAACACCTTAGACTAACCATCATTTCCAGAATTTTGCAACGGTAGTTTCAACAGAAATCGACGCTAAAATAATAAAAATTGACCCTTTATTCCATAAAATTACAACGTACATTTTTAACAACTACTTGACCAAAACCAATAACCATTAGAACAACAAAATTTCCAATCACCCAGAAAAGCCAAAAAAAAAAAAATCAAACAATCAAGATTTTCGCAACATCATTGAGCCAATTGTGGTTCAAAAGATGGCTTAACAACACCAAAACTACACACATAGAAAAAAAAAACTATAGAGTTCAACAGAAATATTTAAAATAAAAGACCATATAATAATTAAACACTTACTCAATGTTAAAATTGGACGGTAGCATCTGTGGGAGGTCAAAGCAACGGCAGTGTCGGACTGAGCTCGGAGCAATGACAATAAGGGCTCGGGATTTAGGGCTTTAGGCAGAGGGGGTCAGGATTGGGATGACAACTTTGAGGGATCCAGCGATAGAGAAGAGGAATCAGGGGGATTGGTGTTTGATCAGTGTAGGGAGTGAAGGGGAAAGATTGAGAAAATTTGAGATAGAGAGATGAGGGGCATGTGGATTAGGGTTTTAAAGTACCGAGAATTATTGGCAACTATTTAAAACGAATCAACAACCCTCAATGGTCACCGAAAAAATTCCCAAAATTCGCGCCTTTTGGCTAATTTCCCCATTAAAATTATTAAAACTTATCGGTGACCATATATGATCGTTGCTGATAATTAAAATATGGGACCACATATATGCGGGATTGAAAATTCGGGTCAAAATTTTCTGCACTTTACTATTAGCGCCCATTTATATTTACGGGAGAAGTTTTTGCGCTATACAAATGGTCGCTGCTTATTACTAGCGACCAATCATGGTCACGAATACTGAAATATCAACAACAAACAATGGTATGCTTCTGTGTAAAAAAAAAAACTTTTTTGGTTGGTTATTTTTGTCGGCGACCATGGCAATGCTTTATTAGCGACCATTATGTATGCTAAGTTTGGTAATTTGTAGAATTATAATAGTTTACTAATTTGTGTAATCATATTAGTGTTTTATCAGCTACAACAATTCAGATATATCTACGACCATTTTCTCACAATTTTATGCAAACAACAATTGATGGTTTTGTGTCACGACCCAGCTCTCTCGGCCGGAGGCCGCGATAGGGGTTCTTTTCTCTTTACTACTATTAATCTTACTTAAAACATAAAATACAAATTACTTTATAACATAACGACCTCGTATTTTTTTTAATAATGCGGAAGTTAAAGTACTTTTCTAAATCAAAATACTGTCTCCTGACTTCTCTTGAGTTCAGGAAAAGAGCCACCACTTTATCTCAAGTTCGGGGCATCGGGATTTATTCCCGGCCACAATATCACATATTTGTTGTCAAAATACCAAATACGAAATTTAAAACATATATGACTTTCTCTTCTTGGGTTGCCACACACATCGCCCACCACCAGCAGCTTTACTTCTACAAATCTTTTGATTTAGCTTTTTCCCTTACCTATTACACCAAGGAAAAACTAACGAGTTGATAAACTCAGTAAGGGCAAAACTACTCTATCTTAACGATGTAATGCAATGCAACAAGGAGTCATATATGCAACAACAATTCACAATGCAAGAGATAGAGAGTTTGATCGTCTTCGGACGAACAAACCCTAACAAATCGTTCTTTCTATGAGTCACCACCTCTGGGGTTAACTCTTCTTTCTTCTTTCTTTCTTTCTCTCTTTCTTTTGTCTGGGATCCACTGATGACAGCCGCTTCTGTCTCAATACTGAGACGCGCCACGGGAGATGGCCAAATCTCCCGACAATCAATAATATAGCTCTTCTACTATATTTGTACATTATGACCCGTCGTCCACTCTCTCGGAGGATTGGGGTCTAAAAGAGGTGTTAGTTTCTCTAACGAAGAAAGGTCACATGAAACCGGGCTCTTCTAAAATCCCGGTGGTTTTAACCTCTTGTATCGGGGTACCAGGATCCACGATAATGAATTCATCGGGCTTTCTTGGATCAACAAACAACAATACTTGGTTGTCTTTCTAGCCATAAACTTGCTCGGATCGAAACCCGGATCCAATTCTTTCACGGACCGTAGTCCGACTTTCTTAACGTTTTAGTCACGTTTTATTCTAGAGACAAAGCTCTACTTAATTTCTTTTATTTACTTTCTTTCTTTCTTTTCTTTCTCTTTTATTTTCTTTCTAAGTCTTGGTACGACTTTTTACTTCTTTTAGTTTCATAATATACTGGTATATTCGCACGATACGGTTATCAGGAATAGCAAGTAAAAGCCTAACAAACAAGCACACATAAGCACAAATACACAACTTGGTGTCATAGGTGTATTGCCACTTCCCTCGCCTAAGTGGTAACGTTTCTCTGAGCTTTTCTTGAGAAACGCTCCAAGCTCCGACAAATTCTTTGTCCTTTAGTCTTTTCAATACAAAGGAATCGAGTCTCGTTAGTTCGCTTGTCTCGTTAACCGAGAGCGAAACTAATTCTTAACTTAAATTTTCTAATGCTCGGGACTTTCTATACTATCTTATAACCAAGGCGAGGCTGGCTAGGAGACTTTACCAAGGTTTATTAAACCTTAATTAGGTTCGGAACTATTTTGGACCCTAATTAGTGCTCCCGACGTGCCTCTAGAGCTTACCAAGCAATCCCGAGGGTCGGTTAATACTAGTTAGTATTTATGGTTCAGAAATTTATCTAAATTTCGTACTCCGCCATTCTTAGATCTAACATAAAATTTCTAAGACCATTTGATTTATCCAAGACTATGAAAATCCTTTAAGGGTTTTAAGAAGTTTATTTTTAAAAATTTTAAAAATCATGGTCAACTTGGCTCGGGTTTGACTTTTCAGAATTTAAAAGTCCAAACCCGAGTCTTGGCCAAAAAAAATTAAATATCAATCATATTTAATTTCTAAAATTATTTTCTAAAGGTATAAAGACTGAAAAGTCCATGTTCATTAAATTAAAACTCTAATTACTACTATTGTGGTTTTACTGAGCTCTCGGTTACAGTTTCGTTAGAAAACGTTGTTTTAACGTAATTCCTTATCTTTTCTTTGAAAATGACAAGCACACTAGGTGGGCAGTAGCTTCGGGTTTCTTTTAGGACATATTTATTCCTTATACTCTGCCTTCATCGAAGCTTTGAGAGCTCGTTCCGTTCTTTCTTTTAAAACGACAAATTTTTCTTAACTCGTTCTATGATTTCGCTCGGAACTGTTATTATAAGTCAAAGTCTTTATTACCTTTTCTTAAATGACACTTTTAATATATGGACAGTAGCTTCTAGGTATGTAAGGAAATATGTCATCCTTATTTCAAACCGTCATCGAAGCGCTAAAGGTCCGTTCGAAATCTCAACTTTGAAAACGACGCGTTTTTCTAGCTCACTCACGGTTTTATTCAAACCGATCATGTAGCGTCTTTTCTTTTTAAACCTCTTTCTTTTCTTTACAAAAACACATTAATAAAAGTAGACTAAAGTATTAAAAGTGATCTTAATGATCTACATAAACTTGCTTAAGAGCATTAAATCTCAACTTCTCAAAGTTTACCAAAGTCCAAAAACCTACTTATCGTAAACTTAATATTTTGATCGGACATTTACCGTACAAAATTCTTTTCGATATTTCTCTTTTCCAATCTCTAAAACACTTTGAGGGCAGAGGCTATTAGACCTTCAAATCATTTTATAATTTCATTTTAAAGTGTTCAAATAGTTTAAGAACTCATTTTGGTCAGATTTTACATTTAGCTCACTCTTATAAAAAATTTCTCTACGGTTGTTACGACGTTTCGTTGGAAACCGTCGTGCTCGTAAAATCTTTTGTAACCATTTTGATCCCTTCATCAAGGACATAATGGACAGTGTCTAAGGCATGCAAGAAGCTAAAAGAAATATTCATGGCCAAGACATTAAAGCTAGTTAAAATCGACACAAACACCACACACACACACACAAGCCTCAGAAGCTAGGTTTCTAACTTCCACCTAGGATTGTGTTCGGATTTTCACCAAGCAAAACAACATGTATGCTACCTATTACAACATATCAATACTAAATATATCCAGTGGTCATACCAAAATAAGAACTATTCCTTAAACTACTCAGAACTCACAAGGTTTAGAGATATACCTAAAGTTCAAGGTTGAACTTTTTTTTTTGTAGTGTTCTTTCTTGTCCTACGCGGCTTCCTCTAGGATTTTTCTTCTAAAAATCCTTCTTGGTAGCCTTTGACACCTTAGGTAAGAGGTGAAAGGAAAGGTTTAGAGGTGTTTTTAAGAAACTAAAACCATAGGAAAAGCTAGCTAAGTTACCTTAGGTTTAGGTTTGGAAAAATGGCTTGAACTTGTAGGCTTTTTCTTCTTCCTTTCCTTGAGCAAATCCACCCCCCTCTCTCTCTATTTCTCTTGGACTTTTTCTTTCCTCTTCTCTCGAACCCCAAGTATAGTTTTCCTCTCTATTTGACTGAGCAAAATGAAAAAAATGAGAGCTTGTGGTCTTAGCATCCCTTTTATAGGCAATTGGGAAGCTTGTTGAGTAAGCTTACTCAACCAAGCTAGTCTCTCTCTTTCCTCTTCAAATCCAACCATGGTTAATTAATTTTCCTCTAAATTTATTCAAAAACATAAATTCTTATTTGATCTAATATAGGCTGCACAATTTTTTGGCTGTTGATTTCACTTGGTATCTCATCTAAGGGCTAGGATGGAGCAAGAGCAACTTTTTATGCTTTAACTTTGTGACACTTGTCAAAAGCTCCTCAAACTTAACCAACACCTTGCCACAACCCGTTTCCCATCAAATAATGACTCAAAGATGACTAAGGGCTGGTGAAATTCGGATTTACTCTCGAATATTACACTATTTTACTTAATTTATGCTATTAGTGCTTGGAATATAAATATTAGAGAAAATCTATTTCTCACTTAGTGTGGCCCACGGTTTTGCACTAATAAATTGGGAAAATTATTTCTCCTCATCAATTACTAGTAGAATAATGTTTATCTACTGTTCTGGGGTTGATTACTATCAGGAAAAATCCCGAGGAACCTGTTTTCACGGTAACGGTGACTAAACCGTCATTTTCCTCACTTACCGTAGTCGATATTTCTTATTCTTGAATTCTATTATCCCGAGACTTTAAGAGACTCTTATTTGTTTCTAATAACCTATAAAAATATAATTAAAAGTTAGGTTTAACTTTTTGTGGTCGTTTTTGAGCTCCATCACGATTTTTCCGTTCTTTACGGTAAAATCTTGATTTTTACTGAAATATTCTCGTTTCGGCTTCGTTTTAGCTCGGAATTACTCCAAACTTTAAACTAATGCCTATTATGTGACTTTAAGTCATTTTCTAGTCTTAAAAAAATGCTACGATTGTTGAGGATTATTTTTTTAAAATTTGGGCCAAAATATAATTTCTTAAAAGTTCACGGGGTTATTGTGCAATTTTTTTAAAATTAAGCCGAACTTTGCTTTGTGACCACTATTATAATAAACTTATTTCTTAATGGATAAAATAAGTAATGAAAGTAAAATTTCATACTTTATTCGATGATTCGAGACGACATTCACAAAAATGTCAGAGTTCACAAAATACAATTCATTCTTCGAGAATTTTATCCCGGCATGGAGTCAGTAGGGTAACTCCGGAGTCGGGGGTTACATTTTGAGAATAAACCGCTTTAAAAAATCTTTTTCTCTTACTCGGTCCTTTCCAGTTTACTTACGAGTAGTGAGCTTGCACTCAAACTCGCGACTTTAGTGTCGTTATCAGCAGCATCAACAAATATTTTACACATATTTTCATTATTATCACCCCAAATACTACAACATCTATAAAAAAAAAAACAAAAAAAAAAAAAAAAACAAAGCAAAACAAAACAAAAAATTCTTCATAAAGCAAAACAACTATATGGTCCATACCTTATAATATGGATAAATAAGTCCCGTTTAATAATAATTTTATTTTCTATTTTTTTTTACACAAATTTTATCTAAATTTCTAAAAGCGCGTTTGGTAAACTTGTTTTCGATTTTTTTTAATAAAAATTACCAATATTTAAAAATATTTAAAGTAGTTTGTAATAAATTTTATTACTTGATAATTAATTTTAATTTTATAACCTTCTACGTTGATTATTTTATGTAAAAAAAATACCGTATAAAACCTATCTTAAAAAAAAAAAAACTAGAATAAGCTCCTTATTTTATAATGCCAAAAAAAAAAAGCGCCTCTATTTATCAAATGAAAATTATAGCATAATGTACACATTTTATACAATATCCATGATTTACAACGCATAATACCTTAAAAATTACATAAATATAACTTTTTTTACGCATTAGCATACTACATATTCTATTTTTATATTATCGACTTATTTCTCAAATTTATAAATAAAATTATGTTGAATCATAGATAAAAATGATGGAAATTTTTTTTAATTTTTTTTAATTTTTTCTTCTTTCTTCTTTTTCATCTTTGATCCAACACTAATTTGGCTTTAAATGTGAGAAATAATCATCGATATTATGAAAATAAGAGATGTAGTGTGCTAACGTGTAATAAATATATATATAGTTTTTTTAGCATTAGCGTACTACATACTCTATTTTTATATTATAGATTGATCATTAACTTACAAGTAAAATTATGTTGAATCAAAGATGTAAATGATGAAAGAAAAAGTTTGATGAAAGAAAAAGTTTATCTTTTTTGTTTAAAGAAAACTCGACAGGTGTTTTATCAGGTGTTGCTATCGGTATTACAACACCATCTATACTTGGTAATTTTGATTTCGAAAAACTATTGACTTCCGATTTTATGCATTTCGGACGTGGCTTCTCTTTTACATATTAACGCATATTTCCTTTTATTTGTACACTTAATTACCCGTTCATATTGATAAGTTTTTGGGCAAGTAATTTATGAGAAACTAGGTGTTCTTCTTTATGGAAGTTTCCTGTTTTCTTCACAAAACGTAGAGGATAGAGCATGTTGCATATTTAGAGAGTCTTATGTGTTTACTTTGAGAGATGTAAGTGGAAAACACTTTTTGAATTCTTGAGCGAGAAAGGAATAGTGTTCTTTATGGTGTTCTTAGTAGTGTTATTAGAAAATTTATGAGTGATTTCTTGGATGTGTGAATTTTACTCTATGTTTAGGTTTAATAGTATAATGTGTTTGTGAGCTTAAATGAAAATATAGCAGAGAGTTTATCATGTACTTTTGTGAGAACCTTTTTGAGTGAATTGGTGAAAGGGGTTTCGAGAGAGATCTCTGTTGAAACGAGGGGAACTCGGACACAAGGGGATCTCGTGTTGTAATTTACAAAGAGGAGATGGAGTAGGCAGTGACGGAGTAAGGAGGAAGTACTTAGCGTATAAGACCGAGTATACGTTGTTTTGAATTATTAAATCCCTTTCCACCATCTGAGCGAGGCCCCGCGGACATAGGCTTGACCGTACCGCGTTACCAATTCTCTGTGTCATTTATTTTTTGCTGCTTATTTTTTGTTCTCAGGTTTCTTCATATTTATTTTACACGTCTTTGTGGTGTTCCTGTTAGTGTTACAATACCTGTTCCAGTTCTTTCGAGCTATCTATTTTGTACATCATGGATAATGTATGAAGTATGTATACCTAGCTAGAAGTTTATTTGATCAAAATATATCATATAAGTAAGAGGATTCATTCCATTAATATGTAAAGACATTCCAAACATTTCAAAGTTAAATTATCTTATTCGGACGAGATGGTTAAGCAAAATTATATATATGTAATATACACAATATGTAACGACCCAAAAACTAACACGTAAAAGGAAATATAAATTCACAATAAACATAAGAGATTTACCAATTTTCAAGTCCCAAAAATACGGTAGAATTTGAAACTTTTTATGTAACAATAAGAAAATACATTTAAATGCCTAACACGGGATGTAACCGTGACCACACGACCATCAAAAGAGTTTTCACGTGGGATTTTCAAAACAAAAACATCAACTCTCAAAATAATTGCCAACGGCTAGCCGGCGGTATACCCAACTCTCCCAAGGTCGGTCCCGTATGCACTCGCCGTTATCCTTCCATGTCGCCTAGTTTTCCAGCTTCCCCTTCAACTTACCTGCAACACGAGCACACTAGTGAGCTAATAGCCCAATAAGTGGATTAAAGATGTATAATACTTTACATCGAGACTTATTTAAACATATGCGCATAGAATTTATAATTGAGTCAGAATAAGTCTACCCTCCTCTAAAATCGAGCCTCCGGCGGCTCGATCATGATTATACCTCAAGACCATCCAATGTTGGATTCAACACAAGACTCTAGAATTCAATCTCCCTGATTGAGTTAAGTGTGCACACGACTTTCATGTTTAAAGGATCCTTATTAACTCTTACTGGGCCCATTGAATTATGCCGAAAAATAGCTCGCTGACCTCCACGAGGTCCTTCGGGTCGTTCCGAAATCTATCATGGCTGCTGGCTCCGTCGGGCTATTTCGGAACCAAATCATGATCGCGGCCCCGTCGGGCCCTACCCAAATGAGCAAGGTACTCACACAGAGGAAGGTCGTCCACCGACCTCCCCTAGGCTCTCAGGCCGTCCCGAAACATGATAAGTGACCCCGTCGGGCTATTTCGGAACCGATCATGACTTGCGGCCTCGTCAGGCCCTACCCGTACACATACAGTGTTTTCACCCCTCTTGGCTTGTCTTAGAGTTTCTCTCTTACCTGCAATAAGTTCTCAACAACAACAGAAATAGTTTTATGTCTGTGGTCCCATACCCACAGACAGGAGACTCATGCACGCAATCACACATGTACTTAAAATATATGCAGACTCGCAACCCCATAATTGCGAGTTAGAAGACAGGGTATAAGCACGTGAGCCCATACTCACGCACCTAGGAAACTAAACATCACAAATGACATTTCACGACATCACAAGAAGGAGAAACAATCAAACAAGGTAAAGCCTACTCGTGTTACAGAGGAGATCCACTTACTTGAGGTCCTAAGCTCCTCGCTTCGGTCCTCGAAATCCTTTCCCTAGGGGCGTCTCTTCTCGTGCTTTGTGTGAGATGCTTCTGTTCCACACGAGCAATTAATGATGAACGCCAAGGTTTACCACTAAATACAGGAGAGGAAGAACTTGGAATTGGTGGACTCGAAGAATGTGACTCTAGTTAGTGGAACGGTTAATAATTCATTATGAAAGCCCATCTAAGGTTGTTTCCGTCCTAAGTGTTGTCATTGGATTAGTTTATGTGAGGAAAAAGGTTCTTAGCCTTACACGTACCATGATTAAATCAATAAAACTGCCTAGGCTTCGAGCCGGAAATCCGGCAGAGTTTTCCCTGTTTTTCGGATATCCCGGCCGAAGCCTTCACCTAATATCAACCCAGCACCGAACTAATTTCGGTCACAATCCATCATAACAACAACTAGAGTCATTTAACACAATATCTAGACATTTCCAAAATTTCATAATAACAAAAATTCTCGAGCCTCAAAGGCTTATCTCATATGTTTTTCTCAAGGATTCCAACAATATCCTAACTCAAGTCACAATTCCAACGTCGTATCATTTTACAACAAGAACTCGATTTTCTTTTGGCCGCTCGGTTATACCTTTAGTGTACGACGGTGAAGGATCGTGCGTCCCTAAGTACTTCGGTGGTGAACCTGCACAATTTGGCATAATAAAATGATCGAATCAAATTTCGAACTTAAATGCAACACGATGAGAAACACTCGGAATTGTGACCCCAATTTATAGCTCATTCACATGTGAATGGCATACTTGCCAAAATACAACTTCACACGGTTGAAAAACCAATAACGTGCATAATTTTCTTTTCGAAAAAGCTCATTCAAGACTATTTAATTTTGACAACTAACTCTCCAAATCAAACTTTCAAAGCAACATCACTTGGCAAATTTTTGATTTCCAAAACCACGTCTAAAAGAGAAAATTAAGCTCTCGCTCGCCTAAGCACGGATAAATCGGGAGATTTAACGATTTCAAATATAATGCGAAAATAAAATAAACACTTAAACGCGTGAAGTTTGCCGCATTAAAACGAACTCCCAACTTGTTCGTTACTAAATTAGCACACTTTAAGGTGTCGAAGAGCTCAAGGTAAACCGAATTAAAAACGACCTCTAGGCGTCCAACAAGTTCAAGCCCATAATAACACGATTCTTGAACGCAAACTAATTTCAATCACCCACTACGACATAACATAATTCTCAATACGATGCTTTACAAAAACAAGCCTCGACTAAGATAGAATTTCGTTAACAACACAATCAACGAAAATCGAGTATCTAACAACAACCACAAAAAGGAAACGAGGCTCACCAAACTTGAGTAATTACGGCTCGAGGAAGCACGCAACGGCTAACAAAATAACCCGGCAACGGCGCGAAGCGACGACGAACTCTAAACTACAACGGAAACAAGGAATTAACCCGCTGAAATTTAAAGATCCAAGTTGAACATTCAACGTCAACGCGGCGGACACGAAGTTTACCTCGGTGTCGGCTTGGTAACGCGACAACTCAAACAATGGCGGAGCGAGGGAGAGTCGTCAGCTTCGACGACGACGGACGAGAAGAGTTCAACGCGAAAAGGGCACGGCTGCTGCCCGGAGGAGACCACGACGCGACGAGGGTCGGAGTGGTTACGCGGCCGTGCGGGAAGGGCTGGCCGGCGCTGTGCGGCGGTGGCCGGACCTGGGGTAGCCGGCGACGGGCAGATCTCGTGCGGAGGAGCTCGGACTGAGGTGCTCGGAGGCTGGGTCGGCGCGGCGGAGCTCGGCGCGGAGGAGCTCGGCGCGGAGGAGGTCGGAGCGGAGGAGCTCGGCGCGGCGACAGCGAGCTCTCCGGCTAGGCTGCGTGCGCGAGACAGGGGAGGCTTGGGCTGAGCGCTCTCGCACTTGGCGAGGTCGGGCGCGGCTTGGTCGACGCCGGCAGCGCGCGCGGAGGCTGGGCGAACTCGACGGAGAGGCGCGCGGAGGCTCGCGCTGGCGGAGCTGCGCAAGCGGCTGGAGCTCGGGGCCGAGCGGTGCTGGCGGCGGGACGGCACCGGACGCTGTGCGCGCGAGCTGGGCGGAGGAGCTGCAGCACCGGCAGGGGAAAAAAGGCTGGTTGGCCGGCGGAGAGAGGGAGAGAGAGAGGAAAGGAAAGAAGAAGAAGAAAAAAGAAAATTTTTGTGAGGAAGGTAGGGATTTGGTTGGCTGTGGGTGGAGAAAAGGAGAAAAGAAAAAGAACTTTTTACGTCATCATTCAAATTTCAACCATATATTACATATTTGTCCCAAATTTAAATTAATATCAAATATATTCATTTTGCCTACGTGGCATAATTTTTACTTCCTAAATTACCCCTGTTGATGGATCCGACCTTTTTTTTCTCCATAAATTCCCCTTGACTTGTGCTCTAATAATAACTATCTCCCACTTTATTCTCCATTGCCTTTTCAATTTGTATTTTGAATTCAAAATCTCTTAAATTACCTGCAAAACATATAAATAAAAACATTAGTTTATAGAGTTAATAAAATAATGAAAAGTCACAATATTACAGTATTAGGAATATTTTGTTTATTCAATCGACACAAATAATGATCAACGATTCTCAATATTATATTAAAAATATAATATGATATAAAGAGTTATGTATTTGCCGAACAAATTATGTATTGTAATATGATATTTAAATTTTATTATGATATTGTACACAAAATAACAATCTTCATTATGTGTAAAAACACATAATAAACGAATGTGTAATATTTATTATAATATGATATTATAAGTTTTTTAGAAACAAAAATAAGGATATGATATTATAACTTTAATATGAAATCATGAAAATCATTTCCAAACGAGATGGTATTTTTTTTACCTATCCAAGAGATGCATTAGCTCTCTTGCAACCTTCAACTCTCTTTACCGGCACCGACATAGATACGATGTGGGTTCTTCAATGCACGATGGTGCTCGAGTAGTGGTTCTCGCGCAATGTTAGTTGGACGGCGACGTTCCGCAAAGAGACGCTTGTGTGATGTTTCTCGCATTGTGGTAATCGAACGGCGATGCTCGGCAAAGAGAATGGTCGGCCATATTTTGTGATTCAAAGGTGGGATTTTTGGTTTTATGCAATTGTTTGTTCTTGTGAAATTTGGGATTGTGTGTTTTAGTTTCTTGAATTCTATTTTGTAGAGTGCAGAAGAGAATTTAGGGGTTTTCTCTAATAACTTTGACTAGCAACTATTTTTGTTTTTAAATTCCAAAATATTTTACTAAATGAGGCTTTACTATTTAGTTTGCTTCCGTATATTAGGCTTATATATATATATATATATATATATATATAGGCTTATATATATATATATATATAAAGTCAAACGGCCATTTAGTTTTAGGCGTAAAATTAGGCTTTCATTCCGTTTATAGGGGTGTATATATATATATATATTAATAATTTTTCTTGTTGGATCCGATTCAAGCACGGGTAAAAAAAATTGGTATATTATAATTAAGGGTATTATTGTCTTATTAACTAACAAGATGAATAGATATAATATATGTTACAAACTTTGAACATATGTGTAATATTGAGTTTCAAATTGAATATATTTGATAATAGCCCAAAGAAAAATGCCCTAATGGGCTTGGGCTTAATTGGGCCAAAATGGCTGAAAATTGACCACGAAAATACAACAAATTTTTCCGAGAAATTTAAAATTGCACACGTTATTTGAAAACGTAAACTTAGGAATTTAAATATCATTTTCGAATCAAACATAAATTCCTAACACGTCTAACTTTTAAAAATGTAAGATAACCATGCTAATTTCATAATTTCTCTCATAGTTCCAATTTATCAGATTTGACGAAACTGACCAATTTTACAAATTGGTCACAACTGAGGTAGAAATACAAATTAATTAATTAGCACAGTGATATTAAATTCATGTCATTACACAATAAGTTGGTTTTCTATTCTTTTTAATTAAATTTTGTACCATAGGAACAAGTTCTTCTTTACTAAGTGCTAAAATTTAGATATTTATTATATTTTTTTGGATTGAATTATAAATTTTATTATAATATAGGGTCAATTAGGTAAATAACAATTTTAAATTGAGTGTTTTGTAAAAAATAGCTACAGTTTAAAAAAATTTAAAAAATAGCCATAAAAATTTTCTTACACCGGTAAGAAATTCTTATCATAACAAAATTATACATAATTTTGTTGTAAGAAATTTCTTACCAAAGTAATAAAGTTTTGAAATGGCTTTTTTTTTTAATTTTGAAACTGTGACTATTTTTGAAAATTATTTTCTAAAAAATGGCTATCTTCTTAAAATTTTCTATAATATATATCTAATTTTTTTAATAATTACAAAATAGTTAATTTATAAATTACTACTACATTAGGATGATGATTAATCAATTAATTACCACGACCATTTTAAGTTATTTATATATTGATTACTTATAATTTTCAAAACATTAAATATTTCTTCAAATATATTTTCAGTGCTAACTTTTAGATTTTTACTATCATTTCTCTTTTATTTCACGTCAAATAATATAAATCTGGCTAGCGATAGAGAATTTTTTTTTTTTTAATCTGATTCTTCAATCCGATGATTTTTTTTTAATAACTCAATTCAAATACATGATATTAATGATCAATACTAACCTTTTTAATTTTTTAAATTAATCCAGAACTTTCTTTAAAAAATAGCGGCATCTATTTAATACAGAATCTGAGAGAAGCACATGGAAGCCAAACATAAATGTGAAATGTGCCCACTTGATCAAAATTATTGGCAGCAAAATTACAAACCCTACTGACAAGAGAAATAAATAAAACTCCCTCGTGCTTTTGTTCTTTGGTCTTAAGAATATATTCATTTCATACATACTTGATAGTTTCTTTTGTAGGAAGATATATTTAGATAAATCCACACGCTGAAACTTTATACATCAACCAATTTCACAAAGAAACAAATGATATATAAATTAAGACAATGACAACACAAGGTCAATTTTTGGGGTTCTCAATTCAACAAGAAATAAAAAGGAGATTCTGCAAGTTGATGCATGTAAAATACTATTTTAATATTGGAAAATTATGTGGTGGGCACACCTTATCACAATATATCGTTAGATTTACTTTTTTAGAGGGCCACACTGTTTAAAAAGATAAATCTGACGTTCAGAATCATTCTCTGTGACATCTATAATATTGCCTGGCAGGGGCGGAGCTAGGTGAGGACGAGTGGGGGCAAACGTCCACACTCAAATTTTTGATAATTAAATTTCGTACTGTAATTTTTTTAAAAATTATAAGCATTCCCCTATAAAATATTAAAAATTTAAAATATACCCCCACTCGAAATTTTGAAAACTATATTTTATACCATAAATTTTGAAAAGATTATGAGCTTATCCTTATAAAAATTAATTTTTTTTTTAAATTTGCCAAAGAATTGAATTAATTTACTAATTAATTTTTTTTATGTGCCCTCACTGTTTTATGATCCTAACTCTGCCACTGTTGCCTGGTTTTGAATAGTATTCTTATATACATAATTTTTTCTGTTTACGGGATTATATGTGGTCAAATTTAACATTTATAAACATGGGCCAAGATAGGTAATGACGATATGGGAGAATTTCAAAATAAAGCCATTCTTGATGCCACTTAATAATCTATACCCCATGTGGTGTGCTCCCTTCATATCCACTCTATGTTTGTAGTGTAAATTTTGGGGTATAAATTAAAAGTGCAACACACATGGGGTATAGATTATCATTGTGTCAAGAATGGGGTATTCCTCAAAATCCCCCGATTGATATGTTGCATCAAATGTCTGTTTTTGGCACATGTATCCGGAATTCGTCTCATACTTTGTTTGCAAGTCAACATTTTATTAAGATTGTGATTAAAGTCGTTAATTTGAAAAAAAAAATGTTGTAAAAAAAAAAGAAAAAAAAATTGAAAAACGGGTCTATCTAAATTGAGCGACATGTACCCGCAGGTGAGTCTTGAATTTTTGCTTCAAATTTATCTACTAAATTCATAAAATGACTAATATGTCATTACCTTTTGTCACACCTTATATTTTTATTAATAAAAAGTTCAAACTGAGCTACGTGAATAATTCTTGAAATATTTGTTTAATGTTCATTATCAGATCATAAAATGACCAATATCATTCTTTAATTTTTTATTTATTTATCATTATTATTTTAAGTGTTCTTTCCTTTTAGAAGGGATTATTACTGGGATATACTTGTTCACATGCTTATTTGGTTAAAACATCGAATAATTTTGAATAATTACAAACCATTCAAATATTTAAAACAAACGGATTATAATTATATGCTTGAATGGTAATAACGGCCTACTATTGATACACGTATGCACAAGAACAAGCACAAATATTGAAAGTAATTTTATCACTACCAAAATAAGTGATCGCGAGCCTTTTGCTAGAAGGATAATTTCTAGTACCGTTAGGGCATTCAACTAACATTCTTGTTAATTACGAGATATGAGATTAACTAATTTGATTGCATCAGAAAAGGGTACTGCTAATTATGGTAGCTATCTTTCTAAATTTTTTCCAATATGAAAAGACAATGTAATTTTTTTTTTTGTGATTAAAAAAATATAATAACTACAGAGATCCTTTATACGTGCGTGTACGTTGAGACCTAGTGTGATGTAGCTTTAGCAGCATCTAGTACAATCAAAAGACAAGGAAGAGAAAAACGATTTTGGTCTGACTGAACTTTTTCTCTCTAGGTTACTAAGAGAGTTTGGTCTCCTACGGGGTTAGGCGTAGGGAGTTTTTGTGGGGTGTTTATGGAGACTGTGATTGGCAAACTGCAGGACTTCTCGATTTTCGGGGAGGATGAGGTCCTCGGGGTTGATGATGGTTGGATTCAAGAAGGAAGAGAAGGGGTCAAGTTTGGATTTATTGGTAAACTGCTCTCTAGGAAGATGGTTAGGTACGAGGTTCTTAAGGATCTGTTCACCGTGCTTTGGAAGCCGTCTAGTAGTCTTGAGATTGGAAAGATTCATGATGATTTGATCCTTTTTAACTTCGAAGGCGAGGATGATCGAAGAAGGGTTCTACTCAACGAACCATGGAATTTTGATAAGGCGTTATTGATGTTAAAGATATTGGAGGATTCCACGGGGATGAGAGGTAGGAATTCATTTTCACCCATTTTTGGGTCCAGGTCCATTCCCTGCCAGTTTTTGCTATGACCAAAGCAATTGGAAACTTCATAGGTGGGCAACTCGGGGAGGCGATTGAAGTGGACTCCGACGATAGGGGCAGCTGTATTGGCCGCTACCTCTGTATTCGAGTCAAGTTCGATATATGCAAACCCCTCAAACATGGGGTTAAGATTTGTTTGGGGTCGAAGGGCGTGGTCCATTGGGTCGATTTTAAGTATGAGAAACTTCCCGCGTTTTGTTATGTGTGTGGGTTGATCGGCCATATCACCAAGGAATGCTCGAGTACGGGAGTGGAGGAGATGCGGAGCAAAGGAGATTACCCTTATGGCCTCTTTCTTTGTGGCTTGACTACAATTAAACCTTTCCGGGCCACTCACCGTCGTCCATCTATGTTGAGATCAGGTAGTTTAGCGACTGATCATGACGGCCAGCCATTACCGGCGGCGGATGCAGGTAAGTCAAAACTCGGAAGTTTTCGTGGGGTCTATTCTGTTGAGAATATTGCGGGGGAGCGGAGCGGAATAGAGAAGGCTGTGGTTACTTTTACGAGGGAGGTTAATCAAGCAAATGATACACGTGAGCCTATTTCACCCTTTCTGTTTTCAAACTCAAATTCGAAGCGGGCTAGGCCATTGGACCCGACTAGAGTAGGCCTACCAGCTCAGAAGAGCTCTTCTTCGAGCCCAGTGTCTCCTTAACCTCGTGGGCCTCTTCCAGGGTTCGAAGCTCACACCCTTCCAGACTCTTCTCAGATATGTGGTAATAGGGACGCGACTCTGGTAGCTATTAGGTCGCCTCTTTCGACATCACCACACCCACTTACTCAAAATTTCCAATTTTCTGCTTCCTCACTCTCGGCCAAGCTTGGGGATGTGTCGCCGGAGAATGGGAATGGTAGTATGGCAGGGAAGTCGGTAAGTGGCTTCTTCATAGGGGTTGGAAAGGCGAGCAAATGGAAGGGATGGAAGAAGCAGGCCCGGACTGCGAAGGGGGAAACAACATCGGCGAATCTAGGAAATGAAGGGGAGTCTGAAATTCCCGCCGTCAAATGCAAGTCTGGGCCGGAATCGCTTACTGAAATGGACGGCAAGGTCAGGCGTGTTCTTGGTGATTCAACCAATATTGTGTATCTATCGGCGGAGGATGTGACGCAGCCCTGCCGTTCGCCATGAGTTGCTTATGTTGGAATGCCCGTGGCTTGGGGAGCTTCGAGGCATTCCTTGACTACAGAAATTAGTCCGTAGTTATTCCCTAAACTTAATCTTTCTGATGGAAACTCACTTGTGGGGTAGAAGAGCGAAAGAGTTTCATCAACAAATTGGGTATTCTAATGGCTTTCATGTGGATTGTGTGGGCAGGAGTAGAGGCCTACTTTTGGTATGGAATTCAGAGTGGCAAGTTGAAATTAAGAGCTACTCTAGAGGGCATATTGATGCTTTTGTACAAGACGTGGAGGGAAGGAGCTGGAGGTTTACTGGAGTTTATGGAAACCTGGTGAGCCACGAACGCAAACACACCGGGGGTTTACTCCGCCGTCTGGGTAATATGTTTTCTCTTCCTTGGTGTTGTGCAGGAGATTTCAACGAAATTCTGAGCTACAATGAAAAGCAAGGTGGGTCGAACAGAAGTCGTTCGGGTATTGATCTTTTTCGCTCTTTCTTGGATGATTGGGGACTTCGTGATTTGCCGGCGAAGGGGGAACGGTTAACCTGGGATAATGGTAGAAGTGGGACCGCTTGCGTACTCGAGAAGCTCGATCTTGTGGTCGCTAATGACGATTGGGTCGCCTTGTTTTCGAAAATGGTAGTTTCGACACTGGATTTTTGGGGTTCGGACCATCGGGTAATAAAGATTGCTCTCGATTTATGGATGGGCTGCTCCGCATACCGCGGAATTCGTTTTCGTTTTGAGCCATGGTGGTTAAAGGATGACGGATGCGAGAGGATTGTTACTGAAGAATAGAGAGACTGCAATTTCAACGACTCTATGAATTCACTTGTTACTGGGCTTTCAAAATGGGCTACAGGTCTGAAAGAGTAGAGTAAGTTCCAGTTTGGGTCCCTCAGGGACTAGTTATATGGTGATAGAGGTATCGTCAATAATTTTTTTAATTTTCATACATTGTCAATTATGAAATTTGAACTAATTTGATGTTTTTAATATGTAGACTTGAAAAAAGCTGTTGAGAGCCTAACACAAGATATTTTGAACTTCAATTTGAAGGACGATGACATTACCTCGTTAGGTTCAAACACCAAAGATGTTTCAAAATCCGCCATTTCCGTCCCTTGATTGACAATCTTGTTATTTATATAATTATCTTGTTGTTGTTATGACTTAGGTTTGATTATGGTTTTGTTTGATGGATTGTTGTGACTTAAGGTTTGATTATGGTTTTGTTTGATGGATTGTATGGATTATTTTATGTTAAATGGTTTTGCTTTGATGGATTGTTAGTTATTTATTTATTTATTTATGTTTAAGGGATTAACCTGTGGCTCTGTTTAATATTAATATATTATAATTATGTTTTAGGTGTATTAATCACTTAATTTTTAAGTATTTTTTATAGTTAATTCATTATGGGATAAACGGGTCTTATTGGGTTCAAGACCCGCTTAAACCCATTTAAAAATAGGTTGTGTGACCCATTTGGACCCATTTAAATAAATGAGTTCATGGGTCTGCACGACCCATTAAGACACGAATAGTAACACGTGTCTGGGTCTTTTAAAAAATAAATAGGTCTTGTCTGGGTCTTCATTCTAGACACGATTAATAAATGGATCGTGTCTAGGTCTAGTCAAAATTACGTGGACACGAATAGGACACGACACGAACACGACCCACGACACAAATTGCCACCCCTAGACGCCAGGTGGCTGCCGGCCGACCTCGGATGCCAGACGGCTACCGGTCATCCCTAGACGTCCCGCGTGGTTGTTTGTCATCTGCGCCACTAACTCGGACCTTCTTCTATATTCGTACCTTGGGCTTTTCTTGTGGTCGGCTTCTCATCAACCTCTAAAATCGGAATCTTTTGGGCCTTGGGCTTCAAACAAATTTGGGCCTAATAATAAACATGCGAGCACGGAGCCTCAGTGCCGCCACCCGATCCCCTTTGAGCTCTGGTGGTAGTGCCAACTTCTCCAAGTAGACCATACAGAAGGAATCATTAGCTTCCTTCTCCAAGCTCGCCTCATTCAGTGCCGCAATGGCCAACCCACTCGTTGGCTTTCGTGATGGCCTGATCAGAACCCGCCTCTGCAGACTCGCTTGTAGCCTGATCAATCTCCAAGCTTTCGTCGTACGCGAAGGGAACGGTGGCGGTGACGTGCACCCAAATCAGCACCACCATCTCGTCAGCAAAGAATGAGTTGTTTGCCAAGGTGAGGACGTGGAAGGAGAGGTTCGCCGCCAAGTTGGTGGAGAAGTCCTTTTGAAAGTGCATCTATGCGACAACGTAGCTTATCAACTCCGCGGATAACTCATAGCGGGGTATCGCCCACCTTCGTTCCTTCACAGACTGAGGTAATAGCGTGAACAACATGGTTTCGGGGCTCGTGACGGCGAAAAAGCAAGCGAGCTTGAAGCGAAGGAAGAAGGTCAGCTGGTGAGGACCTTCGCCAAGGTCGGGGTGTTCTCAGTCAAAATATATGTCGAAAGTATAGGAAGCGTTGTCCATCATAGCCATATCGTATATATAAAGTGTATTGTAATTATATGGTATAATAGTAGTGGGGAATTTAGTGAGTGTTGTTGTTGTTGAGAGGACAGAAATAAGGGTTGTGATCTTTGATGGGCGTTTACTTGAGATTTGGTATAGAGTGTTGTCGAATGAGGTATATGTGCGAAACTTGTCCGCCCGAGGTGGCCTTGCCTCATTTCTTGTCAACTTGGTCTCGGTCCTTTGCTTTTTATTTTCTTCAACCTTCTCGGCCTTGACTTCGTCCTCTTTTTTACGCTTCTCGTCTCCCTTGTGGTCCTTACGGCTATGGAGATAGTTGTCAACATTGATGTATTCTTGTGCACAGGTGAGGAATTTCGCGAATATTTTTGGCTCTTTACGAACCATCGACCTCAAGAGTTCTCCTTCTTAGAGACCTTTCCTCAGAGCGACTATGACGTCTATTTTGGTGCAGCCCTCCATGGTATTGATCTCTTTGGTGAACTGTCGCATGTAGCTTTTCAAGCTTTCGCTCTTTCTTTGCTTAAGCGACCACAAGTATGTCTTATCATTTTTGCGCGTCTTTAAGCCAATGAATCGGCTTACAAACTTCGTTTTAAGTTGATCGAATGAAGCTATCGATTTGGGCTGGAGGCATTCTAGTGCAATTCCAAACAGGGTCAATTCAAACGCTTGGCATTTGATATTCGGGCTCGCTCTACGCACATTCATCCAAGTGCGATAGCTGTCAAAATGGTTGATCGGGTCAGTGAGGCCCTCATACTACTTTATTGATGTTATTTTGAAATCCTCTGGGAATGGTTCAACGAAAATTGTTTTTGTGAAAGGGGATTCGATTTCCATGACTATGTCGTGCGTCACTTGTTCTTGGCATATAAGTCGGCGCACGACCTCTTCTAAATTCTCCACAGGGGCAGCGGCTGGAACCAAATTGACGGCGCGAGTTACAGACGCGTGCGACACCCTGCTCCTTTGAGGATTGGCATCGGTTCCCCTCAAGGCAGACTAGTGGCTAGGTGCGGGGTTTGGTCCCAGACTAGCGAGGGCTCCTCCTCGTCACTGGTTTAGGTGATCACATAGATCTCCCGTGCTCCCAGTCGCATTACGAGACCTTGTGCTATCAGCCTTATCTCCGTCTTCGGCTTCCAATCGGTCAAAGACGGAAGTGCGGATACATTAGGACTCTCCCCTCATTCTGATCCATGATGCCTCCGAGTTCCTTGAGCATTGGACTGCTCGGTCACCATGGGCTGCTTGGCCCAGAGCTTGAACTTCATGGCCAACTGAGTTGGTCCGCGCGCCAAGTGGTCTCGCCGTAGCAGCTTGAGCGTTCATCATTGCAGCGAAAAACTGAGTTATCATGTTTGATAGGTTGAGTACCGTGTCCTCCAATTTATCGAGTCGTTGGGCGGTAGGCCGCAGGTTCACTGTTACTTGTGGACCATGTGGCCGGCCTCTTCCTCGGGGGGCGACTAGCACCATAGCCTCAGTTGCCTCGACCCCGCCCTCTAAGTGCACGGAGTGGACCTCGTCGACCATTGCTCTCGAGTCGGTTAAGATTGATGTGAAAGAAATTGCTAGTTGAACCTCGTGACTGTTGATCGCACAAGGCCATCCTTCTAGCACAAAAAATATTGATACAGAATTTCGTACCAACTAACACGTGTAAAATAACGTAAAGAATGTAAAGACAAAATAAAGAATGATTGGAGCTTGAGAATAATTATTTTCTAAGAGTATTATTGATCGTATTTTATCTTTGTAATCATTGGCTATTTATAGCCATATACAATTGCGTACGAAATATCCATGTTAATCTATTTTTGGCAACTACGTATTCCTTTATGGCAATTTGACAAAATCAGACGGAAAGCCTGGGACATGGTCGGGAAATAACTCGGAATCGGGCGGCTAGCAACCTCCTAACGAAGCATTGAGCGGCTGGCTACCGCCCCACTGCAAGAATGGGCGATTGGTTGCCACCCTCTGCAAGGATGGGCGGTTGACCGCCTTCTGCGTGTATCAGGCGGCTGCCTGCCGCTCAATACGTGACCGAGCGGCTTCATGCCGTCCAACACGTAACCGGGCGACTGCCCGCCGCTCAATATGTGACCGGCGGCTGGTTGCCGCCCAAAACGTGGCCGGGTGACTGCCGGTAACCGATGGCTGCGTCGGGTGGCCGCTTGCCGTCCAGGCTGGTCGTCCGAGACGATGTTGTGGGCCGCCTTCTCGATCATCTGTAAATGTTCTAGTCTTGGGCTTTTCCGCTAGGCCAGCCTACCGCCAGTTTGTTGTTTCAATAATGTTTGGACCTTTGGCCTCGGGTCCAATTGTGACCCAACAATGCCAAAAACAATTTTGTTCTTCTATTATGTCATGTCACTTTACATCAAGTTATTAGAATAACGCTTTGACAAAAATTTGGATGTGGACTTCTAAATTCTAAAACATTAGTCATACACTTTCTAATATCTCTTGTTTAATTAGTCGAACTTAGTGGACTATCAATTTACGTGTTGGACAAAAACTCATTACCATTAGTATTGTTATTGTTTATTGACTATTGATGTCGTCTTCTCTTGCACGTTAATTGTTATTATTATTATTATTTGGAGAAATTATAGGGAAAAAAAAATTATGTGTCATTTAATAATTCATGCCATAAGTAGTGTATTTTAATGAATTATACTTTATGTTTATAGCATAAAAATAGAGTATAAATTAAAAGTACAACACAAACAATGCATAAATTATTAATATGTCAAAAAAGAGACATTTATTAAAAATTTTCTTGTTATTATTTGAGAGGATTTTAAGGAATGTCTCTTATTTGAAAAATTAATAATCTAATCCATTTTGTATTGCGTTTTTAATTTATGCCTTCTATTGCCACCCCCATTTCTGCTCTCCACACCCCCTAAATAAAAATTATTTTTTTAATATTTTTAATCCTTTATTTGTATTTGTGTTGTTTCAAAAATACCTTTAAAAGTATAAAAATTTAGTTTCTTAATCACGATTAACCATTTTTTATTGTGATCTTATTTTTTTTGGGATGCAGTTTTCTTTTTCTATTATCATTTGAGTATGAACCTCGTTGTAGTGCACACCCTTTTTCCCCAAAACTAAACTTGCAGAGCCGCACACACTATTTTTTCAAAAATAATTTTCAATTTTCGTTGGTGTGTATAAAAAATAGTGTGTGTGGCTTTACAAGTTTGATTTTGGGGAAAGATTGTGTGCACTACAACGAGATTCATACTCAAATGTAGAAAAAGAAAACTGCATCCTAAAAAAATAGGATCACAATAAGAAATGGTTAACAGAAATCAAATTTTTATACTTTTAAAGGTATTTTTAAAATAACACAAATACAAATAAATGATTAAAAATATTTAAAAAAAATTAATTTTTATTTAGGGGGTGTGGAGAGCAGAAATGGGGGTGGCAATAGAAGCCCCCTTTTTATATTATAAACATAGAGTAAAAATTTTAAAAAAAATAACTTAAAACATAAATTATTAAATAACGCTTATAATAACTTTTTTTTTATATAGAAATAACCCCTATTAGTTATCAATGGACCAGATAAAGGGCCTCAGTATTTGGGTATAAAAGACAAAAAATGAATTAATATTATCACGAGTTAGTTTAAAAATCAACGATTGCAAACATGACATACGTAACCTGAAAACAAAATAGTTCGATTTCAAAAATAAATAAATCAAAGTCTCTCTATGCCTCTCCACGTTTTTGTTTTGTTTTATTTTCCTTTTTTTTTCTTTTTTTTTTTTTTTTTGGTGGAGGAAAACAAAAGACAGTCCAGCATTATTCTCAAGCAAAATCATGATGAGGATATCCGGATCAGCTAAAATTATATTCTTTCCTGATTGGAGTAATGTTTAATGTATGGGAATCCATTCCATTAGCCTAGTTAATATGACTGAAAAAGAAAATAAATTTTATATATATATATAACCCATTGCATGATTATTGCCTTGGTTTTTCTATCCTTTTATGTTTGTTGGTAGAAATTAAGGGCGTGTTTAGATAGGAAATTCAAACCACATTAATAAGAAAATTTAAATTTGACTTTCTGTTAATATTAGTAGAATATAAACTCAATTTTTTTCTTTTATTAGGACTGCTATATTATCCCCTTCTTAAAACTATTTGTCTTTTCTCAGCACCATTTTATTATTTCTTTCCCCTCCATATCATGACACTATTAAACAACTTGAAATTGTTACTCAAAAAAAAAAAAAAAAAACTTGAAATTGCACTTTACAAACTTCATAATCCAAATAACATTCAATATTTGGACCAATAAGTTACATATGGTCATACTATATTCTCTACCACTATCCATATGCAGAGAGGATTTGACTCTAATTAAATAGTAACACTCTACAAAGTTTGTGTAGCTACAACATTAACAATACATAAATATAGCTTAGGAAGTCCTAAGTATTTCCACATTGTACTTTAACAAATTGTAACATACGTATATTTATATGTATATACACACGTGTACAGATCAGCCTGCCTGATCTTGAGTTGTGTTAGACTGAGCAAACATCCTCTTGATAGCCTCTTCCTTCTCGTCAACAAAGTTGAAGAAGCTGTAGATGATGCCGGAGCATTGGCTGTTGGACGATCTCGATGACTCGGAAGAGGAAATGCTCACCGACCTACGTTTGTAGCGAACGAATTGGAAAACCATTCGGAGTAGAAATATGACAAGGGCAGCGAGAGAAATGGCTCCGCATAGAAGGTATAGACCCCAGAAGCTGATCAAGTGGAGTTGATTTGGCTCCGAGTTTTGTCCCTTCTCGCCTGGACAACCCATCTTGCAAAACCACTTTCGGTGTATCTCGCTAAGTTTACCGCTCTCAGAAAGTTTCAGGATTGCTGTTGACATGTCCACAGCTAAGGGAGATTCCCTCTTAAAAGCCTGAGATGATCGAAAAGCACATACTTAATGAGAAAATATCATAATGAGATAAACACTTGGTGGTTCATAATGAGATAAACACTTGGTGGTTCTTTCATAGATGAAATTATTCGATAAGCATCCAAATTCATTGATAAGAAATTCAGAGTTTGATTAAATCAATCAGAAAATTCTTTTGGGTCAAAAAAAGTTGATAACTACATCTAAATAATCTTGATGGGGAAAACTACATCGAAAGCAATCACAAAACTTTCCCTATAATAAATTGTTCTTTTTATGAAATAACTAGATGTTGTCAATGAAGTGGGATTTCAGAAACTACTCGAGCTCAAAATAAATGGCTATATTTCCGAACTGTTGTGTAAAGAAACTTACAAATCCCCATCCGCTCCTAGTAAATGCCTGGCCAATAATGCCAAAATCCGTCTGCTCCGACAGAAACAGTTCGATATATGGAAGCTCATCTATAATAGCTGCCACACCACCCTTTTGGGGCCCTAGCCTTAGCGCTCTTTCAAACTCCTCTGGAGTGCGGAGCGAAACAAGTCTCGAGCTCGGTATGTAAAGAATCTCAGTCAGATAGTTGTGAACAAACGAGCCAACTTGGTATCCAATAGGCCAATTGGCTGCAATCAAACTATCGATCCCAGTGATGGGCGATGAAAGCTGCTGCACTGTAAGGATTGAAGTCAAGCTTGCCGTGTAGCTTGATGTGATCACCAGCAATAGGAAGAGCCATACAATCATCACCATCCGCCCGAGTGGGCTCACAGTATCTTCTTCTGTAATACGACGAAGAATTCACGACTTATATGAGTTCAAGAGTAATGCAGTTCACAACAATCTTGAACGCAAAAACAGCAGGCTAATTGTTTGGTCATATGAAAATGGGGGGTTTTTCCATAATGAAATGAGATACAGAAGTGATAACTATGCTAACAACAACATAACTATACTATATTTTCTTTTGTAAGTGGACAAGGCTAAATGTACTTGGACACCATTTTGTTCTAAGATGATCATATGACGTGCCAAAATTTTGCGGAAAGGAACTTATAAAAAAACAAAATTAATGATGATCACGATTCATTGAACTAAGACCACAATATCAGAAAGTAACAAAAGGAAAAAAAAAATGAAATTCCACTTTCAGTCGTGCAATTTGCTATCGTTTGAAATTGCTACGATTAATGAAATTAGTAACATGATTGTGCATTGAAATGTTGCTAGAAAATAACAAAGGTGTTATATAAGCTCAATGTATGCTTCGGATACTCGTGAACGAAGATGAAAGCAAATATTTGCATGCCAGATTGAAAAACATGAAGATTCCTTACGGTTTCTCTTAAACAGTGTTGAGAAGCTAAACCTGCAAAAATAAATCATCGAATAAAGATGGGTCTCCTTTCATATTCCAAATTTATCATGAGAGATGCAGAACGTAAGAATTGAGTACTTACAAACACATTGTAACAAGTTGCCTTTTAGGGGGGCCACGAAAGTCGTCATTGACTCGATGCTCGAGCATCCAAATGACAATGGCAACGACCACAAAAGACGCCACAGTGGCACACCACAACTCCCATGTAAATGGCTTGAGAAACACCCAAGCATTTGACTTCGGATGGCTGATAGGTGCAACTATCACGAGACCTGTACTAGCATAAGGCTGAGAAAAGTCCACAATCTCCGTCCGGTTTTTTGCAATTACGATGTCCCCAACAGCAGCATCAAAGACCTGGAAACGAAAACCATATTCGCGTTAGAAATTCTTGCTCTGCATGGCCAATCTCTATCTACACATAAGTGGTCGTTTTGAACACATAAGTGGTCGTTTTGAACACTTTTACTCACATCATTTGCAACCATTTTCACAAGCTCGTCGTATTTGGGATTTGAGTGGCCATCTCCAAAGGGTTCAAACCTACAAGGAACTTCGTATGGGATTAACTTGAGAGCTTCTTTGAACACGTCAATACAGTATCCCTGGATTTCATGGTTTTTGTTTTCAGTTACAAACTGGACAAAACTTGTTCTGTTCGGCACCACAATTCTCAAAGGATTTTCGTCAGCCGCAATTACCCAACCACGTGGGGTTTCTGTCTCCCCGCCAGGCCAAGTAACATTGTTAAGCTTCTGATCCAAAGGGGAATAGCCATTCTTGTCCCCTTTTATAGTTTCTGGTGGAGAAACAGAAAACCCTGTGCTATTAGACCAAAAACCAACTTCACGAATTTTCGTTTGGTCAATATTGATGATATCATAACCGTGGATAATCACGTTTCTGCCTTCATCAAATCTAACAACACCAGTTGAACCAGTGAAGTTTGATTCCAATAATTTCTTAAGAAGAACAGAGCCGCCTTCAAATACTTTTAACTTCTGAAGCTGAAGTTGATTTGTTTTAACACCTATCAACTTCTCATTGAAAGAGAACGACACATTTCCATATTCTTTTATAAAGCTATCAATACCATACGCAACGGTCCAAACTGTGTCATAAGCATAAAGTCCATAGGTATTCATTTCCGCGCGTACTCGACCTGTCTGCTTCATTTTTCTCCACTTTGACAAAAAAGCCTGCTTTCGAGTGGACTCGGGGATGTGTTGGCGAAGCGCAACCACACCTTGAAGAACACTCAACGAGGGCTGAATATTCGTTGGAGAATACGAATCTATGGTGGAAGAAAGCCAATCTGTTGCAAACCAAACGTAGTTGGTAGTCATCATCTGAAGACTTTTTGCAACATTGAAGATTCTCAACGAAGGGTCGGGATCAACATGAACAACATAGACACGAGGACCGAACAACTTGGAAGCTTTGAGCAATTCAGTGATGTGGCTTGTATTGAACTGAATAGGCAGAGCCAATTTGTATGCAACTCTCAGGGATTTCCTCTCGAGTTCATCCTCTAATGCCGATATCCCGTTCCTTCCATAATCACTATCCACAAACACGACGATGACCTCTTTCCATCCATAAAAGTCTATCAGATTAGCCATGGCAGTCATTTGATAGGCATCGCTATGTGTGGTCCGGAGGAAGTAAGGGAATTGGAGGGCAGATAGAGTAGGGTCGGTTGCAGCGTAAGAGACGAGAGGGACTTGGAGACCATTAGCAATTCCTGAGAGTATGTGAGCTATTGCTGAGGACTGTGGGCCTATTATGGCCACAACCTCTTTCTCAAGTACCTGAAATGCTGTCCCAGAAAAGGAAATGTATAAACATTTATTAATGAAAAAGTCAACACATTTTGCAGCAGAATTCAAGGGCTCGAGAGAAGATTTCAATGTGCTGTGAATTCCTTTGACAAACTGAGGAAAGCTAAAATAAAAAATAAAAAAATAAAAAAAAGAGCCAAAAGAAAAGCATATTAAAAAAAAAAAAACCTATGACCATGTAATAAACAAAGCAAGACTCATGTGCTGACATTAGCAAAATTCCAACCAACACAGCAACTGATTGAGAGCTCAATATCCAAAGGTGAAAAAAGAAAGGCACTTTGTCATAAACAGACAAGTTTTTTCCCAGATATAGAACCCCTATTAAATAATATTTCAAGTAATAAACAAAGAAAGAAAGTCAGAGTAGGGTGTGAAAGGAAGAGAAAATATGTTTCACCAAAGTTGAATTTAAGGGGGAAAAAAAAAAAGCAGAAATTGAAACCATTTGTATTGTTCATAAATTAAAAATAAAAAAATAATAAAAAAATAAAAAATAAAGAAGAAGAAGAACGCAGAAAAGGTACCTTCAACAGCTCCCATAAAGACACTGCAATTGGAGTCCTCAGGGATCAAACTGAGCTTAATTCCACTGAGAATTGTTGGGTCTTCATTGATATCTGAGACAGCTAATTCAATAGCAGGCTTTGAGACTCTTCCAATGACAGAATTAAATGTGAAAATGGCTCCAATTTTCACAGAAGAAGGCCTTTGGCAGATTACAGAGCCCATGAAGAACAAAACCCATATTGTCCAACTGAAATTAGTCACAGCCACAACAACAAAAGGCTTCATAGTTCTCACTAAAACAAAAAACAAAAAAAACAAAAAAACAAAAAAAAAAACCAACAACAACAGCAACAACAATTGTAGTGTCAGAATCAGCTACGATAAAAGAGAAAAACTTGTGTGACACTTTGTGTTTTTCATGAGTTTGAAGAAACTTGGTTTGTGCAATTAATTGAGTGATATCCAATTAACTTTGAATTGATAGGAAAAATAATAAAGGAAAAAAAGAAAGAAAAGACCAACAATAACACCAGGCTTACAAACCCAGATAAGAATAAACACTTCAGTTTTGATATCAACTTTTTCTATGAATTCAAAGTAAAATTTTCCATGATTATTTTTTTGCAGCTTTTGGGAACCCAAAAGGACAAAACTCAAAAGGGTTTCTCTGCAAATTATTCCAAAGTTGAACTAGTGAGAAATGGCATAGACTAAAAAGAAGAGGGGTGCGAAAATCATCTGACGTCAAAAGTAGGAAAAATGAGAATCACATTTTGTAAAAGAAGAGCAGAGACTTTAATGAGACCTTTAAAAAGCCAAAAAAAAAAAAAGGATTTTTGTTTGTTTATAGTAGAAAGTAGAAACCAAGGTCTGGTCCACCATACGGACAATTGCATAATAGAATTGTATGGTTAATGATTAATAACTTCACATACGAATTCAATACTATACTCTATACGACGACCATACTTTTTTTATGCTTTTTTTTTCCCTGCAAGTTTCGCGAGGGAGAAGATTAGATATCTCTCTCTCTCTTAGCTTACATGTATGATGTATGTCAGTTAGATTTCTTAAGATTTAATTCTCGTCTGGAATCAAATTAATTTTAACACAATGATATTCTCGGAATCCGATACTGTCTTTATTTTTGTGATCATTTTAATAATTATTAACAGCTTGTATTCACAATGATCTTCTTGGAAGTTGGAATCACATACTTTCTTTATTGGGTTTTTTTTTTTTTAAGACATACTTTCTTTATAGTTGCGATTTAGATGTGAGACTACGGTCCGGGCAATTGCTCAGACATTTTCCCCCAACGATTTTTTTGGTGAAAAATCGGGTAATACCCGGCGGATCTAGTTTTTTACCGAAAAATTCATCTCCGGAGTTCCCTAATTATTCTCCGAACTTTGGCCGAAACAAATAAAAATTTCATCAACGCACTGTGTAGGTCGTGCAGGTGGTCAGCGTGGGGGTTAGGGGGAGGTCGGCGGTCGGCAGAGGAGGTCTGCGGGGAAGGTCGGCAGGGTGGTCGCGGGGGTGCTCTGCAGGCTCGACGGGGTGCTCTGCGAGGTGGTTGGCAAGGTGGTCGGCGGGGTGTTCGGGGTGGTCGTGAGGGGTGGTGGTGAGGGAGCTCTGCAACACACGAAAAAGAATATATATATATATATATATATCCGGGTAATTCCTCAAAAATTGGCACCAGGTAATTACCCGGAACTTATTCGGTCAAAAAGCTTCAGTCGGGGAATCACCGTCGGATTTGCATGTTGAGTTGCGATCACTTAAATGCATACTAAAAAGTTTTGATATGGATTATTAACATCTTGCAAGTCAACTCCAATCAACATGTTATATTGTTGGGGGATTTTGAGGAATGCCAGTATGCCACAATGATAATCTATGTTCATATGTTGCACTTTAAAATTTATAACCAAAATTTATACTATAAATATAAAGTGAAAATAAAGGGAGCAAACCACTTGTGGTATAGATTATTAAGTGTCATAAAAAATGACTTTCTTTCGAAATTCTCTCTATATATATATTGTTTTGAGCGAGATTACTTATTTTGGCCAATCATTTTATCGCATGTTCATAAGATTAAGTAGGCGTGCAAATATGGGTATTCATATCTAACCCGGAAATGAATGACCGGGTAATGTTCGGGCAAATACCCGTTAATTCCCTGAAAATCCAGGTGATTACCCGAATTTTACCCAGACTTTGTTTTAAAAAAAAAAAATTGTTTCGACCTCCCCAATCCCCCGACCGCCGCCTCCACCGATCTCCCCCGACCTCTGCCTCCCCTAATCTTCTCCGACCTCCCCCGACCTCTGCCTCACCCGATCTCACCCCGACCTCCCCTGATCTCATCTCGCCTCCCCCAGATCTCCACCTCCGCCTGAGATTTTCCAGAGATTACTCTTGCCGAGGATTTTCCAAATAATACCCGATTTTTATTCGACACGTAAAACCGGCTATTACCCGAAAATTTCTCGATTTTTTTGCTCGGGGAAAAGGAATGGGGAAATCCCCACCCCGTATTTGCACGCCTAAGATGAATTGTACACCTAAGATAAATAGTTTCATAAATACAAATAGTGAGATACGTACATTTATCTAATAGTATCATATGGTGAGACTCATTTGAAAAAGTATTTTCTATTTGTTGTATAATTAAACTTAAATAAAAAAATTATAAATAGAATTATTTAAAAATTTTTAAAGCTTGCTAGGAAAATAATTGTTAGAGACACGTACTTTTATAAAAATGGCCTACAAATATAATAATTTAATTATTAGCCATTAAATTTAAAAAACTCATCGGGCCTGATCAAAATACCCTTAAATTATCTCATCCTTCTGTTCAATCCTATGCTAAGAAGAATTTGAAGAATATTTACAGATATAATGAATATGCTGACATGTATTTTTAAAATATAAAACTGCTTTTGTAATTTTAAAATTTAATATATTTATTTATTACTTATCAAAACCATTTTTTCATAGTTAAGGATACCAGAAACAAAGAAAAACTTAGCCAATTTTTTTTTTTTTTTTGGTGGTACTATTTCGTAAAATTATACGTGAAAATTTATAAAAATAAAAAAAAGGAAAAAAATGTATGCATAATAACTAAATTAGTGGGTCCTTTTTTTTTATTTGTGTGGATAATAGTTGACGTAGTATATAATACCCACAAAAGTAGATCACTTTCTATTACCTTATTAATCTTTGAGATTTTTAGAGATTTAACCAATTTTTGACTAATTTTTTAGAATTTAGTCATAATCTTATAAAATTAAGAATTTAGCTATAACATACGTGTAATATATTATGTTATATGTAACATAAAATATTTCATATGTAACATGTATATAATACACATATATTATACGTGTAACATAAATATATTTTTTGGGTTTGACAGTGAGGAACAACATGCACCATATATATAATATCCCTTGGTTTAGTCGAAATTCTACAAGTATTCCTTAAGTTTGTAGATATACAAAAAACTCCCCTTTGTTTTTTAACTTCTACCAAACTTTTACTTTGTGCTGACTTTTAGTCAAACAATAAGCGTGAAATCTCTAAAATACCCTAACTGAAATTTATATGAGAATATCCCTTAAACGTGTAGAAAGTAGAAGCAACCATATGTTACATAAACAATCAAGACACAGTTTTCAAAGAACGGAAAATTTATAACCATCATCACGATGTCTTTACCCCTTTTTTTTCCCTCTCTTCACTAATGTAAAATAATGAAAAAGCTTTTAACAAAACAATTTGCAGGTATGTAGTCACTGATTGTGAATCTACTCTTAGAAAAAAAAAAAAAACTAAAAACTTATAAACATATTAGGCCTAAACTTAAAAAATAAAAAATAAAAACATCGATGGTCATACTCATGAGGGTTTTCTCAAACAGTTTGAGTGCTAGTCTGCTAGACGAAAAAAATCGAAACCATATTAAACTCCAACCACCAAGCAATAACTTAAGAATCATGCTCTCGCACACCAACCGGTGGCCGTTTTCCGGTCAAAAGCTCGAGCATGAAATACCGAAGCTGTATGTTTACGACCCTTTGGTGGCTTTGCCGGCGACACATACCCCAATGTGCCAATGGTTGTTGAGGTTGATGGTTGGGTCGGACTCTGGGCAATGGCGATGCTTTCAAGCCCAAGAACAGAGAAGTAAGCTTTGAAATCGGAATTTTAAGACGGGTAGGCGTGAGACACAACCACATTGAAATCTAGCCAAATCAACCAAACCAAAACCAAATACTACAAAACCTAGCCCGAGCAAAAACGAATTCCATTCCCCAATCCGAGACCAAGTCTCACTTACCGAGATGAAATTGATGACCGCATTGAAGCTTGGTCCAAGATCTATCACTATTATCGGAGAATGCCTCGGGGAAAATCAAGCACGTGATCAAACCTCCTCCGCCGCTGAACTTCCTTCTGCCGTCGTTATCGTCGTAGACTAGCACCTCCTCATCGGCCCCAACCCTATAACCAAAATTCTCCCATAAAATTCGAGCAGGAACTTACCATCATAAGGAGAGTAGATCCTTGAGAGCAATAGATTGTGATGGAATTCGAGGAATTAATGAAATTAGGGGGAGTACATGAATAAATTATTAACCTATAAAAGAAAATGTTAAAAGTGATATTTGGACAATAAATTTCCATATACCAGAACAAGAATAGTCTATTTGGCAAACCTCATTGAGAATAGTCCATGTGACAATAGGGACATTAATGGCATTTCATAAAAAATATACTAGTTAGTCAATAAAAAGTCAAAATAAGGTAGAAGTTTTGTAAAAATTAAAAAATTAAAGGGTGATTTTTGTATTTCTATGAACTCAAGGATAACTGTCGAATTTAACTTTAACCCAAGGGACATATATGATATTTACTCTATTTTTTATTTTTTTTACTTAATGGTGTATGTTGGTGTGGAATTTGAACCAACGACAAGATCCGCACCTCTAGGGTGTGATGCGGCAATGAAAAGAAATAAAGTGGTCAGAACAGTAAAGAGGGAGATTTTTAGAGTGGTTCGGCCCTCCTATGGAGTAATAGCCTACGTCCACTGTTTTTTGGTATTAAGCGTTTACTGTTTTACAGAGAATTCCAAGCAAAAATTCTCCCAACCGAAAAGAGAAGATCATCCCCTTTGGAGTTATCCTCTACGTTTTATAGCCAAGGGAGAGAGGTTGCGTGAGTCAGTGGTCTGACATCCTATCCCTTAAAATCCGGGATTAGGTGACCAACTATCTCCGCAGTCATATATTGGGAAAGACATCTACAGTAAAAATCCCTAACTCTGCGGGAACAGGTACAAAATATCCCACGCTCGGGGTAAATAAATAGTACAAGGAAAAACCTAACTACCGAGCGCAGACCTCATCTCCGACCAGGGATCGCCAGCTTCGCAGGTGTGGATCATCTTCGAGGATCTGCGGCCTTCTTGTACGTCACTCCCTCTCCGAGGGTCTTCTGGTCTATCAATCCCTCTCCGAGTGTCTTGTGGTCCGTCAATCCCTCTCCGAGGGTATTGCTGCCACAAAATTGACATCACCTTTGGTGATGCTCTTTCGATTTATCTTCGCGGGTGCAGGATCAAGGGCTTGTGCACGCCTTTAATGCCCCTCGAGGACTTCGCCCCCGAGGCTACATTCCTTGACGAAAAATCACCTACAACAGTGTTTTTTTTTTTTACTTTGAAATTCGGAGATACAGGAATTAAACAACACAGAAATTATGCCACTTTATCGTTCTTTATTAGTTTATAAGCGATAACACAAACAAGTAAAAGGCATAATGTTGAAAATACGGATGGCGAATACGGATTAATCCATTTCCACGCGGAAACGGATTTCCGTATTCACCCAAAACGGATACATTTTGATATGAAAACGGATAATCTGTATCCCTTTTTTTTCGGATTTCGTATTTAATATGCAGTAGCTAGTTAATTGGTATTGGTGTCTGTCTCAAGTGGTTCTTCCTTTCTCCACCACGGCTCGAATCCTAGCAACAACACAAATGTTTTAGCTTGTGTTTAGGCAACCCATTTTGCCTATCCCATTTTATTTCTTGGAATAGTCAAAATGGTTTGAAAATGGTTTGAAAAATAAGTAGAATAGTTTGACTTTGCGAATTTCGAGATGATATAAATGATTGAGATTTAAAGATATTGTATAAGTATTTCGAAAGTTGAAATAAATGGTTAAAAAAAGGAAAATGGTAAGAAATAGCCCAAAAAAAATTCGTTTTTAAAGTCCAGCCTATGTTTCAAAAAATTAAAAAAATAGCCATGTTACGAATTGTATAACAAAAAAGTGTCACACAAAATATAACACATCTGTAAATATTTGTAAGATATTTTGTAACACTTTAAGTTTTACTCATTATTTTTTGAAGTGTTAAATAATATCTTACAAATATTTATAGATCTGTTATATTTTGTTTGATACTTTTCTGTTATACAATTCGTAACATTGCTATTTCTTTAATTTTTTGAAACATAGGCTATCATTTAAAACAAACATTTAATTTTGGCTTATTTTTGTAACTCATCCTTAAAAAAATGAAATGGAATGGTTTGTAAGATTAAAAAATTAATTAGTTTAGAATAATATAAAATGCGATGGTTTGCCCAAACATGATTACATTTTTTATAAAACTCAAAACTTTTGTTTTGCAACTGCCGCCACTCGATCCTGGGACATGAGGTACAAGAAGAGACTAAGGGCGTGCAAGACTACCAACTCATCCACTCACACTTTGAAACTATTGTTGTCAATAAAATATATATATTGTAAATAATGTTTTGCACGTCGAGTGGTGTCCCCAAATTGTTATATGCTATCCTCTACTTCTATCTATTCCATTCACACGCCAAATAACCTTCTGCTCTCTCGAAGCTCTTAACAATGGCTTCTTCAATCACTTCCTCTTTCCAAACCAGGTAATTCTCCATTAAGTCAATTAGGAATCTTGAGGCTCTTCTATGTCCTTTGAAGCTTCTCTCATGGGTGTTTGTGTAATGTAGTTGATTTGTGTGTCTGTTGTCTGAGATGGGTCTTCGTATATCGTGAAATGGACTTTGTGTTATGTTGTTGAGTTGTGTGATTATTTGTTCGAGATGGGTCGTTCTATTCTTCAGAAAGCACGGCTTGGTCTTAGCTCAAACTTACACCTTTTTTTTTTGGGGAAAGAAATGGCTTCTGAACATGCTAAACAGTGACAAACACTATATTGTGTTCTAACCCAGTAAAATGTGAAGTTCAGTAGATTGTTTAACCTTTCACATAAATGCTTTATATATATATATATATATATAATTTAGTCCAGTAACTGAAAAATGTCTTCTCGTTCAGTTTGTCAAATTTTTTTTTTGGGTTTGACAGTGAGGAAAAAAGGGTTTTTTTCACCTTCATGGTGTTTGTTTTTGGTTTTGAAATGTTAATGGATACTTGATAAAAATAAAAAAAAAAATCATGCTGTTTTGAGGCTCAGCAAAGTTTGTTTGGGTTTTGTTAAATTCTTTTTTCAAGATATGAAACGTGAAGCATGTATATGCGATGCTCTTTATGTTTAATCTGAATATTTGCATCTAATTATGCAATAGATGTAGAGGTTCAATGATTCTTGCCTAATGGTAATAATATAACTCACAGAATTAGGGAACCTTTTGCTGAAATTGTGAGAAATAATTGTCTATGTTTCAGCAATTTGCGATCTGTATTTTTGGGCGAGAGAAATGGATTATCGCTTTGTAGCGTTCCCGTAACTCGTGTTGGATTTGCAAAGAAAACCATAGAATGTAAGGAATCACGAATCGGGAAGCAACCAATTGAAGTGCCAAGCAACGTGACAATCGCGTTGGATGGTCAGGATTTGAAAGTGAAGGGTCCTTTGGGGGAACTCTCTCTAAATTATCCTCGTGAAGTGAAGGTTGAGAGGGACGATTCTGGGATTCTGAGGGTCCGAAAGGCATTGGAGACTCGGAGGGCGAATCAAATGCATGGACTTTTCAGGTGACCTCTCCGTCCTCTGCCATCTTACAGCTTAAAGAGTTGCTGCTTCTTATATATGTCCTCCTTTGGGAATTTGTGATACACAGTTAGAATGGTAACAGGGTTAAATGTATAGTAATTGGCTAATTGCCATCAATTTCTTTACATTTTTATTTTGTGGTTAAATTTTCATCCTTTTGTTTTAATTAGAAGGAATCGAAAGTGATGCTTGTTCGTAGTTGTCATACGTGTTCTCTTTTCTCTCTTAACTTGAACCAACAGTCATATAGTTTAGATGCATTCTAAGAATGCCAGAATTTGTCTCTTTATCCGTGTTCGCCTTTTCTTTTCTGGTTCAGGGCCGGGGCTCGACTGCATTGTGTTTACTTTTCAATACAGGCTTCTATGTATAGCAACTAAAAAAATGCTAGAGGCATTCTCTAGGGACTTAACTGGTAGTGGTTGTTTGAAACTCATATTTAAGGAGTTCTAGACTTATTAGCTGAGACACAGACACTTCTCTCTGTCTCTCACTTTATTAATCATACTTATCTTTGGCTTGCGAGAATGCTACTTTTTTTTTTTTTTTTCTTTCATTAAGTAAAGTTTTCGAGTCACTAGATGCTTATTGGGTAATAAGAATTACCAATGCTTTAGAAATTGTTCATGTCCTCTCTTCTTTTACCCTTCCCTCGATCATAATATGAGTGAACCATCAATGGTTTGGCCATTACTTTACTTAGCATAAAGGATATTCAAAACCTTTTTTGGTGTGAATAAAATGGTACGAGCACTTGATTCACAAGACGTATTCTCTGATAAAAGGTTTTAGGCTTCTTTGGATTGGCTCTTACTTGCTCATTTTATCTTGATTTTTTTTTTTGCTAAATCTTATTTTATCTTGATTGGTCAGGACACTTACGGACAACATGGTTGTAGGAGTATCAAAGGGATTTGATAAGAGACTTCAGTTGGTCGGTGTCGGATATCGTGCGACGTTGGAAGGAAAAGTCTTAGTACTGAGTCTTGGCTTCTCTCACCCAGTGAGGATGGCAATCCCTGATGGCATACAGGTGAAGGTAGAAGAAAACACCAGAATTGTTGTTAGCGGATACGACAAGAGCGCCATCGGCCAGTTTGCAGCTTCAATTAGGAAATGGAGACCGCCGGAGCCATACAAAGGCAAGGGTGTGAAATATGCCGACGAGATTATAAGAAGAAAGGAAGGAAAAGCAGGGAAGAAGAAGTAATAGCTTATCATTTTGTTTCATTTTTCCTTTTCATTTTTTCCTTTGGTGTACATCAGTGGAACAGGATGTCCTAACTATATACTGCTACTAAAAGTATCCATTCCTGTTGAGTTGTATTTTTGTAACTCTTTGCAAATTAGAGTTGTTCTTGTGTTTCTTTCGGGTACTATTCTTTGTTATTCGTTATTCGGACGATGAAGAAGGACTAAAAGGTAAAAACACTAAGCCTTGGGCTATTTTTATTGTTTAATTGAAGCTCTTTGAAGAAAGAATCACAATAGAATATGTCCAAAATCCAATAATGCTATAAGGGATCAGATAGCATAGCATCAGATGTAACACTAATACATACTGAATTAGCACCAACTTCTTTTTTGTAAAAACATGGCCACAAAAGTTCAGAACAAGAACAATGAAAAGCCACAATCTAGCATATACACAATAGCTTTGGGTTTTTGAAACTCTGAATCGGAAGTTACAACGTCGAGCTAGCTGAATACTACAGACAGGAAGGCGTAAGCTTTCCCAAATATTGCTCTAATTGCAATTATTGGACTTCATAATCTTGCACCTCACTGCCGGTCTACAACGAAACTTTGTCAAACGACGGTGTTGTTAAACACACTAAATCTAAACCTCACGGTTTTCTATACTAAATAGTGTGGGAAAACGTAGTTTAGAATTTATAATTATGTTATGTTATGAATTTATTTAAGTGTAGGGCTTATCCAATTAAATATAAGATAAGTTATACATTTATTTGAATTATAGAGTTATCTATAATTTGTTTTATTTGAATTTTAGTCATTAGTTATCCTAATAGGATTCTTTACATTAGATTTTAGTGTTTCACGTTTGTGTTAGGATAAGTTAGAAGTCAATTAGGATTTTTATTCTTCCCCATTATCTTTTAGGTTGTTATTATAAATATTGGCTTATGCCACATTAATATATTTAACCTATTCTACAAAGATGTAGTCAATTACGTTTCTTCTTCTTCTCCCTCCTCTTCTCAACTTTTCTCTCATTACTTCCACTTATTCTTCTTCTTCTTAGTTCTCTCTTTTCTATATAACATCACATATTCTTCTCAATATTCCTTCCTAAAAACTCACATGGTATCAGAGCCTAATCCTTTGAACAGCCTTAATTGCTGATTTGCCAAGCCTTAATTGCTGGTCCTTTTATTTTCAGCCTTAATTGCTGATTTTTTTTCCCTATTGATTCAGCCTTAATTGCTGATTTTTGAGTACCAAGCCTTCATTGCTGGTCGTTTTTATTTTCAGCCTTAATTGCTGATTTTTTCCTTTTGATTCAGCCTTAGTTGCTGATTTCTTTTACTCTTGATTCAGCCTTAATTGCTGATTTTTCCATTGTTTCAGCATTGATTGCTGATCTTTTTATTTTTTTGGCCTTCATTGCCATTTATTTTATTCCCAATTGTCCTTCTGCAATGTCTGAGTCCACAGAATCTAACACCATAGTTGGGGCCCAATCCAACGAGACTACTCAATATGTGAATGCAGATATGCATTACATACAAGCTAGCTACCGTTTAAATGGCAAAAATTATTTGAAGTGGTCTCAACTGGTTCAGACCTTTCTCAAAGGGAAGGGAAAACTGAGTCACCTTCTTGGAACTGGACCAAAAAAAGGAGATCCATCGTTTGACGCTTGGGATGAAGAAGACTCCATGATCATGGCATGGTTGTGGAATTCAATGACCCCTGAAATCAGTGATACGTGCATGTTTTTGTCTACTGCAACAGATATTTGGGTTGCTCTCAAGCAAACCTACTCTAAAGCTCAAGATGCTGCTCAAGTGTTTGAGATAAAAGTGAAAATAGGGGCTATTTACAAGGTTCTAAGACTGTCACAGAATATGCCAATTTACTGCAGAACTTGTGGCAGGAACTCGACCACTATAGGTGTATTAAGACAAAGTGCGCAGATGATGCTGTGATTCTAAAGAAATTTATTGAGAAAGATCGAGTTTATGACTTCCTGGCTGGCCTCAATATTGAGTTTGATCAAGTACGAGTTCAAATACTCAGCAAAGAAGAGCTACCACCACTCAATGAAGTAATCTCCTTAATTCGAGCTGAAGAAAGTCGTAGGGGAATCATGCTAGAGTCTCCGACAGTAGAAGGATCAGCCTTGGTTTCAAATAATAGAAGGATAACATATTCCAGCGTACCTTGGAACGAAGAAAGCAGTCAAACAGACTCGTCAAAAACTTCGTATCTGGATACTTTGTTCTGCACCTACTGTAAGAAGAGTCGATATACTCGTGAAAAATGCTGGAAACTTCATGGCAAGCCCCAAAACTTCAATCAAGAGTGGAATAATAAGCCAAAGCCTAGTCAAGCCCATCTAGTTATTGATCAATCATGTGATGCAAAGCCTCAACAAGATCTGATTGAACTCAATCAAATAGAAGTGGAAAAGCTTAGAGCTCTACTTGACAAGCTTGAAAAACCTTCAGGAATATGCTTCTCGGCTCACTCAAAACCTGAACTCGGAGAAGACGATTGGGCGTGCTAAAGAACATTATTGCAACAAATCCAAGCTGGAATTCAGCTTGAGGGGGAGTGTGGGAAAACGTAGTTTAGAATTTATAATTATGTTATGTTATGAATTTATTTAAGTGTAGGGCTTATCCAATTAAATATAAGATAAGTTATACATTTATTTGAATTATAGAGTTATCTATAATTTGTTTTATTTGAATTTTAGTCATTAGTTATCCTAATAGGATTCTTTACATTAGATTTTAGTGTTTCACGTTTGTGTTAGGATAAGTTAGAAGTCAATTAGGATTTTTATTCTTCCCCATTATCTTTTAGGTTGTTATTATAAATATTGGCTTATGCCACATTAATATATTTAACCTATTCTACAAAGATGTAGTCAATTACGTTTCTTCTTCTTCTCCCTCCTCTTCTCAACTTTTCTCTCATTACTTCCACTTATTCTTCTTCTTCTTAGTTCTCTCTTTTCTATATAACATCACATATTCTTCTCAATATTCCTTCCTAAAAACTCACAAATAGTATAGCGAAGAGTAAGGATATTGATCTCACAGATATAGTTGCAATACACTAATAGTTAAATAATTGAAAATAAAACGAGGTGGTTTGCAATTGATAAAATAAATAAATGATGCTAAAATAAATAAGAAAAAAATCAATAATGAGAATAGGAGCCAAGAAACTCTATCTACCACAAGCGATGATACATGTTCAAACTGTTGATTCAGTTGTTGTATTGAGGTTACCTAGTCTTTTCAAATTAAGATTAACCAAGAACACTACTAATTAATCTCTCTTATCTAGATTCTTCCAACACGAGCTACGAATAATCTAAACAAGGCATTAAGTAAAGACTAACTTAATCTAAACTAAGTGTCCCGAGCGAAATCACCTAGTCTAGGTCTGATCCTATATTAAAAGTGACACACGTCTTTTACAATTTGCTATGATGATCAAGAATTCAAGATTATGAATCATAAATCATAATCTAGCAATATGCAAGAAATGAAGATAATTAACGGGCTCTTTAACAACCTCAATCACAAGCATTAGACAACTGAAGCAATAGAGTCAAAAAACCTCAAATTTATTAATAGAATCAGTAAGTGTTCACAATCATTAAGCTGGTAAGAGCCCTTGACTATAAAAAGGAAGATTAGCAACTAAATGTATAATTGAGAACATAGAGAAATAAAGAGAGAAAATAGAAAACTTGTGTCGCTATCGGACTCCACGTAGAAAATCGCTCTGGCATCGCTTGTCACGTTTTGTCTCTAATTCTATGTAGAGTGCCCAAAAGTTATTTTTCGTGGTCTACTATGTTGTATATATATCCTTCAAGATTTTGATGCACAATGGTTGTTGATCCAGCATCAGTGCTGTCAACTCCTTGAGAGTAGGATTGTTATTGCTATTGTTAGCCAAACCTTCCTTGCTAACTTTAGACGAAGGACGATGAGTGTTGAGTCCTTGGAAGAGATGGTAAGAGTCAATCTTCTCTTTTAGTGTGCTTCTAATTGGGATGATTCAACGTCCTCCCTTCAAAACTTCTTATAATAGTTTCCGATCTGCTAAAGTCCGAGGTTATAATCGTAATTTGAAATAAACCTGAAAACTATGGAGAAACATTGAGATTAAGCAAAATAAAGAAAAATGATTATTCATAGTAGGTCAAAACTAGGGTTTTCGGGCCCATTGCATAGTTTTTGGGTTAATTTTACACTTTGGTGTTAAGACGCCCAGTGTGTCGTGCGAGTGATTATTCACACTAATTTTCAATTCATCACAACTTCTTCATTTTAACTCTTATTGACCCATATGACCTACTATTGCAAAATTCTTTCGAACATCTTTAATTTTCTATGCAATATGCCATATGAATATTCTAAATTCATTAATATATTTCGATATAAGATGTTAGTAGATTATTTACTGCACATAAAATCATTAAATATTTCATTATAAGGTGTTAGTCGATATTATTTACTGCACATTGATACCTCTTTTTACCATGTTTTTACACGATTTCGTGCATGTCTCTAATTATATTTGTAAAATAGAAAATCAATAAATGAGCCACAAATAAATCATAAAAATATCCTAGTAAGTTATTATTTGGAAGAAACAAATCAAGCCGTAGTATGTCTAGTAAGTTATTATTTTTAACGATTACAATCTAGGGAATTTTAAGAAAATAGTCTCCTTTTAGAAAATGATTTTAAAAAATAGTCACAATTTAAAAAAATTTAAAAATTAACTCTTTCAAAAATTTCTGACACGCGTCAAAAATTTTCTGACAGCAAATTTTATGTATAATTATGTTATTGTCAGAAATTTCGAGCATGCGTGATGGCTAGTTTTTAAATTTTTTAAAACTATTACTATTTTTTTAAAACATACATTCTAAAATGACTAGTTAACTAACTGACTTTCCAATCTAATAGGAAAGTAAGGGAAGTAAGTGGAGACGTGAGAGATTATGAGGAAGACACGATTTTTAGTTGAAGTATTTTGACTTCTAATTATAAATCAGCAAAGAAAAAAATAAGGCTTCTATTTAGTATTTAATGCTCTAAGATCTTGTTCTCATGAATCAAGATCACTCCACAAGAAGGGTGTTTTTTTTTTTTTTTGAAGTAGTTTGTTAATGGCAACCATTTAGCCATCTAATTACTTCTTCCACTTAAAATTCAATTTAAAAACTCGTATTGCGTCAAAAAAAAAAATGTACTCGATGCTCCAAAAAAAAAAGAAGAAGAAGAAGAAGAAGAAAAATAAAGCAAAAAAGCATAATAGAAATGCGCGGAGATTTTTTTTTTTTTTGAGTTTTTCGTCAGAAATTTGTGTAATAAAAAGTAGTTGAAAAGAATAAATATAAACATATTAATCATTTTAGAATAAATATATACACATTAATTAATCACATAGTCGTCATTTTCATATTCATGTAAAAATATAGTGTTCTTTAATTAGTATTTTTTTGGGTTTTGTGTTTAAATGGTCTTATTTTAGAATCTATTTTAAAAAATGTGCATTACAATTTATTTTTTAGGTGGATGTTTGTTTCCTAATTTAGATTATTCACCATGGTTAAACAAAATACCAGTTAAAATGGTCGATATTTTGTTCACTAACCCTAGTATTTTTTCATTTAAAAAATGACTAATTTAATGGAAACGTTGTTATTTTCTTAAAACATCATTTAGAAAATGGCTATTTATTCAATTAGCTATTGGTTAATTTATTTCATAAAAAATAGGGACATTGATGTCTTTTTATGCATAAACTTGGACTAAATTTGAGGGTACATATATTATGAATAGATCTAAACAATCAAAAAATATTTTAAAATTACGAAAAATAAAAAACACATACTAGAATTTCGTGAAAACATATGAACTTTTTAAGAATTGTTCCTTAAAAAAAAACTGTAAATAATAAACAGCCATTCTTTCTTGCTCTGTTGTATTAGCAACAAAAACTGAACGGAATTGCAGAAAAACAAATCGGAGATTATTCAATATAATCAGAAAATTAGTACACAATCTAAAGGCAAATACAAATTCTGCACCAATAGCATGACAAAATCATATCATTACTCTTCAATTTCATCAAACCGAATACAAGAGAAAGAACATATTTCAGGAAGTACATCTAATTAAATATATACAATTCCGTCAACGTTTCTTGAAGAAACCAAGAAAAGAAAAGAAAAAAAGAAATGAACCAAAGAAAAATTAACATTTATAACTAGTTAAGTTTCTTAAATCTTAAGCTCTCTCAACAACTTAGGAGAGTTCAAAGAGGTGACAGAGACAAAAAGCTTGTCGTATTCCAAGTAAACGAGATTTGGCGCATCAACAACGACATCAACACTCTCATACAGCCCATCAACCACAAGGTACTTCAGCCTCTCGCCGCGAATCTTGATCACCCTCCCCGCGGCCCCGGCCCGGCGGCCCCACCCGCGCCACGCCAGCCTCAGCGCCTCGAGGCGGGGCAGCCGCGCGATCCGACCCTCCAGCTCGGCCGCCCCCGCCCCGTCCAGCGACATCACGTGCAGCCGCAGCGCCGCGAGGCTGTCCAGCGCGCCGAGCAGCGCGATGTCCCCCCACGCCCGCCCCGCGTACGCCAGCGTCTCCAGGCTCCTCGACGCCTCCTCGACCGCGATCCTCGTCCCCCGGGCGCAGTGCTTCACCTCCAGCGTCCGGAGGCTCGGGTTCGAGACCCGCAGCGTCCGGGCGCCGAAGCAGTACGACGCGTCCAGGCGCTCGAGAGAAGGACAGCTCGAGATCAGCCTTCGCGCGCTGTCCTCGTCGAGCTTGACGTGGCTCAGGGACAGCTTTTGGAGGGAATCGAGGGAGACACTGCCGGAGAGTTTGAGCTCCAGATTGGCCAAATTCAAGACGGTCAGCGAGCTCGCGCCGAGGACGGACTGAGGGAGAGTGTAGGGAATGTCGTTCGTCACGGCGTCGATATCCAAAACGCGGACGTTTCGTGCCTTGGCGAAGCGCAGCCAGGCATCGATCCGCTCCAAGGCTCGGCGTCCGTACATCCTGAGGCTGAGCCTGAGGGTCCGGACGAGCTCGGCGCCGGTGAGCTTCGAGATCGTGTCGTCCGCGAAGCCGACGAGGTCGCCGTGGTTGTCGAAACGGCGTCGTTGGAGGGGGGGAGAAGAAGAGGAAGAAGAAGAAGGAGCGTCGTCGTTTTCGGCGAAGTCGAGGATGGGGTCCGAAGCCCAGGCAAGAAACCAAGTCTTGCAGAGGCGGCGAGAGGCGAAGGCGTCGCGGGGAGGGAGGAGGGAGAGGATCCGCCGGACGACGTCGTTCGGCAGCCGCGAGAGGCGGTCTTTGTCGTCGTTTTCGCCGATCTTCTGTCGTTTTGGCGGCCGCGAGAGGTGGCCGCTATTGTCGTCGGTCTTTGGTTGTCGTTTGCGCAACATGGTGTCGAATCGAAAGGGTTTTCAATGATCTGACAAATAAAGAAAGGAAGAGTTTAGTTTGTATTTGTTTTTATATCTATATATATATATAGAGAGAGAGAGAGAAGTGATTGATAAGGGCGTTCAATATCGGCAACTTGTTGCGAAAGTAATATTTTGGTTAGAGTTTGGGTAGCTTTCTCATTTGAGAATGAGGCTGACCGTTGAATCCGGTCTTAGCTTCCTTATTTGAAACTTTCCTTTTTTATTTTATTTTATATATATATATATATATATATATATGTTTTATGTGAGGGAAGAGAGATTGGTTAATAATGACAGATACGTAAAAACCAGGGATTTAGAAGATTCTCATTTTGGACACAACACAAAAACTTGTCACACAGTAACATAACATGTTGTGCTGACGTGTTGAAAACCAATGTGGTGCAATAAAGGAGGGTTTCACTTTGCTCTAGTAGAGCACTCCTGAATTTACTACATATCTAATCCATTTAAATCGCATTTACTAAACATATTTTAATTACGATCTAAATGAAGTAGAGTAAATTTAATTTAAAATTTTAAGTAAATAGTCGTATTTTAGAGAGTGATAGTATAGTCCATGTTTCTAAATTTTAAGAAAATAACAATTCACAATTTTTATTATTTTGATAAAAAAAAAAGTTATTACCGTAAATTTTATGTATAATTTTGTTATAGTAAGAAATTTCTTATCTTGGTAATAAACTTTTTACGACTATTTTTTAAATTTTTTGTAGTTATTTTTTAAAAACACGCAGTCTAAAGTAGTTATTTACCTAAATGATTCTTTTATTTGTTAAAAAAACATAATTTAAAAAAAAACGAATGAAGTTTGGATTGAAAAAAAAAACCCGAAAATGTGGGTGTAAGAAGATAAGAATAAGGGTGAGTTGCAAAAATAGACCAAAATTAAATGTTTGTTTTAAATGACGGCCTATGTTTCAATAAATTAAAAAAAAATAACCATGTTATGAATTGTATAACAGAAAAGTATCACACAAAATATAACACATTTGTAAATATTTGTAAGATATTATTTAACACTTCAAGTCGAAAGTGTCACACAAAATATAACACATTTGTAAATATTTGTAAGATATTATTTAACACTTCAAAACTTGAAGTGTTAAATAATATCTTACAAATATTTACATATGTTTTATATTTTGTGTGACACTTTTCTGTTATACAATTCGTAACATGGCTATTTTTTAAATTTTTTAAAACATGAACTGTATTTTAAAAATAAAAAAATTTCCTACGATTTTCCTAAGAAAAAAATAGCTATAAGCAATGACGCTATGAAAAAAAAATAAAAAAAAAGAGATCAAGATGAGGGGAAAGAAGCCCAAAAATATTTATAAATGACAATAAATACAAAATTTAAAAAAAAAAAAAGAAAAAAGAAAAGATAACTCAAATAATAAATATAACAGGAAAAATTACCAAAAAATAACAATATACATTTTTGTTAAGATTCGAAAAAATTGATTCACATTTTTATCATCTCGACTAATTGAAGGGGGTCAATTTTTTCATAAAATTACAATATATAGGCTCTTATAATTTTTTTTTAGGGAATTGTAAGAAAATAGCCTCTTTTTAAAATATGATTTTAATAAATGACCACAGTTTCAAAAACTTTAAAAACTAGTCATTTCAGAAATTTCTTACACATATCAATAATTTTCTTACAATAATTTTTATATGTAATTTTGTTATTGTCAGAAATTTTTTACATATATTACGACTAGTTTTTAAATTTCTTAAAACTATGACTATTTTCTTAAAATATACCGTTCAAAATAGTTATTTACCTAACTGATTTTTTTTTTAAACACTAAACATAAGAAGAAAAGCTTAAAACCAGACAAAAAAACAACTAAAAGGATAGTATAGCAATTTAAAATAAAAAATAAAAAAAAAGTAAACAAGAATGAGTAAACGAAGATGTATCCAATACCTTTATTGTTTGTTGTTAATTGCCTTGTACAAAAATGTATGAGCTAAATGTTAAACCCTTGAAAAAAAAAAATTTAAAAAAAGATATAGGTGTACTTGTCAGAGGTAAAAGAGCTATATATATTACAAAACACGAACTTCATAGTCAAAGAAGCATCTTGATAAGTGCCAAGAATGAAAGGAACAATGTAAGCTCCAAATTCAGAGTAGAAAAACCTGCAAGAGAAGAAAAGGGAGTGTCAAACTCAAATGTAATGACTAAACAAAAAAGGAAAGTTTGGCAAAATGTTTACATTTTGTTTTCTGTCTAAAAGCAGCATTCATATAATTAAGATCCAAAGATTACAATTTTTCATGTCTGAATTTTTCATATGCCAAAACCGGTAGAAAAACCATTACTGTTATTAATTATTTGGTTCTGTGGGCTTCAGAGAGACTTTGGAATAGCTCAGCTATATACACCAGAAGTTATATAAGTGGATGTTTTCATTATGAATAACCAATTAGGCACAACAATTCTTTGGTTGAATCATATAAATGCAATGCAAGAGGGAGATCATGATTCAGAAGAGAAACAAAAAAGAAATGATATAAGTTTCAAATCATGTTAGTTCTATAAGAGGGGACTAAATAAATCAAAGTTTTAAAGCCCCTATTTGATTTAAAATGAAAAAAGAAAATGACTCATGTCAGAATCATTCACCTGTATGGGCCGATGTTGCCTTCGGAAGAGCTGGAATTTTGGTCGCTGCAACAATAACATAGAAATATCGACGTAAAAAAAATACGATTAGCGGATATGGAAAGTAATGGATTAGTCAAATTGTGTGTTAAAAGACTATGCAAATATCAAGCAGTGTTAAATCTGACCGTTTAGAAGCATTCACTACGCGTTGATAATGATTTAACTTCAAGAGGCAAAAGTAAACTTATGAGAATAAACCATACTTTTATTACAGAGCGAAACGGGTTGGAAAGACGAAGAAGGCCAAGGAGCGGCAATGTTGTCGTTGAGATCACAAATGAAGCTGATTCCCGAAGTTCTATCATACATGGCGTCTGAAGGCGAGCTTGGCAAAAGGCAACCAGACTCTGATCGAAAGATGGAAGGGACGAGTCAATTTAATTATGTCAATATACCGAATCAAAATTTCGTGTTTAAAACAATCATATGTTTATCATGATTTTCAAAATTTATTCAGGTAAGATTATACCTTGTGATCCAACTGATGAAGCCCCAAATAGTACATTAAAGATTAAACCATCATGAATAACATGCCATAAAAAGAGAACCATTTATCAGCTTAGAACACTTATCATGATGCTAATTGAAACTACGAAATCTTTTCATTTGGAAAAAGCACAATGAAAAATGTGGACCTTGAAGAGAAAAGTCCTTGATGCTTATATGACATAAGTCATATATATTTTGTGACACATTAGCTTTCTGCAATTCCTTTCCGAGCGATGCAGCGCAATTCAAAGCCTGCACGTTGGTGATGAAGCTTTGCTCTTGCAACCTCGACACGTAATCATCCATTGCTTCGCAGCACGCTGCCTGGTTTCTTATTACATTTCCACACTCTCTTGCAACATTTGTTGTGTTGGGAAAAACAAGAGGACAAGCTGAACAAGAGCCGAAAATTAACATCTAATAAATAAACACACACAAGAAAAAATATATTATGGCATATAGTTTGACAAGAAAATTGTTGAAGACATATGTATAGGACTATACGTTATGAAAATTCTCACCTTCATTGATTTTGCAATTTGAAAGTCCTCTGAGAACGGTATTAGCGGAATGAGGGTTGAGCTTACTGGCCAGCCACCGAAGGACAATGTCCTTGCAATCATCGATCCTTTTTAAGTGTTGAGGAGAGAAACGGGTTTCGTCCAAAGTCAGAGTACTGTTCAAGGCTAATTTTTGGGCAGCTTCTGTAATGGAGTTCTGGCAAACTTGGTCACAACACTCGTTGACGATATCAATTCTCCCGCAAGCTGAAACGATTCTCGAAGAGTCAACTATACTCTCAAATGCCTCGGTACTGAAGATAGGGCAAGAGGCTTGGGTGAGGTTTTCGGGTTCAATCGAGCATATCTTTTGAAGCTCCGGATTCGCTCCTTTACTCGTTAAAATCTTCTCAATGTCCGAGAGACATAGCTTTGAATGGGATGAGTTCAAAGCGAGCGTACCCGAGGTTTTGCTGGTCTGGCCAATAAGAGTCACTAAAGTGGCTTCAAACTGAGGACAACATATCACATCGGCCAAATATGGTGCAAATGAAGCCCAACAGTCCGTTGCTGTTATTCTCATTAAGCTTTCAACAGAAGAAAAGTTTAATGTACAAAGTCCTGAAAAAAAAAATATAAATATTACCAATTCATTGCTCCGACGATAATAATGTAGGAGTGACAGTTTTATCCAAAGGCTTTGACGAAATACAAGAATTTGTAGAAGATTTTGAGGTCAATTTATTAATTGGTTCCAAATCCAATCTTTACTGCTATCTATCTCTTTGTGAAAATGAACGTATACATGTAAAATCTTCTAATATCTATCAAACTTAAAAAACAGGACATTACAAATTTGTATGTTCTCCGAAAAAGATGTTCCGCAAAGAAACACTTAATTTTTGCTACAAACAAGTGTCAAGGCTTGTAAACTTTGAAAAATAAACCATACTTTAGTCAAGAATTTGTAGCAGATTTTGTAGTCAACTTATTAAATGTTTCCAAATCCAGTCTCTACCACTATCTCTTTGTGACAATGAATCAACAAAGTTTACATGCAAAATCTTCTAATATCATATCAAACTTAAGAAACAAGACATTGCAAATTTGTATGTTTCCAAAGTAAATGTTTCGCGAGCAAACACTTCATATTTGCTCCAAACAAGTGTCAAGGCTTGTAAGAAGAACAAACCCGATAATGTAGGAATGCTATCATTTTCGAATGGCATCATCATCGGCGACGGGCCTAATAGAGGAACAAAGGGCTGGGGATTTTGGCTCGGGGATATGTCCGGAGCCATCACATTTGTGTCGCATTTGGCGCCGAAAATGCTAAAACCTATCATAGTGGTAAGAACATGAAAATCATCAGGTTAGGCTATAAATTATTGATCTTTGAATATAGTTTGTGTGAAATAAAATGCAATATATGAGCAATGAGTTGTGCATAGTTATGTTAACAGGCTCGTATATGCTTATATAGACATTGATGTGTTTATATTTATATTCTTGGATCATGTATACATTAATTTAGCATATCATTTTTTTTTTTTTTGCTAATTCTGAATAAGCGTTGTATAGCAGTGGAAAATAAGAACGAATCCGGAACTTCAGAGTTAACTTTGTTATTCCTAAATTTTATTTTTCTGTAATTTGTTAATCATGAAGGCAAAAGCAGTAAACTACCAATAATTATATAATTTATAAAGTTGAATCTTACACATAATAGCTAGTAGAAGTAATAACACTAATAAGGAAACAAACAGTAAGTGAATGACAATGAATATTGGAAAAGAAAAATACGAAGCAGAAATTTTTCTCAAAAATATAAAAATTGAACAAATACACATTTTCCACTTTTATTATGGTCAAAAAAGGAAGAAAAAAGAAACTGAAAAAAAAAAAAAAAAAAGATGATGAAAAAGAGGAGTTGAAAAGACTTACAGAGGAACAATAGCAGAGCAAACTGAAGAATAAGACCTCTCATATTTGCATTGCTTGATCGAATGTCAACTCAAAGTGTGGCCATAAATAGAAAGAGATTTTAAAAAGAAACAATAATGACAAAGTTTATGGCTTCAACATATACATCTAGAAGGACATTTTCATTACAAGCCAAGCTAATTAATTACATGAAAAATGGGATATATACAACAAATGCAAGCACACATAAAGAGATTAGATTAGAGAGAGAGATTGCATTTGAAATGCATTTTAAAGAAAAATAAATGACTAAATATCTCAAAAAAAAAAAAAAAAAGAAGAAGAAGAAGAAGAGAATCAGAAGAAGAGTGCAGTTACAAGTAACAAGAGTCTGTTTTTGTTTCTTCTTCCTTTTTTTCTGGGCCAATTTGAAGTTCACACGTGTAAGAGGCAGAAACACGTGTGAAATTATATGTCAGAGATGGTCACGTGCTGGATCCCTTAAGGCCTGAGATTAGGCACGTGATATGACCCGTTTGCTTCAGTGTGCAAACTGTGGTTTGGAAAACCAGCCTGTTAGCCCGGCTGTTGACCCGTTTGATGCCGGTCAAGCTAAGGCCAACCGTATGATGTAAGGAAACGTGAAAATTGCATAATAATAATAATAATAATAGTGTTGTGGAATAATATATAATGTAGTGCTAAAATAATAAAGCAAATAAATTAATAAAAGAGAGAAATTTTATTAATCACTCTATAATTTTCTCTCACTCATATACAATTATTTTTCTCACACTTTTCACTCTCTTTTCTTTCTCTCTTTTCTTCCCCTATTTCTTTCTGCCTTTTAGTCGGTTGTTGTGCCCTTTTATTAGCTTCTCTCCAAATGAAGCAAAACATGGTATTTATAGCCCACGAACAGAACTTGAACTTGTAAGGCATCTTTTATTTTTGCATTTTGAAAAGAAGTGGGCGGTGGTGAATTGTTTTAGATGCTCAAGTGTAATCTTCCATGTTGCTATATGAGCTTGATGAATTAAACTGAAAAGATGCTCCTCGTGGCATCCATATTTTCATAACACTTCCCCTTGGATGTCCACGATTAAAGAATATGCCTCGTTAAAACCTTATTAGGAAAAAACCCAATGGGAAAAAAATTCCTAATGAAGGAAAAAGAGTACATCATTCTTATTTGTTCTGTGCTATGAAATTACTGCCTCATTAAAAACTTTGCCAGGAAAACACAGTGGGACAAAACCTTGGCCAAGGGAAAAAGAGTGCAGTGCGTAGACAACTCCCCCTCATGCAACCATGACTAGTGTCACTCAGACACTAGTAATAGATTTTTTAGACGCCGCATCCCGATCTTGTGTGCCAGTTTCTCAAATGTTGAAGTAGGAAGTGCTTTAGTGTATAAGTCTGCTAAGTTGTCACTTGAGGGAATCTGTTGGACATCTATATCACCCTTCTTTTGTAGTTCGTGCGTGAAAAAGAACTTGGGTGAGATATGCTTTGTTCTGTCGCCTTTAATATACCCTCCTTTGACTTGAGCAATGCACGCAGTATTATCTTCGTATAATATTGTTGGGCTTCCATGATCAAAAGATAACCTGCATGTCTCTCGGATGTGATGAACCATAGATCTTAGCCAGACACATTCTCTACTTGCTTCATGCAACGCAAGTATTTCAGCATGGTTCGAGGAGGTGGCAACAATAGTTTGCTTTCGGGAGCGCCATGATATTGCAGTATCACCACTTGTGAATAAATAACCATTTTGTGATCGGGCTTTGTGCGGATCAGATAAATATCCTGCATCTGCAAAACCAATCAAGGGTGATTTTGAACTTTTTGAATAAAATAACCCCAGATCAGTGGTTCCTCAAAGATAACGAAATATATGTTTTATTCCCTTCCAATGCCTTTTTGTTGGTTCAGAGCTGTATCTTGCAAGTAAATTAACAGCAAAGGCAATATCTGGGTGAGTGCAATTTGCAAAATACATGAGAGCACCAATTGCGCTCAAATATGACACTTCAGGACCAAGTATTTCTTCGTTATCTTCTCGAGGTCGGAAAGGATCCTTTTTAACATCAAGAGATCGTACAATCATAGGAGTACTCAATGGGTGTGCTTTATCCATGTAAAATCTATTGAGGATCTTTTCTGTATATGCTGATTGATGGACGAATATTCCATCTGATAGATGCTCAATCTGCAGACCAAGACAGAATTTTGTTTTTCCGAGATCTTTCATCTCAAATTCTTTCTTTAAATAAGAAATTGTTTTATTGAGCTCTTCAGGAGTCCCAATAATATTTTAATCATTAACATATACAGCAATAATAGCAAACCCAGAGTCTGACCTCTTAATAAAAACACAAGGGCAAATTGTGTTATTAACATAGCCTTCTTTCAACAGATATTCACTAAGGCGATTATACCACATGCGCCCTGATTGTTTTAAACCATACAAAGATCTTTGTAATTTAATTGAACACATATCCCGGGATATAGAATTATATGCTTCAGGCATTTTAAATCCTTCAGGGATTTTCATATAAATATCACTATCTAGTGATCCATATAAATATGCGGTTACCACATCCATTAGACGCATATCAAGTCCTTCAGAGACTGCCAGGCTAATTAAATATCGAAAAGTAATTGCATCCACCACGGGAGAATACGTCTCCTCATAATCAACACCTGGTCTTTGTGAGAAACCTTGTGCAACGAGCCTTGCTTTATATCTCATTATTTCATTTTTCTCGTTGCGTTTTCATACAAAAACCCATTTGTACCCTACAGGTTTCACCCCTTCAGGTGTTTGGACTACAGGTCCAAATACTTCTCGCTTTGCGAGACAATTTAATTCTGCCTGGATAGCGTCTTTCCATTTTGGCCAATCATTTCTACGCCGACATTCTTCGACGGATTTAGGCTCAAGATCCTCGCTTTCTTCCATAATTTCAAGCGCTATAGCATATGCAAATATATTGTCGACATTAATTTCATCACGGTTCTAACGTTTTCCAGTACTGACATAATTTATCGAGATCTCGTGATTATCAACATTTTCAGGTACCTGGACCTCATCAAGGGTCGTTGTTGAGTCAGTTATTTGTTCTGGAAATATGGTCTCTTCAGGAGCTCCAAACTCTTCAGGAGTTTTAACATGTTCCTTTCTCTTCCGAGGAACTTTATCTTTGGAACCGATAGGTCTATCACGCTTCAGGCGTGCTTTAGATTCATTTGCTATTACATCTCCAGATTGTCCTTCAGGGACAATAATTCGAGCTGGAGTGTTTGCAACTGGTATATGTGACCTAGTCACTTTCTTTGTATCAATGAATGCATCTGGTAATTGATTTTCTATATTTTGCAAATGAATCATTCTTTGAACTTCCAGTTCACATTGATTTGTGCGAGGATCATAATGAGATAATGATGATGCATTCCATGAAAATTCAATTTTTCTTTTCAGATGCTTTTCTCCCCCTAATTCTGGGAAAATTGATTCATCAAATTGACAATCAGCAAATCTTGCTGTAAAAATATCTCCCGTCAAGGGTTCAAGATATTTGATGATCGAAGGGGACTCAAATCCCACATAAATTCCCAGCCTCCTTTGAGGACCCATCTTGGTGCGCTGTGGTGGAGCAATTGGAACAAATACTGCGCAACCAAAGATTCTTAGATGGGTAATATTTGGCTCTTGACCAAAAACAAGTTGTGATGGGGAGTACTTTTGATAACTTGTGGGTCTGATGCGCACAAGTGCTGCAGCATGCATAATTGCATGTCCCCAAGCCGAAATCGGTAATTTTGTTCTCATTCGTATTGGTCTAGCAATTAGCTGCAAGCGTTTAATAAACGATTCTGCTAGATCATTCTATGTATGAACATGAGCAACAGGATGTTCAACATTAATCCCAATTGACATACAATAGTCATTAAAAGCTTGGGAAGTGAATTCACCAGCATTATCAAGACGAACAGTCTTGATTGTATAATCCGGAAACTGTGCTCTTAATCGGATTATTTGAGCAAGAAATCTCGCAAATGCAACATTGTGAGTAGATAATAAACAAACGTGTGACCATCGTGTTGATGCATCTATCAACACCATAAAATATCTAAATGGTCCACATGCTGGTTGAATAGGCCAACATATATCCCCTTGAATTCTTTTTAAAAATGCAGGAGACTCAACTGCAACTTTTAATGGGGATGGCCTTATAATTAATTTTCCCTGAGAACAGGCAGCACAGAAAAATTCATTGGACAAAAGAATCTTCTGGTTCTTTAACGGATGTCCACATGAATTCTCAATAATTCTTCGCATCATTATTGACCCAGGATGACCCAAACGGTCATGCCAAAGAGTAAAACATTTTAGATCGGAAGCTTTCTGGGCCATCACAGTATGTGATTCAATTTCATAAATAAATGTATAATATAGCCCAGAAGAGAAAGCTGGCAATTTTTCCAGTATTTGCTTCCGTCCTGAGACGACATTAGTAATATAAAGATATTCAGTATTATCTTCATTTCTCGTCTCAATATGATATCCATTACGACGTATATCTTTGAAACTTAGTAGATTTCTTCTGGATCTACTAGAGAATAAAGCGTCGTTAATCATAAATGTTGTTCCTCCAGACAACATAATATTTGCTCTTCCAGAGCCTTCAATCAAGTCTGCAGGACCTGATATTGTATTGACATTAGCCTCGACTAATGTCAACTGTGAAAAATATTTCTTATCTTTAAGAATTGTGTGCATTGTCGCACTGTCTGCCAGACATAGCTCTTTGCAATTGACCTTGGAGTAATAATTAGTGAAAGCCATGTTTCTTCAAGAAAATAAAATAAAATAAGTATTTGCTCATTAATATTGAAAAAGTTATTTTCATTACTTCAACAGGAAAATACTCAAATCATCATATTGAAATTTAAGTGTTACATAAAAGAGTTATTTATAGCAAATACAATATTAAATAAGAAACATGGACATTTCAATTGCCAAACATATTCTTGTAGCTTTCTTCAAGATTCTCAAGGAAATCTGAAATATCTAACTGCGTAGTGTCTATCCGATCATTATGATTGACAAAGTTTGTTTCTACGCCCTTTTCCTTTTCCTTTAAGGAAGTTTGGTAAAGATCAGCAAGATGCTTGGGTGTACGACAGGTACGCACCCAATGTCCTTTCATGCCACACCTATAGCAAATATTCTCTTTGCTCTTGGAAGGTTTCCCGATTTTCCCTTTTTCCTCACTATTTTCTCACTTCTGGTGGTAAGGTGCGGCTTTCTTAAACCGTGAAGAGTTAGTATTTTGACCACTACGATGCCAAGTGTTCCAGCCACGGCCATGTTTACGGTCACGACCACGGTTACGACCGCGGTTGTTGAGTGATGTAGCATTCGCTTCAGGGAATGCTAGTGGCTCATTTTCAGTGGTCAAAATGATTAAAAGACAATAAATATCAAGCACCACAATGGAATGAACAAAACATCAATTAACAAACTAAATAGTTCATGGAACTTCAAGGGTGAACTACATCACCTTTGAATCCAAATATCACTCACAAAGTTGTCTCAATAAAAATCACAAAATACAAACACTTCATAATTCAATAGAAATAAATATAAGAGAAGGGAACAAGAAAATCAAACACTAATGAGCTTAAAAGCTCATAAAAATGGTGGTTGAAGACTTCAAGCTCCCATAGAAGCTCTTCTTCCTCCAAGTTCCTCTTTGAGTCTCCAAAATGGTCTCCCTCTTCCAATTTCGAGCTCCCCCTCACTTAAGCAAGTTGCCCTATCCTATAGAGTCATCTTGGCCCTTGATTTTACATCTAATGGCTAAATTTGAGCCAAAAATTTGAAGTGGGCATGTGTTGGGCACGTGATAGGCATAATCTGGAACATTGGTCGCAATGCGACACCATTGCAACACCTGAAACAATGACCTTGGTCGCAATACGACACCATCGCGATACCATTGCGACACTCAGAATTGGGTTGGTCGCGGTGGTGTCGCAATACGCAAAACCTATCTGCAAATGATGAAATATTAGTCGCATTGCGACTAAAATAGGTCGCATTGCGACCAAGCAGAATAAGGTCGAACTTTTGGACCCGAGGGCGCGTTTTTGGTGGGCTTGGGCGCGCGAGATGGGCCTAAGCGTGTCTCGTGTCCGTCTTGGTCACTTTGCGTCGTTGCCATGCCACGAAGCACATTTCACCGTTATAAAATAAATCCTTCGATTATTTTATAGTGATATTTCCATTCTTTGTGCCTCTTTTTGTCAAATTGAGGGTTTAGTCCTACAATAGCTCAAAAATCACATTAAACAACTTCAAACTTGAGGATTTACATCGGATATTGGTGAAATTCAAGGGTAAATGAGTGTGTGAAACCACACTCATCAATGTGGCATTCACTTCAGGGAATGCCACAGAACCAGTTGGGCGAGATTGATGATTTTTCATCAACAATTCATTATTTTGCTCAGTAACTAGCAGACAGGATATCAACTCAGAATACCTTTGAAACCCACGCTCTCGATACTGCTGTTGCAGTACGAGATTCGAGGCATGAAAGGTAGAGAATGATTTCTCTAACATGTCTGCATCAGTAATATTTTCTCCGCATAATTTCAACTGAGAAGTTATTCTAAACATTGCGGAGTTATACTCGCCAACTGTTCTAAAATCCTGCAATCGCAGGTGCATCCACTCATATCTGGCATGTGGAAGTATCACCGTTTTTTGGTGATCATATCTTTCTTTTAAATTTTTCCAAAGGACATATGGATCTTTTACCGTTAGATATTCAGCCTTTAAAGATTCATGAAGATGATGGCGAAGGAATATCATGGCTTTTGCGCGATCCTGCAGGGATGCGCTATTTCCTTCTATAATTGTATTTTCAAGGTTCATGGCATCAAGGTGGATCTCAGCATCAAGGATCCACTCCAAATAGTTATTGTCCGAAATATCAAGGGCAACGAACTCAAGCTTTGTAATATTTGACATTATGAAACTATAACAGTACAAATAAATATTTCACAATCAGAAAATAAATATTTTATAATATATCAACAATGTCAAGTTATGGTAAGTAACTTTGCAGGGATATATAACGATTATAATTATGAAATATGGAATTAATTAATCAAATGAGATACAAGCATAATAACGACTATTATAATATGTATTTAAATATGTAAGTAAATGACATTAATATTAAATATGATAACTTTATTTTGTGAGCCAAATAATGTAATATATAAAATAATATTTGATCTATTGGAATTAAAAGAAAATAATAAATAAGTAGTGAAGTTTACCTGAGCAGAGCAACAGTGGTTAGAGTCTCGTGCTGATAACGTGTTATGGAATAATATATAATGTAGTGCTAAAATAATAAAGCAAATAAATTAATAAAAGAGAGAAATTTTATTAATCACTCTATAATTTTCTCTCACTCATATACAATTATTTTTCTCTCACTCATATAGAATTATTTTTCTCACACTTTTCACTCTCTTTTCTTTCTCTCTTTTCTTCCCCTATTTCTTTCTGCCTTTTAGTCGGTTGTTGTGCCCTTTTATTGGCTTCTCTCCAAATGAAGCAAAACATGGTATTTATAGCCCACGAACAGAACTTGAACTTGTAAGGCATCTTTTATTTTTGCATTTTGAAAAGAAGTGGGCGGTGGTGAATTGTTTTAGATGCTCAATTGTAATCTTCCATGTTGCTATATGAGCTTGATGAATTAAACTGAAAAGATGCTCCTCGTGGCATCCATATTTTCATAACAAATAGTAATTTTTTATAAAAAAAAATATATTGTATTGTTTCTGTTTTTAAATTACAAAATTGTCGACTCCCGTAGTTTTAATTTTTATATATGAAATTAAAAAAAAAAGTTTTAAACAAAAACAGATGAGTGGTTGATATGCGATTGAATAGGGCAGTCGAGGAGACAGTTAAAGATAGCACAGTTGATTCGAACTTTGAATACTTAATTATATTTTTATGTAATAGCTATGGTGTCGCAATTATAATTTTTTCAAAGAGGTTTATTAAAAAAAAAAAAAACTTTACAAAAGGGAATCATTAATGGCTAACTAATATAAATGTTACGTTACAAGTTCTTATGAATTAAACTCTCACGTCCACAACTCATAAATTTAGAATTCTCATGTCTCACGAATCTTTCAAGGAGTCAATAAATGGAAGTAATCCTAAGAAATCTATAAAAATATAAAAATAAAAATGCAAAGAGTGAGTTCGAAACGTTTATTAGAAGACTCGAAATAAAAGCTATCAAATTTAAAAAATAAATGAACCATGGATGGTGCACGATATGCATACACTAAGAAAATTTGTCGTGTTTTGACAATTCGGTCTTTGAATTTTTTATTTTGACAATTTGGATCTTGACTTTTGAAATCTTGCTAACAAATAACTTCAAGTGTTAATGAATTTATGATTTCAAATATTATAGGACTAATTTTCAAGGACGCTTCCCCCATCCCATGGAGAATATTATGGTGGGGAACAAATGGGGAATAAAAAAATTGAGTGTTATTGGATCTTTAGAAAGGTGCATAATAATTAAAATGTTTCTCATCTCACACAATTATTACCATTTTTTTCTATTTGTTTTCTTTTTGGATTTAAACCTAAAAGTTTGGAATTTTTTTTTTCTTAAAATCTCCTGTGCAGAACAAGTTTCGTTCGCCGAAGACCATTGGTCCGGCTGGCGAGCTTGGCAGTCGGCAAGAATGTCGACCCCTCCATGAATACCTCTCATTAACTACAAAATGTGCTTCTTTGGTTTTTGTGGTTCTTTTTGTAATATCCATAATCCCGAAAATGAGTTCGCCGGGGAGGAGGCGTCGAGACGGCGACCACTGCGATGCAGCGCCCCTGCTCCACAATATAGATATGTGATATTTTTTGGTGTAGAAATGAGATTTGGGTTGTCTTTGGAAAATTTTATATTTTCTCTTTGAAGATTTTTTTTGTTGTTGTTGCTCTTAAATCTCCGGCCACAAGCCTTCTGCCGTAGCCCATTGCTCCGACCGGCGAGCTCCTGGATGTCGTTGGAGATGGTGCCGTCTTTGGTGACGCACAAGACGTCGTCATTGCTTGTTTAACCACCATTGGAAGTTGCAACGACGATCGGCCAAGCTCGCCGAGTCCGAGTTGTACTCGGAGAAGTTGAAGTTGTTCATCGGGAGTTGGGTCGGAGGTGTGCGCCAGAGGTTGTCTCCGACGACGGTACTACCTCATCGTTGGTTCGATTCTTTGTTTTGTTTGCTTGTGTTCATCAAAGGGAAAAAAAAAAAAACAGGAAGAACGTAATAGAAGAAAACAGCTGCAGAGAATGAAGACAGAGAGGAAAACGGAGGAAGAAGGTGGAGTGTGGGACCCCAGTACAAATACCATTTTTTTAATCTTTGTAATAGTTGGGATCATATAATTTAGGGCACATGGTAAGCCTTATATCTAATGGTCTATTTTCGTTCCCCATTTGTACCTCATGTAAGCGTACCTCAAATGAGAATCGTCCAATTTTCAAAAGAAAGAGAATTTCATGGCTAAAGGACTAATATGCAAATTTTAGAAGGCATGAATGCAAGAAAAACAAAAAACAAAAACAAAACAAAAAAAACAAAGTTTTAATGTCTAAACTTGGATCATCATCAATTTAAAGTAATTTGTCAAAATCTTAAAGTTTAATGTTCAAATTGTAAAAACAATAAGGGCCGTTTTTCAAAAGTATGATAACTTCATATACTAATAATGCTAATTTTTTCAATGTTCTATGGTAGATAAGTTTTAAATTGGGAAATATAGAAGATAACTAACTAATTAGAACCGTGATTTTTCGTTTGTAAAGGTCATAAAAAAAAAACCCTTAAAATTTATATTTGAGTCATAAGTTTAATAGTTTAGTAAAAAAAAAAAGATTACATAAATAATGCAACAAAGCCAAAACAAAAACAAACAAAAGAATTAGTTTGTGTTGTTGTGTTTACAAAAATAAAATAAAAAAACACACCACAAACCTCGTACACAAAGTATCAAGGAGTGTTCTCAATAAGGAAAAACAAAACGTATATGTAATGAAAATTATTTTGTTAATAAGCTCAAATATCTATTCTCTAATCTTTTTAGGTCTCCATAATACTTTATTTAAGGAGCCGAAATTTAGTGTCGCTTTTTAGTTGACTGCCAAACTCCTAGTCTAAGAGAGGTTTTCTTGGGTTACTTGGCAAATAGTCTTCTAGCAGGGATCTTTAGGCTTGGCAAGTTGGAATTGACAATTTGGGATGAATTCGTCCATTGGTGACCATATATCCTTGAATAGATGCTTGTCATGCCCCAAAATCAGAATTAGTGACATTAAAAATTTGAAGAAAATTATTTTTATATCAATTTAAAATTTACTATTTTTTTAAATAAATATACATGTATTGCTCCAATCGTCTATAATTCTAAACGTATAAAGTTTAGAATGTTGATGGTAAAGAAATTCAAATATCAAAACTTGCATTTCATGTTATCAAGGTTTGTAGTTCATAACCAAAAGATATAAAAAAAGAGAAAAAGAAAAAAAAATATTTTAAAATATACTTTGGGATTTTCCCATGTGTATCTGTAGTTGTCAAACGGACCACCCTTGGACCGGCCCGGCCCATAGATGAAAACCCTTGGCTTAGCCCGCTCATAGCCTGTCTAATGTAATGAGCGGGCCGGGCTTGTGTGGGCCTATGTGGGCCCATTAAAACATAATAGAAAAATTTAAAAAAATTGAAAAAAATATAAAGAGGAATTTTTATTGGTGGAGAGAAAGATAATTTTATTTATCAATTATGATTGCCTCATTAAAATCCTTCCATTGAAAAGATGAGTAGTCTTTTCTTGTCATTGCTTTGGTTATATCGTGTGTATATGATAATATAGGAGAAGAAGAAGAAAAGAAAAGTTGGCTTTTTTTTTTTTTTTGTCATTTCTTTGTTTGTATATGGGAGAAGAAAAAAAATAGTAAAAATAATTATTGTTTTAAATTACACAAACCATTACAAGGGTAACTTTTTTTATTACAATCTCTTCTCTACAAAACTTCAACAAAAAATATGAGAAACAAAAGTTCGGGCCGAGCCGAGCCGCAGGCCACCAAATGTAGGCCTACCTCGAGCCTGCCCTTTTTCTACGGACATGGACCCGAGCCCGGACTCAAATTTACACATCTATCAGTATATTGACATTTTAGAGCTTAAATTAAGTTTTCTATATTATTTGGATATGTTACTTGATTTTGATGCGGGTGAGTTACAAAAATAGGCCAAAATTAAATGTTTGTTTTAAATGATAGTCTATGTTTCAAAAAATTAAAAAAATACCCATGTTACGAATTGTATAACAGAAAAATGTCACAAAAAATATAACAGATCTATAAGTATTTGTAAGATATTATTTAACACTTCAAAAAATAATGAGTAAAACTTGAAGTGTTACAAAATATCTTACAAATATTTACAAATGTGTTATATTTTGTGTCACTTTTCTGTTATATAGTTCGTAACATGGCTATTTTTATAATTTTTTGAAACATGGGCTGGACTTTAAAAACAACATTTTTTATGGCTATTTTCTACGATTTCCCTTTTGATGCCGTGGTAAGTTTGAGATCGAAATATAATTTTCAAAATATTATAGGTCAAAACATAATATTTGAAAATATTGAAAATCTAAATAAATTTCCAACTTTTATGAAAATAAATATCTTTTTTGTAATAAACATTTAAAACTTAGAAGCAAATTCTAATTGATTAAAAAATAAACTCCAGCTTAATAATCATTTAATAAACTTAGGTGTTACAATTCCTGTATTTTTTTGAGGTGGCAATGACAAAGATTGACTATAGTTAAAATTTGGGTAAATCCATGAAAAATCCCCGAGTTTAAGCGAAATCTTATAAATATCTCATTTGTTTTTAAAATTATCAAATAATCTTTGTGTTGGTAAAATTGACTCCAAAACTATCCTTGACTTTAAACTTGTGTTGATTTTTAAAAGAATGACCAAACTACCCTTTACCCTTATAATTAAATTACACCTCGATATTTGATAAAATTCTAATGTAGACCCCAAATTACTAGAAAACCTCATTTCTAAATCTTTTATCTCATTCAGTGTATCTCTCTCTCTCTCTCTTTTTTGTCGGAGTCTGGAGGCGTTGGGTTTGCAATTGCAAGGTCCAAAGGCGACATGATACAGGGTCCGGTAGCGCAGGGTCTGATTTGGTGTGGGGTTTGCGATGGCACAGGGTTAGGGGCACCGAGATCCGGTTTCGAGGGAAGTTTTAAGAAAATAGTCAAAGTTTCAATTAATTAAAAAAAATAATCATTTTTTTAACTACATAGTGCATTGATTTTACCTTTAGACCCTTAATTTTGTGTTGTCTAATGGTTAATTTCTTAATTTTTTTTAAAACTTTAGTCATTTCTTGAAACATTTATTGAAAAACAGCTAAATATCAAAAAGACCCTACATACTACTTCATACAAAACAAAAAGAAATAGCAATTGTGCACTAAACCAATAGTTTTTGCATCAAATTGGTGAAAAACTACTCACTTGCACAAAAAATTTAACATAGAGTGGTGCAATTGTGTTGGGTTTGAGAGGTGATTTGCACCATATTTGGTGGAATATGGAGCCCGGTTGGAGTTGCTCTTAGCTTCCTTACGTACGTATTTATCAACGCATCTGATTTGTGAATTTGTCCCGCTAAGTCATATTTGTGTTCACTTATTACGTTTGTGAATTTGTCTCTCAAGAGCATTTCGTTAAAATTTATAGATAAAATTGTTGGAAATTTTTTAATGTAATTGTTATTTTTTAATGGCTTTATTTCTTTTATTATTTTTAAAGCCTTGAAAATGCATTAATGGATTAATGCATTAAGTTTTGGTTTTATGATTGGACTTCAATGCATTTTCGTTATGCATGAAGAAGATTTCTTGAGTAAACCTTGTAATGGCATTCAAATGAATGCATCATTTATACACAATATTTATGATTTTCATTTTCCTCTTCGGCTAAAGAGAAAAACGTTTTACAACGTTTGGAACTTGAATGGTCTTTATCGTAGAGACATTAATCTTTCATTCACATATGATATTTATATTGTATCCTATTACACAAGTGGATGAGGGGAGGAAAACGTCTTCTTCTTTCCTTTGGTATATATGTACAATCATTTGTACAAGAAATAAACAATATACAGAAAAAGGATTACAAAGAAGTAGATTTGTTTTCTCTATTTGTTTCTTTGTGTATTATTTCTTTTTCCTCTTTGATTTTAATTGGTGATAGAGTTTTGGTCACAATTCAAGTTCGCCGAAGACGGTACTTCATTGTGCTCAGATTTACCGTTGTTAATCGTTGTATCCGCCGCAGAAACCTCGAGTACCGACGGAGAAGGGACGAATATGTTTTAAGAAAAGCATGTGATACGCGTGTCTCGACTTGTCGCCAAACCGTTTTCTCGTCGTCGTCACCGTATTTCGGTTTGCTCTACCTTTTAATTATTGCCAGATTATTGTAATTTTATTCATGTGCAATATTGTATATATCAATTCCAGTTTTATTTCTGTTCTTGTCTCTGTGATTATTATTACCCCAATATTTTATCTAATAAAAATCAATTTGTGATAGATATCAAATTGTGTTTTATTGAGATTTATATCGTGTGTACATTAATGTGCATGTTTTCTTAATTTGAAACACAGTATCACCATCATCGGTCTGAATTTCACGTTAAATTATCTGCGACAGTATTAAAATAGAAACAAATATCTACATTTTCTTTTATTTTTATATTCAGTAATATATCTCCGAGCTAGTCAAAACAGATGCGTGATTTGAATGGCGAGATAGGGAAACTTGGTAGTTGTCGAACATAATAATAATAATAATAATAATAATAATAAAAGGGACAAAAAGTCAGCGTATAGTCACATGCAAATGGTGGGTACGAGAATTTGATATTGAAGTCTCTCAATAATTTATACGTGTTAATTATAAAGGCCTGAGTCTGAACTCCCAACCAAAACCCATGTGGAAGATGATTTTAAAAGCAACTATTCTACGCGTAATCGCTCTTAGATAATTATAAAATCAATACAAATTAACAAATTTTCAAAACCATATCCTAAAATTATGGACAAGTAAACACAGTCCAGAAGCTAAGCTCAAAATGGTGCTATGAATTTGAACAAACGTGTCACATGCTAATATACAGAGAACCCTATCTTTTTTTTCTTTTCTTTTTTTTTTTTTTTTTTTCCTTTGCCAGTACGTGATTTCCAGCGTGAAGCTAGCATTGCAAAATATGTGCTATATAACACATGATATATATATATATATATATATATATATATATATATATTTGACTTGTAGATGTTTTTCCTAGGTTTTTAGTTAGCATCTACCACCTAAATCCTAGTCCCTGCTGATTAAGTTGTTGATGATAGTTGAATGAGGAAAAAATTGCTATTTTTTTATGTGAAATAACCAACAATTTATGACAATAGTTTTGGTTAAAGGCGGGTTAATTGGTTGGAGAGTGACAATGACTATTTTTAAGGTTCTGTCTAATTTTTGTACTTAATTAATTTAAATACGTGATTCGGAATATAAAATACTAAAAGTACATATTTTCTTTTTGTAGAATGTGATCTTCGAGTTTTTTTTTTATTTATTTCTTTTTTGTATTTATGACTATACTATGATTAATACTCCCTGCATTTAGATAATGTATCTTAGTATAAAATTATAGTTCAACTGAAACCATTAATAATTTTTTACTATTAGTTATATGAAGTACGAAACCATTTTTTTTTTCGTACAACACCAATATTAACAGCTTATGAATGTTGAACAAAATAAACAAAACAAATTGAAATAATCTTGAGGAGCATGTTGGTGATCCGGATACAAGATTTTAGTTGAAATTTCAGGTGCATGATTTTTTTTTTTTTTTATTTCCCTATTTTCTAAACTGTTTGCTTGATTTAGGTGCACTAATCTGTAGCACTACAATAATACGAGAGAGTACAAGGACATGATGTAATGTAAAGCTTTATTATTATTATTATTATTTTTGGCTGAATTGGATATGATCCAAAGCCTTCTTTTTGCTTTTTTTTTTTTTTTCCTGAACCAAATTTGTTGTTGAATTTTTTAACTACCTATCGTCCATTGGCTGTCTGCTAAGAACCGCTCATTTTACATTGGTTAGAGGGACAAAACCTTAAATTTAGGGTTTTTTTTCACCTATGGCTCCTAAACTTGTGTTATGACACTTTGATTTTTTTTTTTTTTTGCATTAAACTCTTGAATTTAAAAATCATTGAACTTTGGCCCAAATTGAAAATACCCGTCCAAAATATGACGGAATTTGGCATGGGCTTCTCACGTAATATTTGTCAATTTATTAAAAAAATTAAAAACAAAAAGAAAAAAGAAAACAAAACTTCTTCCTCTAATTTCTTCTTCTCTATCTTTCTTCTTTTTGTTCAGCGGTGACCGACCCATCCGCCTGAGCCCAAGTGCCGCACTCTCATCGGAACTCGATTCTCCGACTTTCAACAGCAGCCCAAGCGCCCCACTCTCATTGGAGCTTTTTTTTTTATGTTTTTCTTTTAGACCCTTTGCAGTGTTCAATTCAACAATTGGGAAATTTGAGTAAATTTTGTGAAATCTGGAAAATTTGTTTGCTTGAATATGGGAAAATTGGATAATCCGGGTATTTGTTCTATGGTTGCTTGTTTTTGTTTTATTCTATTTTCGTTATAAATTGACAAATATGCCCTCAAATAAATGTTCATGTGAGAAGCACATGACAAATTCCGTCTAATTTTGGATGGGTGTTTTCAATTTTAGCGAAAATGCAATGAATTTTAAATTTAGTGAGTTAATGTAAAAAAAAAAAAATGAAGTATCAAAATGTCACAATACAGACAAATTTAGAGGTCATAGGAATCAAACTTCTATATTTGTCACTATTCATTAAGCACTATATGCTTTTGGACAGATTCCAAAAGGGGCACGTAATCAATTATTTACAATAGTGTTTTAAAAGATGATCAAACATTAAAAATAATAATAACCATGTGAAATGAATCAACTAGTACATGACCCTTTTATTTACTTTCTTTATTGACACATAAATTATGAGTGTATACTATATATATGGTTGACCAAAAACCGTTTATCAATCAAACACTTTAATTACTTTACAAGCTAACAGACGGCGTTTGCTAATGAGAATGTATTACGCAAAAAACACAACAAAGAATAAAACAAAATGGGGTGTCAAGATGCTTGATAAACGGGCACTGTTTGGTCTTATTAGGAGAATCTGTTGTCTCTTTATTCATATTATTCGGCACAATAACCGCTCATCTCATGTGCTCAAAAACTCTTCTCTATATATCTCCTATAATTATGCCTTTTTATCTTCATAAATAGTTTATATCTCCATCTTTTTCTACAAACTCTTGCTTTATCTCTCTATAATCTCTCTTAACTATCTTTATAATAATTTGTTTAGCTCTGGCATTCATGGGAAATTGCTTAAGAAGTAGTAGCAGCAAAGTCTTGGCAGAAGATATGGATGAACAAAAGTCAAAAATGGAATTAGCACAGACATTGGCTCCAAAAGAGTTTGAACATGGGAGAGATGCCAAGAAGAAGAATAGGGTAAGCTTCAAATTACAAGAAGAAGAAGAAGAAGGTAGTGATTGTCATCGTGATCGTGATCGTGATCTCTGTGGCACCAGGAGAAATTCGGGCAATTCTAAAAGTGGGGTAGTGAGGATTAGAATGGTGGTGACTCAGGAAGAGTTGAAGCAGATTTTGGATTACAAGAAAAGTGATTCAAAGTTCTCTTCTGTGGAGCAATTGTTGAGAGAAATGAGGTTAAGAGGAAGAAGTGTTTTTCAAGTTGAGAAAAATGATGGGAATTGTGGTATAAATGGAAGCTGGAGTCCAGCCTTGGAAAGCATCCCAGAAGATCATTGATGACTAAATAGAGTTTGTTACTAATAATGATTCTTTTTTTGTTCTTTTTTTTTTTTTTGTCTCTCTTAAATTAGTATTGGTGAGGTTGTTTTTTAGCCCCCACATCGTTGTATTAGTGTTTTGGTTTGAAGTACTAACTACGTAGTTAATCTGCCATTTTTTTGGCCTTCAATGAAAATCATTGTAATAGTTCAATTTCTATTTGCTTTGTACTATTATTAGAAGTTTCTAAAAGAAAGTTCAAAGTGATTCTTTGGACATGTGTACTCTTCAAAAGACATAAATATCTCTGTGACTGATTGTTATTTCCAAATGGTAAATCCAATGAGAACATATGATTTGATGGACAAAAATACAAGTTTGTTTGGCCTATATTCCAATCATACTATCAATGCTTTGTTTCGATTAGTGTTTCCCAATCCATTGCATGCTTTTGTGATCTTCTATGTGATTTTTTTTTTTATTATATGTTATGAACATGAGTTGGGACTATTATTAAGTTGCCTAAGAGCTTGATCACTAGTCTTTCTAAAGTTAAATGTCCAATGACCTTTAAGAGATGTGTTAACATCTTTTTGCAAAGGGATTGGTCTAAGAACAAAGAATTTAAAAGTTCAACCTTTAACAATTATTCCCTCATAAATAAACTAAAGACATAAAATTTAAAAATGGAAAATGTATATGCATAGATCGTCAACAAACTCGGTGTTCTTCTTTGATTGATTCGCTGTGTTGATTGATATTGGAATCAAGTGTTTGGTGAATAACTTCCAGCAGTATCCATTAATTAAGAGATACAGATTGCTTCAATGCTTGTTAGCTTATCTTTCTTCTTTTCGTCGTCAAACTTGTTCACGTAATGATTGTTCTAATCATTGTATTAGCTAACGCATGGCAGAATATAAAATTGAATGTGATTCTTTCCTAGTGGATTTCTAACCACTCAATCTCATAAAATTCCTTAGCGAGGTAGAACCTTTTAGGGAGAGTTTGAGGAATGCTCTTCTATGCACTTTTGCAAATGCACTTTTAATTTATGTCACAAATTATACATTACAGACAAAAAAAAAAAAAAAAAAAAACCATCTTGATACAGATTATGCAATGAACTTAGAATGACCTTGGGGCTTGTTTGGCAACTGGGTTTGAACCCATCTTGGGCAATTCAAATGATTTTGTCAATCTAAATCGTCGTTTGGTAACTTTTTTTTGGATAAAATCCAAATGAGAAAAAGTCATTCAAACCCTTCAAAATCAAATTCTTCCCCCCCTCAAATTTCAACAGTTTGAATCCATTTTGAATAGTATTTTTTGATTTGACATTTCAACTTCTCTTTTTATTACTCAATATCACACATTTCGCATCTACCCAAACAACAATCCAAATAATATTTTCAAATAAGATTATTTGACCCAAACAACAATTTAAATTTTTCGTTCAAATTACCCAATTCAAATTTTCCAATTCAAATGAAAAAATTCAAATTGCCACAGTTTGAATCCGTTTGCCAAACGACCCCCTTGTTTTGCATCTTTTACTGTGCTCTTCTTTTAGAAGATTTCTCTCTTTTTCGTTTTTGTTTTGTTATTTTTTTTTTCTCTTTTTTTTTTATGCTGCTGGACTTCGTACTTTTCACTTTTATTGCTTTGGAGATGAATTGATTGACGTTATATTAACCATTTGTTTGGATCACTCATTTCACTCATTCTATTTTTTTATTTTTTTTTCAACTTTCTTAATTCTCCAAACCATTCAATTCCATTCTATTTTTTTTTTCAACAATTTTTTTCAACTTTCCAAATCCCTATACAATATCTTTAAATCCCAACCATTCATACCACCTCGAAATTAGCAAAATCAAATCATTCTTACATTATTTTTACAAACCATTCCAAACTATTTTCAAACCATTTTTTCCATCCCAAAAAAATGAGATGGGCTGGAACAGCCAAAATGGCCTCCCCAAACAAAAGGTAAAAATACGTACATCAGCGAGCGAGATAAAAGGATCACCTCAAAAAATAAAATAATAACAAGAAGAATCACTAAACATAATCTGATAAAAGTAGCAGACAACTAGACATCTTTAGTCATCAGTCATCACTAACAAAAATCACTTCTAAGCAAAATGTTTCACTAACTAGTTTAATAATTATTATTCCGGAGGATATGGTTGTTATGAATAATATTATTTTCTATTAGAAAACAAATAGGGGAAAGAAAGAGGCCATATTCATTTATGTGCTTCAATAATCAGCAGCGTAGAAATATGCATTAAATTAATATTAATGTTGCCCTTGAGAACCCAACGTACTAACTGATCAAGAACATGCAATCCTGAACAAGGCAAACAATTATCCTAACGTTAACAATTCCACAACTTCTCATTTTTTTCTCTACAGAATGTCAAACCGAATAGCTGAAAGATATGTCTAGCCTTCAAGGGGACTTTCCCTTGTTATTCGAAAATTCTTATTACCTTCCTCAGTGAAGATCGAAAACCTCAAATGGGCAAATCGGCTATTTAAATAGCAACGAAGTTACTGCTTGATCAAGTTCCTAATCACATATGGAAGGATTCCTCCATTGTTGAAGTAAGCCAATTCCACCTGCAAATGCCACCGGAAATGCATTACATAAACAACTAAGGAAGAAATAGAAGCACCCAAAAGAAACATTTTTTTCTAAAATCACTAGGCACATAAGTATGCGAACTTATGAAAACATTGCTATGGCATGCGTTGGGATGAAAATTGTTCATACCTCGGTGTCAAAGCGCACTGTACAGGTGAAAGACTTGCCGCTGTCGGTCGTGACAGTCACGTCTTGGCCTGGCCTTATCTCACTGATGTTGCTTGGGAGGTCAATCGAGTAACGCTCATGTCCTGTCAAACCAAGCGTGTCTGCATCCTCACCCGCCTTGAAACAAAGAGGAATTATACCCATTCCCACTAAGTTGCTGCGGTGAATCCTCTCAAAACTTTTGGCAATCGCAGCTTTGACACCCTGTCACATACCAAAGTTACTCAAGCAGATAAAGGCATGAATGTATAAGAGTTGAGAAAGAGAGAGGGCATTGGGAAAATTAACTCTTTTAAGAGATTAACAAAACAACTCACCAAAAGCATTGGGCCCTTGGCAGCCCAATCTCTGGAGCTTCCACTCCCGTACTCCGCACCAGCCAATATAATGGTGTCCTGTCCAGCAGTTTTGTACCTCTGAAGGGGAAAAAAAGGAAATACATGGTGAATAACCACACTTAGAGATAAACATTTGGCAGGGTCGGGAATTTTTATATAACAAGACGTGTTGAATATGAATGTGTCGTATCTTCATATAAAAAATTATCATCGAAAGGTATACATATTTTATCCTAGGACCAAGCACAACAAATGAAATTTTTTCATATGCACGATAAAGGATATTTGTGACTAGTTCAGTCAGGAAATCAAAGTCAAAAGCCAAATCTATGTCGGAAAGAACACAGAACAAAAGAAAAAAGCAAAACAATTCACAAAGCATATTGATATTGTCCTCGGGAAAGTCGAAAAGAGAAAACAAACAAATAAACATGATAGAAGAAAGATTAAACGATTTTGACAGTCACAAAAGTCACATACCATTGCAGCATCAAACACAGAAAGTTTCTCCCCTGTAGGAATGTGGACTGTTTTTGGGCCCACTTCGCCATTCAAAAGCTTGTTAACAAGGCGGATATTTGCAAAAGTTCCTCTTGCCATCACCTCATCATTGCCACGGCGACTTCCATAAGAGTTGAAGTCTCTGCGGTCCACACCACGGTCGAGAAGGTATTTTGCAGCGGGACTGTCTTTGTGGATGCTTCCTGCTGGAGAAATATGGTCTGTTGTAATACTGTCACCAAAGTTCAGCAAACAGTAGGCATCTTTTACTCCATGAGCCCCCGGGGGATCCATAGTCATATTTTTGAAGTACGGAGGCTCATGAATGTAGGTTGAACTAGGGTCCCAAGAGTACAAAGTGGAAGCTGGAACCGATAGCTGATTCCACATGGGGTTGCCTTTCGTAATAGCTTCATATGTACTTTTGAACATATCTGGCAACACACTAGATTGGACAACCTAAAAACAAGCACTCATGTTTATTTTATGTCATATACTTGTTTTAATTTATGACAATGTTTAATCAAATGCATGCAAATCTTTATCTACCTCGGTGACTTCTTCTGTAGATGGCCAGATATCCCTGAAGTAAACATCTTTTCCATCCTTCCCTTTTCCAATTGGCTCCTTCTCAAAGTCGATATCAACCTGTCAAAAGAATTGCATATGTTAATCTCTTATGTACAAGGAAGTCTAAGGAGGCATCAAAAAGAAGGGAAAGAATTCTACTTCCGACTGAATAATTCAACTTTCAGAGTGTATGTACTGAACATATCAACTAAATACAGACAGTGGCAGTAGAAGAAATCAATATATATTATTTTCTCCCCTGAAATCATTAGCCTCCACAAGTATTTTTCACATTTTATAACAAGGTCAATGCATGTCAACATAGAAAGCAAGTTTATAAAGCAACCTATAGGTATATCTCTCAAAATAATACAACTAGAATTGCATACCGTGCCAGCAAGGGCATATGCAACCACCAAAGGCGGTGAGGCAAGATAGTTAGCCCTTGTCAAGGGATGAACACGACCTTCAAAGTTCCTATTCCCAGACAGCACAGCAGACGCTACAATGTCTGGAGCATCAACAAAGCAGCCAAAAGATAAATAAAAAAAATTGGGGGGGTAGAAGCCACAGAATGATATGAGCTATGCTGAGTTAGATAACATAAAGTATCTTTTTCTTTATGCAACAAACTCAAAAATATTCAAGAATTAGAAATTTACCATTTTCTGAAATAGCAGAAGCAACTGACTCATCCAAATCCCCTGAATTTCCAATACATGTTGTGCAGCCATATCCAACAATATTGAATCCCTGTTCGTTCAAATACTTCTGCAGTCCACTGCAATGAGCAGATTAAATTCAGCAGATGTTCTCTTCATCGAGTCAAGTAATAAAGCTAGTCACCGTACAATTACCTCTGCAGTAAATATTTTGTAACTACTCCAGAGCCGGGAGCAAGACTTGTTTTCACCCATGGCTTGACCTGGAAGTCATTCATAAATCACCATTTCAACAATCAAATAATATCTAAGATCATTTGACACTGCACTAAAAAGAAACTCAACTTGAACAATTGTTTGCTGACTCTAGGGTAAACACTAAATAGGAGTTGTGATGTCCTACCTGTAAACCAAGCTCACAAGCCTTTTTCGCAACAAGAGCGGCTCCAAGCATGACACTTGGGTTTGATGTATTGGTGCAGCTTGTAATTGCAGCAATCACAACACTCCCATGTTTAAGTTCTGCTGGTTGTCCATGGAAGGAAAACTTAACCACCTTGCCTTGTGCTTCTTTTGGTATAGCAAATCCCTGCATCAAGTCAGACATTAAAGAAAGAAAGAACATGGTACGAACAGCAACGCCGAGTTTATAACCACTAAATATACAACAAAAGATATAGTTTATCTTCCATAATTCTCTTTGATATGAAACTGGAGATTTTTTCTCTAAGCCCTATCTATATAACAAAAACATTGATAAACATCAACCTGGGACTGATGGAGAGCAAACATCATAACACCATATATCAATATACAATATCCTGTAACTACACCAGGAAATTATTTAGCAAAGCGCAAGGTTTATAACTCACCTTGAACCCAACCTTGTTGTCAAGACATGAATGCCAATCAACTTTCATTTCTTTAAGAGGCACACGATCGTGAGGTCTGTAAAGTATAACAGTTACAGATAAATTGTTATAGTCAATATAATAAAAATATATTTTATTTACTGATGTAAATTTGAATATAGGAGTGTCAATATATAAATCAAACAAAAAAGAAAAGAAAATAGACTAAAAGGAGTCGAAGGTGCAAAACCTTTTTGGTCCAGAAATACAGGGTTCAACTTCCGCAAGATCCAATGCTAGGTAAGAAGAGTACACTCTTTCTTGTTGAGGCTGAATTTATATAATATTATTAGTTGTTAGTTACATCCATGAAGATAATATAGGTTTGAAATAAAGTACAAATAAACGTGCAGGAATTACCTCATTATAGTCTACAAACATGTTGTTTGCCCTCAGATAAGCTTCAATCATCGCAACCTAAATGGTAAGAAGACCAGCATTCCATTCTGTTGGTTAAAATGAAATAATTGCACTTAAACATAAACTTAATTGCCGAGGTAAAAGGACTCACAGTTTCGTCGCTTCTACCCGTCAATTTGAGATATTGCAGAGTAACATGATCCACAGGGAAGAACCCCATGGTTGCACCATACTCAGGAGACATATTGGCAATGGTGGCTCTATCAGCTAATGACAGCTCACTCATACCATCCCCTACAAAGAAATGCAACCATGAAAACATTACCACTTGGCTAAAAGAGAGTCAATGCAATTGATTTTTTTTTTTTAATGTAATCAATGTGATCAAATTACCATAAAATTCAACAAATTTGCCAACAACTCCATGCTTCCTCAGAATTTGTGTCACGGTTAAAACCAAGTCTGTTGCAGTGACTCCATTGCGCAATTTTCCAGACAACTTGAACCCAACAACACCAGGCAACACCATGCTCATCGGCTGTTCATCAAAGCATATTGAATTATATATACATAAAAATACTTTCGACTGTACATTCAAACATAATGTGATTTGAACGATTTGAACTGAAAAGATCACTAATATAAAACAAGAATTAATCGCTCCACAAAATAAACCCATCAGATGCCATAAGTGTTACTACATTGTTTTAAAACTTTATTACCTGACCAAGCATTGCAGCCTCTGCTTCAATACCTCCAACTCCCCAGCCAGCAACTCCCAACCCATCAATCATGGTTGTGTGCGAATCAGTTCCAACCACACTATCTGGGTAGAGTAGCCCCTCAGTGTTGAAGACAACCCTTCCAAGGTATTCAAGGTTAACCTGAATCATAAAAAGCCAACTCCAAGTCAAATCATAGAACACTAATCATGGACAGATATTCAAAAGATCAAAAGTTCCCCACCTAACTCAAAGAGGTGAAACAACAAATATACATCGAGTGAGTTCATTAAAAAGAAAGAAAAGAAAGCTAAAAGTTCATTAGATTCCTATCTTTGTCCAGTCTAGTTTACCTGATGCACAATACCAGAACCAGGTGGTACAACAAGCATGTTGTGGAAAGCATTCGACCCCCATTTCAAAAAGGCAAATCTTTCCTTGTTCCTTTGGAATTCAAGCTCCATATTGGCCTGCACTGCATTCTCTTTCCTTGCAACATCAACTTGAACTGAGTGGTCAATAACAAGATCTACAGGAACCTGAACGAATACAATAGATAGGTGAGACAAATGAAGACCATTCAAAACGACAAAGGAAGTCTGACATGTCCTATCCGCCCATAATTTGATTGCCATGAACATAAGAATGTTGCAATAATAAAAAATTAACAATTCATCATAATTGGTTGAATTCAAATTGAGGTCAACAAAAAAAAGGACCACTTTTATCACAATTGCATGAATGAAGTAATTACAAACAAAGAGCACCATTAATTTTTCAATAACAATATGAAAAAAATAAAATAATGGCGATGATGCTTATTCAAGGAATAGATGCAGTTACCAATTCATAAGGTACGGCAGTGAAAAACGTAACTGACAAGACTGCCAAATCACGCAAAAGAAAACAGACAGACAGACAGACAAACAAATCCTACATGCAAGTTAACAAAATATAACTGAAAAAGAAAAAAGGGAGGCTTATACCAAAGGGTTGATTTTGTTAGAATCACTGCCAAGTTTGTTCATGGCATCACGCATGCAAGCCAGATCAACAACAGCTGGTACTCCCGTAAAATCCTGGAAAAGTTACAAGCAGAATTAAGTAAATATGACCCAATTATCAATAAGAATAACTCAGTGCAGTGGTTTCATGACCCAACAATAAAAAGACATAACAACAAACACAAAATCTCACTGAACTAAGATACCTGCAAAAGGACACGGGCAGGCTTAAAGGGAATTTCAACTTGCTTCGGCGAGCTATTTTCCCAGTCAACGATCTTCTCAACATCTTCCTTCTTGACTTGGAAGTTGTCACAGTTTCTAATAGCAGATTCCAGAAGGATTCTGATAGAGTAGGGCAACCTATCTGTTTTCAATAAATTTTAAGCATTGTAAACAATCACGCATAATTTTTTTTTTTTTTTTTTAAAGGCCAACATAGAATTCTTCCATTTTAAAGAAGGAGCAGACAATTACCAATTCTTGGATCGTTCAAAGAAGGAAGACTGTAAAACTTTCCGAATTCGCCGCCGCCAGGCTTGGGAAGACTGGTCAAGTTTCCCTTGAAAGGGTTTTCAGAAGCTGAAAACAATCAAAGAACACATTTTACTTCTCAAAATTTTCAAGAAAAAAAAAAGTAAATAAATATCAGGAAAAAAAAATAAAATAAATAAATTTCCCTTGAAAGGGTTTTTCAGAAGAAACAAAAAAACAAGAGAGAATTTTAAAATAAAGTCATTCTTAATACCGCTTGATAATCTATATTTCAAATAGTGTGCATAAATTAAAAGTGCAACATATATTGAATATAGATTATCATTGTGCCAACAATAGGATATTCTTCAAGGGTACTTCTGTGATAAATTTTTTTTAATAGAAAACAATTCTGAACCATCGAATTCACATTTTCGGTGAGTCTCGCATCTTAAAAATGTGAGTCTGACCATTCAAAATTATTTTTCACCAAAAACAAAACCCACTACAGAATTTCCCTTATTCAAGATCCCCAAAAATATATATAATATATAAAAATAAATAAAAAAAATTTCCCTTCCTCAAAATCCCCCAAAAATATATATAATATATAAAAAAAAAAGGTTCTTTCTCATAACATTGAAAATGCTCAACAGATTAGACATAAATAAATAAATAAATAACTCAATTTCCTTTGAAAGGGATTTTCAAGAGCTGAAAACAACCAGAGAATACATAAATAAAATAAAACTAAAACAACTAAACAAAGGATCGATCAATTCACTTCCAAAATCTTATACAGACGTTTATTCACCAGCTGATCATTGATTTATCATACCAAAGAACCGTTATTAACGAAAAAAAAAAAAAGACCAACCAATCATTTGGCTATATATACTGCAACAAAATATCTTATCTAGAAAAGAAAATATCTCACTCATAATTCACGCTAAAACCCCAAAGGCCGATTTGCAAAAAGATCAGAACAAGTCTTTCCACCAAAATTAAAAATTAAAAAAAAAAAACGTGTGCTCTGCGATTCAAGGCAATCAAGGAACTGTAGTAGCTTACCCATGGAAGCGATCTTGCGCTGAAACTGCTCGATCGCCGGAACGACGGCTCCGATCTGAGAGCGGACGCTGTAGGGCGAGTTCCAGCAAGCGGCAGATGCGGCGGCCGAAGAAGAAGAAGCGGCCGGAGAAGAAGAAGAAGAGTGATCGGAAAGAGAACCAGAAGCGAAGGCTCTGGATAAAAACCCTAGAAGGTCTGAGGAGCGACGAAGAAGAAGAAGAAGAAGTGTTGTTGTTGGGAAATTATAAGAATTGGAAATGGGAGGAGAAGATCAGCTGGGAAGATAGGAAATATCAAATGAGTTAAAAATAATAATAATAATAATAATGAGAAAAAAGGAAAGAAGAAAATGGTGTCGTTTTTATTATGGGAAAACGACAGAGAATTTTAAAAACGACATAAAGATGAAAACGACTTGGTGTTAAAACGACTGAAAACAGAGAAACGACATCAGAGTTTGAAAACGATGAGAGCTCCAAAACGACATCAGAGTGTAATGAACCTAGGATTTTTATTTTATTTTATTTTTTGCCACGCAAAGAATTATTTATTTTTGATGTAGTTGTAATGCAATAAACATTTTGTTATGGAATGTTGTGGGTAACTATTGATAATTCAAATGTATTTTTGTGATAATAGTGTGACTGGGATTAAAGTTTGTAACTGTTTGATTTTCAGGTTGATATAGGTTGAGGGCAGTTTAGGTTTTAAACATGTAAGAAATAGAGAAACAAACAAACAAAAAAAAAAGAGGCATATAACGACAACATAACGTTTAAAAGACAATAGAGTTTGAAAAATTACAGAAATTTTATAACGACAATAGTGTAAAACGACATCTTATTCCAAAAACGACATATAGTATACAAACGACAGAAACATGAAATTGACATCGTCAAACGACAAAAACTAAGAAAACCACATCAGAGTGTTAAAGACGACAAAAACTAGAAGACGACATCTTATTGCAAAACCGACATTAGTATACAAACGACAGAAACGTGTTTGACATCGTCAAACGACAAAAATTAAGAAAACCACATCAGAGTGTTAAAAAACGACAAGAACTAGAAAACGACATTAGAGTCCACAAAACCTATGTTTATTTTTGCTTTGATATTGTGCAGTATAAATATGGAATAACAATGTGATGCATTAAGTTTTGTTTTTTTTTTTGTTTTTGTTATGTTATTAATAATTTGATAGTAATTTTTTAGGGCTAATTTGATACAATTTTTTGTGGTATAATCTTGTAAAAAGTTGATAATGAAAGACGTGTTACGGAAAATGGCGGTATAATTTTGTGTGTTTTTGTGATTAAACTGTGAGTATAGTTTTAATTGTTCAATTTTAAAGTTGATTTTAGGCTGACCTTATTTAAGTTCAATTCATAGCAAAAAAACAATAATAATAAATAAATAAATAAATAATAAAAAATGGACTTTGCTAAGACAACAGGTGTGCATAAAAACAATAGAAACGTGAAAATGACAGTGTCATAACTGAAAAACGACATCATAATTGAAAAACGACATCTTATTTTAAAACAACAACAAAACATAAACGACATTTTGTGAATGCAGGCAAACGACATTAGAATGTTAAAAACTTATGCAAACATGAAGATAACAAAGAGTGAACAAAACAATAGTAACATTAAAACGACAGAGATCGGTGCTAAAAAGACGGCAGAAAATGGATAAAAAAAATAGAGTGGAAAGAAAAGCGACAGATAAATTAATAAATTAATAACATTGTAATAATCTGTTAATTTTGACATTTAGAGTTATGCATCAATAACAAATAAAGAAAATATAAGAATATTTACGTTACTATCAATTAATTGAGCTAAAATTATCATGAGCTAACAAATAACATAATAAATCGTCAGAAATTATTTATGTTAAAATAACTTGATCAAACTAAAAATTACTAAAATTGAAAATATTAAAAATTAAACTAATGAACTTTGAGTGATAAGTATAAGGGAATTTTAAGAAAATAGCCACTGTTTACAAAATAATTTTAAAAAATAGCCACAGTTTCAAAAAATTTAAAAACTAGCGCTTTCAGAAATTTCTGACACGTGTCAGAAATTTCTTACAGCACATTTTATGTGTTATTTTGTTATTGTCAGAAATTTCTTACAGTGTGTAATGGCTAGTTTTTAAATTTTTTGAAACTGTGGCTATTTTTTGAAAACACACAGTTTAAAATGGCTATTTACCTAACTGACCCTAAGTATAATAATTGAGGAGTTTTTTACTCGAATTCAAAAATCTTAGAGATAAACGTAATATTCCTGATTAAGGAATTTTTATTTATTTATTTATTTATTTTTTAATTTTTAAAAGCAAGAATTTTTTTTTCTTTTTAACGAATGCCGAAACACTCACGTGTGTTCCCACTCAGAAGCAAGTAGCAACACATGGCGTCTAAAAATTAATTAATCATTTTAAATTAATTGAAAGATATGATTAATTATTGGTTCTAAAGACACCATATATATATATATATATATGTTATAATTTTTTACTATAAACATATTTTATTGGCATGCGTACAATACAATGCATGACAATAATAGGGTCAGTTAGATAAATAATCATTTTAGACTGTGTGTTTTATAAAAATAGTCACAGTTTCAAAAATTCAATAACTAGTCATAACAGATGTAAGAAATTTCTGACAATAAAAAAATTACACATAAAAATTACTGTAAGAAAATTTCTAACACACGTAAGAAATTTCTGCCAATATCAAATGCACGACAACTATAACAAACTCAAATCAACTATTGAATCGAGCTTGTTTCCCCGCAAATTATACTTAAATTGATTAAGGGGACCTGGTCTCAACTATAGAATTTTCCTTCCTACGTACTCTAAGAAAGCTGATAAATAAAAGACTAATAAGCTGATAAATAAAAGACTAATAATTAAACTGAAATATACTCTTCACTCCTTTGGAAAAGATTACAATAGGGTATTTATAGTAACCCTAATACCTAATAAAACTAAGATTCTAAAATAATAAATAATTAATTCCGAAAATAATAATAATAATTATCCTAAACTGAAAATACATAATTAATTCCGAAAATAATAATAATAACTATCCTAAACTGAAAACTATTAAAACAATTAAATAATTATCCTAATCCTCCTAAGAGGAGGCGCATCACTACTCCCCGCCCAACGAGAAACCTTGTCCTCAAGGTTGAATTCCAAAAACTGTATGTGCAGCTCCTCAAACGACTCCCACGTTGCTTCATTAACGCCCAGGCAATAGCGCTATACCCTTTTACAAAAGGTCGGTAATATTCCGTAAGTCCCAAAAATACCCGCAACCCATTCAATGTCGTTGGCATCGGCATTTTGAGCTTACGAATGCGTGAGTCAAATCCGTCCCCCCCCTCGAGGCCCCACATTCTCACGCGCGGCTCGTCCAAAGTCGAGCTCTGCAAAACCTGCCCCGTAGGACCCCAAATCCCCGCTGCCGACTCCGCCGTGAAAAACGGGGCCTGTGGTCATCCCCGGTTGCCGAAATTCGAATTCAGGATGCGGCTGTTGGCTGTTCCCTCTCCATGGGGTAGTGTTGCTAACCCCGGTACCTCCCCCGGTTGGCCACGGCTGGCTTGGTCCACCCCCTGGCCAGATTCGTGCACCCAAAAATCCTGGTGGCCACCCTGTAGCGGCCTGCCCCCAACCCGTTGCAGCCCCGAATGTACCTTCCGCTCGCGGACCATCGAGTGCCGGGGTCCAGACCGGCGGACTATGGACGCCAGCCCCCGGCCACTGCAGCCCCGCGACCGGTCGTGAATGGCCGACCTGCGGAGGCGTGCCTTGCGTCCGCGCCGGCGCCAACGTATCGCTGGTCAAGGCTCCCGCCGATTTTGCTGTTACGGCCGCCATCCCACCACTCGGCAATGAGTCGGTCAGTGTTGGATCTCGCAGCGGCACTGCTGCCGTTGACGTGCTCGGGCCGGCGGTAGTAACCCCCCGCTGATCAGCCACTGTCCGCAGCAACGTCTCAAGGGCTGAAAATCGTTCGTCCATGGACGAAAACCAGCCCTCAAGTCTGTCCTCAATCCGACCCTCCAACCCACTCATAGTATCTTTAAAAGCACTGAAATCGCTGCTCAGAGAGCCAAGTTGCTCCTCCAATGCCTCAATTTTCTTCGCTTGTGCCATAGATCCCAGACGACTGCTCTGATACCAAATTGATAGGACCTGGTCTCAACTATAGAATTTCCCTTCCTACGTACTCTAAGAAAGCTGATAAATAAAAGACTAATAAGCTGATAAATAAAAGACTAATAATTAAACTGAAATATACTCTTCACTCCTTTGGAAAAGATTACAATAGGGTATTTATAGTAACCCTAATACCTAATAAAACTAAGATTCTAAAATAATAAATAATTAATTCCGAAAATAATAATAATAATTATCCTAAACTGAAAATACATAATTAATTCCGAAAATAATAATAATAACTATCCTAAACTGAAAACTATTAAAACAATTAAATAATTATCCTAATCCTCCAAGGTGTTATTGTAATATATTGTGCTAAAGTGAACCTCTCTCGCAATATTGTTTCCATTGTTGGAGTTAAATAAATTGTACAGGACGAAGCGGCCTTTTGGTAGTCGTGAAACCAACTACACATCAACGCTTGGAATGCATCTAGCATAGCAATTAGATAAGCCCTATCGACCCTCGAAGCATTATTAATTGACTCAGTGCAAGCAGTTGTCATAATATTGTATCGATTGCCACTAAAATGAGCTATTGGTCATTGATCAAAAGTGATATTGGTAGTAAGATCATTTGTAACTCTTGGATACATGTTCTGAATCTCCATCCACAATTGTATAAATTGAGAATATGATTTGCATGTGCCGCCTTCTTAAATAGATCAATCACAACTTGACAAGTGTAAAAAGATTTGAGGTTTTGTTCAACATGCCACATACAATAACCATGATAAGCATTATTGTAAACACCGCACACCGCCTTCTTGATACTTTGTTGTCGATTCGAGATGAATATTAAGTCATCAGTATTAGGTACAAACTCTTGAAGTTTTGTAAAAAGAAAGCCCGCGAAGCATCATTATCCGAGTCTACAACAGCCCAAGCAATCGGGTAACAATGACGATTACCATCTTACGCGGTGGCTACAAGCAGACAACCATTCTAGCTTGTTTATAAGAATGTACCATCTATAGAAATGACTTTCCTCATGCATGAAAATCCTTTAATACAAGACTCAAATGCTAAGAAAATATATTTGAACATGTTGTTTTCGTCTACCTCTAAATGTGTGATAGTACCAAGATTAACCTTCTTCACCATGTATAGATATATAAGAAGCGATGCAAACTCTCTTCTGGTGAACTCCTTAGATTGTTGGTAATCTTTTTAGCCATCCAAGCTTTCCAGTCAGTAACTTATACCCTAACTTGCTCATCATTCCTATGATACCCTTAGGAGTAGGAACATATTTACTATCTTATGCACAAATTCGTTTAACCATATCCCCTACTAGTGCCCCACTTGCTTGTCTAGGCTTTCTTTTTCATTTTTTTGAGCCGCAAGTGTGAATGTTGCTATATGTTCTTATGGAGAAGTAGTTTGAGTTCGTTATCTTAGCTGCCCGCAACCGTCATGTGCATTTTTCGTCCACGCATTTAACCACGTACAATAACGTAGATGAATTGATTATTCTCATTTTAAAGCAATTATTAATTGCAACTTCATGTAATCGGTTCTTCAATTCATCCTAATAGTTTGTGAAACTGTGCAACGCAGAGGCTTCGATATGGGTTGAACCACTGTCATTAGCAGCAAAAAATTCTAGTTTTGGACATTCCAAAGTCAATACTGGTGTTGATGTCCTTAAGTTATCGAAATTCACACTTTGGCTTAGAATCTCTGTCCTAAAAAAATTTATCCCATCGACACCAGCGAAGAAGCCTCATCACAAACAACTTTTTCAAAGACAACATCACTGAAGAATGAGTCACATAAATGCTCCTCTTGGTTATAATTGTTGCAATTATCATCTTCATTGTGCTCCTCATGGTTACCATTGTCAAAGCTCTCATTTTCATTTGGGTCAAGATCTTGTTCATTCTCCATTTCAACCGGTTTTTCGAAATCGACTCTTTCAAGTTTTCCACTTCCATCATTCTCTTCACACCCTCCTTCTTTCTCTTTTAGTTCCACTCTTAATGTCCATCTATGACCTTTCTCATCAAAGTTGTTGAGAAGCACAAAAACACATTCATCACTTGTTAGATAAATAGTGTGATTCGACATGTCCCATGAAGTGGAAGCATAGCTTAACTGCATATCCGTCTTCTTTAAGTCTACATTCAACTTAACATACAATTTCTCAACCAATTCCACCATAGTAATCCATGATCAACAACAAATGCAACAACAAATGCAATGAGCTTAGTGTTGTATGTCCATTTGAAAGTCTCATTCTTTTTTTTTTTTTTTTTTTTGCCAACCTCCACCGAAACAACATGTAGAATTATTGAAGTCATTTTTACATTAAAAACAATTAATGGCTTTAAAACTCAATTTATAAACAGAAAAAAAAAAAAAGCTAAAATAAATTATATTCAACATTAATCTAGCTTAAAATAAACTAAAAAGAAAGCATACGTTTGATATAAATATATATGCTTTGTTAAATAATCAAACAAAAAAATAAACATAAAAACTCTAAAGAAGTATTTGTTGCTAGACTATAGTTGTCGCTGCTCGACACTGTTCGACTGTGTTCGATGGTTAGCTGTCAAGCACTCTGTAACTCATCTTCAACCTCCGTTTTTCAAACTCAAAAATCGTAAATTTCAACACCGCATAACCAAAATATGTAGATTTACATGAAATAACACTATATAAACTAAATAACCTAAATTTTACACATAATTTGAGATTAAACAAAAATTGAAAACAAGTTAAAAAAGAAAATTGAAATATTCATACATTTTAAACTTTTAGAAGCTCAATGTAGCTATGGAAAATCCCAATTTAACCTAGATTTGATCAAGACTCTTCCTTCTTAATGCATCATATACAAAATTTCAACTCATTCCTTCACCCTCCCTTATTTTACTTTCGATTTTTTAAATAAATAGCCATATTTTTATATCTGTTTTTAACAATTAGCCTATGTTTGTTTTAATTAGCAAAATAGCCATACATTTGCGTCTAGATTTTTCAGACTGCAGTCATTAGTTTTTTGAATTCTGTTTTTATTGTTTGTTGCAGACAATATTGTCTAAAATTTTGTGTCTCTAGTCATGAAATTTGTGACTTCTTTGGCTGCAAATTTTTTTGCTATTTATAAGATATTTTTTATTTATTAATAAGTTTTATGAATTTGGTTGTATAGTCAATCATTATTTGTGAGTTGGTTATTTTGTTAATGGATGTATAAATTTTTTATTGTATTTATTTCAAATTTTTTGAAATTTTGTGACTATAGTCACAAATTTTATGACTGTGTATTTTATTTATTTAGTCACCAATTTTATTTCTTTAGTCATAGAATTTTAGATGTTGACCTAATAGCTATTTTGCTAATGTTTCAAAACGTGGGCTATATCTTTAAAATATAGATTGCAAAATGGCCGAATCCTTAACTAACCCTTTAACTTTTTCATTTTCTAAACTTGGTTCACACATAAAACCTAGCCCCGATTTTCTTTTCCACCCAAAACCAACATGCGTATATACCTAGCCTTGGCCCCAATTTCAATTTTTTTTTACTTAATAATATTTATTTATTTTTCTTTTATTAAGGATTTTTATTAAGGGTAGTTTTGATAAAGTGAAAATTTCATTAAAAAGAAGTCTATCTATTGAAATATATGTTTATTCAATTTACACATCTTAGTTTTTATTTATTTATTTAAGTTTATATTCCTAAAGGGCCCTGGAGAAGTTTAAGAAAATAATCACTTTTTAGTAAAAACTTTTGGTTAATAGATCCCAATAAACACCAATTTTTATAAATTTTAAACTGATTTAAAAAAATGCCAAAACATGCCAAAATACTAAAATACACCTCTAAAATACAAAAACTTTTTTTTAAACCTTATCATTGTTCGAACTTTTTATCATCCCTCTTCCTTTTTTTTTTTCTTGTACTCTTTATCCCTTCCACCCCTTCTCTCCGCACGTTTTCCATCCTCGCATCCTTCTCCAGCTTTTTTTCCGCCTCGCCGCCATTTTTTTTGTTTCTTCGTCTTCCCGTTCTTCCTCTTCATCCCTACTCTGCACTCCGCCCCTTCTCCATTCTCGCAGCCTTCAGTTAAACGTGTATATATTGAAAAAGCAACTAATCTGTTATGGTGTTCCGGACGAGTGGTCTACGAGATAGTCTACGTCAGGCAGGAACAATAGTAATGCAGTGAATGGATAAAGTAAACAATGAACTAAGTGAAAGTAAATTGCAGAAAGTAAAGGACACCGGATTTGGTAACGGGGGCAATGTGCCTACGTCCGCAGGGCCTCGCCCAGATGGTGGAAAGATATTCAATATGAAACGTGCAAACATGATCTTACAGTATAAGGACTCCCTCCTAACTACCCGTCACCGTTTAACCTCCGTCTCCACTGTCGTAAATGTCTGTACAAGCTCCCATTGTGTTCGAACTCTTCTCGTAGGGGTGTAATCGAGCCGAGCCGAGCCGAGCTTTGAAATGCTCAGGCTCGGCTCGTCAAGTTTTTCACGAGCTCGAGCTCGACAAAATTGGAAAAATTAGGCTCGAGCTCAGCTCGAGCTCGATTAATAAAAGCTCGACTCCAGCTCAGCTCGATAATTAAGCTCGTTCGAGCTTTTTTCGTTTAGAGCTTGAAAAAGCTCGATTTGAGCTCGAGCTCGAGAAAAGCTCGTTTTGAGCTCGAGTTCAAAAAAAACCTCGTTATGAGCTCGAGTTCGAGCTCGAACTCGAAAAAAAAGCTCGTTTAGAGCGCGATTATTAATTAATTATTCTAGCACAATTAGATAATTATAAGCTGTTTGACATCATTTATACAAACATAAAATTTTACAAATCCACCATAAAATATTACTACAACAACATAAAGAAAGTCTAGAACTAGATTAAATGACATTAAAGTAAAAAAAAAAAAACTAAATCTTGGAAGTCTTAATGGTGCAAGTGCATATTCAAGGGATCATGAACTCCTTAATGCTCTTCTTGTCCTGTAAAGATATTAAAGGTGTGTTATGATGAATGATAAAAGAATAAACATGTATAAATACACAACTAAAGAGTTAGAGCTTACTTTGCTTTTTCTCTTTATTCCATAGAATGCCCGAAACTAATCTTCACCACACAATAAAACTTGAGTTGTATCCGCTCCTAAAGATGCTCGATATTGATGAATCACTCTACCTCCGGCACTAAAAGCAGACTCTGAAGCAACAGTTGTGACTGGAATTGAGATTATATCACATGCCATCTTTGATAGAACTCTATATTTCGAATTGTTGGACTTCTACCATTCTAACACATCAAAAGTTAAATCATCCTCACAAATATGAACTTTATCTTCCAAGTACACATATAATTCAGACTTTTCTTGTTCAAGTACTATTTCAACTTTCTTTATGTATTCTCTAAACTCCTCCTTTCACCTTGATTTTCCTTTCCCAACAATAGAGCTATAAGTACCAAAAGTTTCTGCTCTACTATCATCATGAGATTGAGCATTTACCATACTAACAGTTTGAACATACTCATTATAGAGTATGCGCAAATTCTCCATCACATTAGTAATATGCTCAACGCATTCAGCTTCCGAATAGATTAAGGGAAAGCAAAAGTTAATCATTTGTTTTTTATATCTAGGATCCAAAACACATGCCATAGATATCAACAAATTGCAATTACCCCAATACTTATCAAATTTGCCTTTCAGCTTCATAGACATTGATCTCATAAAATCTTCTTCAGCTACTGAATTTGCATCCAACATCTTTTTTATCCCATAGAGCTCCACAAGAAATAAGTTTGCCGTTGGATATTCACTACCTGTAGCAATATTAAATAATTAAACTAATGTCATCTTAATGAAAAATGAATATACAAATAAGTTGAGTTAATAGTCAATACCTGAAATGACCTGAGTAGCTAAACTAAATTCTTCAAGAAATGAGCACACATCAGCAACTCTTTTCTAATCCTCCTCACTAGGCAAGTAAACATAAGTTGAATCTCTTTGTTGATATCGAGGGGAGACATCCTTGAACTCCAAAGCAGCTGTTAGCATATAATAAGTGGCATTCCACCTTGTACAACAATCAAGCACAAGATGCTTCGAAGACAACTTTAATTGCTTGGTGATTTCAGAAAATATATTGAGGCGAGCCTCCGCATTTACAATATGTTTCACGCTTTCACGCACATTCGTAATAATATCAGAAATCTCAGATATCCCGTCTTGTACAAGGAGATTCAAGATGTGAGCACAACACCTTACATGAAACAACTTACCATGTAAGGGCATTTCACTCTTGTACGAAAGGTTATCTTTCAACAATCTAACAGCAACGTCATTATAGGCAGCATTGTCAACAGTCACTGACCAAACCTTATCTTCAATTCCCCAGTCAATTAAACATTTGTGCAACACATCACAAATGTTGACTCCAGTATGAGGTGGTGGTACATCAACAAAACTTAAAATTCCTTTTGGAGTTTCCAATTAGAGTCCACAAAATGACAAGTAACCACCATGTACGAAATCTTTTGATTTGTAGACTTCCATAAATCTGTAGTCACGCTTATTCTACTAGCATTCTTAAGTAGTGCCAAGAGTTTCTTTTTTTTCTAACTCATAACTTGTAAAACAATCCTTTCGTATAGTTGCACGACCAACCCTTTGATAATTCGGAGTCGCAGTCCTCATTAATAAATTGAACAAGTCGTATTCAACAAAGACAAATGGCAACTCATGAACCATAATCATATGAGACACTACTTCTCTAATCTTAGTTTGATCATATTTAAAATTTTGCACTGAACTTACAGCTTCTGTCTCCGCTATGGCTGAGTTGACAATAAGTTGCTGCTGGCCACTTAAGTTGATTGTTCTCCTAGTGCATTTTTTCAAGTAGCGAAGAAAAGTTGTTGTGGCTCCACTCTTGGCTATTTTTAGTTTATCTTTGCAATGGATGCATTCTGCTTTTATCGCGCCATCTTTGCGAGTGACAACTTTGAACTCTTGCCATACTTTTGATGTTTTTTTTTTCTCTTCTTTGCCTCAAATGGATTCCCATCCTCATCATCCTCCGCCTCCTGATCATCATTAACAGATGGCTCATTTTGAGGCTCATCATTGAGAGAGCATTCCATTGGCTCCAAGTTGTTTAAACTCACATTGACCTCAGTCATTTTCTGTGCAATCAACCACAAGTATATCAAAATCTAAAACATTACCATTTTATGTGCAATTAATCTAAATTAAGCCTTCTTAGCCAAAAAAAAAAAAAAAAAAGTCACCGTAAATCAGACAAATGACCAAACACCAAACAAGATCACTGTTTCTTTTTCAATTAGACTTATTCACTCTGTAAATCTTCAATTTTTGCCTACGCTCATCAGATCACTGTTTCTTAACGATATCAATTTAACAAGATACTCAGATAGTTAATTTGTTCTCTTCTTTGATTTCAAATTCTGTTTTTTTTTTTTTGGTTGAAAATCTCTTCGATTTCAAAATCTGGTTGAAAATCTCTGTTATTAAGAAAGCAATTTGGCTAATCTCTTCACATAATTTTTATTTGTGTCAGAGGGATCAATTCATCAACATTCAACCATATTTGAATTTCCAAACAAAACACCTACCAATGGTGAAGAGGAAGAGGAGACAGACTCGAGTACATTGATAGAGTTTGGCGGCCAGAGATGAGGTCGACTTTAGCCGCCGGAGAGGCTACCTGAAAGAAGACTGAGAGAGAAAAAAAATGTTATTGTAGAGACATAACTTTGGGATTCGTTGCATTTTTGATAATCCACTGAGAGAAAAATAATCAGCTTCTTACCGGAGAGATAGACGGAGGGCCGGGATCGGGACCCTCGAGTCAGTAAGGCAGAGGCGGAGGCGGAGGCGGAGGGCCGGGAGACAGCGAGGCAGAGGCGGAGGGTCGGGAGTCAGCGAGGCGGAGGCGGAGGGCCGAAAGTCAGCAAGCGGAGGCAGAGGCGAAGGCCGGAGTCGCGAGGCGGAGGCCGGAGTCACGAGGCGGAGGCTGGAGCGAGGCGGAGGAGCAGAGGCAGGCACCGGCGGGAGAGGCGGGAGGCGAGAGGCGAGGAAGCAGAGCGACGAGAGGCGTGAGGAAGTGCGGACGCCAGCGGGAGTCGCGAGAAAGTGCGGACGCCGGTGGGATTTTGGAGGCACAGGCAGAGGAGGCGAGTGGAGAGGGGCGGCGGCAATGACAATACAGTGAGAGGCGAGTGGAGGCCTGGAGGCTGGAGGGTGAGTGTCTGAGAGAGAACGAGTAGTAATTGAGAGAGTCTTAGGGTTTTTTTTTTTTTTGGCTAAAAAACTAATTTGAATTAGGTTGAAAAAATAAAATAATTAAGAAACAAAGACCGAAAATTTAAAAAATGAGTGCCAAAATAAATTTTAAAATTATAATCTACAAATATATATATATATATGTAATGTACATATATAATATATATGAGCTAGCTCACGAGCTCGTTAACGAGCCTGTTCGCGAGCTCGTAAACGAGCCTGTTCGCGAACATATAATCAAGCCTGTTCGCGAGCTCGTAAATGAGCATGTTCGCGATCTCGTAAACGAGCATGTTCGCGAGCTTTAACGAGCCGAGCTTTAGTTAGTTCAAGCTCTGTTCATTTATTATTCGAGCCCTAAAATTATGTTCAAGCTCGGCTCGTTTACACAACGAGCCGAACACGAACGAGCTTTTATCGAGCCGAACACCAAGCTGCTCATGAACGGCTCAGCTCGTTTACACCCCTATCCCCTCGTCCCCACCGAAACCTCTTCCGAGGCCCCTCTAACGAATTCACTCTTTGATCTCATAAAATACAAACGATATAAACTCTCTGCTATAAACACTCAAGCTCTCAAACCCATACAATGAGAAATACTATCAGAGAGAACAGAAAAACACACGCCCAATAATAAAAATATATCATGTAAGTGCATAAAAAGAAAAAGCTATATCCTTAGGTTTATATACTTTTCCTTTTAGGGTTTTCTTCCTTGACATGCGGCACTTCTAGGGTTTAAATCTTGTTGGACGTGATCTCATTGATTCACATATATCTGCATATCTGTAATTATCCAAATAAATTCGAATCTAGCAGATTTGCAATTGCCTCCTTAAAATCTGGAGCTGGAATACTTTTTGGAACATCTTCAAGACCATCGCGCCAGAACACTTTCTAGAACATCTTCAAGACCATCGCACTATAAGCTAAACTTGATAACAGCGAGCTCCGAGATTCGTGCCAGAATATAAAATAGCATTTATTACAATCGATATAAGCTTTACATCTAACTATATTTGCCAAATATTATGCCAACAACTCATACACTAACAATCTCCCTCTTTGGCATTTTGTTGGCAAAACTCCCAAAAAAGCTAATACAAACTAATATGCTATCAACCAAATCAAGAGATACATATACTCCCTCTTTTTGTTAATAAAATGACAAAGAAATACTACAGAGATAGAAAAATTAAATCTTCAAGCCTCTATCTTTATCTTCATCTTTATCTCATAAGGTTAGGTAGAAGGAGCATCAACCTGACATAGTCTGGAATATCAACATGTGCAACTGAAACTTCATGGACATTTTCAGGCACATGAGCAGAAACATCAGCAGCTCCACAAACTAACATGTGCTCCTTCTTTTTGCCAAGAAAAGGCAAAGGAACACTAAGAATTGAGGAATTCTCCCCTTTTTTGCATCCTTACTCGACTCTTCAGCTCTCCCAGACATGGAACTGGGTAGTTAAAAGTTCGAGCCGACCACATCTTGAAGTATCAACAGCTGAGGCTAGAACATCTTGAGGATTTCTAGGAACATCTTCAGAAACATCTTCAGGAGCATCCTCGGAAACTTCTCCACAAACATCATAAACAACTTCAACAGAGAGATCTAACTCCCCCTGTACACCAACTTCATGCTCTCTGCAAAAATTACTCTTGTTGATTCTGATCTTTCCAGCAGCTTTCGAACAAGTATTTATCATATTACAGTGTAAATCCAACTTCTTCACCCATAGTTGCTTGGTTGACCTCTTGCTCTGTGATTTCTTCTTACACACTCTCCTCAGATATGTCAAATACTAAAAACAATGAGGTCTAACATGCCCGATACGTTCGCAATAGTGATACGTGGGAATCCACTTCCTTGATGGTGTTTTAGTGCATGTTTTGGAATGTGTTCCAGTATTCTTCTCGGCCACCTTCTTTGCTGGTGTTCTAACACATGTTCTGGAATATATTCTAGAATTCTTCCGGACCACCTTTGGTTTCTTCACTTGGGCTGTCGGAACAAAAACAACCCTCGACCTGGAATTTTCACCTTTATAGCCAAGACCCATATGATCACCAGCAGCCTTCTCAGCCGCAACAATTTGATCCAATTTTGAGCCTGAGTTAAGCATTCTCACATTTTTTTTCATATGTTCTAACTCTCCACTTAGATCACCTTGAAACTTTTTACTTTCAACAAGATCACCTTCAAGTAACATAATATTCTTCAACTGATCATTCTTCTCAATGTTGAGTTGAGCAATCTGTTTTGTGAGCTTCTCATTCACTTTGACTATTTGCAAGAACTTCTGATGCATGGTTCTGTAAGACCGAATTAGTTCTTCCATTGTAAGTTATTCACCATCCTGCTGTCACTGTCATGATCTGTAACATTTTTTGGAACACCGGTGGGAACATCGCGTGAAACACTACTTCCTGTGATCTTTTTCATGGTTGATAGAGCAACAAAAGCAACATTATTTTTGACATGTTCTTCCTCTTCTCTACTTCCCTCAGAATCGCCATCATTCCACGATGTGTTATAGAACTTGTTGCTTTTCTTTACCATGTTTGCACACTCGGATTGAATGTGGCCAAAACCACACCGATCTCCTGTTCCTTGAATTTGAGCTTCAATCCACAGTCATGTTCTTCCTTAGAGGGTAGTAATTTCTGGTGTTCTGCGATGTACCAGGAACATGTTGTGGAACACCACTATTTGAGTCACGACCAACCGAGCCTCCTCCCTTCAACAAATTCCTCTCAATAAAATAAACAAATTAGAGTGACCTACTCTGATACCAATTGAAAAAGCAACTAATCTGTTCTGTTGTTCCTGTCGAGTGGTCTACGAGATAGTCTACGCCAAGCGGGAACACTAGTAATGCAGTGAATGGATAAATTAAACAATGAACGAACTGAAAGTAAATTGCAAAAAGTAAAGGACACTTGAATTGGTAACGCGGTTCGGCAACGTGTCTACGTCCGCGTGGCCTCGCCCAGATAGTGGAAAGATATTCACTATGAAACGTGCAAACACGATCTTACAATATAAGGACTCCCTCCTAACTACCCGTCGCCATTTAACCCCCGCCTCGTCTATCGTGAATATCCACGCAAGCTCCCCGTGTGTTCAAACTCCCCTCGTTCCCATTGGAACCTCTCCCGAGGCCCCTCTAACCAATTCACTCTTTGATCTCATAAAATACAAATGATCTAAACTCTCTGCTATAAACACTCAAGCTCTCAAACCCATACAATGATAAACCCTAGCAGAGAGAACAGAAAAACACACACCTAATAATAAAATATATCGTTTAAGTGCATAAAAAGAAAAAGCTATATCCTTAGGTTTATATACTTTTCCTTTTAGGGTTCTCTTCCTTGACATATGGCACTTCTAGGGTTTAAAGCTTGCTGGATGTGATCCCCTTGATTCAAATATATCTGCATATCTGTAATTATCCAAATAAATTCGAATCTAGCAGATTTGCAACTGCTTCCTTAAAATCCGGAGCTGGAACACTTTCTCGAACATCTTCAAGACCATCGCGCCATAACACTTTGTGGAACATCTTCAAGACCATCGCCCCATAAGCTAAACTTGATAACAACGAGCTTCGAGATTCGTGCTAGAATATAAAATAGCATATGTCACAATCGATATTAGCTTTACATCTAACTATATGTTTTATTATTTTGCCAAATATCATGCCAACAACACATACACTACTATATATATATATAGAGAGAGAGTGTCACGCGGCAATTTTCTCGATGTAGCAACAGCCGATAGAGTGGGCTATTGTACCGCAAACCATGCACGCTATCGCGCCCCATAACACGATAACTGAAAACCGCCGAGTGATGGCAACCGAATGTCGAACTCTTCCGAGCACCCGATTCCGCCAAACCCTACTCAAGCCCGCAACGCCGATGGCCCTGCAAGCAGTGTTGCTGCGTTATCCGCAATCTGGTTACAAGTTGTTTCCGATGGCACCAAGTACATCAAGTAAATCTAAAGAACATCAAGTAAATCAAGCACACAAGCATATTACGGAGCAACGCTCCAACCTTTTATTGTATTGCACAATTAAGGATACAACCCTACGTTCGATCTAGGCACAAGGCTAGGATCTAACACTCGACACCCCAAGTGTTTCCCAAGTTGTTTTCCAACCCGACCCTTAGTAGAATCCGAGAGTGTTTCCCACTCACGGTTTTCCCTATTGAATTCCCAACCCTTTGAGACCTTTTTGTTCCTCCCAGAGGACTTATCTCTGTTTGCCTAGTGTTGCCTATAAATAGGCTCGGTGTGGCTGAACACCCCTCAGCCACGTAGGGATTAGTTGGCCGAGCCAACTCCCACTAAGTGCCCACACTTAGTGCATCACAACCACCCATATGAAGCCCACGTGTCCCACGTCGCCGCTCCCTTTGGTTGCTGCCCGTTGGTCTATCCAACGTGCCTTGACCACGTCTCGTCGTGCCCAAGTATCCTGCTCGATGGTGCGCCAGGTGTCGTCACTCAGCGCCCATGTTTGGTCGTGCCCGCATTCTGCGCGCCCACGCCCCGCGTCGTGTCCGCATTCTGCGCGCCCATGCCCCGCGTCGTGTCCACATTCTGCGCACCCACGTCCGCGTCTCTTCCTGCATCCGCGCGCCCACGTCCCCTTCGTGGTCCGAGCTTCGCGCGTCTGCCCACTCGTCCTCCAAGTGGTTGCGCCACGTCCCCCTCGTGTGCGCTGATTCCGCGTGCCGTGCGCGCTCGTGGTGCCGCGTGGCCCGTGATGGCCGCGCACGCCGCCTAACGGCTCTCGTCTCCGCGTTCGACGCCACTCTTCCGAGTTGTGCGCGCCCTTGGTGCCGCGTGGCCCGCAAGGTGCGCGCCCGTTGCGCCTTTGACCAGCGCATGCTGGTCGAGCCGCCATCTGTCCGCCCAAGTCCCGCGAGACTCGGTTCGTGGTGTGCGCCAACGTCTCGCACATCCCACGTGTCATGCACGTAGGCCGCCCCTCCCAACGGCCATCAACCCACGATCCGCACCAAGGCTGTCTTCCTCGGCCTTGTTCCGTTGCTTCCTGATCCTTCGGTATGCGTGGCCTTCGTGGCCCGCATTTGTAGCAACCGGTCCGCGTCGTGTGCACAGCTCAGCTGCCTTGCTGTGCACGTGGCTGCACCAATCCCGCCATGCTTGGCTTGATGCTGCCTAGTGGCGTGTCCGCGCGCGCGCCACGTGTGGGTCGTTCCTTTTTCCTCGGCATTCCTCCCTTGGTCTTGCCGAGTCTTGCTTAGCTCGTGCCTCGCTAAGCTCTTGCTCCGGGTGCCAACTCACCCGAGCCACATGCCTCCGCATTTCGTGGTCGTCGTGCCACTTTGCACTTACACGCAACGCCTGCTTGCGTGTTGTCCCGACGAGGCTGCATGTTGTCTGCACCATGCTGGCAAGGTTGCCGCCCCTCGCCTTCGCTCATGCTCGTCTCGGTGCCGGCGCTGTTCGCACCGCCCGTGCTCACTGTGCCACGGCGCTGCGCTCGCGCGCAAGTGCCGCATCGTTGTGCCGCGCTGCGCGCACAACTTGCCCATCGTCGGCTTCCGTCTCGAGTGCCGGCCTGTAAGCACTCGACTTGTCGCGACACTGCCGTGCCGGACAAAGGTTCCCGTTGGCTCGGATGCCGCCCGTGCACGCGCATCCGATCTGCCTCGCACGTCGCATTGTCGTGCATATGCCATCTCTTTGGAAAGTGCTTGCTCTCTTGCCTCGGGCTTGGGTCTTGGCCGCCCCTTCTCGGCGCCCTCGGCATGTCACGGAAAAAGGGTGTGACAGAGAGAGAGTGTGTGTCTCTTGTAATTCAGTTTATGTCTGTTGTAATCAAGAATCAATTTGTACTATAGAGAGAGAATGGGTTGAGTGATTGAGAGAGTAAGAGAGAATTTTCTCGCGAAACTCTCAAATTTTCTCGTCACAGTGTTTCTCTTCTTGATTTTGTTCAATTGTACAGTGAGGCTCAGAGATTCTTGAGAGTGTAATACACATTCATTCGTAGTGCAAATCAGATATCCTCTTAACAGTCCGGGGGAAGTAGGCTTGCTGTGTTTCTCTGCTTATTCTTGTGTTCAAGTCTGATTAATTGGAATAAAGTGTTTGGTGAATAATTTCCAACACTATCAATTAATTTAAGAGATACAGATTGCTTCAATGATTGTTAGCTTTTCTTTCTTCTTTTGTTGTCAAACATCACGTAATCATTGTTCTAATCATTGAATAAGCTAACGGATTGAATCGAATGTGATTCTTTATTTGTGGATTTCTAACCACACAAGGGTGAGTTGCAAAAATATGTCAAAATTATATGAGTCTTTTAAATGATAACTTATGTTTGAAAAAATTAAAAAAATAGCCACTGTAAATAATTTTGTAACAAAAACTGTCAAACAAATATTTATACATCTATAAATATTTGTAAGATATTATTTAACACTTCAAAAAATAATGAATAAAACTTGAAGTGTTACAAAATATATTACAAATGTTTACAGATGTGTAATATTTTGTGTGACACTTTTCTGTTATACAATTCGTAACTTGATTATTTTTTTAATTTTTTTAAACATTGTTTATATTTTAAAAATGAAAATTTTTTTTTAGTTATTTCCTACAATTACCACACAATATCTCATAAAATCCCTAAGCATCTTCCGAGATAATTGTACACTACAGTCTGCATGCGGTACAATCTTTTATTGTGCTCTTCATTGCAAAGAATTCTCTCCTCTTTTTTTTTTTAATTCTTTTTTGACAATTTTATGCTGCCGGACTTCGTGCCTTACCCTTTTATTGCTTTGGAGATAAATTGATCGACGTTCAATGTAAATTACGTACATCAGGGAACAAGAAAAAAAGATCTAACTCAAAAAATAACACCAACAACAACAAGAAGAAGAATTGCAAATGAAATCCCAAAAACAGATCAATTATTGAAATGAAATCACCGCCTTACGTAAGAGACAAATGTAATCAGATCACAAGTACTGATGAAAATCACTTTTAAGCAAAATGTTTCACCAACCAGTTTGCTAATTATTATTGCGGACATAGTTATAAATTCTGTTTAAAAAAAAAAAAAAACACGGCCAAACTTATTTATGTGCTTCAAAATCAGCAGGGTACAAATATGCATTAAATTAATATTCATGTAGCCCTTGAGAACCCAAGGTACTAACTGCTCCGAACAAGGAAAACAATTATCATAAGATTAACAAGTAACAACAATTCTATCACTTCTCAATTTTCCTCTGTTGGCAGATCTATGCCTGCATTCTCTATAAAATGTCAAACGGAATAGCCGAAAGATATGTCTTGTCGCCTTCAAGGGGACTTTCCCTTGTTATTCGAAAATCTTTATTACCTTCCTCGGTGAAGATCGAAAAACTCAACTGGGCAAAGCGGCCATTAAAATAGCAACGAAGTTACTCCTTAATCAAGTTCCTGATCACATATGGAAGGATTCCTCCATTGTTGAAGTAAGCCAATTCCACCTGCAAATGCCACCGAATTGCCTTACATGAACAACTGACTAAGGAAGATACAGAAGCAGCCAAAAGAAACAGTTTTTTCTAACATCACTATGGCATGCGTTGGGATGAAAATTGTTCATACCTCGGTGTCAAAGCGCACTGTACAGGTGAAAGACTTCCCGCTGTCGGTCGTGACAGTCACGTCTTGGCCTGGCCTTATCTCACTGATGTTGCTTGGGAGGTCAATCGAGTAACGCTCTTGTCCTGTCAAACCAAGCGTGTCTGCGTCCTCACCCGCCTTGAAACAAAGAGGAATTATACCCATTCCCACTAAGTTGCTGCGGTGAATCCTCTCAAAACTTTTGGCAATCACAGCTTTGACACCCTGTCACATACCAAAGTTACTCGAGCAGATAAAGGCATGAATGAGAGTTGAGAAAGAGAGATGGCATTTGGAAAACTATTACTCTTTTTAGAGATTAACAAAACAACTCACTAAAAGCATTGGGCCCTTGGCAGCCCAATCCCTGGAGCTTCCACTCCCGTACTCGGCTCCAGCCAATATAACGGTGTCCTGTCCAGCAGCTTTGTACCTCTGAAGGAGAAAAAGGGAAATAAAGGGTGAATAACCACAATTAAAGATAAACATTAGGCAGGGACAGGCATATAATAAAACAAGACATGTTGAATATGAATTGCATTGTATCTTCATACAAAATATATCATTCCGAAGGTATACGTATTTTACCCCTAGGACCAAGCACAACAAATGAAGAAATTTTATCATATGTTCAATAAAGATATTCGTGATTAGTTCAGTCGGGAAATCAAACTCCAATGTCAAATCTATGTCGGAAACAACACTAAACAAAAGAAAAAAGCAAAACAATTCACAGCGCAAATGGATATTGTCCTCTGGAAAGTCAAAAAGAGAAAACATACAAATAAACAGGATAGAAGAAAGATTAAATGAATATTTGACAGTCACAAAAGTCACGTACCATTGCAGCATCAAACACCGAAAGTTTCTCCCCTGTAGGAATGTGGACTGTTTTTGGGCCCACTTCGCCATTCAAAAGCTTATTAACAAGGCGGATATTTGCAAAAGTTCCTCTTGCCATCACCTCATCATTGCCACGGCGACTTCCATAAGAGTTGAAGTCTTTGCGCTCCACACCACGGTCGAGAAGGTATTTTGCAGCTGGACTGTCTTTGTGGATACTTCCTGCTGGAGAAATATGGTCTGTTGTAATACTGTCACCAAAGTTCAGCAAACAGTAGGCATCATTTACTCCATGAGCGCCTGGAGGATCCATTGTCATAGTCTTGAAGTACGGAGGCTCATGAATGTAGGTTGAACTAGGGTCCCAAGAGTACAAAGTCGAAGCAGGAACTGATAGCTGATTCCACATGGGGTTGCCTTTTGTAATAGATTCATACGTACTTTTGAACATATCTGGTAACACACTGGATTGGACAGCCTAAAAACAAGCACCCATGTTTATTTTATGTCATATACTTGTTTTAACTTTATGACAATGTATAATCAAATGCATGAAAATCTCTGTCTACCTCAGCAACTTCTTCTGTAGATGGCCAGATATCCCTGAAGTAGACATCCTTTCCATCCTTCCCTTTTCCAATTGGCTCCTTCTCAAAGTCAATATCAACCTGTCAAAAGAATTGCATATGTTAATCTCTAATGTGCAAGGAAGTCTAAGAGGACATCATAAAAAAGGAAAAAAAAATTCTACATCCGACTAATGATTCAACTTTCAGAGTGTATGCACTGAACATATAAATCAAATAAATATGGGCAGTGCCAGTAGAAGAGATCAATAATATTATTTTCTCCCCTGAAAACACTAGGTCGACAAGTATTTTTCACATTTTATATCAAGGTGAATGCATGTCAACATAGAAAGCAAGTTTATGAAGCAACCTATAGGTATATCACTCAAAATAATACTATAATTGCATACCGTTCCAGCAAGGGCATACGCAACCACCAAAGGCGGTGAGGCAAGATAGTTAGCCCTTGTCAAGGGATGAACACGGCCCTCAAAGTTCCTATTCCCAGACAGCACAGCAGACGCTACAATGTCTGGATAAAACATCGAGAAAAAGTAGCCAAAAGTTAAATAAAAAATTTTGGGGGGTAGAAATAACATAAAGTATCCTTTTACTTTATGCAACAAACTCAACAATACGGAAGATTTAGAAATTTACCATTTTCTGTAATAGCGGAAGCAACTGACTCATCCAAATCCCCTGAATTTCCAATACATGTTGTGCAGCCATATCCAACAATATTGAATCCCTGTTCGTTCAAATACTTCTGCAGCCCACTGCATTGAGCAGATTAAACTCAGCAGATGTTCTCTTCATCGAGTCAAGTAATAAAGCTAGCCCTTTCTACAGTACAATTACCTCTGCAGTAAATATTTTGTAACTACTCCAGAGCCGGGAGCAAGACTTGTTTTCACCCATGGCTTGACCTGGAAATCATTTTATAAATCACCATTTTCAACAATCAAATAATATCTAGGATCATTTGACATTGCACTAAAAAGAAATTCAACTTGAAAAATTAATTGCTGACTCTAGGGTAAACACTAAATAGGATTGATGGCCTACCTGTAAACCAAGCTCACAAGCCTTTTTCGCAACAAGAGCGGCTCCAAGCATGACACTTGGGTTTGATGTATTGGTGCAGCTTGTTATTGCAGCAATCACAACACTGCCATGTTTGAGTTCTGCCGGTTGTCCATGGAACGAAAACTTAGCCACCTTGCCTTGTGTTTCTTTTGGTATAGCAAATCCCTGCATCAAGTCAGAAATTTAAGAGAGATGAACATGGTACAAACAGCAACACTCAGTTTATTACAACTACAAATACAAAATAAGATGTAGTTTATCTTCCATAATTCTCCTTGGTATGAAACTGGAAATTAATTTTCTAAGCTCTATCTATATAACAAAAACACGGATAAATATCAACCTAGGACTGATGGAGTACAAACATCATAATACCATAACATTGTATCAATATACAATATCCTGTAACCACACTAGGAAATTATTTAGCAAGGCACAAGGTTTATAACTCACCTTGAACCCAACCTTGTTGTCAAGACATGAATGCCAATCAACTTTCATTTCTTTAAGAGGCACACGATCGTGAGGTCTGTCAAGTATAACAGTTAAAGATAAATTTTAATAGTCAATATCATAAAAATACATTTTATTTACAGATGTAAATTTAAATATAGAAGTGTCAATATATAAATCAAACAAAAAGGAAAGGAAAATAGAATAAAAGGAGTCAAAGGTGCAAAACCTCTTTGGTCCAGAAATACAGGGTTCAACTTCTGCAAGGTCCAATGCTAGGTAAGAAGAGTATGCTCTTTCTTGTTGGGGCTGAATTTATATAATATTAGTTGTTATTTACATACATGAAGATAATATTGGTTTAAAATAGAGTACAAATAAAAGTGCAGGAATTACCTCACTATAGTCTACAAACATTTTGTTTGCCCTCAGATACGCTTCAATCATCGCAACCTAAATGGTAAGAAGACAAGCAATCCATTCTGTTTGTTAAAATGAAATAATTGCACTTAAACATAAACTTAATTGCTGAGGTAAAAGGACTCACAGTTTCGTCGCTTCTACCCGTCAATTTGAGATATTGCAGAGTAACATGATCCACAGGGAAGAACCCCATGGTTGCACCATACTCAGGAGACATATTGGCAATGGTGGCTCTATCAGCTAATGACAGCTCACTCATACCATCCCCTACAAAGAAATGCAACCATGAAAACATTACCACTTAGCTAAAAAAGAGGCAATGCAATTGGAATTTTGTAAAAATGTAATCAATGTGATCAAATTACCATAAAATTCAACAAATTTGCCAACCACTCCATGCTTCCTCAGAATTTGTGTCACGGTTAAAACCAAGTCTGTTGCAGTGACTCCATTGCGCAATTTTCCAGACAACTTGAACCCAACAACACCAGGCAATACCATGCTCATGGGCTGTTCATTAAAGCATATGGAATTATATATACATGAAAATAATTTCCACTGTATATCAAATATAATGTGATTTGAACTTGAAAAGAACCCAAAAAAAAAATAAAACAAGAGTTAATAGCTCCAGAAAATAAACCCATCAGATGTCATAAGTGTTACTACATTGCTTTAAAACAGTATTACCTGACCAAGCATTGCAGCCTCTGCTTCAATACCTCCAACTCCCCATCCAGCAACTCCCAACCCATCAATCATGGTTGTGTGCGAATCAGTTCCAACCACACTGTCTGGGTAGAGTAGCCCCTCAGTGTTGAAGACAACCCTTCCAAGGTATTCAAGGTTAACCTGAATCATAAAAAGCCTACTCCAAGTCAAATCATAGAACAGTAATCATGGAAAGATATTCAAAAGATCAAAAGTTCTCCACCTAACTCACACAGGTGTAACAACAAATATACATCGAGTGAGTTCATTATAAAGAAAGAAAAGAAAGCTAAAAGTCCATTAGAGATTCCTATCTTTGTCCAGTGCAGTTTACCTGATGCACAATACCAGAACCAGGTGGTACAACAAGCATGTTGTGGAAAGCATTCGACCCCCATTTCAAAAAGGCAAATCTTTCCTTGTTCCTTTGGAATTCAAGCTCCATATTGGCCTGCACTGCATTCTCTTTTCTTGCAACATCAACTTGAACTGAATGGTCAATAACAAGATCTACAGGAACCTGAACAAAGACAATAGATAGGTAAGACAAATGAAGACCATTCAAAACGACAAAGGAAGGCTGACATGTAACATAAGAATGTTGCAATACGTATTTCAAAAATTAACAATTCATCATAATTGGTTGAATTTAAATTGCGGTCAACAAAAAAAAAAAAAAAAGGACCACATTTATCACAATTACATGAATGGAGTAATTACAAAACAAAGAGCACCATTAATTTTTTAATAACAATATGAAAAAATAAATAAAATAATGGAGATGATGCTTATTCAAGGAATAGATGCAGTTACTAATTCATAAGCTACTGGAGTGAAAAATGAAAGCTGACAAGACTCCCAAATCACCCAAAAGAAAACAGAGAGAGAGAGAGACAAACAAACAAACAAATCCTACATGCAAGTTAACAAAACATAATTAAAAAGGGGCGTGGCGCTCATACCAAAGGGTTGATTTTGTTAGAATCACTGCCAAGTTTGTTCATGGCATCACGCATGCAAGCCAGATCAACCACAGCTGGTACTCCCGTAAAATCCTGGAAAAGTTACAAGTAGAATTAGGTAAATACGACCCAATTATCAATGAGAATAACTCAGTGCAGTGGTTTCATGATCCAACACTAAAAAGACAAAACAACAAACGCAAAATCTTACTAAACTCATAAAATACCTGCAAAAGGACACGGGCAGGCTTAAAGGGAATTTCAACTTGCTTCGGCGAGCTATTTTCCCAGTCAACGATCTTCTCAACATCTTCCTTCTTGACTTGGAAGTTGTCACAGTTTCTAATAGCAGATTCCAGAAGGATTCTGATAGAGTAGGGCAACCTATCTGTTTTCAATAAATTTTAAGCAATGTTAACAATCATGCATAATTTTTTTTTTTTTTAAAGGCCAACATAGAATTCTTCATTTTCAAGGAGCAGCAGACAATTACCAATTCTTGGATCGTTCAAAGAAGGAAGACTGTAGAACTTTCCGAATTCGCCGCCACCAGGCTTGGGAAGACTGGTCAAGTTTCCCTTGAAAGGGTTTTCAGAAGCTGAAAACAATCAAAGAACACATGTTACTTCTCAAAATAGTTACAACTCTAACAAGAAAAAATAAAATAAAATAAAATAAATAACAGGAAAAATAAATAAATAAATAAATTTCACTTGAAAGGGTTTATCAGAACCTGAAAAAAAAAAATGCTCTTTCTCATAACATTCAAAAAACTCAACAGATTAAAAAAAAAAAACTAAATTTCCTTTGAAAGGGTTTTTCATGAGCTGAAAACAACCAGAGAACACATAAAATTAAATAAAACCAAAACAACTAAACAAAGGAACGACCAATTCACTTCCAAACTCTTACACAGACGTTTATTCGCCAGCTGATCATTGATTTATCATACCAAAGAACCGTTATCAATACAAATATATATATATATATAAAACCAATCATTTGGCTATATATTACTGTAACAAAATATCTTATCTAGAAAATAAAATATCTCACTCATAAGCCGATTTCCAAAAAGATCAGAACAAGTCTTTCCACTAAAAACAAAACAAAACAAAACAAAACAAACAAACACGCGCTCTGAGATTGAAGGCAATCACGGAACTGTAGTAGCTTACCCATGGAAGCGATTTTGCGCTGAAACTGCTCGATCGCCGGCGCGACGGCTCCGATCTGCGAGCGTACGCTGTAGGGCGAGCTCCAGCGAGAACCACGGCTCCAGCGAGCGGCGGCGGCGGCGGCCGAGAACCCTCGAGATCGCCCGGCTCTGGCGGCGGCGGAAGCGGCCGGAGAATAAGAAGAAGCGGGACTGGAAAGAGAACCACCAGCGAAAGCTCTGGAGAAAAACCTGGAAGTGGTAACCCTAGAAGCTCTGAGGAGCGACGAAGAAGAAGAGGCGGTTATATAGTACATGACTGTGACTAGTGATCACGCATTCACATGAAGATAAGGATTGGGATTTGGCTGAGCTCAAGGAGATATGGGTTTTGGAGAAGAGAAAGAGAGCGTTTTGTGTCTGCGACTGAGAGAGAGAGAGAGAGAGGAGAGAAGAGGCGTGTGGTGTGGTGGAGTGGGTCAGAGAAGGCCTAGGGCTGTGTGCCTTTGGTGGTTTGTGTATTGTATAGTAATCTTTTATCTGATGGTGTGATTGGAAGGTTCGTCGTCTCATTTCCTTCTATTCCTCCGCGAAATTGGAGGGCCTTTGAGTTTACTTTGACTCATATTTTAGTCATTAAAAAAAAAAATATATATATATATATATATATATCTATCAAGTACTTTTTCTTAGCCTTTTCTTTTACTGTGATTTGCGCTGATGACCCTATACTTGTTAGAGTTTGACGGTTGCCCCTTAAATTAGTGTTGTGATTTTACATCATGATCAATTTGTAGTTTTTTAGCATATCACTTTGAACTCAATAGGAGGATTTTGATAAATGCCTTATTTTTTACATATTAATTATCTATATTTTTTTGTGTTATATTTTAATTTAAATTTTTATTTTTATACTATAAACATAAATTAAAAATTAATAAAGCACAATATTAGAGTATAGATTATAAAATGACACTTAACAGGTCTTATTCTGTAGTTCTTTCAACTCTCGAAATGGCTAACATGAATCCATTCCCAATTCCCACGTCAACTTAGCCAAGAAACGACCAATGAGAGGACAACAGGTGGCCTTCCTTATGTTTTGAAGAAAAAAAAAACACACGAAAAAGTGGGAAAGAGTTTGTTGGGGTTTTGAAAACATTAGGTTTTTTTACAAATTCTTAAGGGCTTTTTGCAATTTTGTTCACCCTCTACTTATTTTTTGATTATTTGATTTTGATAGTTTCAATAATTGTTTTTATATTTTAATAATCTCAAATAATTCTTTTCTTGATACATGTTTTTAATTTTTTTCGTCTGTCCTAGGAAATGGGCTAAAAAGAGACTGATGGTGAATAATTGTAGGGCTGAGATTAAAAGATTGTCAAAAAGGACCCATATAAAGTGAATTGAACTTGTTCTCAATAACAGCAGATTACTTGACGTCTATTGTTACTCCGTTAACAGCCTCAAAAGAGATTCAAAGTTAATTGCTCCAATCTCTACCCATGTATTGTTTCTCTCTCTCTCTCTCATTTGTTCATTCTTCACCAGACAAACAAAATCCTTCAACTAAAAGACAATAAATTTTTCTGAGCAAAACCTTAGAATTGGCTAAAATGGTTTCGAAGACTATTGAGTTGGTGAAGGAAGAGCTTCCCGTCAAAGAAGAGCCTTCCCGTGAAAGAAGAGCCTTTCTTTCTCTCTGGCGACCATACGAAACGGTCTCGTGCTCGTCGACATCGTCTATGGCTTTTGTACCTTCGGAGCTGTTTTCTCTTCTTTTCTCTCTCTGTTTTTTTTTTTTGGTTCTACTATCCCTATTCCCACTATGGGAAATTTCCTCTCACATCCCCCTTACACTCCCATATTCTCTCAAGGTTGCTACAAATAATACAAGGGAGCAAAGAGATCAATGTATAGCAACCTGAACCAAGACAACACAAGTACACCAAATATATCAACATAATATTACAAGTCAAGTCAGATGACTCCAAATTGCTCTCTAAAGTTCAATAATTTAGTTGTCTCAAATCAAAACTAAACTAATTTACTAAACTAAGTTGGCACCAAGTCAGAGAACTAACTCTCCGCCAAAAGTTCATCATCTTAGAACTCATTTTGCAAAAAGGCCAAAGAAGCCAAACAAATAAAAAAGAACTAGAAATGAAATGTTAAGGATCAGCTATAGCATTTCCGATATGATGACAACGCACTTACCGTTCTACATATTGTACCTAACCTAAAATCTCAAACTAAAGCTCTCTCCTGATTAACCATATAACTCAACCTCAGACAACCAAATAGTGTGCTCACATTTATCCACAAACAAAAAAAACCTAAATAATCTCTATCCTTTCTTACTATAAAAAATTAAAATTAAAAAAGTAGTGGAGGTCGGTGAAGGAGTGAATGTGGAGGTTGTCCATGAAGCAGAGCACACAGCCACACAATTAGTCAAGTAGGATTTAAAACAATTGAAGTAATTTACCTCATCGCTAGACTCTGTTGTTTCGTCAGTGCTAAGATCAATACTACCCATTTCTCTAACATTGCCCTCTTCCATTTCAACACCACCGTACAGTGAACCTCAAATTTCAATGGCTTGTGTTAATAAAAACACAAGTCTGCTGAAAACCTTCTTTTGTTCTTGAATCTCACAAATAGGAAGCCCAAAAGCCCCTAACTCTGTTCTTTTTTTTTTTTTTTTGAGAACCCAAAAGCCTCTGACTAATTTCGTTCTTTTAAACCATGGAAGGAAAACATAACGGCTGTTAACATACATGGGATGAGATGTGGATGACTTCATTTAAGAAGTGGTGTAAATAATACGAAATCCGTCATTCAAATCTAAATCAACGGTCCAAAATGAAAATTTCCCATGGGTCTGTTTTTTTTTTTTTTAATTCCTATGGCAGAAGCACTCTCCATTGTGCTATTATTTCAATAGAAATGTTGTTTCCTTTTTTCTTCTGTTTTAACTTTTTATTTTTATTTTTGGCTTAACAACTTTAAAAATGTCGTGTATTTCTATTAAATAATAAAATAGACTATTTGGTATTCGGTCATTTCTTGATCTATGCTTTAAAGAAATTGCCAAAGTTTTCAAAAATTAAGTTATTAGCCACTAATAGAAAATTAAGGGCATAAAAGTAAATGCACATCATCGTGTAGTTGAAAAAATGACTAATTTTTAATTTTCTTAAAACATCATTCAGAAAATGGTATTTATTCAATTATCTCATAATAAAATTACCCCTTAATTAGCGACAGGTGCATCTAATGCCACCTCGTACTCTACTCTACATAATTAAAAAATAAAGCTTTAAATAATGTAGAACAACAAAATTTTCTTCTTAACAATCAAAGTAGTAAATTTTCAAGCAATATTGATATAAGTAAGGTATGTACTTATTTTCTATCATTTGTTTTAAGAAAAAAAAGTATGTAGAGAAATTTTTTCTAGTGTCTATATAAGTAATTTTACTTTAAAAATGTGCGGGAAGAGCGAATGAATGGGTGAAAATAGATGCATTTATTAACAAAATGATAAAAATATATTTTTTAATGAGAAATTATAGTAAATACTCAATTTCTAACAAATATTTAAATAAATACCTAATCTTTAAAAATTATAACAAAATACATAAGTGATCGAGTTACTTACTTAACGGTGATTGATGAAAACTAAATGAGTGGTCAAAAGCATGTGCAAATTATTAATGAATTGACTATTTAATCAATTACTTCAAAAGATTGGGTTTTTATTTTTATTGTACTATGAGATTTAGGTATTTTCCCACATTACCTATTCATTATTTAGAAACTTAATAAAAATATACCTTGTTTTGTCATTTAATTTTTTTAGATTTTCTTTTACTATCAATGTTTAAAATTTTAAAGGCTTTTTTATTCAGTACACTAATTGTATTTGTATATCAAAGTAATGAATTAAAAAGACAAATAACAAAGTAGTAAATCATTGTAATAAGGTATATTAAATATGTTTTAAATTTATTACGATCACTTTTGATTTTTGAGTAGTGCTAGAAATACCAACTCTTTTTACCAACTTATTAATATTACATGTTACATTATAATTGGCGAGTGTTTATCACACAGTTAAAAAATATTAAGATCAACCAATTAAAACTTGACACTTTACTTACCTCATAAGTTGACATTAAAAAAATTGATAAAAGAATTGGTATGTATAACATTATTCTTTAATTTATTACTTTTATTTTATGGCGAACGATTTCAACATTGTACTCAATAAAGACCTATTTTTAAATTATAAATAGGGCCAATTAAGAAATTAGTTATTTTAAAGGTAAAATTTGAAGGATTTAGCCATAGAATGTCAAAATTAAGGAAATAGCTATTAAATACCTTAATAAACATAAGTATCCACGATAATTACTTAAAAAACCGCTCAAATCAAATAAAAAATTTCTAAAAATTCGGCTCATTCAACTTAAAAAAGCAAAGCAAACTTACCATTACCAAAATTTTCATATACTATGATAAAATAAAAAATGCTAATTTCTTAAATTTTTAAAACTATGGCTAATCCTTAAAAAATTAGTCTAAAGTTTGGCTAAATTCTTAGAAATCTATTATAAATTAATATATGAATTTATTTTTGAGAATTTTAAGGAAATAGTCATTTTTTGAAAGGTGAAAATAGCTAATGTTTCCAATTTTTAAGAAAATAACAATTCAAAAAAGTTATTACCTTATTAAAAAATTTCTTACAATAAATTTTATGTATAATTTTGTTATAATAAGAAATTTTGTATCTTTATAAAAAAAATTATAACTATTTTTAAATTTTTTAAGAACACAAATTTTAAAATCACTATTTTGTTTTGTTTTGTTTTGTTTTTTTTTTTAAATACGCGTGGCTCGTGATTTTAATAACAGATGTACAAATACAATATTTTAGAAGTTTGTTCAAATCGGAATGTGACGCTTCCCAATTGGAATAAAAATATAAAACGGCTTGGCAAAAAAAAAAAGAAAAAAAAAAGAAAAGAAAAGGAATAAAATGGCCAACCTCTGTCCACTTGGCGTGGCCCCACAGCCCCCATTCAAACGTTTACGATTCCCTGCTTTTGCCCTCTTTTTAATTTTTTATTATAATATTTTGGGGAAGCCACTTTTATTTTTTTAGATAATTCCCTTTTATTTGTCTCATTTTTCTAGTTGTAATCAATATAGCGTTTAGTATAATAGTAATTAAGACGGTGAAGTAGGAAAATAATGAAATCTACGTAATAATAAAATAAATATTAAAATTTTTTAAGTAATTAGTCAATTTGTTAATTACTTACACATGTTTTTGGTAATTAAATTAATTATAATTTAGTGATTTATCACCAATTATAATTATGTAAGTAATTGAATCACTTGAGTATTTTGTTATATTTTTCAAAAGATTGAGTATTAATTTAAATTAGGCGCTAAAAATTGAGTATTTACTATAATTTCTCTTTAAGTAAATATTGCTTTAGAAAATTTGTCCAAGATAATCAGTAACAAATAATTATGCAATAATTGATGAATTTAAGATATAGTATGGTTATTGTAAAAATAGATTTTATGACTTACAAAATATTTAAAAAAATAAAATAAAATATTGATAACAGCCATAAAATTCTAAAACTAGATGAAGATAACTGCTTGTGAGAAACAAACTATGTAAGAACAAAATTAAAAATACCCATCTAGATGCCCACCATAGAATTCCTCGTTATTTATCATTGAGTTTAAACAAAACATTCTAATGCATAACCAAGATTAAACTATGAACTATGTAGGTCCAACTCATAATTTGTAGGGTCAGTTAGGTAAATAACCATTTAAAACTGTGTATTTTCAAAAAATCGCCACAGTTTTAAAAAATTTAAGGGTCAGTTGGGTGTATAGTCATTTTGGATTGTGTTTTTCAAAAAATAGCAACAATTTGAAAAAATTTAAAAACTAGCCATAACATATTGTAAGAAATTTCTGACAATAACAAAATTACACATAAAATGTGCTGTAAGAAATTTCTGAAAGGACTAGTGTTTAAATTTTTTGAAACTGTGGTTATTTTTTAAAATTATTTTGTAAACAGTGGCTATTTTCTTAAAATTCCTAAAATTTAAAAACTAGCCATAACACAATGTAAGAAATTTCTGACAATAACAAAATTACACATAAAAATTGTTGTAAGAAATTTTTTGCACGTGTCAGAAATTTCTGAAAGAGCTAATTTTTAAATTTTTTGAAACTGTGACTATTTTTTAAAATCATTTTGTAAACCGTGATTATTTTCTTAAAATTTCCTAATTTATAATAATAAATTTTTTTTTCTTCCACTAAGAATACTAAAAAATTGGCTTAAGTTGTATAATTGAACTTCTCTTCCACTTCTTGCACGAATTTTAAATTTGAATCTTTCATAAGAATACCTTTATATAATATATGTCATTAGAAAATGAAAGTCGTTCCCTAAAAAAATAAATATAAATGAAAGTGGTTGATTGGCGAACGTTCCTCTTTATTCGGAACGTTGAAAATAGGAATCGGGACCCACTGTTTAGGAAGAGTCGTTCCAAATGGCTCTCCCTTTTGGAGGCAAATACAATTTTGCTACATCATTGAACATAGCCAATGAAAGAAGGATCAGTCTACTTATAATTTCTTTATTTTATTTTAAAATTTTGTTTAACTGATGGGCATGTTCGAAGGATCGTGACAGAGGCTTTTTTTATTTTTTTTTTTATTTTTTTTATTAATCTAATGTGGTTTTTGATGGCTTGCCAAGCGACTTGTGGATAGTGGGTAGGAGTGGAATTAGCATTTTTGGGTCATGTATTAGTCATGTTTGTAAAAAAATTTACTGGGCCTAAATTGTCTTACGGGTGGTTCTATTCACACAAATTTTTTTATTCTCTACACATTTTTTTTAAGAATCAGTTAGACAAATAACTATTTTAAATTGTGTATTTTCAAAAAAAAGTCACAGTTTCAAAAAATTTAAAAACTAATCATAACACAATGTAAGAAATTTCTGACAATAACAAAATTATACATAAAAATTGTTATAAGAAATTTCTAACACGTGTCAGAAATTTCTGAAAATGTTAGTTTTTAAATTTTTTAAAACTGTGGCTATTTTTTAAAATTATTTTGTAAACAGTGGCTATTTTCTTACAATTCCCTTTTTTTAAACACACATTCCATTTAAACTATTAATTTTGAGAATCACTTACCTCACACCCCTACAAATTCCAAAATTACCCATAATTTTATAACTTATTAGAATATGTTTATTTAATTCTTGAAATATCTTTTTTCACCCACCCATTAGGTTTACTCGTTTATTTATTTTGTAAACTCATTAACTAATTTATTTCTACAAGTTCTATTTTGCCTCTCTTCTTTTTTTTTTTTTTTCCGTATCCATCCACTAATTTATTTTTTTAAGTTTTATTTTCTTCTTTCTTTTTAAACACACTCAACAATTTATTTCTACAATATTTATTTATTTTTTAAATAGTAACTCAACTAAAGAATTATATATGCAAGATAAAGTTTATATAATAAAAAAAGGTGTATTGCAATTGATAGATAAGAGCAACAAAAATATCCTTCAAAAATACTAACAAAAATTAGTGTATACATTATTCAACAAATTATTTATGTGTTTCTTGAAAAAAAGATCTCTTACATTAGGATTTTTTTTTGTTTTTTTTTGTTTTTTGTTAAAAAGAGGTTTTTGAGGAAGTTATGTTAAAAATAATAACAAAAAAAGCGACATGAGCAGTGTGTATAAAAAATTGAGTTTTTTTAAATATTATTATTGAATGTGTGTTTAATTTTATAATGTCTATTTTTGTCATATACAAGGATATTTTAGTGATAATAAATTTTGAATTAAAGGGGTGTTTTAATAGAGAAAAGGGGTGTGTGAATAGAACCACCCTTGTCTTAATTAACATCGTATTTAATAGCTCATGACATAATAATAAAATATCATATTAATTGTGTTACTTAATTATGATATATTTATAAATTGATTATGTCACACGATCAGTGACGGATGTAGAAATTTTGTTCAATGGGGGTAAAATTATAATAAAATTTAGACTAAAATATGGTATAAAAATATAAAACAATTTTATTTTATAAAATGTAAAATATGAGTCCCCTTCAAATATATTATCAAGTAAAGGTAAAATCATAATTCTGTAAAGAAATTATGTATAATATTTGAAATTAAAAAATATATAGAAGGCAAAATGAAAGTTTTTAAGAAAATTATAGGTAAGGTTATGAATATTCATTATTTAATAAGGGCAAACAAATGATATAATTGAAAAAATTCTCAAATTTAGAGGTAAGAAGATAAATTTTTAAAAAGTCATCCAATATTGATCCGTGCCTGAATACAAACTTATTCAATTCAAATTATGGCGGTTTAGGCTTTTAGTCCTTTTTAGATTCACGTTTTAAGAATTTAGTAATAGTTACATGAATTTAAGGAATTAGTCATTCTCATATTGATATACGTCTACCATATTTTTTTATACAAATGAATTATATTTTATAATATATTTGTATTAAAAATATGACACACGTGTATCAAATATGAAAATAGTTAATTTCTTAATTTCATGAAACTAGGAATTATGCAGGGACATAATATTTTATTCTTTAATTGTATTTTCAAGGTTCATAGCATCAACATAAATCTCAGCATTAAGGATCCACTCCAAATATTTTTTTGCCCAAAATATCAAGGGCAACAAACTCAATGTTTGTTTTCTTTGACATCGTGTAAATTATTGCAAAATAAATTATTCTTAATTAGAAAATGTGATTTTTCTAATAGCCATTATAAATCAACAGGTCAAGATCTAGTTATTAATTTCACAGTAATATTTACAAAATATTATATATATATATATATATATCAGATTATAATAGCAATGCAAGCATAACAAATGTTATCTTAATAAATTGTTTGCATAAATACATAAATAATTTGCCTACATATAAAAGATGAAGGATTTATTATAAGAGTAAAAATGACGTGCACATATATAATATATGTAATAATATTAATCTATTAAAATTAAAATAAAACAAATATATTAGTAAAAATATATTACCTAGACTGAGTTCAGCGGTTTGAGACTCGTATTGATGCTGTGTTGTAGAAATAAATAAATAACTCTTATTCCAACTTCATGTATCAAAGGGCAAAAAAGTCAATACATATTGTCTAAAGGCTAATAACTTAATTATAACAAACTCAGGCCAATTTTTTAAAATTAAAGTTAAAAACAGGCCATTTACTTAATAATCTCTATATATATATAGTGCTAGAATACTAAAACAAAATATCAATGCAATAAATATATCCTCAATATGTTTCTTCTCTTCCGTTCTTTCGTCTCTCTCTCTTCTTCTCTGTCACTTTCTTTCTTCTTTTGCTCGCTATATTTCTTCTATCCAATGGTGTTCAAATCTTTAGACATTAGCTCTTTTTACAGGTATATTTTGTTTTGTAAGACCTTTTTACAGGTTTACAAAGACTTGCTTTTGGCATCTCTTTCACACATCTCTCTTTTAGCACATTACAATGACTTTTCTAAAAAGATAGTCGGTAACGAACATTTGAACATACCTAGTAATACTTGACTAAGAGAGAACCAATTTTTGGCATAACTACGATCACAACAATATCCAATGGACAAGAACTACATAAGCCTTAAAGACAGCTCCATTTTTCACATAACTATGATTACAACAATATCCAATGAACTAGGACTACATAAGCCTTAAAACTTAGCTCCATTTTTCACATGAGAATTCACGGACGGAGCCAGAAATTAAGATTAGGGGGACTTATAATAATATCATACAATGTCTAAAAGAATTTAAGAGGCCGAGGCATTTCGTCCCCTTTTTTTTTTTTTGCATTTTTTTCGTGCGAAACAAAAAAAAAATCATTTTTTTAAGGGGTTAAAGTGATTTTTTTTTTTTCAAAAAATGAGTCTTCATATAATTTAATAAAATATTAAGGACTGAAATGTATTTAAATAGGACCAGAATGAAAAAAAAAAAAAGGATTTAAGCGCAAAAAACAAAAGCCCCCGACACGGCCCGTGTGCGTGGGGCCCGCGTGTTAGGGGAGCTCCCACTATCTTTCTGACGCGTGAATTACACGAGCCAGCCCCTTTTTTTTTTTCCAGCTTTTTTGCTTTTTTTTTTATCGTTTTTGTTTTGTTTTTTCTTTTCTTTTTTTTTTTTCCTTTTTGTTTCTTTCTTTTATTCAATTATTTTTTCAAGCTTTCTTTTTTAATTTTTTTCCTCATTTATTTTTATTTTAAATCTTATATTTTTTTCTTCATCTTTTTATCTTTCAATTTTTTTTATAATAACACAATATTTTTATTTTTATTTTTACTATTATCTTGTTGAATAATTTTTTTATTTTGTCTTACAATTTAAAAATTACTATATTTTTTAAATGATAAAATTTTAATAATATTTTTCTTTAATTTTCATTTATTTCATAATTTAGTATAATAAAAAAAAAAACCTTACACGTGCGGAGCACGTGCCCAAAACTAGTATTTTAATAACAGTGGTAGTATGATAAAAATTAAAAAAATTGGGGGGGGGGGGGGGGGGGGGGGGGGGGGGGGGGGGGGGGGTTGGAGGGGGCTGGGGGGGGCTATTCAATATAAAAATTGAAAAAAATTTAAAAATTTTCTGGTTTCAGTAAAAAAAAATACAATGGGTCACCTTGGGCCAAGGGGGCTCCAACCCCCGCTGGGCCTAAGGTGGCTCTGTCTCTGACTATGATTACAACAAGGAAATATTTTTAAAATACAACATCTACTTAAGGTGTTGTGTCAGTGTACCTCTTATATTTCAAAACGTATTAACCGACACTCTAAAATTAAAAAAATTTCAGTTACCCCCTATACTTCAAATATGCCCCATCTACTTAACTTGTTATGTCAACATGCCTCATATACTTTAAAATTGTCTCAATCGACACCCTAAAAATAGCATATAACACTTAAGACTTCATTGTAATATATATATATATATATATATACATATATACTTGTGTGTGTGTGTTGGTTTCGTATATTTTCTTTTTGGGATGTAATTAAGGTACAAACTTATCTTTATCTTCCTGATTGCGTGTGTGTTTTTAGTTCAAAATCAAATCTTTGCATAAATGTAATAATGAACCAAAATAACACACGCAATCACAAAAGTAAAAATAATTATGCACCTTCATTACATTCCAAAAAGAAAATAAAATACACAAAACTAATATACATATATATATATATATATATATATATATATTAGAATGGCGCTTAAGTGTTATATGCTCTTTTTTGGGGTGTAAATTGAAATATTTTTTAAGTACAGAGGACATATTGACACAACACCTTAAGTGGAGGGAGTATATTTGAAATATAGGGAATAACTAAAACTTTGTCAATGTTTAAGGTGTCGATTGTAATGTTTTGAAGTATATTGGGCACATTAAAACAACACCATAAGTAGATGGGATATTTTTAAATTTTTTCCTTGCAACAATATCCAATGAGCTAGTACTACATAAAGCCTTAAAGACTTGCTCGTAAGCAATAGAGGCGTGCAAGAAAACCGGTAACCCGATCAAGCCGTGACCCATCCCGTCAACCCGACTCCAACAACCCGAACTCAATTTGGGTTCAATCACCAACCTACATACTTGTAGGGTTGGGCTAGGACTGCTTTTTTTTTTTTTTTTTTTTATGCGTTTTAGTTTTTTTTTTCTTAATGAAGACGCTCATTGTTATTTTTTTTTCTTATAAAGATAAATCTTACTTCTATTTAATCACGTACTTAAAAAAAAAAAAAATCAACCTGATCAACCCAACCCGACATCTTAACGGGTTGGATTAAATTAGGTTGAGCTAGTATTATCATAAAGTCGGAATTTCAACCCAACCACATCGGGTTGGATTGGATTGAATGGGCTAATCTGTCCAATCCAACCCGTCCACAGCCCTAGTAAGCGAAGCCAAATTGCTAAGACAATACATAAGACTAAGCATGCATGTATTAGTTGGCAGAGGTTGACCATACTTTATGCCCGAAGGCTCTTTTATCTATCGTTACATTCACAACTGCCAATATATTTTTATATCTTTTTTTCCAAAATCTAATGTTTATCACACCAGCTTCTTATACTTCAATTAATAGTAGTTTCTACAGAAATTACAAAATCTAGTGGCACTAATGCATTTGCTTGGTACATTTTCTTTCAACAAATCATGGCAAAACGCCAATTTATAACTTCACAGCTCTCATTTGATCTCAAATTTCAGAAACAAAAAATAAATATTGCATTCAGGTCTGCAAAGCCATGGACAACATCGTGAATATCACAAAAGATATGTGTGAGCCAAGTGGTTTCAATTGCCACATCATAACTGCTATTAATCCACCTCCGTAATTAGCCGGCAAAATTGAATCTGATTGTAAACATAAATGGCAAGTTTGGGTAAGCCCAATAATGTTACTATGCTCCTGCAACTGCCAACAAAAAAAAAAAAAAGCATTAGAAACTCTATCAATAAAGCTCCATGCTTTGATATAAAGCAGTGACAAATCAAGAATCAGCTATAACAAGACATTTGAAAAATAAAAATAAAAATAAAAAAAGGACACACATACCTTTGGACGAGGTAACTTCGTCGGGTTTCATGGCGGGGAAAAGAAGTACTTCCTGTCAAAATTAAAGGACAAAAAAAAAAAAAGGGTTAAGGCAAACTACTGCCAAATAGCACACAAAATAACAGAAACAGAAGCACAAACCTTAATATTTTGTGAATCAGTCAGTAACATAGCAAGCCGATCAATGCCCAATCCCCAACCACCAGTTGGAGGCAACCCATATTCAAGAGCTTTTATGAATGACTCATCCATGGCCATTGCCTCATCATCACCCGATTGCCGATCCTGGTGTTCACAGCAGCCATTTGAGAGAAAGAATACGACCACATTAATTGTACACATGCAAATGTCTGTTTTGATACCTTGAGTTGTTCAGCAAACCGATCCCGTTGCTCCAGCGGATCATTCAATTCAGTGTATGCGTTGCAGAGCTGAGCAATAAAGATTGATATCCGTAATCATGGTTAAAGATAAAACACTTGGAAATTACTGGAGGGATAATTGTAGAGTTAGCAAAGCATACTTCGTGCTTGTTGATGAACAATTCAAAACGTTCCGTCAGGTCAGGCTTGGATCTGTGGTATTTTGCCAACGGGCTCATTATCTTCGGGTGGTTAATGATGTAAGTGGGGTTTACACAAGTCTCCTCCAAAAAGTGCCCAACAAGCTGCATACATAAAAGAGGTCATCAACATTAACACAAATACATTAAAACTGCTATAGTCCAGACTGCTATATCTTACTAGATAAGTCCAGAATGAAATGCACTTGCTCTGTATTATGTCAAAAAACTAAAACCTCAACCACTCTTGTGAAAATGTTCCTTCAATACAAAGATTTCTCACACGAATAAATCCTTGACCTAGATGGTTGGCACTTGTGCCACAATTTATGTGACTATCCTCAACATGACACAAGGAACCAAATAGGAAAATGAATAATATCCAATGCAAACAAAGTCGTCTAACGTTTACTCTTAACTAAAGAAATAATGAAGCAGCTTGGTAGCAGAAACCTAAACTTGCAGTCTACACTTGTAATTCTTCAGATAGCTTATTACTACCAACGAATGCACTTACGTCGCTCTTGGACCTTAGAAATTTCTATAATAATAAAAATTCTTAGTAAGGGAAATACAATAAGCAAAAGTTGTTGTGCCAAATTAGTTCACAAACAAATAAGCAGTAGGCCAAGAATGAGACACTCAGCAAAATTTATGCCGAGTTATCCTGACGTCATTCAGTATTGGACAAATACCCTGCTCAAAATGAGAATATACAAGAAAAAATTCTAACCTTGTCCAGCAAACGAGCTGTTGTCTCAGGAGGGGGGCATTTGATCTCATATTTTATGCAAGCATCCCTCAAATATTTGTTAGCTTCTTCACTCTCAAGTTTCCCCGGTATACATATATTTGCTATCCTCTCTAATTCCTCAATCATGTCAATCCTTCTGCAATAGGTAAAACCACAAGATGTGTTAGGCAAATGTTAAAGGTATGCCTTTCTTGCTCAGTCAGTTTAACACAGACCTGAAAGGGGGAGTGAAGTCGATCTCAATAGGATCCTTATCAAGCCCATTTGCATGATACTTGATTTTATAACCACCAGTAAGTTCCTTGACCATCCCTATTTCAAAGTGAATGATGTTTAGCAAACAACTCTGCCTAGTCTCAAATAAATAAATGACAGGAGAATCACAGTGAGAGATACAAGTATTGCAATGACCAAAGTTTGATCGTTACCACTCAAAAGCTGCTCAGTTAAATCCATCAAGTCGTTGTAGTCCGCATAAGCCATGTAGAATTCACAGGTAGTGAATTCAGGATTATGTGTCAAATCTATACCCTCATTTCTAAATTGTTTTCCTATCTCATAAACTCGATCTAGTCCACCAACAACTAGCTCCTTAAGGTAAAGTTCAGGGGCAATTCGCATGAAGAGCCTCATGTTAAGGTCATTGTGATGGGTGACAAAAGGACGAGCAGCTGCTCCTCCAGCAATCATGTTCATCATTGGGGTTTCAACCTGGATTGACAAAGAGTTTTCAGAAAAGTGAACAAAGAAGCAATAACACACATATGAATTAAAGAGCTGAAACTAGAGATATCAACAAACGAACCGCGAGCAGATGACACTGCGAGATTGCAGAAACTAACCTCCAAGAAATCAAGATTATCAAGAAATCTTCTGATGTATTGAATGACTTTAGATCTGGTCTTGAATATTTGTCGCACCTCGGTGTTCAACATCAAGTCCAGATAGCGTTGTCGATATCGAGTTTCCTACAAAAATAGCGATAAAAATTAAACCAGAAAAGAAAATTTGAAAAGTTACTGATAAAATGGAAAAAATTTAGAAGTAACATGATATTCTAGTCTAACAGTAGCTACAGTTAAAAAAAATAAGCAGACAAGAAAAAAGACTAATTTATTTGAAAAGATAGAATTAAAAGACAGCATGAAAGGCCAACGACCAAAAAATAAAAGTATAAACGCAGACAGTGTATGCAAGTAGTTATCGATTAACTTGGCAGTGCAAATTAAACAATTAACTACAAATATTCTGTAATTTCCAGAGTCCAATCATGAACAAATGGAAATACATTGGTGCAACAGTTCAGTTTGACGTCCATATATTAAAAATATTTTTGTTGCCTTATTTGCCCAACTTTGAATACAATTTAATCTTTAGCCATTGATAAGGTGCCATTGACTGAAGACCTAAAAGACAACCATACGGTGAATATCATACATAAAATCTAATTTTCTTGCTATAACAGTTTGATGTTGAAAAAATCTGGCATGAATTACTGTTTATAACAGCAGAGCAAACATTGGGTCTTTGAGGCTAGTGCTCAATCCTGAATCGGTTGCTTTTGACTTTTGGATGTACCTAGGACCCAATAATTCACACACATCCTATCCACAATGGTATTTAACACTTCCACACATAATAAACATTTATTGCAAATCAGTTGCTGCCTAAAGCTATAATTAAGTGAATGTAAGATCTCATAAAAGTTCCTCAAAAGACAAAATCTCATAAAAGAAAGAAAAATTAAATTCGCACACACTCAATCGCTAAATCAACAGAAGTCGACCAGCTAAATATAAATAAGCATCATATTTCTTGCAACTACAGAAAAAAATAAAAAAAGGACGAACAGATACCTGGTCTTTTAATGTATACGTTTCAGGATTCCTTGTACTTCCAGGGACCCACGCATCAGTTTTCTACAGAATTACAATTCCAGAATAAGGACCAAAATAATAAGGACCGAAATAACTAACACGAAATTGCTCTAGTTACTAAGGCATTAATTCTTCTCACCTTTAAATTGGCATTCTCAGAACCTGGACCAGCTTTCTGCCTTGGCATCATATGCAGGCAATGGGATAAGACAATGAATGATTTAGGAAAAATACTCAACTCCCCTCTTTTAGTTTTCCCTGAACAAAGTTTAAAGTTATAATGTTAATCAGTGGTAGCAATATGAACTCCACGAGCAATCATTCCAACCAGAATAACATTTGCACTTAATGTGAGATGTGCTCTAGAATTTTTAACTTAAGATATGAAAGAAGACTCAAAATGATGGAGAAACAATAAGTTGATTAAGAAAGACTCAAAATTGATTAATAAAGAATAGGGACTCGAAGGACATTGTGCCGCATTGAATACCACAGTCCGAATTGGCCTCTTAAAGCAGACATGGTAGGGAATAGAGACCACAAAAGCGGTACAAACTAAAGAGGTACTAGCATTTCAGACCAGTAATTTAGTGAAAATATATGACCCAGATCTAGAGGTTTTCCACTTAAAATTGTCATTTCCTAGGTTTCTATTATCTTCAATTAGTTGTCCAAATTGTAGTTCAATTTGTTTTTATCTTGCCTTAGAAATAGCAAGATACAAAAAAGATATCCAAAAATATTTACTTCCCCGGCTAGCATCCAACCCTTACCCTTGCCTCATATAGGTCTTTATTAGTCGTCACTTGAGAACTCCTTATTCTTCCTTAAACAAAAATTTATTCTTCCAACCAAAAGTGAGAGAAATGAAATGAGCATTTTAAATCCTCAACCACTTTTAAAATGTTAAAATGAGCATTTTACGAGAAGATTCAGCAAATCTGTAGCATCACATACCTGGGAACCCTGTGATACCAACAATATCACCGCGTTTGACACTTGAATGGAATAGAGAAAATTCAGCTTCGTCCTTGTCTGACTTGCTGCATTAGAAAGGAAAAACAAAAACTATCAAACACCAAAGTCTACTGGAAGATGAGACAAAGAAGAGAAGGATGTATGAAAATAAAAAATACTTCATTCCAATAGTAAGGAAAATACACTTGGGTCTAGGAGAGAGCAAGTACAAGGATAATCTTGGTACGTGTGAGGTGAAATAAATTAGATGACTAATTGCTGTAATTCGACAAGAAGTAGCATTAACAGATTGTTTGGAAACACATAATATAACGGTATAAAATCAATATAGCCCCATAATTGGAGTGAAACAATATTAAAAGGGAGAAATAGAAAGAAATAAGAAATTAATTACCTTGCATCAGCCATGACTTGAACTTTAAAACCATCCCCATGTAAATCGTAAAAGAAGAGTTTTGAGGAGGATGAACGTTTGCTCATAATTCGGCCTTGCATAAGGTTACATTTATAAATCAATACAATCAAACATTATTAAAATATATATATATGTATGTATTTTACCAAACCATTAAAAAAGGCCAAAGTTTTCATACCAGCTAAAGACTCGGTTGTATCCTCCTTGTGCTCCCCATTGCTTAAGCCATTGTACTTCTTAATGTACTCAAGGATAGAAATGGAAACAAAGAACTTATGCGGATACGGATTCAGCTTCGTCTTCTGAGCTTCAATATATTTCTTCCTGTTTTCAAGGTATTGCTGCAGCAGGAAAAGAACAAAGAACACAATAATTTGTCAAAAAAAAAAAAGGGAAAATAAATTTGCTACAAAACACAAAACTCTAGACGAAGCGTGACAATATCTATACCGTCGGATCCATGTCTTCATCATCAGCTGCTGGAGGCTTCTTTCCCTGGGAGCTTGCTGCTTCAGCAGCCTGGAAGACATAACAAAACATTTAGACGTAATGATTGCTTGGGAGAATCAAATCCAGAAATACCGACCATTGTTTTAGCCTTAAAAATCGCATCCTTATAAATCAGGGTGAAGTAGGAAAATACCCAAAATTTACCCAATAATAAAAATACAAAAGTTTTTAAAGTAATTGAGTAACTAACTAATTCATTAATTACATTTGTATTTTTTAAAAGATTGTGTATTTATTTAAATTAGGTGTTAAAAATTAAGTATTCACAACAATTTCTCAAACTATACTTAAGAGACGCTTCATGAAATTAAATAATTCCACACTCCGGAAATACTCAATACTCGTAATCCATGCAAGGCACGAGGAAGTATATTTAATTCTATTGAAAAAAGAAAAAAGAAAGCAAATTTACGAGAAGCTATCTAGAAGGAAGCACATTGTAGGTATCCAGATAAATTTCAATCGGAACAAAACAAGATATTATTTATTGCTCTGTAAGTTGTAACATCTCATTACCAAATCTCAGGCATTTTAGAGCTTGAATTCTTTGAACAATGAAAAAGAAATACACCGAAAAATTTAGCACCTTCTTCGCTTTTTCCTCATCTTTTCGCTTCCTCTCCTCTTCCTTCTGCTTCATTTTCAACTCTCTCTTGCGAGCACTGAGACACAGACGCGAAACCAAAAGTCAACCACCCAACGAATTCCACAAATAAGCTGAAAGCCAAAACCCTATGCCCCGTCTGGCTTCTCAGTCATGGGAAAAAGCATAAACGACGCAAAAGCAAACGACCGATACGATTCCTTTTCTGTTTTCCCGAGAAACAAACAAAGAGAACTTACTTTTTGCTGGTAGTTTCGGAGGAATCGTCCACCGATAAGTCCGAGACGGATTTCGCGGCTTCGTCGGCCATTGGCGAGCGAGCGAGCAAGGACTCAGACGGAAGAGAAACAGTAGCAGTGATTGAGCGAGAGTTTCAGGGCGGAGGGGTTTGGGAAATGCGTGGTGGTGAGGGTCTTGGCGGGGGAGAAATGGAAATGGAGTGAGCTAGGGTTTTTGGGAATTGGCCGGCTTGGAAATATAGGTGGGCTTTCGGACTAAATGGGAGCCCAAAGCAGATCTCGATCCGATGGACCCATAATTGTCAAATCAAGATGGGAAACTTGGGAGAGTTGCAACAAACAAAGAGAGAATTTCAAAATAGAGTCATCGATGCCATATAATCAAGAGTAGTGCTAGACATACTAACTTTTTTTACGAACTTTTTAAAATGAAGTCATCATCGATGCCATATAATCACGTGTTTGTAGTGTAAATTTTGGGGTATAAATTAAAAGTGCAACACATATAGGGCATATATTATTATTGTTTCAAGAATGGAGCATTTCTCAAAATTCCCTCGCTCCGCTTTTTAATTTATACACTAAACAATGTGCTCACTTAATTCCTACCTATGTTTAAAAAGTAAAAGTAAAAATTATAAGTATAACATAAAAAGTAATGTAGATTATTATTGTTTCAAAAAGGGGGCAGTCCTCAAAACCTCTTTAAAAAGGGAGATATTTGCAAAATTGAGAAAAATTTGATTCAATGACATATCCAAGTTTACAATTTATACAACTATTGAGTCATGTCACTTTTTTAGTAGCAAATCACTTTTTTTTTTTTTTACGAATGGTAGTGTTCTCTTTTGTGATGCGGAAGTGGAGAATAAGAGAGCTATCATGCTTGTTCTTAATGACTACAAAAGTTCTTCAGGTCATGTGATTAATTGGGACAAGTTGGAGTTGTTATTCTCTCCGAACACATGTCAGATGTTGAAGTCAAAATTTTGCAACTGTTGGGAGTTCGGAGAGTGGAAAATTTCAACGCCTATTTGGGGCTTCCTATGTTCATTTAAAGAAATCGTAATGATGTTTTTTGAAAGATTAAAGTTAGAGTGAGAAAGAAGCTGCAATTAGGGAAATCCAAGGTTTATTCATCTAAAACTAGAGAAGTTTTGATCAACTCAATTGTGCAAACTATCCCTACATATTATAAGAGAATGTTTTGTCTACTGTTGTCAATTATCTGCGAAATTGAAGCTCTCATTATAAGATTTTGGTGGAGGTTCTTATTTGGAGAGGAAATCCTTTAGAATAGGTAGAGTGTGATAGTCAAGTCCAAGTTTGATAGCGGTCTTGAGTTTTGGGATGTATAAAACAACTCCCTTATTATTCGCCAAGCCTGGAGAATCATTCAAAATCCTACTGGCTTAAAGGCCCGAATCTTGAAAGCTAAGTATTTTCAGCACTTCTCGTTTATTGAATGTAAGGATAAGTGGGGCAGTTCTTATTTGTCAAAGAGCTTTTTGTGGGGAAAACAAACTCATTGGGGGTGGTATTCGTTGGCAAATTGGAGAAGGAAATATTGTCATTTTTAGTTATCTGAGGCTGCCTCGTCCCTCATTGTTTAGGCCCATCACTTTACCAAACTCGTATTTTGACAGGATGCGAGTGGCATAATTTATCAAAAACGAATAATGGAACCTTGCCTGAACGAAACTTTCTGGCCAGTGGATGTTGAGCTGATCAAGTTTGTCACTTTGAGTTTTAGAAACTCCATTGATACTTTGATTTGGCACTATGAAGAGAATGAGCTTTATACACTGAAATTGGGCTACAAATTAGCCTTTAATCATAAACTTTATGCCTCTCGGTCCTGGCCTAGAGAAACTATGGAATTTGAAGATTCCCCCAAGGTAAAACATTGTATTTGGAGAGCTTTTCATAATCAACTCCCAACAAAGTTTAAATTGTCTAGAAGCGGTATCTATTGTGCTACATCTTGTCCTAGATGCGAGTTTGATCTAGAATTGGTAGATTGTTAGTGTCTTGGTGTTGGAATAATAATAGGCAAATCATATTTCATTAATTATCAATATATTTTTGATTGACTATGACAAATTATGGAGATTACATCTTTATCTTGATGGGCTGGTTGGTTATTCTATAGTTGAAAAGTAGTGGATTTCCATAATTATCTTGCCAAAATGAATCTGGACGTGTTTCTGGTCAAAAGGAAAAAGTTTCACTCGGTGTTTCAAAATGTGTTACAACACCTTGTTTATATTTGGCAGGTGTGAATCTGCTTGATTGATTTACTTTGATTTTGAAAGAGCTGTAATTTTTTGTATGGGCTGTTATCTTTTTTAACTGATCTCTCTATGTTTAGAATGTTGATTCTCGTATTTATGTTGTGAGATTGTATTCGGTTAACTTTGGTGAAAATCTGCTTTGGTGTTCTTGGAGATATTGTTCAGTGACAGGTTGAAACAACCGTCAAGTTCATAGAAAAAGAAAGCTTCTTTCCTTCTAGAAGATTGTTGACCAAGCTCTATATGAATATCTCTACAGCTCATGCACGCTCATATGGTCTGACCATCTCTCTTTATGAAGAAAATATTCCACGAGCAATGAAGATTATTTGACACAATTAATTAGATAATTAATGTGTTCTTTTCATGGAAAGTCTTCTCCAAGCCTTGCTCCTTTTATTTTCAAGCTGAAGACGTTTTTCATTTAGATCTTTGATTGTATTCTTGAGAGTTTGTATTTTCTGGGTTTGAGAGAAAAGAGAGAGTGAGAGAAAGCGTTGATTGTATTCCCTCTTGGGAAAGATGAGTGTATTCAGTGAGGGTGTTTTTATGGGTGTTGTAAGATCGTAAACAGATTGAACTGGTGTTCACACGAGAATGTGTAGTGTAGGACGAGGGGAACTCGTCAAGGGTAGATCACTAGGTCAAAGGGGTAACGGCGAAATAGAGTTTGAGGGATTCCAATCTTGTATAAGCCCGTGAGTCACTGTTTGGACGTTTCTAGTGGATTTTTTGCATCTGGGCATGGCCCCACAGACATAGGTGTCGCCAAACTGCGTAACCAATCCTCTTATGTCGTTTTTATTATTTTGCTCATTTTATATTCTGCACCTTGTGTTGTTTATCTCGTTTTAGTATCATCATGTATTCTTTGTTGGTGTTTATGACATTAACAATGAACACATACTAACAAAACGGTTCTTACAATTGGTATCAGAGCGGGACACTTACTCTAAGTGAAATCCGTGGTATTTCAGTACCGTTTTGTCGAGATGGACTTCCTAAGAGCGGGAGCTTCAATGCAGCTACCACCACTTTTGGATGATACAAACTACTCATACTGGAAAGCGCTCGTGAAGGCTTTTATCAAATCGGTGGATGAAAAAGCTTGGAGAGCCATTCTAACCATCTAGAGTCATTCGATGAAGGACAACGAGAATGGATAATCTGTGAAGAAGCCAGAAGTGGAATTGACTGTGGAAGAAGATAGTCTTGCAAACTATAACTTAAAAGCCTTGAATGCAATTTCAATGCTGTAGACGCAAATTAATTTAAACTTATTTCAACATGTGAAATCGCAAAAGATGCTTGGAAGATTTTGAAAATTGCTCACGAAGGTACTTATGCTGTGAGACTATCTAAGCTTCAAATTCTTACTACTCATTTTGAAAATCGCAGGATGAAAGAGAAGGAGTCAATCAGCAAATTCAACGCTCGTTTGTGTGATATTACAAATGAGGCATTCGCTCTTGGTGAGAGATTTTCAGAGTCAGATCTTTTTCAAGGAGATTCGCTTACAAAGTTAAAGCCATAGAAGAGGCAAAGGATGTCCGAAAAATGAAGTTGGAGGAGTTAATTGGTTCTCTTCGAACCATTCAAAATGAACCTAGAAGAAGAAAAAAATGATAAGAAGGAAAATAGAATCGCTTTACAAGTTGAAAGTCATGTAGAGGAGACGGAGTAAGTCTGTGATGATGATGATGATCTTGCTGAATCAATTACTAAGATCATTAAGAGACTGAATATGAGCAACAAAAGTGATCCAAAGAGTAGATTTTCTAGAGATTTTGCACCCAGTGTTCAAACACCACGAAGGAACACCGCTACTAATTATAATAATTCTGATGCAAGTTCAAGGAACAAACCTAGAGGAGTCTCCAATTCTGATCACAACCTGAGAAACAAAGGAATCCAATGCAGAGAATGTGAAGGATTCGGACACATCCAGTCCGAGTGTGCTAAGATCATAAAAAGGAAGAACAAGTCGTTGAATGCCACATAGAGTGACGGAGATTCCGACTATAGCAAGGAAGATGAAGCTAATTTCATTGCTTTTGCCTCTAGATCTGATAATACAGGTGCTGAAGAAACTGGTAGTTCCTCTAGTGGTCCATGGGTTGTTAAGACACTGGTATACGAAAGCAGTGATGATGAAAAACTTATAGAAGAAACGCTAATTCAATCTTATAAATTGATGAACAAAAAATAGAGTGAAGTGACAAAGGCCAATGAGAAACTTACTAGGCAGATTGTTCAATACAACATCGAAAACAACAATCTGAAAAGGACAATTTCTGATCTAGAAGACAAATTGAAGGAGAGCCAAACAAGTGTCGCTATACTCACTGCGGAATTGGAATGCATGAAAAAATTGGTAAAAATGTTGAATTCTAATTCTTTTAAGCTTGATGAAATTCTTAATGGAAGAAGAACAAATAAGACACGTGTTGGTTTGGGATACACTGGAAAACCAGGAAGTTCTCAAAATTTTTTGTCAAAGCTAGTGCATCCGGAGTGAAGATTCATGATGACTTGAAGCAAAAAAATCAGTGTTGGTACACTAGCTAGAACACAAGTTGTTACTCAGGCCAAAAGACCTCCTACAGATCTGAATCATATAAGAAATAGAAGAATGATTCCTATATTTCATTACTGTAACAAAAAGGGTCATATCCGGCCTCGTTGTTATCAATATTTTGCATATTTAAGGAGACCCGATCAAGAGAGATTTCTAGCACCAAGACATGGCAAGCAAGTATGGGTTAGAAAACCAGAAGCGAGATGCAATGTTGTGCTCAGATCTCTCAAGGCTTCAGCTGAACATACTTGGTACTTTGACAGTGGGTGTTTTAAGCATATAACGGGTGAGAAGGCGTTTCTAGAAGGAGTTCAACAGCGTGTTCAAAACACAGTGTTACCTTCGACGATAGTGTTTCTACAAATGTGGTTGGTAAAGGCACTCTCAATGTTCTCGGCTTACCAAACGTAACTGATGTTTGGCTTGTTGAAGATATGAAAGCAAATCTTATCAGTATTAGTCAGTTATGTGATCATGAGCTGTTTGTGAGGTTCAACACAAAACAGTGTTTGGTTGTTGATGAATCAGACACCTGTGTCATAGAGGGTGTTAGATCAACCGACAATTGTTACCTTCTTATTCCTCTAGCAACATGTCTTAAGGCAGGTGTAGATGAAGCAAAATTATGGCATCGCTGGCTAGGCCATATAAACTATAGAGGCATGAACAAGGCTACCTCAGCTAGTGCTATCCGTGGCATTCCAAATCTGAAATCAGAAACCTCAAAGTTTTGTGAACCGTGTCTTGAAAGAAAGCAAGTTAAGGTGTCTCACATGGTATTGCAACACCCTGTCACTGCCTAAGTGCTTGAACACCTACATATGGATCTCATGGGTCCTACGCATGATAACATTGGAGGAAAGAAGTTTACATTTGGTCTATGCATTGTTTGAAACTATTGCTTTTGTTTAAAAAATAATAAAAAAATTGATGAGTATATTCTCTTCTGTTGGCAGTATATGCTCTTTGGGTTGATTGTTCGGAGCAACGGTGTTTAGGGAGAGTTAGTCCGCTCTGAAGATGTTGTTGAGTTTGATTATGTGTTTGAAAAGCAGTTAGGAGAGTTGTCCACCAGTAAGAAAATTTTCTAGAGTCAGCATAATCATGACATTCAGGGCGAAATTCTTTTTCAAGAGGCTGGTTTTGGCACTGGTTTCTGCGGATGTTCAGCAGAGTGCTAGAACACCTGTTGTTGGTTCTTTCTCTGCTTAGGTTAGTCTTGCTGCTATTCATGCGCTTTGAGCTGGCCCTTTTGGTGTTTTGCTAGTGGCTACTGCTCATGAAGTCTTCTGGAGATCTTGTTCCTTCTGTCTATATTGATATAACAGGTCGTGCTGGTGTCTCCATCAATGTTCAGACTGATGCTCCTACTATTGTTGCTGCTGCTCCTTTTATGGGTGTTCCGGTAGTGTAACTCTTGCTTCTGCTATGGTTATTAAAGATCCAAATTTTGTGGATAAATCAAACTATTTGTCTTTATCGTTTTTGTTGGCAAAAATGGGGAATAGTGTGAAGACTAGTTTTAGCTTTGGATTTTCAGCTTTATTTTGCTTCCGCTTTATTTCTGGTTAGTTGCTGAAACTATGAAGACAGCTTTCTCAATTATGGATATTTGTTACTTTTATTTGTCATAGGATTTTGCCAATAAAAAATGCCAAAAGATGAGATTGTTAGTGTTTTGGTGTTGGCATAATAATTGGCAAATCATATTTCACTAATTATCAATATATTTTTGATTGACTATGACAAATTATGGAGATTGCATCTTTATGATGGGCTGGTTCGTTATTCTATAGTTGGAAAGTAGTAGATTTCCGTAATCATCTTGCCAAAATGAATCTAGACGTGTCAAAAGGGAAAAGTTTCACTTGGTATTTCAAAAGGTGTTACAACACCTTATTTATATTTGGCAAGTGTGGATTTGCTTGATTGATTTGCTTTGATTTTGAGAGAGCCGGAATTATATTTTGCACCTTATGTTGTTTATATCGTTTTAGTATCACCCTATGTCCTTTGTTGGTGTTTCTGACATTAACAAAGAACACCTACTAACAAAACGGTTTTTACGTAGACCACGCTATTTTATTCTGCCGAATGAGTAAGATTATTTGGAAGGCTTTTAATCTTCACAAACGAACTGTACATTACAAAGTGATTGTCTTACAGTGTATTATGTTTAGCGCTGGCTTCTTCTCTAGGCAAAGACAACTTGAGATTTTTTTGTATGCTTTCTTGGGCTTTTTGGAATGAGATGAACATGCTTTTATTTAAAAACAGCTCAATGCAAGCGTCTTTCGTGGTAGAGAACTCTTTCTTAAGAGAGTTTTAAAGGTTCCAGGGTGTCGATTTGGTTGCGACTCTTAGGAATGTGTCCCTTGCTCATTGTTGGAATGCCCCCCTGGTTTGTTCGCTCATGCTTAATATTGATGCTGCTATCATCCCTTCCAAGCAGTTGGATGTTGTGGGAGGTATTGTTAGAGACAGCTCCAGTGTTGTGATTAGAGCATTTTTTTAAAAAGTTGGATGTTGAGGTTTCTCCGCTTTTGGGTGAATGTGTGGTGGACAAGGAAGGCTTGTTGTTTTGTAAAAAGGAATGGTTGGCACCAAAGACGAAGCCAAAAACTAAGGTTATGGGAAGCCTGTGATAATACATTTTAACAAGAATGAGTGTATTATAAAATTTTAAAAAAAAATATGGGAGCTATTAAAAAAAATGAAAAAATTGAAAATTTCATGTTATAGATAAAAAAAAAATACAAATAGCCAGCTTGGGCCAAGGGAGCTAGAGCCCATTCTAGGCCTAAGATGGCTTCGTCCTTGGTTGACGCATTTCCATTGTTAAATCGGAGGCTGCTAGAGTTGCTTCCACTGTTCATAGCAAATAATTCTTAGGTGTCATAGGTCTGGTTATCTCGGATATTGTCTGTTGGGTGAGCTAACTTGTAGTTGTTCTTGGGCTCATAATTCTTGTAGTATATCATTCAATATCACCCCCACTGGGATGGAAATATTTCATCCATTCCATCCAAATGGCTTTGATCATGACATTTTGTATTTGGAAGCCAAAAAAAAAAAAGGGAAAAAGAATACTTAAATGCACCTCATTCTTGTGCTATTATGTTTAAAGGCGCCCCATTGTTTTAAACACTACACGTTTGAACCACAGTCTATTAGAAACATACGACGTTGCACCCTCCATCTAACTCCGTTATCTTTTTAGTGAAAAAAAAAACTTAAATGCACCCCATCTTCGTGGTATTGTGTTTCAATGTACCATATTGTTTAAACACTACACGTTTGCACCCCAATCTATTGAAATTATATGGGGTTGCACCCTATGTCTAACTCCATTTTCTTTTTACGTTCTAAAAGCTCATGTGGTCTAAAGATAAACATTATGAGAAATTTTAACACTATTTTTTGCCATTAGTTGCAACTAATTATATTGACACTAAAATATTTAATTTTCCTCAATTTCTCTAGGAATATTTCAATTTATCTAGTGCTAACGAGTGAAATTAATAGCTTTAACCAAGTAAATATTGACATTATATATTGAAATTAATAGTATAGTTGAAGCTATTAATCTCAATCGTTAGCACTATATACATCGAAATATTCTTGAAAAAATAGAAAAAAAAAAAACTGATATTTTAGTGCCAATATAGTTTGCTACAGCCAATGGCAAAAATAGAATTAAAATCTCTCAAAATATTTCTCATTGCGCTACATCGGCTTTTAGAATGTACTAAGAAAACAGAGTTGGATGGGTAGTGTTTAAACAATATGGTGCATTTAAACACAATAGTACAATGATAGGGTGCATTTAAATATAATAATATAAGGATGAGATGCATTTAAGTTTTTTTTTTCTTAAAAAGATAACGGCATTAGACAGATAGTGCAGCATCGTATAATTTAAATAGATTGAGGTGTAAATATATAGTATTTAAAATAATGAGGTGTATTAAAACAAAATAGCACAAGGATATGGAGCATTTAAGTATTTTTTTGAAAAAAAAAATTCAAATGAGTCACTTTAACATAGGGTTTAAAGTTAAAAGATAAAATGTATAAATTCAAACATCTCAAGTCAAACCATTTAAATGAGAAAATTCCACCATAAACTATTTGAATGTGTCTTTCTAAACACAACAATTTGAGTGGACACTTAATGGTTGTAAAAATGCCAAAAGACGCTTCTATTTCCACCTTATGTATCCTCTATTCACCCACTTCTTCTAAATTAATTTATTTTAGGGACAATTTTTTTTAAAATAATCTCTTCACATCTTTTGCTCTCGAAATAAATGGAAAAGATAAAATTGATACACATTTTTCTTAAATCATTATTATTTGGCAATCTTTGCTACTTTAATTTTAGAGTATATATGAAATTTTTGGTGTTTTATATGATTCAATGATTTTTTTTTTTAATTTTACTTTTTGTTTATGTGTACATTATGAAGAAATATAGATTTACTTTCATTTATAATGTTCTCAAACACATAATACAAAATATAGCGCACACATATATGTATATATAATATGTATATATATTAGCTATAAATGATATAATTACAAGGAGGGTAAATGGAAAAAAAAAACAGTGGAAATATTTAGTTGTACACACTTTAAATAAAAAATAAAGTATCAAATCTTGGGATAATTTTGGTAAAAAAAAAAAAAAAAAGAATAGTTGCCATGTTATTTTTTTTAAGGACAAAAATATTTTTATAAAATTTGGAATGTAATTAATAAAGCCATTCAAGCTCATTTTTTAATTACTATATGTGCAAAAATAATTTAAACATATGTGTAAACTGTAAACATAGTGTTGATAGATAAAGTTGACATGATACGTGACAAGGTAAGTAAAGAAGAGCAGGAGACCAGTGCAAGTATGCTCAAGAAAGACAAGAAACCAGAAGAGCATTGTAAGTGCGCTAATAGTAAAACTTCAAAAATTTGAGGATTTTATTTATAAATTTAGAATGGCTTATTTGTCAGAAATTTTAAAATGTTGGTAAATTTGTGAATTTTAAAATTTCTACACATTACTTAAATATTAAAAAAATGGATCTTTTCCGCCATTTCACCCACAATGACACACTCTCTCCTCTCTCTCTCTCTCTGATGAGCGAGCAAAATACTCACTCATATAACGCAAATTCAGGCTTGAATTGTTGTTGAATTCTTTAAGTTTATATAATTGGATGAGTTTTGTGAGTGTACAGGTGATTTAAACAAAGGTTCGAAAATCGAGATGAAAAAGCACACAAAATGGAGCAATCTGGAGCAAAAGAGAATCGAGGATGAAAGGCAGAGCCATCGCCGATTGGTCAAGCATAATTAGCCGATCGATTGGCTAAGAGATTTACAGAGTAGCGGAAAGAGGCAGACCAATCGCCGATCGATCGCGCTATACGAGCTGATCGATCGGCCGAGCCATACGAGTTCACAGTAGGAGAGTCGATCTATCGCGGCATACGAGCCAATCGATCGGGCAGCCAATGAAGCCTGAGAAGCGTCAATGCCGATCGATCGTGGGAGTCAGCCGATCGATTAGCAAAATCTCCTGATGTATTGCGACGCCATTTTTCAGACTCTTTAGGCTCCGAATTTCCACCAAAATTAGGTCAAACCTTGTGCTCCATAAATAGAACATAGTTTGGACGAAAAAGAAGAACGGAGAAAAGCGAAAAACTCAAAGTCTCACGAAGAAACTCAATAAGAAGAAGAACAAGCTGTTACGAGGATAAGAAGACTCAAGGAAGCTGTCAAAGTCTAGTCGACCTAGAGTTTATTCTATTCCTTTATTCTTTATCTCTTCTTCTATTATTTTCTGGTTATGAACATGAACTCCATTATTTATATTGATTTATTGTTAGCCATGAGAGGCTAAACCTCTCACTAGGAGAGATTAGCCGAACTTGATGTCGAATTTATTTGATTTTCATTAATAAATCTCTGCAATATTCAATTCATATGCTTATGTTCTTGTTGGTTGAATTTATTTTCTATTTGCAATTGGAAAATTGGGTAGAAAATTATGTTTAATTGGATTAAACTCGGGAGAGGCAATTTAATTGAATCGGGAATAATAAGAACATAGCTTAGATGCCATAAGTACCGGGGGGTGACTGGTTGTCCAAGTAGTCGAATTGTAAATCGTAAGGACCGGGAGGTGATTGATTTAGGATTCTAAGAATCGCGCTTAATGTATTTAATTCTAACAAGCGGACGCGTGAGTTAGATTAGATGCATAATTAGGTCAATAAGCGAGAGCTGCGACGGTTTTTTTTTCTTCTTTCATGGGGTTTGCGCATTGGAATAATCAGATTCAGAGGAAGGCCTAGTACTAGTTGTAGTAGTAGTGCACTTGGCCTCATTTGGATGATTAGTAGTCTCTCTAAGCTGCTCTATCATTGTCACAACCTCATGCATGGTTGGACGTGAGTCGGCCGCCTTGGCCGTGCAAGCCAGCCCTATCTGCAGCATCTGCACCATCTCCTCCTCGACGTGGCAGCCCCTAAGGATCTCCACGTCGAAAACCTCCGCCGTCCACTCCTCGCGCACCACCGACCGCACCCACCGCGGCAGGTCCACCGCCTCCTCATGCCCCGGGTACCGAATGGGGATCCTCCCCGTCAGAACCTCCAGCAGCACGACCCCAAAGTTGTACACGTCCGCCTTCTGCGCGGGCCTGCGGGCGGCGGGGTCGAGGGACTCGGGGGCGCGGTAGCCCCGCATCGCGTAGCGGGAGAGGATAGGGTGCGGCGGGGGGGTGATGACGGGGGAGAGGCCGAAGTCGGCCACGCAGGCCTCGAGGTCCTGGCCGAGCAGGACGTTGGAGGACTTGATGTTCCCGTGGACGCAGCGCGGCCCGCCTGCTGAGTGGATGTGGGCCAGACCTTTGGCCGCTCCTAGAGATATCTTGAGCCTTGATTCCCAGTCTAGAGGGCTTCTCTCTGCTCCTCTGAACCCTGAAAATGTTGCCAAGTGAAAAGAGAGAGAGAGAGAGAGAGTGAATACATGACATGACATGACATTTAGCATTTGGTCATCTTTAAGCCAGTATTTTAAATAGCTTACATATATATATTTCTCCAGGATTCCACCTTTGGAATTTGAAGTTTTATTATTTTTATTTTTTTTAGTATCAATGTGTTAGGTGGTGATTATGGGTTAATCTTTGTCTAAAAGATGTGTTTTTTTTTTTTTGGTCTCTTTTGTCTGATAAATCACATGGCATTATTTCTATGCCATTTTCTTCTCATTTTTGGAAATAATGGTTTTTTTTTTTGGTTTTATGTCGGGGGTAGTAGCATTTTTTGGTCTATAAGTTTCAAAACTTTCCTTTGATTCCTACTTTATGAAATAAATTGCGACTTTTAATCTCTTTGCGGGCAAATATGTTAAATTTTGTCGAAAATTTATGATAAAAATAATTTAAATTTTACGCAACAATTTATCACGGTTGGTCTCTAATTTTTTATTTTTGTTACAACTTTGACGTATTATAATTGATAAGTACACGTACCATTGAGATCTTATTGAATCCTTGTGTGAAACAACATATAAATATAATTACACAATTATGGGACCGAATTGCAGTTTTTCACTTAAGAAATTTTACATTTGTTGCAAATACATAGTTACACATGGAAAAATAAGGTTAAAGACTTTTATATTTGTTGGTCTGTCGAGGGAATTGCGTTTAAGACTTTACAACTTAGAATGAGGCCTTTTTTTCTGTTGGAAAAATCTCAAAAATAGTAAAGGCCTTCAGGGAAACAATCATAAATTCCTGGACTAGCATAGAATTGATTATTGTAGAGGGGAGTTAGTGAGTAATTGAATAAAGGAGATATCAAGGGAAGCTAATCGATCCTAGGTTTAGTTAATTGAGTTGATTAGTGGAATTGAGTTATTTATCTATTAATTGTATTTATTATTTTTATTTATTTCATTCAATCACCTATTTTAAATTACATTTTCTAAACAAAATAAGTCTTTATTAGTTGTAGTAATTAGATATTATTAGCCTTCAGTTCTCCGTGGGACGATATTCGGACTCACAATCCATTGTATTACTTGTCACGATCCGTACACTTGGGGTTATAATTCGCGTGTGGAAAAGAGCGAACACTCTCTTCTCGCACCATCTCCTCTCCCTCTATAAAAAAATCCTTCAAACTTCATAATATCATAACTTTCTCATCGCGTGTCCGATTAATGCATATGAGATACCATTGGAAAACTCTCGATAATAATGACATTTTGAGGGGTGGTTTGACAAGACTACACGCATATTGAAGTTGGGGTGCTATCGTCAATTCCGGCACATTTCATTTATTAGGAATATTTGATATATTAAATTAGATTGATGATGTTGATTAGTCCTGCTTAGGCTAGAAATAATTTTATGACCTAGTTGAGAAATAGGTTTAATAACCTAATTAAGGATAATCAAACTAACAAATTAAAAATAAACAGTGAATAATTTGATTAATTTATGGACAAGACGTTGATGCTAATTCGGTAATAATTAGAAAGGTTAAAAGGTCAATCCTTGATCCCCGATGCGACGATATGATTATCTATCGTGGATGGTTTGCGACACCTATATTGCATAGGAGCTGAGTGTCCTAGTCCTTCGGCCTTTTTTATTTCGCTTATACGATATGCTTGCAACATGATCCTTTTATTCTCGTTATTATGGATAACGTTCTATATACCATAAAATAAATTGGCTTATGTTAATTAACTCGATAATATACTAATATTAAACCATTACTAGTATTGAACCTATTAGAAACCAAATTAAAATAAAGTAACTAGTATTAATCAATGGTTTGGTTATAGAGATTTTGTAATGGTTCCCTTAATGGGCATTTTGTGCTCACCATTTCTCTTTCCTTCTTCTCCTGGTGGTATATAGAGTAACCATTCAGACGAGGGTTGGATTTGACTGTGCAGTTGACATTATGTTGAAGACTTTTCTTTCTCTACAATATGTTGATGTTATAATTCCCTTTTTTTTCCTTAAGTTTCAAATGCCATGATGACTGCTGCAGATAAAAGGCTAGGTCGAGATTGATAATAGTGATTCTGATTTACAATCTTATTTATGATAATTATTATTTTAATATTATATTAATTGTGGAATTTAAGTTGTGCTTTTGTGGTCGCATCAATAGGTTGCGTCACTAGCGATTCAGGGGTCGCATAGCCATATTCAAGGATTGCATAGCTAGAGATGAAGGCGTAGATAAAGGGTTTCTGACGAGCTGATCTAGTGAGCGAGTTACAGTGCTTTAGACTAGGGTGATTAATTTAATGAATTGTTGGGTTGGATTTTCTGAGTTGTGATTGTGTTTACATGAGTTGAGTTTTTCATGGATTTGGGATTTTTAATAAGTAAGGTATCTACTTGAAACGATTTTCAGATTGATTTTGAGCTAAAGTTTTGTGTTTGATTTGAGGATTTTAGATTTTAATTGTAATGTTGTTCGGTTTTTTTTTTAACCTTTTTTTTTTGTAATTGGATTGAAATCGTATTTTTTTTCATTTGAAGGGTAATTTGGTCATTTAAAAAAATTCAAATAGTAGTCAATGCAAGTATTTGATTGAGGATACTTTAAAACCAATCTGAATAATTGAAGGATTCTTTTCAAATTACAAAAACAAAACTAAAATATGGATAAAACTACGAGACTATTTTGAAATTATCTATGTTTATTATAATCAAGTTCTTATACGGGGGCGAAGCCAGGATTTTTTTTTTTAGGGGGAACTTAAGATAGAAGTAAAACGAAATATGGGGGGGGGGGAGGGGAGGCGCAAGTAAGGAAAATCTACATGCAGTTTTTTTCTAATTGCAAAACTTGTCTACAATATAATAAAAAGTAAAAAGTTTAGGGGGTTCATATTCCCTTTCTGACCTTCAAGTATGTCCGCCTTTGTTCTTATGAATATTAGATATTTGAACATTTATTTGACTAATCAAATTCTTGATTAGTTTATTAATATACACGTAAACACACAGAGAGTACTCCATATTAATTTCCCTACTAGTGTCGAGATTTTAGATTAAGCTTACATTTAAGAGGAAATATCTTATCTCTTGTTTCTTTGTCCTAATCATTTTAGGAGCTTTTTGGATTACAATCCGAATAAATTTTTTTATTTAATTTATCTTGATATACTAACTACACTAACAAAAAGTCAATATGACCATAGTGAAATATAGTTTGGATTTCTATACAAACGAGCGCTTACCTTGCCAAACACACTAGCAAACAAATATTAGAAAAGTGCGATGAAAATAAATTAAGAAGTACAATAAGGTAAGCCATTTAAACTAAAAAATTTATATGACTTTTATTTTGAGTTGAAAAGTCAAAATCTTCAATTCAGATTGTAGTTCAAATTAATATTTAGATAAGAGTTTGGTTTACACAATTTGACTTGATATTTAAGATAGAAAATTTAAATTAGGAATTTAAAAATGTGCATTTTATTGTAGCAATAGTATTTAAAACATTGTAAGATGAATGCTTAAACATTTTGTGATCTATCTTAAATCATATGCAAACAACAGAAATGTAATAAGAATACTTAATAATTAATATTTTGTGATAATACTTAATAATTAATATTTTGTGATCTATCTAAATCATATACCAAACAACACTATAGTAAGTCTTTATACACACATGGGGATAAATTGAAAAGAAAATAAAGATGGATAAAAAGATGTGAGATCTAGGTAATCCTATTTTTTATTAGATGAGATATTTTGTCTAAGATCCGAATATGATGTTTGTTTCTTAGTAAGAAAATGAGAACTTCTGTTGTGGATGTTTTTATGGTGAAAAATAATTCTAAGTTATCGGATTAATCTTTTTAAGATGGAATGTTCACTGGAAAAGTTGATATGACAACTTAAAATAGAGTGGTGAATTAGCATAATAAGCTGTTCTGAAAAAAAAAAAGGCTTTTTACATTTTAGCCTTTATTCCAAAAAAAATTAAGAATATAGCAATGGTCCATTTTAGCCCTTTATTCAAAAAAATTTACTAGCCATAATCCATTTTAGCCCTTATTCCAAAAAAATTTAACTCTTATTCCAAAAATTAAAAAAATAGCCATAGATGAATTTCATCACTTCTAATTATTTGATGACTTTTTTTTAGTTATTGATAACATTGACTATATTTTTAAATCACCTAAGGAGAATGATCATTTCTTATAATTTCTCGTAGATTGATTATAGAGAATTTCCTATGAAAATATCCAAAATTACTCCGAATAATTTTTTTTTCTGTTTAAACTATATTGTTATAGTAATTACACTAATAAAAAGTCAAATTTAAATTATGTTGCTACATTAATCCTTTGTTTGCCTCCCTCATCCTCTCCGTTCCAATTATTTTTTTTCAATCATTTTTTCAACTTTCCTAATCTCAATGTACTATCATTAAATTGCAACCGTTTTAGAATAAATGGAATGTTTATCCTAAAAATTTACTAGCCATAATCAATTTTAGCCCTTAATCCAAAAAAAAAATTAACTTTTATTCCAAAAATTAAAACAATAGCCATAGATGAATTTCATCACTTATAATTATTTGATGACTTTTTTTAGTAATTGATAACATTGACTATATTTTTAAATCACCTAAGGAGAATGATCATTTTTTATAATTTCTCGTAGATAGATTATAGAGAATTTCCCATGAAAATATCCAAAATTACTCCGAATAATTTTTTTCTATTTAAACTATATTGTTATAGTAATTACACTAATAAAAAGTCAAATTTAAATCATATTGCACATTAATCCTTTGTTTGCCTCCCTCATCCTCTCCGTTCTATTTTATTTTTTTCTATCATTTTTTCAACTTTCCCAATCTCAATGTAATATCATTAAATTTCAACTGTTTTAGAATAAATAGAATGTTTATCCCAAATAATTCATAAATAACATGTTGAGTATTCTTAAGGGAAAATCCCTAAATAATCTTTATGTTTTGCAATAATTCTCATTTCGTCATTGTGTTTTTGAAAATTCCAAAATAATCCTTGTATTTATTACATTTGACACCAAAATATACTTTGAAGTAAATTTCAATTGACTTTTTTTTGTATAAAAAGACTATATTACCCTCCAACTTTTATTTCATTAGATCTACGTACTTAAATTTTTAATTTTAACTTATTTCAAAAATAAAATCAAAAAATATAACACAATTACATACAATCTAACCAACTAAAAAACTCATCAAAACTCAAAATTAGATGGCTAAAACTTTTCAAAATTTCAATAATACCCTAATTTAAAAATTCTTTAAAATATTATATGAAATGTAGTTTGGGTATTTTAACAATAAGTCAATTGAAATTTACCTCAAGGTATGTTTTAGTATCAAATGTAATAAACACAAATATTATTTCGGAATTTTCAAAAACACAAAGACGAAACAAAAATTCTTGCAAAACTCAAAGATTATTTGGAGATTTTCCCTATTCTTAACGTGAGATGTAAAAACTAAAAAAGAAAAAAAAAAGAAAAAAAAAAACAGAGAATAAATTTCACCAACCGGAAAAGGGCGGGCTCCAAAATTGTACACGAAGTCGGAAGCGCCATTGCGAGCAAGATACCATGCGACGCGTATACACCAACAAATATGCACCTACACTGCTACACATACTCACGTGTACATCCCATCAATCAACTTAACAAAAATTCCGATCCAACGGTAGACAAGCCTCCAAAATCACAATACAGTACAACAACACGTACGCTCGACCACACTCTACTCCCTTAACACCCTCACGCAAATGGACCACTAGCCACGTGTCACATAACCGTCCAAAGCAAAAAATAAAAAAAGAAAAAGAAAAAAGAAAATCTGAAACCCTAGTGCAATATTAATCCCGCGCAAAACTTACAAGAGAGAGAGAGAGAGAGTGTTTTGAAACCCTTTCTCTCTCATATTCCCGCTTCTCTCTCTCTCTCTCTCTCTCTCTTCTTAAGAACGCTCTGAAAAATCTCAAACCCTAGCTTTCTCTCTCAACAAAATATCTCTCTCTCTCTCTCTCTCTCTCTTTCTCTGCGAAGCTCTCGTCTCTCTCTTCTCAATTCTCACCGAGTTCGAGCCATGAATCGGAGGACTCGCGCGGGTCACAGAGCGTCGCCGCCGAGCCGGAGCGAGCCGTACCTCAAGTACCTGAAGCCCGGAGCGCTGGCTCAGATCAGAGACTCGCGGATCATCGCCAGATCGCACAGGATCGTCGCGATGTCGCGCCAGATCCGATCTCCGTCGTCGTCGCTGTCGCCGCCGGCGTCTCCGCCGTCGACGCCGGGTCAGCCTCCGGTCGCCGCCATGGAAGGCTTTCCGTGCTTCTCCGTGAGAGTGTACGGGTACGGACCTAGGTGTCCGCAGAGGAAGAAGCTCGTCGCGGCGAAGTCGGTGTTGTTTCCTACTTCCAGTCCTGTGCTTGTTGATGCTTCCGATCCGATTATCGATGTATTCGGTGGCGGCGATATCGCTGCGCATTGATTGTATTCTTTAATCTGTGAAGTTCTATTGAATTTTTGTCCCTTTGTTTTTTTTTCTCAATCATTGTTGTAGATTACATTGTTATTGTAGTTGGTATTTGGAAATGTGAAATGTGAAAAAAAAAAAAATCTTAGAAACTGATATCAGTAATAAAATCACAAACAGGTTTTTCCTTACAGATCTGTTCTGTTGTGGTTGATTTTGCGCATCGAGTTCGGTTATTTATTTATGTTTAGCAAAGATGGGAAGCCTAGAATTTTACTTATTTATTGTTCTGTTGTGGTGTATATTGGAATTTATATCGTATGCTTGCATTTATATGACGGTTCTTTAAGAATTTTGTTACTATCTAGTACGTAGACTTTGAATTCATGGCTAGTGGCAAAAAAATTATTGTGATTTGGAAGCTCTAGTCTTCAATTTTTCTTGTAAATATGGATTAATACTCTAGTGTTTCTGAGCAGCAATACTCTGCAGAGTAGGTGCATTATTTGTTTAATTAGCACCACAACGATATAACTCTTCATTAGTTTTAAGTTTCATTACCGGAATTTGTTTCTTTGTGTTCGTTGTGGTTTGTGCTTACTTCATGTCTGAATTATCCTTGTATTGCCCTTAGTAAATTGATGTAATGATTGTTTAGGTATAATTTAGAACTTAGAATTGGCTGATTGGTTTGAACTTTGAACTGAACTCTGCAGTAATATTGCAGTACTGTATTGGGTATGTTGCAAGAATGTTGTCATAGATTCACTGGGCTAGAAACCAGAAGTTAGATATCATTATGTTGGGAAGATCTTATTGTCTTAGGAGTCTATGTCCAACACATTATGAATACCATTTAAGACCAATACTTAGTCAGGTTTACCATTTGTTGTAATGCTGATAAAATCAATTTGCAGCTTGATCTTGGATGGGAATTTAAGTAGGTAAACTTATGTGGATGAACACAATGCCATTGCCATTTGCCAACTTACAGGTGTTGCTAAAGGTTCCATTCCTTTTGATGCTTATTTAATTTTGTTCATTATTGCTGGCTATTGCCCTTTGGTTTTCTGCATTTTCAATATGCATATGGGACCTGAAATTTGTTGTGATTTTTCTTAAATATGGTTTTGATTGCATCCTTGTAGTAGGCTAAGAACATATGTTTTTAATGCCTGTAAGTGGTTCATCTAACACGTGTTTTGGATAATACTAGGTTGCGCTGAAGATAGTAACATTGCTGATAAAACAATCAGGGCTTTTGCAATTCTTAAGTAGACCTTATTCTTTTTTGCTGTGGAAACTGTTCTGTTGGTTGTGCTTGCCCTTTGCAGCTTTGTGGTCAAGCTTCTGAGAAGCTGGCTGTAGGACTCACTGAATGTAGTGAAACATGAAGATGAATGTTCATATTCATGCATTTTGTACCTTAGATAAATGAAGAGATTCTTGAAAGGCCCTGAGCAGAATTCCTTGTTTTGTTTTTTGCTTGACGTGCTTTGTGCTAGTCCTTGGTCTTTATCCTTAGATGGTCCTTTTTTTAATCCTAATCGTTCATGGCATCAATTTCGTGAATCATTTCATGGCAATTTGCATGGGCGGTTAAAAGTTTTCATCATAAAATCACCAATTTAAAGCTTTGTACTTTTACTCCTGCATTCCTTTGATGGTAGGACTTACAGTTAGGGACTCAAGTTACATCTTTAGTCAATCTCGCATCTTCATGAATCGTGATTGGCTAGATCTGCCGGATTAATTGCTTGTGATTTTTCAGTACTTTCGGAATTTTTTGTTGCACATTTTTGTGTTTCTACAGTTAATTAGGGAATTAAATTTGCATAACGTTTGCATCTTTTGATACTCCTATAGGGGATACACTGCCTAGATTCAATTACTCAACTTCCCAAAGAAGTTTCGGCTTTTAAAGATTTGTCTCAACTTCAATTGCTCGTTAGGCCATGTTTGTAGGTTTTTTCATAGGTCTACCGAGAGTGTTGACCATAAGTGAGTTTTATTATAAATTTGAATTATTATTTCATTGGCAAATGAGGTCATGTGAACGCGGTTTTTGTGTAGAGACGAAGTCTCAAGAGTTTTGACGGTTTAATAATAAATGGTGTTTGGAACCGGATGGCATTGGCAACTACTTTCAAATTTGGCCATGAATACTGAATAGATTGATGAAGCTCAACATATGAAAAGATCAACCATCCACTCATGAGGATATTTAATTGTGAACAGTACTATTATCACTACTTGTATAGCATATCATTATACCGTAGAATTTTGAGACTCGGTGCCAGTATACCATAGGGTCTTTTTTTATTTTTTATTTTTATTTTATTTTTTTAGTCTCACTTGTAAACAGTCTAAACCTTAGAAAATTCTGAAACAAATTCAAAGACTAAAATCTGAAATTGATTTGTCAAGTCTATATTTTGAAATATGGAAATCTGTTAACAAATAAATTAACTATTTTAGTTTTTTAAACAACCATTGGGAAAGGAAACATATACTGCATTCTACTCTTTTGAATATTATTGGTGAGTGTTTATCACTCTTTTAGTATGTATATTTTTTCACCAAAGCATTATTGGGGAGTGTTTATGCCATATATTTTTATTAAATAATAAACTTGCCCTTGCATTTGATCAGAATGACAAAGTACATTATTTCTTGAAATCTTGCCAAAAATATACCTTGTTTTATCGTTCAATTTTTCTTTTAGATTACTTTTTTCATTATTTGTGTATAAAATTTTAAAATTTTATAAAAGATACGATGATTATAAATGTCTCACGTGCTAAACATTTTTTTTATTCTTGTTTGGTTCCATCATTTAGATGACTTTAACCCTTTGTTTAGGGTGACCATTTTGGCCATTCCATCTCATTTTTTTAGATGGAAAAAATGGTTTGAAAATGATTTGGAATGATTTGAAAATATGATGTAAGAATGGTTTGACTTTACAAATTTCGAGGTGGTATGAATGGTTGAGATTTAATGATATTGTATAAATGATACGATGACTATAAATGTCTCACGTGCTAAACATTTTTTCTATTCGAGGTGTATAAAATTTTATAAAAGATACGATGATTATAAATGTCTCACGTGCTAAACATTCTTGTTTGGTTCCGTCATTTGGATGACTTAATTTCCATTTTGACAATGTCAAAATTGATTATTTTGTACTCATCCAGATGGTTCGTACAAAGATGCTAATCATTTTCAAATACATTCAAATAGTTTGTAGAATGAGTTGGAAATGATTTGGTAAACCATTTGGATAGTTTCGGACTATTCAAAATCATTTTGACCTCTAATAATAAAGGCCGAAACAACCCAAAATTGATGCATTTTGTTACTGTTGCAAGTCATCCAAATTAAGGATTTAGCCGTAACATGCTTGTAACATAAAGATGATACACGTATGTTACACGTTACATATTATGTTACACGCATGTTATGGCTAAATCCTTAATTTCATGAAACTATGACTAATTCTTAAAAGGGAAGATTTGGGTTTTAGCCATTTTTAAGCTCATGTTTCAAAAATTTAGCCATAGTTTCACGAATTTAAGGAATTAGCCATTTTCATTGTGTAATAATTTTTGTTACATGGGTAACAATTTTTGTTACCCGTATAACAAAAATTGTTACTGGGCATAACAAAATTTGTTACACGGGTAACAAAATTTATTACACGGGTAACAAAAATTATTACACAACGAAAATGGCTAATTCCTTAAATTCGTGAAACTATGGCTAATTCTTTGAAAAATAACCAAAAATTTGGCTAAATCCTTAAAAATCTCTTCTTAAAAAAATAGCCAAAAGTTTGATTAAACTCTTAAAAATCTCTTTGAAATAATGGGTGAGTTGCAAAAATAGGCCAAAATTAAATGTTTGTTTTAAATGATAGCTTGTGTTTCAAAAAATTAAAAAAATGGCCATGTTACAAATTGTATAATAGAAAAGTATCACACAAAATTTAATAGATATATAAATATTTGTAAGATATTATTTAACACTTCAAAAAATAATGGGTAAAACTTGAAGTGTTACAAAATGAAAATATCTTTCAAATATTTACAGATGTGTTATATTTTATGTGACACTTTTTTGTTATACAATTCGTAACATAGCTATTTTTTTTAATTTTTGAAACATGGGCTGGACTTTAAAAACAATTTTTTTTTGGCTATTTCCTACGATATACTCCATTAGTTTAAAGGGAATTTTAAGAAAATAGCCACTTTTTAGAAAATGATCGCAAAAAATAGCCACAGTTTAAAAAATTTTAAAAATTGGCCCTTTTATAAATTTTTTACATGTGTCAGAAATTTTCTTACAGCAATTTTTATGTGTAATTTTGTTCTTATAGCTACTTTTTAAATTTTTTGAAATTATTTTTTAAAAACACAAAGTCCAAAATGACTATTAACGTAACTGACCCTAGTTTAAATTCAAATTTCTAGATGAAATCATTTGGATTTTTCCTACAATTTAAATATCTATTTTTAATTTAGGATTTATCATATTACCTTAAAACTTAAAATAATTAAATAATTATTATTTTAACCTGCATAATAATTATCGCAATATGGATAGTTTCACGTGGCGATCTTGGGCTCAGTCAGGGTCTAACAATTGAAAACATAGTGTAGGAACTAGTTTTTATACACCCGCATAGCGTGTGTTGAGCACGTGTAAAAAAATATAATGGCTAAAAATATGACAAAAAGACAACAAAGTATATTTTTTTTATGTTTTTTTTAAATGATATTTTTATAATTTTGAATAATTAAGGAGTTAAATTTATCATTTAATATAAATACAGAGACTCTTTTAAAATTTTTTAAACTTAAAAAATAAAAATAAAAGCTTATAACAAATAAAACAAATAAAAAATAGTTATGGTAAAAAAAAAGTATATAACAATGGGTGTCGAAATATTGAGAAAAATATTATGAATCCAATTGTGTCGAAATTTTTTTTTTCGAGATCATTACGACAAAAAAATAGTTATTGAAATGATTAGAACACAAAAGTAAAAAAGAAAGAACGAGGAGAGGGAATGTGCAAAAAAGTCCCCCTAAATTTACGCAAAAACTCTACAAAACTTTTCAAAAACCCCTAAGAGTGGCCCTCAAATGCAATTTTTTTAAGAAAAAAAGAAAAAATAGGGACACCAAGTGTCGTTCATAGGGAACGCCACGTGTCGTCACAGGGGATGCCACGTGTCGTCCTTTGTTAGCCGTTTCTGACAAAAAGGGAAAAAACATATAGGGACTTAGTAGATTAGATAGAAAAGCGAATAAAATAACTCTAACAAGAACATACACACGTATGGAAGTGGGATATGTTGAACTAACGAAAGTATTTCTTAAAAAAAAGTAAATAAATTAAATTCCAATAGAATGTATCGTGCACAGATAGAAGTGAGGTACGTCTGACCAAAAAAGAGAGTGGGCAAGAAAAGGATAAGTCTATGCAGTTGGAGAGAGATCGAAAAATGTGGTATCAATGTTGACGTCGTAAGGATCAGAAGGGCTCTCGGCAATTGGAACTTGCCATCTTCTCACCGTCACCCTCCTCGTCGAACTCAAGGGCACGGGTCTTAAAAGAAAAATCAATAGGCAAGTTAGGACTGAACATTATGAGTTGCGTCTTGAAATCCGTCATACTTTTCCATATTCCTCTATATATTACAGATGTTTTCTTGAACTCCTCAATCACGTGCGCTATCTGCTCAGGGAGACTATCCTTTAAGAGGCCGTGGGCGCATTTCTCCTGGCCTAGTTTGAGGATGAATTAATAGGGTGCCAAAGATGACCATCTTCAAATCATTCATCCAAACTAAATTTTTAGCATGCTCATCTAGATTTTGATACAGACGTTTCACACGCAGAATTAGTGGTATGTTCCTTAATCCTTTAGCTAGACTCATTCATTTACCTCTGTTGAACTTTTTTTCTTCTGCAATCTCTATATACATCAAACGAGGTAATCAACTCATCCTCATAGAATAATCTATTTAGTACACAATCAGAAGGACAAACATATAAATTTTTTTTTTTGCCTCGTACGTAAATGAAGCCATTTCATTACCTTCCGAAAACTTTTTATTTTTATTTTTTATTTTTATCAACAAGCCAAGTAATTTTGAAAATCCTTTATCACTCAAATTATTATGAGCTTTGAAGTTATATGATTGAACTAATGCTCATATTTTGGTGAACTATTCGCAACACCATAAAGTTATTTCTCAGTATTTGATAATAACTCATGTAAAGTTTTTGAAATATTAACAAGTTAGTCATTCATTGCATCTTCTACCATGTCTCGAAGATAATCATCGAATTCATTGATATCCTTTAAATATGATCTTTTCTGACTATTATCTTCATTAATTTTAGCTTCTTCTTCTTCCCCATGGAATATCCATGTTCCCTGAGTTTGATCTATCCCTTTAAAAAAATATATGTCCTTTTAGTTCCTCAACAGACATATTTATCATATTACTGCAATCTAAACATGACACCTCATAGAATCTTGACCATCAACATAATCTAAATCAAAGTTATAAACTCATCAAACCCTAACTTAAACTCTTCCGATATTCTATATGATGGCATCCAATTTTTATCAATTGTTATATAGAAAACACCTAAATAAGTTAAAAATAAATAAAAATATCTAATTAAAAAATGTACATATAAATATACATATACAATATGCGTGCGCGCATATATATATATATATATATATATATATAAAATAAAAAGTTATTATAAAAATCAAATTTTACAAAGCTCAAAAAAAAAATTCAATTGGATAAAAATCAATTTATCTCTCAATCCCAGACACATATATAGTCGCGAGTTATAAATGATAGCAGTAAAACAAAACAAAGTTATTAGACAAACAAATTGTAATATTTCGAGATATATATATATATATATATATATATATATATATATTAGGAGTCCCTGATAGATTATGACGCCATATAAAAATTACATTAAATCTTGAAGGGAAAAAAACATTAAATAGGATTGAAACGCAATAAAATGCTAGATGATAACATTCTGTCATTAGAATTTTTAAGAATTTTCCATTTTATATTCAATTTTAAAAAATAATAAAATGCTATAAGAATTTTTCCCTTATTTATTCACATAAATCATAATACTTAATGACCATGAAGAATAAAATAATAGAACTATCATACGTGTAAAGTGTGTACTCTGTTTGTTACGCAGGTATCTTCAGTAAGGGAATGAGAATCCTAAGATTATCGTGTTTGTTACGTGTTTATTTTAATTTAAGATACCCGGGTATTTGATTCTCATGGGTATCAGACATGGGTAATCTGAATACTGTGGAAGGAGGTGGGTTTCAGATTACCTTCTATCTAATAATCAGGGTAATCTTAATAAAATCAAAATTAAGACTTAATTATCCTTTTATCTTTCAACATAAAAAAATACGTTGACCCAAAAAAAAATAAAAAAAAACACACACAAATCTCAACAAAATCAAGATCACGTCCCAGCAAAAAAAAAAAAAGCTACTTCGCATTCAAAGCTTGAAACGTCAAGCAAGTAAGTCATTTTGTTTTTTTATAACTCTGAATGCAACTCATCGTGTTTTGGGTAGCGTATTTGATGGTTCTTGTTTTATTATTATTATTATTATTATTATTGGTGCATGTGCTTTGTTTTTCAAGGCACTTGCCTTGTAGAAAAATAAGAATTTGCTTGTCTATGTTTCTCTCTTTTTTATTTTATTTTATTTTATTTTTTATTTTGGGTTATCCGTGGTTACATATATTGGGAATTGCTTGCTTGCAAACCATAGTTATGAGAGAATCTTTATACTGTTGTTTACATTACTGAATTATGTCATAGCAACTTAGCAAGCAATATCAACGCATAATTTATACTCACATATATGTAAGCGGTGTCTTTCTTTTTCCTCGTGTATATAAGGCTGCTAATTGGTCAAGCACACACAAGAGAGAGTGTGTGTTTATATATATATATATATATATATATATATATAATTTTTAAGGTTTATGACAGATTGGTTCACTTAGGTTTAAGCTTTGTGTTTTTTTGTTGGACTACATGACTGGGTGTTGGGAGGTGTTAATTCTTATTATTCGGTTATTAATATATTATCACGGCATATGAGATTTAAAAAGTGGTTAATGCTTGAAGTGGAAGTGTTATAGTCCTGCTTGATGTATTTATTTAAAACAAGAAGGTAGATAGAGATTGGCTGGTTTTTTTTTCTCTAGTCTGCTATTGATCTCTTATAGAAGCCTTTTCACTTTCCTTCCAGTTATTTTCTATTTCTTTACATTTCTAAAACACAAAAAATAGAGTAGGTTGATAAAAAGTGTGATTTTTATTAGGAATTTGTTTAAAATATTTGAACGTTTTTTTTTCTATTTGTGGATTGAGACCAAGCTTTAAGAATTTTTTATTCATTGAAATTAGAGATTTTTATTCATGATCTTTTATTTTTATATTAGTTAACATATGCCCACTTTTGTTATTATCAATTTAAATAATAAAAAAAAGAGTTTCGTATTTCAATTTAATAATTGTTGTTCTTTACTATTGGTTTTTGTATTTGTTTTTGTTTTTGAAAATTTTTTACTGTCATTATAATAACATATTTCTGTTTAAAAATTATTGTTCTTTATTGAGGATATATTTGTCCACATATTAAAATAATATTATATTCTTATGTTTAACCAAATAATGTAATTCAACATTCCTAAGAATCTTAATTAAAATTATAATTCACAACCAAACGCTATAAAGATTACTGGGTATCTTATTACTGAAGATTACTATGTACCAAACGGCCTCTAAATTAAATCCTTAACAATCTCACAAACTTATCAATTACTTGCTCTCTCTTTGTTCACTCTTGTTATGAAAATATCTCACAAAATATTGATATACTTATAAAAAAAAAAGTTACTATCTTTAGTATTATTTTTCACCTAATGAATCCTACAAAGATTCAAATTGGAGTCCTAGAATTGTTTATCGTATAACAAAGCTTTCAAAATAATAATAATTATAATTCTATCAAGACTCCAAGTTCGACGATTGAATTGGATGAAGGTCAATCTATTTTTATAAGTTTAGATGACGGTTATTTAAAGACATCATTTATACCTTTAAATATTACGGTGTTTCGCAAAAAAACAATTACAGGGTGATTTTATTTTAGCGCCAGTTATGTAAATAGTTATTTTGGACTGTGTTTTAAAAATAATACCAGTTTCAAAAAATTTAAAAATTAACCATAACACATGTAAGAAATTTCTAACAATAATAAAATTACACATAAAAATATTGTAAGAAATTTTTTGACACACGTAAGAAATTCATAAAAAGGTTAATTTTTAAATTTTTTTGAAACTGTGACTATTTTTGAAAATTATTTTCTAAAAGATAGCTATTTTCTTAAAATTCATTTTTAAATTATTTTATTTTTAAAAACTTAAAATTTTATATTGAAATTATTGTTAAATTAGAATTGAGATTTATGAGATGAAAATGTTTTCTATCATAGTAAAATATTTTAAAATAATATTTTAACATTAGAAAGAGTGTTTAAAAGTGAATTTTTTTACGTTAGTTAGGTAAATAATTATTTTGGATTGTGTGTATTTAAAAAATAATCACAATTTCAAAAAAAATTAAAAATTAGTCATAAAAAATTTTGTACACACATAAGAAATAGCTAGTTTTTAAAATTTTCAAAACTGTGTAATTTTTTAAAAATTGGCTATTTTCTTAAAATTCTCATTTTTTTAAACAAATTTAAAATTGAAGGTTAATTTATGTAAAACAAAACAAACATCTATTTTACTAAAAAAAAAAAAAAGAAATCTCAATGCAAAATAGATACTTTAGCTTGGCAAACTCTTTGGTCTCTCTCTGTCTCTGTGTATCGTTACTCGGAAAGAAAGAAAGAAAGAAAGAAAATCTGGTCCCAAATCTCTCGCTCTCTCTGCGTAGCTACCAAGCCAACCAAAGACACACACACACGCACACATATATCACTATATATAAATATATATATATACATACAGATATATATTGCTGTGTACGAACACGCAGAGAGAGTTCATTTTTCTCTCTCTCTCGCACAGTTCTCAGACGAACCAAATTTTGCAAAGCAAAGCCAACAATGGCTGAACCCAAAACCAAGTACGATCGCCAGCTCAGGTACTTCCTTTCTCTCGCTTTGTCTTCAATCATTGCACTATTTTGCCCTAACTTCCACTACTCTCAATCTGTTTGATTTTTTTTTCCTTTTTTCAGTTAAGATTAGGAAGATGTTTCATGGAACTGTTTTTTTTTTAATTTATTTAAATTTTTTTAGTTTGGAGTGTAATTTTGAGTTCCGTTGCTGATTTTTAATATGTTGCAATTAATTTAGAATATTGTGTCTTGGAATTTGAGTCCAAAGTAAGCTTTGAGATTGTTTTAGGGCATTTTAAATCGTGAATTAGTTCATTTCTAGAGATGATTGATTATGGTGATAGTGAGAGAGTTGCATTTTGAGAGAATTTTAGAGCTGAAATGGGTTTTTAGTGTAAGGTATTTGTACAGATGTAAGGTCAAAGTTAAAGCTTCTACTGGGACTTTTTATAGTTAGTATGTGATATATGGCACATAAATTTTATTTTGCCATGGAAAATAGAATGTAGTGATTCTGATTTATATTACACGGACTTGATTTGTTATTGTATTGCACAAATGAAAAGTAGGATCTTGTGCTTGGTTTATATTACTGGACTCCTTAACATAAATATGTTATAATTGGCAATTCGTTTTTGCTTTTTCGCTTTTGGGATTTTATGTTTACTTAGGATGGTTAGCTGGGATTTCATTTTCTGCTGAGTTGAAGTTAGACTCTTGCCGTCTGGTTAGAAGCTCCAGATTTGGTGGCATTTGTTTTCTTTGCACTAGCCAAACAAGAGATCTGGATATGCGTGAGCGAACTGGTTTTTAGAATTTGTGAGTTGATCAGTAATTTCGTGTGTGGAAATTTGCAGAATATGGGGTGAACAAGGACAGGCTGCCCTTGAGAAAGCCAGTATATGTCTGCTCAATTGCGGTCCTACTGGTTCCGAGACACTAAAAAATCTTGTGCTCGGTGGGGTTGGAAGCATCACTGTGGTGGATGGATCTAAAGTTGAGGAAGGCGATCTCGGAAATAACTTCATGGGTATGTTTCTCTTGGCGTTTCATGTATTTACTTTATAGTTTTCTATCCTCATTATAGTTGGATATTGTTAGTTGATGAATCAAGCCTTGGGCAATCAAAGGCAAAATGTGTTTGCGCGTTTCTTCAAGAGCTTAATGATGCTGTTAAGGCCAAATTCATAGAAGAGTATCCAGAGGCGCTAATTGAGAAAAAACCTTCCTTTTTCTCTGATTTCACCTTGGTTGTAGCCACTCAGGTACGTAGTTATGTTGTTGATCTTGACACAATGGCAATTTATGGGACATGTTTTGGGATAAGAGTGATGCATTTCTGTAGAAAGTACGTTGCAATGTTGAAGAAATTATTCTCTTTCGTAGCATAAACTACTTTTGCAATTAGTTCCTTAACATCCTGGTTTGTGTATCATGGATTTTTGCAATTTGCTACTTCTAAAAAATTGTTAAAAAATTCTACTGCCAGAAATTTTATAGTTACAATGTGTAAATGATCAATAAACAATAACAATGCCATTGTGGCTTCTACTAGCTGTTATACCACAACCTTGTTTTCGGTTTTTTGTTTTAACAATAAAATGATTCTTAGCCACATTTGGTTTCCAGGTGGTCACATTCTTAGTCACATTATATGTGGTTTTGCATTTTTAAGCTGCTTATTTCTTTGCTTTTAAAACATTTCCTTCTTTATGCTCTGAATTGCTTTAGTATCTCAGTAGGAACCTATACCTCTTGTGTCTATAGAACATTTCTTGTGGTTTCTAAATGTTGAATTTACTAATGGAGTTTTTTTTTTCCCAACTGTATCAGCTAGTGGAAGATTCGATGATAAAGCTTGACAGAATCTGTCGGGAGGCAAACATAATGCTGGTTTTTGCTCGCTCCTATGGCTTAACTGGGTTAGTACGAATTAGTTTGAAGGTAACTGTTATGGTATTGTTGTTGAAACTATTCTACGTTTTTGGTTGTTATACGAAGTGGGATTCGAAGTTTGGAGCTTTTGTCTATAATCAGAGTATTGAGAGAAATGAGATGACCAATGAGTTATCTTCTTGATTCATGAAATTCTTGATGTTAAACTTAACAGAATTTCTTTTACCTTTCTTTTATGATTAGATTTAGTAGAAATGCTTTCAGGGTACTATAGCATATCAAAAACTTTCGTTCGGGGTAAAATGTTCATTTTTCACCTGACTCTGGCAGGAACATACTATTATTGAATCAAAGCCCGATCATTTTCTGGATGACCTTCGGTTAAATAATCCTTGGCCTGAGCTCAAGAGGTATGGATTTTGTTTCGGAGTGTCCAGAGGGGAAATGGAGGAGATTGTTTAATCATGTAAATGGTCATTTTGGGGTTGGTCCCCCTTTTCCCATTTACTTCTTTTTTCCCCCTTCGTAGCGTGTACTCTTTTTTTTTTTGGGGGAAATATAAAATATCCACGTTGTCTCTTTCTCAAATCATTGGTTTCCCCAACTTGTCTTAATAATAATTTTTTTCCCTCTGACTCTGAAATTTATTTCTGATAGGTTTGCAGAAACCATTGATTTGGATGTTACAGATCCAGTTGCCCACAAGCACATACCATATGTTGTCATTCTTGTCAAGATGGCGCAAGACTGGGCCAAGAGCCATGGTGGTTCCCTTCCCTCAACCAGAGAGGAGAAAAAAGAGTTCAAGGTTTATTGCTTGATATTATTTTGTGTTTTACTTATTTCTATATTAACTTCACGAATATGTAAGCTTATTCTGCTACAAATATTTTAGGAGCTTCTTAAAGCTAGGACGGTTGCAATAGATGAAGATAACTACAAGGAAGCTATTGAGGCTTCCTTCAAAGTCTTTGCTCCTCGTGGAATTAGTATGTATACAACTAATCATGATTCCAATTTTTTTTTTATCAAATTCATATTTAAACTTGTTATATGTATGCAATAATTATTTCTTTACCACAATGGGTTCCTATCTTTGAAACATTTTACCTAGGTTGGTATCCTCCACAAATATATAAGGTCATAGATTTGTTCGTGATTCTCAAGTTGTAATTTGGACCCAAAATACAATCTTTTGATGTTATGACCGAGGAAATTGTATTGCCTTGAAACCTTGTTTTTCGATGACACTTTCATTAACCAGCAGGCTGAATCTTCTTCTCTGCATTTCAGGTTCTGATTTAAAGCAGATCATTAATGATAGTTGTGCTGAGATTGATACAAATTCATCAGATTTTTGGATGATGGTGGCAGCTTTAAAGGTTTGTTGAACCAAATATTTTTCTTGTATGTACGCTTAAGTTGTCTGAGTTGCAATATGTGGTAAAACTCAAGGTCGGCATGGACATTGTTGGAGGCTTAACTGTTTCCAATAACTGTAGATAGAACCTGCCTTTGCTTACCTTCCTTTTCCCATAAAATGTCTCTCTTTATTCCTCTTTCTTGTACCCTTTTTTATGAGATTTTTCCCCTTTGATGGGCTAATTTATGGTTTCCTTTGAGAATATTATTTTCCTAAAACATACCAGAACAAGTGTTCTTTGTTTTCAGATGCCTGTAAATCGTAGTTGTCCCGGTCCTATATGACCTCATCCATCCAAATCTTTCATGTATCAAGTTCAATTTTCAGAGATTTAACTCTGATTTCCTTATGCTTTGTTGGATTTAAAGTTGTTAGATTGGAAACATACTTTGGCTCGCAGGAATTCATTAAAAATGAAGGTGGTGGTGAGGCACCTTTGGAGGGATCAATACCAGATATGACATCGTCAACTGAGTTAGTTATCTAAATCTATCCTACCCAGTTTTATGATGCCATTTTCTCAACTTGTACTCTTAATATTCTAATGCTATAGCTGTTTCAAATATCTTGTAGGCATTATGTTCATTTGCAGAATATTTACCTAGCCAAAGCTGAGGCTGATTTTCATGCTATTGAGCAACGAGTTAAGAGTATTCTGAAGAAAATTAGTAGAGATCCAAATAGCATTTCAAAAGCTACAATAAAAAGCTTTTGTAAGAATGCAAGAAAGCTGAAAGTAAGTGATTACCTTCCAATTTATCGTATAGTTGTGCATGTCTCCTTGGCTTGTTGGCAAGGCCGGATCTACGTGGGGGCCTGTGAGGGCACATGCCCTACTAAACTTTTTAAAATTTCAATTTTAGCCCTATAATTATAGAAGAATTTCAAATAATCTTTCATAGGCCCCCTTGAATTTTTTAAAATTTATATTTTACCTCTATAATCAAAGAAAATTTTCAGATAAATCATTCTTGTGTCCCCATTCAATTTTTTTTATTTATGATTTTGTCTATAAATTTTTTGTAAAAAATTTCAATTTCACCCAATATAATCTATATATATAATATAATTTTTACTTTTTGCTTATTTATAATTTAATATATTGTTGTGCCCCCACAAAATTAGAATTTTGGATCCGTGCCTGCTTGTTGGCCATGTCAGATTCAAATTGATTGTTATGCATCTTCTCTGAACTATATTTACTAGTTGACAATGTACATATTGGCATAGTGTTAGAGCATTGATGTCTTGGCAAATCTGAAATATGATCGGGCATAGCTTACATTGTTCATGTTTGCCGAGTTAAACTCAGGGACTGATTTGTAATTTGTAGATTTGTAGATATCGCCTTGTTGAGGAGGAATTTAATGGTCCAATATTGTCAGAGTTACAGAAGTATATAACAGATGAAGATTACAGGTAATTTCGGGCTTACTTTTCTCAGGCTTTCATGTATGAGTAGATAGTATTCAGGCCAATTTTGTTAAGTTGCCCTTGAGTTCACTGATAGCTTTGAAATATGGGAATTGCGGCGATGAATCAGAATCTTCTTCTCAGTGAGAATGAGCACAGTCTAGCTTTAAGAAATTTTTTACAAATGGTGATGGGGTTAATTCATTTACCTCATCAACCAAAAAAGGTTGATTCCGTATGGCCAGAACTGTCCGAATTTTGTTCAGTTACTTTTGAGTTTATGCATCAAATGCTTCAGTTCACCATCAAGGCATCAACTGAAGAATATCAAACGAACACATCCAAGTCTTTTTTACTGCTTAATATTTTCTGTTTATGCCTTGGACAACAGTGTTGCTGTAGGATTCTATATTCTGCTTAGGGCTGTTGACAGGTTCGCTGCTAATTACAACAGCTTCCCTGGACAATTTGATGGGTAATGCCTCATACTGCTCAAAACCATGAACAGAATTTTTATGTTAAAAAGCTCATCACCTAGTCATTTCATGCTCAAAGTGGTCTCTCCTGCAGTGCCATGGACGAGGACATATCTCGATTGAAGACTACAGCGGTTGGCCTACTTGGTGACTTGGGTTGCAATGGAGCAACCTTAACTGAGGATCTTATAAATGAGATGTGCCGATTTGGTGCCTCAGAGCTCCATGCCGTTGCTGCTTTTATTGGAGGAATTGCATCACAAGAAGTGATTAAGGTTTTCTTTTTTAGTTCACCAAATAGATTATTTTGCTTATATTGGTTGAAGGATGATTATCATTATTATTGTTTACTTTTTTCTAATTGAATGTTGATTATTGGGTTCTCTCATCAGTTTTTGTTTTGAAACTCAAAACTCTTTTACCACAGCTCATAACAAGACAGTTTGTACCCATGTCTGGAACTTTCATCTTCAACGGCATTGATCACAAGTCCCAACTACTGCTACTCTAGAGGGTGTTTAAGCTAGCAAGCGGCAAGTTCTTAGCGTGCCGTTATAAGCTTGAATTTTATGATTCAGGGAATTATCGACACTCATTTGAAGTTTGGTTTTCCGTGACAGATACATCTTGGCTGAGCTTCCAAGCTTGTCGGGACAACTTTCAGACATCATATAACATCATATTTGAAGCGGATAATGAACAGTTTTCCATCCTACTGTTGAGAGAAACATGGTTAGCTTGATGAATTTTCTTTATGATATTCTATATCTTTTGTAACCTATTTCATTATTGTTTAAGTTTTAGAAGAGTTCAGAGGTAGGTTGGACTGTTGTCTTAGGAACACCAAGAAAAGAATAGTAACACCAACAAAAGAGTTGTAATCACGAATGCAATTTTGGAGTTACTATTTAATGTACAATTTTTTTTTCTTTTGGGAGAGAATTCAATTACAGGAGACACACACTCTTTTTTGGCATCTATTTTCAGTAATTTTTAACTCTCCAGAATTGGCCTTCCCAACTCTAATTTTTGCTTCAACATTGTCTCTCTTTCTTGTCCAATCCCAAAATAAGGATACATTTCATGCTTCTTAGGGGTGTTTTTGTTTTTTTGGCTAGGAATGCTTCTTAGTATTCGACTGAACAAGTTTTGTACATCAAATTTATTTTGCCTGTAGTACAGAAATGAATGCTTTTTTATATATTTACTATAATGTGTAAAATGATTTATATTTTTAATACTTTTTCGGTGTTACATTAACAACTAAATATGTTTTGTACAAAAACTATTATGCACACGAAATGTGCCCTTCACAAATTCACTTATCTGGTTGATTCATTTTCCAACCTCCAATTCACTCTATCTTAGTCGTTAGAGATTCATTTATATTTTGAGGTAACTGTGAAAAATATATATAAAAAGATACTTGCTGGGTAAAGGACGAGATGTTAACCCCCTCTTTGCATGGCTCTAGTTGAGAATCTACCCGATATCGATGCTCTGACTGATCTTGAGTTAACGAAACCAGTTGGGATTGGTTTTGCAACCGCCGCGAGCGACGGAGCATGACGAGGAGCGAGCTCGGCACTCCAAGTCTCCAAGTTGCCGACAGAGGTGGTCTACTATAAGACTAAAGGGGTCTAAATTCTTATCCTTTAGGATACTTTTTTTTCTTTTCCAAATCATCCTTTTAAGATTTGGCTGTTTACATTAATGAAACATTGCTTGAGCTTATTATAAACGCGTCACGACTATTGAATGAAACATTTAATTGACGATGCAATAGCCTTTTAAGTTGCAGAGGAACTGAGGCAAATCTCGGCTTTTAAAGACTTTGAAGTTGCAGAGAAACAGAATTAGTGGTGAAACTTCTTTTTGGAGTTGAAAAGTATTAGATTTGTATGTGTCATTTCCTATTATTGTTGTGAAGTCCTAAAGATAAATGGCATAGTTTAGTCACGACCAATTTCTATCAACCGGACATGAAAATGTTTTCCTTACCCCAATTAGCTTGCCCTTTTTTCTTTTCCTTCAAGATGGCCTATTTGTTTTCAAGTAACTTGGCATTGGTATCCTTTAACCATACGGGCTGAGACAGTTTGTTGCCTTTTTTTTTTTTTTTTGGCTAGCTCCTAAACTCAAAAAACCGTTACAATGTGACCCTAATTGGGAATGTTGGTCCAAAAGTGGAAGGAAGAGAGCACATGCCAATCACGTGGACATTCTCCAAAGGATATGTTGGTGATTTCACCATCAAACAATCAATCTAAGAGGGGAAAAAAAAACACAAAATATCTAAAAAATTTATGGCTTTATTTTAGAATCTTTTTAAAAAAATGTTCATAGCTTTTGTTTATTAGGTGAATCTTCGTTTTCGGTCTTTAGATTATTTACCATGGTTAGTAGACAAATACCAGCTAAAAATTACCGATATTTCGTTCACCTACTATGGTATTTTGCCAGTTTACCAAATTTTTTTTCGGTATTTAGATTATTTACCATGATTAGCAGACAAGATACTAGCTAAAAATAACCAGTGTTTCGTTCACTTACTATGATATTTTTTCTACATACCAAAAACAGGTCATTCACCTAATTAAAACAATTGTGGCCATTTTTTTAATATGGTCTAAAAAATTGATTACCTACCAAAATTTCTCAAAATTTATACTTGAAAAAAAAATTCTCAAAACCCTAGAATATAGATATCATTAGGAAAAACATTTCATATTCAGACCATCTCCAAATGGAAAAGTGGCTAAACCCAAATTACTGAGAGAAAATTTGATCTCATGTCACATTAGACATTCAAATTTACAATCTATACTAAAATTACATGTCATGCCACTTTTATTATCAATAAATTACTATATTACCCATCTTCTCCCATCTTGTCTTCCTCATTTATAAAAAATAAAGAAGGGTAATACGGTCAAATTTTCCACTATAAAGTGGCATGGGCCGCAAACTCTCTTTTAAAATTATATTTTTCAAAACAAGTTATCCAGAAGCAGCATTTTTCAAAATTTCTAAGCCTAACATAGCCAATTCAGGTTTCCAAATTTGAGAAAATCATTTCTAGCAAGGGCCCACGAACTTTGATTTTTGCATAACACAAGAGAGAACAAAATCTCTTTGGAAACCACCATACCCATCACCTAACACTTCAAAAGTGTGAATGTTCCACAAATTCAGAGGAACCCTTACAATTCCAGTCCAACATTGGGTGTGGCATGCCTTTAAATTGTACTTCCTTCCAATGTATTTCTTTGCACCAAGGTTCAATCTTGCCTATTAGAGCTTTGCCTTCGAAAATGTTTCCATGGCACAACATCTTACATTTCTCATTTTCATCACTACAACCAAGTGATTTCTCTATTTGTTGCTAAGGGAATCACGTCCATTCCTCTTCCTTGTTAAGGACTGTGAGGCTTCTTAAAACCCAAACCATCTTGTATAGTGGTATTATCTATGAATTGCTACTGCATTTCTCCACTTTCTTGCCGCTTCTGGATTCCTTCTTGAACTTGGGCACCAAAACTCCATAAATTGTCTCCTTTGCCTTTACCAATTGTTTCTTTCAATCCATTAAGGTGCGCTTGGTATGTGAGACGGAATTAAATTAGATAAGTTTTAATATTATGACATGTTTGTTGTAGTGTTGTATTGGATAATGATAATGATTTTAAAAGTACTTTTATCATTTTTATTTAAATTTAATTGATAGAAAATATAATATTACTTTTTGAGAGAAGGACCCATACTTTTTGGACATGGGAACCTTCTTCATGAGATTAGTTATCCCACATGAGAGAGATTATATTAGACCCCGTTCTTATTGATTTAATCCCACCATACCACAACCATTATGTTACGACTATTATTAATCCAATCTTATCAAATCCCGTCTTATCCTGCCCGCTAAATAAACCCTAATTATGACTGTTAATTCACCTTCTCTTATGACTTGCTCCACACTCATTTATCATTCACTTGGCTGACCTTAAACTTGTAATCTTGCTATGAAACTGTCATCCTATCTGGTAACTACTTAAAAGTTGGCTACAATTTAAAAGTTTCTCACTGCCCCTCATATTGAGAGAAATGAGAAATCTCTTAAAACTAACGCCAAACGCATAACAACACTGATTATTACCGTAATCGACATGCTAGAAGAAATTAAGAAAAAATAGCGAATGATATCGAAGAAAGGAGGAAGAAAGATTTTAGGAAAAAAAAAAAAAAAAGAACTCCACTAGAGAGAACATGGAGAACAATCACAACTTTGGATTGCATTTCATTTGGAAGAGCAAGTTAACATGCATCGGAAGGAACTTAACATCATTAAAACATTTGGAAAGCTTAAAGAAACACGTCGAAATATTGACATCACTTTTGACACGCAAAATAAGCCTGTCGAGGGTCCTACAGAAAAAATCTTTGATTGTAATCAGTCGCCAGAGATTTATGAATTGAACATTTAAGCAGGCAGGAAACAAATCACAAGCATTGGCTATGACTATGAAGATAGGAAGTGATACGTGAAATTGCAGTCATGATGTTTGTTTGCTCCATTGACAAGTCCAGATTGTGCAAAATAGAGGGTTTTTTTTTTTTCTTCAAAGAAGCGATGTGCAGCGGGAGTCGAAAGCGAAGGCCAATGTGTCAAGCGTGGTTCAACCGAGCGGATGAGCATTGTTCATTCTTAAAATGAACAGTCCTTGCAGATTGATTGACTAAGGAAAAAAAAAAAAAAATCTGATTCCAATGGTTTCAATTGTATTTCTTCCATTGTTTTATTAGACCCACATTCCCGCTGAGGATATCTTGCAATCTTAGAAACCGATACCAAAAATGCTTTTAGTGCTGAGCTAATTGGATCTTCAGAAAGTAAGACAAACTAAGAGAAGACATATTAAAAGCAAGCACGGTAAATTCACATCTTTGGAACTTAGCTAGATTTTTTACGACTTAGCTACATTTTGGTCCCTAAATTAATTTTATAGAAACTTATGGTCCCTAAACTTTTTGTCCCTATCTGTCAATTTTAATTAAATTACTACCAAAATTACACATATATCACTTGCATTAAGTTCTAACTACATAAAAATAAAATTAGATAGGTCAAAATCACATTATATTTTATAATTAAATGATAATTTCCTAAACTTCTTAAAATATATTCTTCAGCTAAATAAAAATAATTGTATAATTTTGACTTATATGACTTATTTTCATGTGATTAAAAACCAATGCAAGTGATATATGTGTAATTTTAGTAGTAATTAAATTAAGATTGATGGATAAGTACTATATCGCCAAAAATTAAAATTTGAAAGACTGTAGGTGTCTATAAAAATAGTTTAGGGACCAAGGTGTATAAAATCTAAAAGTATAATGACAATAGGTACCAATTACTCTAATTCAAAAACTGAAAGATATCTGTACAATTACACAGGAATTTAATCCGCAGTCTTGTGTAATAAGCTTACCATTTGTTTGGCCCACCCATTTCACTCATTACATTTCATTCTATTTTTTCATTTTTTTCAACTTTCCTAATCCTCCAGACTATTCCAATCCATTTCATTTTTTTTTTCAACCATTTTTTTTCAACTTTTCAAATCTCTATACAATATCTTTAAATCTCAACCATTCATACAATCTTGAAATTAGCAAAGTCAAACCATTTTTACATCATTTTTACAAATTATTTTCAAACCATTCCAAACCATTTTCAAACCATTTTTTCCATCCCAAAAAATGGAATCGAATGACCAAAATAGCCATCCCAAACTAGGGGTTAACTATCCTAACAGTGACAATAATAACGCTGCGCAAAAATAGTAATAACTTGTCACTACAACCATAAGCAAAGATTTTGTGAGGGCCATGAAATATGAATGTCAATCAAAATCGGAATTTCTGAAAATTAAATGAAAAACAAAATTTGAATACAAAGAAAAAATAAACCTGCTTTCTTTTATGCTTGGACAACATAGACCTTCTATCATGGATCTTGTTGAACTGTTCTTTAGAATTCATGAAACCGCGGCATTGGTAGAAGATTTGTGGGAAGGTTTGTAGACACTGAAGTCACCGAAGTCCCTCCTACCACTGGCAAAACACAGGCCTCATGATCAAACCCTTGCGATTTAGCACAAAGAAAGGTTTAGCTACTATACATTCTTATTAAGTATCCATGCAATGGAAAGAGAAAAACTGATGAAACCAATAGTTATCAAATTGACTTGGTGAAACCGAAACCGTGCAATCTAATAATCAATCACTATTTGCATTTTGGGTTACTATGGAGCATATGTTGCTTTGTCTGTAATGTGTCCTATGTGTCGATAGAGCGAAATTCACCTATAATGATGTGGTAGTATGTTCCGGTTGTGGGAGGTGGTGTCGTGATGCTAGTATTACCCATCGTGGGTCACTACTATTTCGTATGCCATAAGAAATTATTGATAATAGCATAAAATTAGGTACCATCTGCTAATACTACAAAGTGTCATTATGGTTATTGTACCTGTGCATAATATCCCAGCCAGCGGGTAAGAAACGAGGGCGAAGAGCTTCAACAAATACTTGTCTCCACCTTTGGCAAAACTGGCGAATGCCGTCGTCACCATATTCCTTTACTAGATGGTCCACAACTTGTCTCCCATGGGGTCCATGTCCTAATAGAGACAATTTCGATTTATGTTTAGGAGGGGCAATTCCATCGTATCCACTATAGCAGTAGTCAACTTCTCCATTTGGCAGACTTATATTCTCACAATCGTCGTTCGAATTAACATTAGAAAAAATCTCTTCAGCTGAAACACCGTTTGTATCTGGATCTTTGTTCCGAACAGAGTCAGAGATAAAAGATGAGGATGCTAAATCCGAATCCTTCACCACGACAAAGTCACCATCTTCTTTTTTGTTCCATGCCTTAGTTTTGGTGTTTGAATCATTTGAGGCATTTACTTCTAAGGTATCCATCATTGCAGATGTTGTGGTGCTACTGGCACTACTTTCCAGCTCTGCACCTGGTGGGGAACTTCCTTTGGAATGCTTCAAAGACAACCCTTTCTTCCTTGCAAATCGTCTCCGCTCATGAGGACTCATCCCAACTAATAAAGCCCTCTCCAAATCCTCCTCGGAAATCTCCTTCCGTCCATAATATCTTGCAACAATCTGCAAAGAGTGAAAAATGAATTAAATCAGAAACAATGTCTGTAGAAATAGAAAGAACTCACAAGCAAAGCCTTTTTGCAGTTACAAGCAAACTGGGAGACATGGCCCCGTTAATCAATTACCACTATTGGCCCTTCAAATTAAGCCTGAAGAGTTTCCTTCAAATTTTAAGAAGTTGCAATCTCTTAATGTTTACGTATAAAAGGCAGACCTATGTTTTGTTGGTATTAAAAAGCTCTAGCAGGATGGTTATCTTGTCTGATTATTTAGATCCAACCTCATAATTGGTGAAAAAAAAAATTATTTCCCCGTCAACAAAGGAAAAACTCTGAGAGATCAAATAAAGCTCCCGTACCTCTATCAGTTCTTCGCGGCGGTTGGATGGCATTCTTGGTCCATGGCGCAAAAGAGCCATTGCAGCTGTTCGCAATTGTAAGGGGGAGACACCTAAGTCATTATCTTTTGCTGATTCAGACGACCCAGATAAAAGTTGGGCTTCTTCTGCGTCAACAACTTTACGAACAAACAGTGGAATTCCAAATTCTTGAGCGACCTTTTTTTTATGCTTCTCAGCAGCAGCATGGGCAACTTCATGGCAATCCACACAAAGCAGGACGATATCATGAGAACGATGGCTTTTTAGATGTTCAGGGAAATGCATTCTGTAGCATGAAGGAATAATACGGTAGCGTAAATAGTGATTTCCTTCACCACAGCCAACACATATATTCTTTTTACTTTGAATGTAAAAGTCGTTATCTTCATCTTCTGGGCGACCCTTGGGTTCAAAAAGAAGCATAATGGCAGGGGGATTTTCATCAACAATTTTTGCTAAATCCCGACGAAGATACCTGAAAATAGATAAGAGATATGTAAACAAGAAATACTAGAGATCAAAGCTGAAAAAAAGACAAGAAATGCTAGCCAACCATTCAAGCTTCTTTTGATCACAGTAACAAAGTAACCTCCCATCATTTGCATAAATCCTGCAATTATGATAAACTGGAGATTTGCATGAAAATTTTTGAACAAATAGCTGTCGAGAAGCCTTCTTAGTAAATTGCCTTGGGTTTTTTATTGCATTTTGTTTCGACACTGATGTTAGCTTCAAATCACAATTAAGCAACAAAGCATAATTGGAAATTGATAGTGGGCAACTCCCACTTGAACCCAGACACTTCTGAAGAAGCATAGGAAAAATGTCATCAAGGTTGTCCATCTTCTCCTGGAGCAGATAACAAAGATCGTCCAAATGACTACTGACAACGAGGGACGGAGACGGGAGGATAGAAGAAAAATTTGAATCCACATCACAATCAGCTTGAGCGATGGTGCTACATATATATTTCACAGTATTTGGAGCTTCATGCGCAAGAGCAATGATAGCCTGATCTGACAATACATATCTCAAGCTTTCATCATGGACACGAGCCTGGAAAAAAAAAAAAAAAACATGGCTGCTTAATATCGAGAATATCCCAAATGAATGTAAATCATGATAAAAAGAACAAAACAAATTCTTCAATTGCATGCGAAGGAAATGATATGAGATGATTCATGGAAGCAACGGGCAGCCTTGATGTTAATCTTTCCAGTTTAAGGTCAGTATTTATAAGCATCAGCTCCTACTAGATACTCAACCCAATTTTATACAACTAATCAGAACGTGCCTGTGATAGTCCATGCCATCACAGGTCATCAAGTAACAAATTAACAATATTTCATGTATAAAAATAGAACACTCGGCTGAGTTTATATTTTCTCAAGGTGAGATTCACCCTTATAGGTCTGGTTTTAATCAATAATTAGTTAGCACATTTATTTCAGAGAAACTCAATAACCCCGATGTACTTGCATGGGTGCTGGGGGACAAGAATTCAAATTTGTTCCCAAAATATAAAGGTCTCAACTATGTATTAATGAAATATAGCAAATCATTTTCCCTTTGATAAGATCTGTCCAACTAATTTAGCAAGATATTAAATGGTCACGATACCATTAATCCTTACGAAAATGATAAATCAAAATGGAAACCCGAGATAAAGAAAAAGAGAAATAACTTTATGAAAAAAAAAAAAATCCTAGAATACTGACCATTAAATCTCTCCAGGCACACAGTCGCCTCACCATGTCCTAAAACCAAAGACAGAGAACAAGAAAAATTAAATCCTTTCATATATAAAGCTGACATTTTTAATCACTCATATTAAAAAAAAAAAAATTGTAGGAACCTGAAATTTGCAGGACGCTGATGAAATGCCTGCTTGACCATTTAGGTGACGGGAAAATATCGACAAAGCAGCAGATTCTCCGGGAGAAGTTTCAAATTCTTTTGTGTAAAGTTGCAAACACGTAGTGTTTGAGCGCCGACTAGCCTCGAGAACAAAATGGAATTTGTCATCGGGAGAAGAGTTTTCTGATACATTGATATATTTAGTATTCCAATTCTATGAGTAATTGTACATATGCATACTTGGAAATCTGATTATATGAAATAGTAATCTAAGAATGGTCATATGCACCAAATTGCTTCCTTTTTTGTTTTGGAAATCTGCCTCTTCAAAGAGACAGGAAAAAAAAAAGGAAAGAAGACATATTGGATAGTCTTTGGGTTATTAGTACTTAGTAATATACCCATCTATTCCTAAACAAAGTAAAATGAACAAAAATCACAAAAAATGTAGAAGGAATACCATTTGCCAGTTGCTCCATTTCCGCAATAAGGCAATTCGCAATATATAATAGATAGTGTGCATCTGTTCGGGCATATTGTACCATTTCATCTGACAAGGGCCGTTGTCTCCAATCTTCACGCTACAATCGCATAACACAGAGCATTTTTTAAAAAGAACTGAAGTTTCCTAAGAGTTACCTGAGTCTGACACCAAATAACTTACTCATTCTTATCATTTTTCCAATCATGCTTAGCTATTTCAGTTTTGAAGTTCTTAATACCTACTAGTTCTCATCAAATTTAAACCCAAAATTCAGATAGAACTATACCTCACTTTTTCTCTCCTTTATTTACTACTGTTACTTTTCCTTTTTTTTTTTTCCTTCTGATACTTACATGCCATGTGAACTAAATCAAATACAACAATGAAAAAGGTTATTGGATTTCCAAAACATGAGCAAGATGTGAACTAAAGAAGAAAATACGACTGAATCAAAGAAGCCGGACCTGCAACAATTTGTTGGTGATTACACCACAGTATGTCTCGAGCAGATAAGCAAGTGATTTCTGTGGTTTCAACAACACCTCGCATGCCTGCATTGCGATAACAGTTAGAAAAATGAAGTTTCATTAAGTTTCTAGAACATAACTGTATTTTTGCTATTGAGACTGTCTCCCAAGTTTTTGATAGTAAGTAGTTATGCACGGAAGTAGTATTCACTAACATGTTACTCAACAAAAAGTTCGGTATTATCCAATACTCCTAGCTAACCTTTGCTGTATCAAATAAATTAACAACATAAATGTGGAAGTCCCTCTGAAGCCAGAGAACATCATTATCTGCACCATGAAACACCTACACCACAACAATTCAAATCAACCACTAAAAATAATTCAATACGTAAGCATTCTAAGGAGCTGCAGATATCCCAAAAGGAAACAAAATCACTTCTCCCGCAAAAATCCACCAAAGTTTGCAGCATAAACTAGAAGCAATAAAGAATTACATAAAATCATCTGCCATACTTAATTTAGATACCTTACAAATGCTAGGATCAGCAAAAACCGGGCGAAGATGACCCATGAAATCATGTAGAGCAATGGTATCAACCAAATAATCTTCCTTCAGAGTAGAAATCTGATAAAATTCAACAACAAACTTACAACTGAAAAACAGGCACGTCGTTACTATAAGAATCAAAGCAACAATACCAACAGTAATTCACCTGAATCAAAGCAGTAAAACCCAGAAATGACCGCAGGCTGTGCTGCTCCGTATCGACCGCAAAGACCCTCTGTTTGCTCAATGCCGCAGCGAGATCCTGTAGTTGCGACTCAGTCTCGACCCAAATGTACGATTCACTCATCTCCAAATCACCATCATCACTGGGTAAGTTCAGTTCAAGCTTAGGACTTTCCAGTAACTTCGTTATCTCGGCTTCATAAGGATGCGAATTCGATGCATTTTCAGCTCCAACATCTGCCGAATTTTCCCATTTCACATTAAATTGAAAGAAATACATCAGCTCAAATGAACTTAAAAAAAAAAAACAAAACAAAACAAACAAACAAACACACATTTCTCTGTCTATTCTCTAATATCAAACCTCAATACTTCTCCTAACAACCCTTACTTTTATTTTTATTTTTGGGACTTCCCAGTTGAACCATCAATGTCTTAATCTAAAATGCAAATTTCTATTTTCCTATAAAACTTATTCTTCATTTCCATTTTCCTTCAAAACAACATATCCAACAGTTCAATGTAAGAATTATAATTACATATAAATATATAAAGACACAATTTTTAGCTTCATAAATTCGCTAATCTCCTGAAAATAAATAAACTTCTATAGCTCATATTTTGAAAACTTCCTCAACGATCAAAACCAAAAGAAATAACCAAAAAAAAAAAAAAAGCTTCGAAATTTCTATTATATTATAAACGAATAAATCACTAACTTTTAGAAGAAGGAATGTTATTGAGATGCTTGAAAGCAGAGTAGGAATTATCAGCTAAAACGCGCTTGAAAGAGCACTGTGGCTTGGGGCAATCTCGTAAATAGCACGAACTCCAAGGGCACTTCTGTCTCCGGCTTCGCCGCCTTCTCCGATACTCGGCGACGATCAAGACTGACATTGCTGAGACTGACGCCATTGCTATCAGCAAGAGCTTCAGGCTTCGCTTGTTTTCCATTTTGTTTTATTTTATTTTCTTTGGATTTCGTTTGTTTGTTTGTTTGTTTTTTTTTTTTTATAAGAGTGAATCGGTGGGTATGGGAGAGGGGGTGGCGGGGAGGGAAGGGAAAACGGGAAAATGGTTAGCTGTGAAGGAAAGTTGGGAGTCAAAATGCCTAACAGCCTAAGAAACAAGAAAACGACACCAAATATTAGAAAACGACGAAAATGTGAAGCGAAAAGAAATAAAAAAATAATCATAGACGCCCATGAAGAGTTTCAAAGGCGGCTAAGACAATTAAGAAGTTGGTCATTTCTAAGAGGTCAGTTAAATAAATAGTTATTTTAAACGGTGTATTTTTAAAAATTTTAAAAACTAACTATAAAGTTATAAGAAATTTATGATAATAAAAAAAATACACATAAAAATATTGTCAAAATATTTTGACACTAGACAAAAATTTTATAAGAAATTTCTTAAATAGTTAGTTTTAAAATTTTTTAAAATTGTGGTTATTTTTAAAAATTATTTTACAAACAGTGGCTATTTTATTAAAATTTCCTTTCTTAAAATGTCAAAATTAAAGAAATAACCATTAAATATTTTAATAAACATAAATATTAATGATAATTACATAAAAAATTGTTCAAATCAAATAAAAAATCTCTAAAAATTCAGCCCATTCAACTTAAAAAAGTAAACAAAACCTATTATTACTTAAGTTTCAATTGGCTGTTATAAAATAAAAAATAAAAAAGACTAATTTTTTAAATTTCTAAAAGTATGCCTAATCCCTAAAAAATTAGTATGAATTGGAATAAATCTTTAAAAATCTCAAAAAAAATAATTTTAAAAAAAATAATCATTTTTTAAAAATAATTACAATTTCAAAAAATTAAAAAAAACACATTTTAAAAATCTCATACACTCTTATATGAGTAAGAAATTTTTTATATCTGATTTTTAAATTTTTTGACACTGTGTTAACAGTCTCTTGCGAGATTGTTTGTTCGTGACATGGCTCAATTGAGGGTTAGCAATAATTTCTTTTCAAGTTAGATATGTTTGAGTATCAAAAACGACATCTAGTCTAGTTTATAAATTATTTAGCACTCCCTTGTAGGCTCATGAGAAAACGAGGGCTTGAATCGTTGTTTTTTTTTTTTTTTTTTGTATTGTCACTTATTTTAGAGATTTTAAAGGATTTAACAAAATTTTTGACTTTTTTTAGGTTTTAGTCATAGTTTTATGAAATTAAGAATTAAGCTGTAACATACTTATAATCTAATATATTATATGTAACATAAAATATTATATGTATAATATAACATAAAATATTATATGTATAATATAAAATGTTACACGTATAATATTTTATATTACACATATAACATATGTATATTATATTTATGTTATATTAACATATAACATATGTTATGGCTAAATTTTTAATTTTATGAAACCTATGACTAAATTCTTCAAGCTTTATTTTTAAAATGACTAATTTTTTAACTAACCTTTTATTTTATTTTGATATTTTCTTTGAAAAAAGTTGGCTTTTTTGAATCGGTGGATGTTAGAGTTTGGTGCGCCGAAGGGAAAGGAAAGCGGAAAATTGTGTTGCAAAGAAATTAAAGTCAAAATGCAAAGAAAATGTCGCCAAAAAGAAAAACGACAAAAAGCAAGAAGAAATAAGAAAGAAAGAAGCAGTTTGAGTAACGTATGGACATCTATTTATTGGTGAAATGAAATGTTGGTTGTCAGTTGCTTTGATACCATGTCGTTTGAGAACCAAATCCAACGATGATTGGGCTGGAAATTTTGGCCCAATATTTCGCCTTACATTTGCTTTTCAGTTTTTCAGTAAAAACTGCTTTTTCCCTTTTTTTTAGAATTGCCAAAATAAGATAATTCTTAGTACCACTTAATAATAAATGCTTTATTCTTATAATATATATATAGTATAATGTGTTTTTTTTATTTTCACATGCAACACATATAGGGTATAGATTATCGTTGTGATAAAAGAGGGTATTCCTCAAAATCTTCCCTTTGTTTTTTCCAAAGAAAATACAAACCGCTTATAAAAGTACTAATTGCTCAATTTTATTGGAACGAAGAAAATAAAGCAATTTTGGATGGCCTGGTCTGGTAATTAAGTACGTGAAAAAAAATATAAAAAATAAAAAGCTCATAGACCTTTTTAGTATTGAGTTTTCTATCACTTGGTTGAGAATCCGTGAAAGAATGGTGAAAAGTGGGACGGACTTATTCAGGCTGCTAAGGATTTACCCCGAAACGCTCACTTTGGCGTCGTTGAGCTTCTTTACTATCTTGTTCTTCGGTGGTCTTTCCATGTTTCATTTATATCTTACTTAAAAAAAAACCAATAAGTTAGCTTTTGGAATTATTTAGAACCACTTATGAATTGGAAAAAAAAAAAAAAGAAATTTTGTAGAAGATCATTATCAATCACAAAATTAATAATTTAAAAATGCTAAGAAGGCTGAATATTGCAAAGATTGAAAACAATATTTTGTCTCACTGAATATTGCAAAGATTGAAAACAATATTAATAGTTTGCTTTGCGTCAATACCACCTTCTAGAGTTGACTTTCAAGCAGAAGTCAAGTCAAGATTGTATCCAATGGCTACAAGTGCTCTTGAAGTTTGAGGTTTATGGAAATAAGTCTTTTTTTATTTTATTTTATTTTGTTTTGGTTTTTGTTTTGTTTTGTTTTGTTTTTTTGTTTTTTTTTTTGTTTTTTTTGAAGTATAACCAAAAGATATAATAGCAATAATGGGTCATACAGTGTTTTACAGAGACGATCAAATTCACATTCTTTATCAACCATTCAAACAAGTAGTTTTTCTTGTCTATTTCTTTTTTCCCAAAGAACAAAGATCAATTATCACGTTTTTGACCAACGATATTTTACTATTATTATTCACTTTTAGCCTTCTTTATATTTAGCTTCTAGTTCTGTATTTTTCTCGACTAGTAATGATCTAAAGTTTCCTAGTAATTGCAAAATCTATATTTAAAAATTTATTTATTGATGCTTGGATATGGATAACGTTTTGGTGTCTTGACTATAGTTGAACGATATAGGTTTTTAGTTTAAGTTGTACTTGAACTGAAATGAAGAAAAAATATCATGCATAGCATTGAAACTCAATGTGTGGTTGGAGTTATTAGATCTAGCTATGCTCTTGCAGCTACTTCAAATGAAATAAATGCATTTGATTGTATGTCTAGCTTCATAAGTAATTATTTTGATACATTTATTGGTTATGGTATCTTAGGAAGAAGCAAAGGATCTTATTGTGGGGCTAATAATATCAGCCATTACGACCTTAAGATCTTCACATGTCTGGCATGGTCATAGATGTTGGAATTAAGGACGAGTGACATGGGTGTTTCTGAGAAATTTCAGTCATCTATTTTTTTTTAAGTTTTTAAAATTCTTTTTTAACAACCACAATATTGTAGGAGAACTTGATTTTTTTTTTTAAAAAAATCAGAATGTTTATATTATTTTAGGAAATCATGAAAAAAGAATCGGAAAATTTTGAAAAATGCCACTTTTGTATAACTTGTTTTGAAACACATTATTTAAAAATAAAAAAAAAAGATTTGCAGCCCATGTAACTTTTTGACAATGAATTTAACCGAATTTATTTATTTATTTTTACAAATGAGAAAGACAAGAGAAAAGAAAGGGACAATATGGTAATTTGATAATGAAAACAAAAAGTGAAATGACATGCAGTTGTGATATAAATTGCAAATGTAATGTCAAATGTGGCATTAGATCAAATTTTTAACCAAAAAAAAAAAACCTATGTTTGGAAAGTTGTATAAATTCCTCAATCATGTAACATGTCAAAAATTCTCTATTCTACCAATTTTCATTTGATTTTAAGTTGAAATAACTATAATATTCTTATCCAAATAATAAATTAAATGAAAATATAAGGCATGAATTCAGTCAAAACGGGTATAAAATTTAAAGGGAGATTATGGGGAATGCCCCATTATTGGCACAATGATAATCTATGCCCTATGTGTATTATAATTTTGATTTATATATCAAAATTTACAATACAAATATAGAGTGAAAATAAAAAAAGCACACCATTTAGTGCATAGATTATTAAGTGCATAAAGAATGGTTAATTTTGAAATTCTCCCAAATTTAATTTAAATGAGAGAGAGAGAGAGAGAGAGAGAGAGAGAGATTTTAAACGAGTTATGGGCCATAAATGTGATGGGCCTCAAGACAGACATTTACTGGTTGGAAGGAAATGGCACAGTACTTATAATGGGCCCTATTAATACTTATTAAGGCCCAATAACGCTTGTGTGGGACTCACATTTTAGGCCTTTCATGGTCTTAAATGATGTGAAATAGTGGAAACTGAGATATACCGACAGAGAGAGAGAGTGGGAAAAAAAAAAAGATATAGATTTTCAGTGTTAATAATGTTGCTAAAAGATCTGGTTGCACCAAAGTTTCTTTGAAACTGTTTTAATGTTGAAGTTTCAATTTTCAGTAGGTGAACATTAATTTTGACCATAAAAAAGATACATGGTAGGGACATATGTTTTATGTATTAAAAAATTGCAATGCTTAGCTTAGCTTAGCTTTGCCGGAATTCTTGTAATAAATGTACTTAAATGGAATTTAATAAGCTCTCTAAAGGGGCATAATCCTAATCAGCCGTCTTGAGTGTACTGAACATAAAGGTTGCCAAATAACTTGGTACTTTTATTTCACTAACTTCCATATAATTATTATCACTATTCAAAAATTATATGCATATATGTACTTGGCAGTTGGAATTGTGATCAGGGTTTAGGGTACATTTCATTCTAATTAAATCAACCAAAAGTTAAAAATATATATTCTTTAATTCCCTTTTGAGGCAAATCTCAAAAGAGCAGGTGACACTGCTTTCCTATGCCATCTTAGTCTTACCCTTTTTTTCTTTTTCTTTATTTCTTTCCAATGAGGAAAAGCAAAATGGGAGACCACATATAATATTTTGCATTTTAATTTAATTTCTACCAGAGGTAAATTATTATATTTGGAACAACAAAAAAATATAAATAATCACATAGCAGAAATTTTGAGGACTAATTTTGTGCGTAAAAATCAAATTATAAATAATAGTTACATTATATGTAATGAGATTATATTTCGCATAATAAATCATCATATATATATATATAATATTTTAAATCTATGTCAACCATCATACCATAATCAACAATGTGTGAAATAGGAAAATACCTAGAATTTATATAACAATAAAAATAAATATCCAAATTTTTTAAGTAATTGAGTTTCTAATCAATTCGTGAATTACTTGCACATGCTTTTGGTAACTAAGTGAATTATTGCTACTTATCACTATGTAAGTAATTGAATTACTTAGGTAGTTAGTTACATTTTTTAAAAGATTGGATAATAACTTACATTAAATTTTAAAAATTGGGTATTCACTATAATTTCTCATAAACAATTGGGATACACATTGCATATGACAATTGTCATATAATATTGATGGGAATGCGTCACCACACTCGCGGGTATGAATGAAAAAGAAAAAAAAAAGACGAAAAAAAAATAAGGGATGAGGCCATGGTGGGGAACGGTTTTCGTTCCCTACCACAGGGCACGAATATGTGGCCCAGAATCGTCCAGAAAATTTTATTTATTTATTTTTTGGCACTTTATTTTTACTGTATAACAAGTTAGGCCCAATTTTTAAAATAATATTTGTACTTTTGCCCCTAGAAGAAATGCGTTTTTTTCACCAAATCAGTAAAAAAAAAAATCCAAGAAACTGTTTTAAAAAAAACTGCAAATTAAAATTAAAAATCTTTAGCAGTTATAAGGGAATAAAAAACGTTCCCACGGTGATAAGTGTCACATTATATAGATGAGGTTTAGATCCCGTTAAATAATGTGACAGTTCTAATAAATTGCTGAGAGCATATTAATTTGCACTATTAAGAAAAATTTCTCATTTTATTCCATGCAAAAATAGTTTTAATACTTAGAAAAAAAAAGTAGCAATTAATAACGAAGAAATGCAATGATGTCCTTATCATAAGCCACAAAATTGAGCAGAAGAGTTCTGTCACACTCAGACTCCAAAAGAGAGTCATCATAATAAAAGGTGGCTCATTCACCACCACCATAGCTCCAATATATCTTTATTCCAATTCCTTTTGGCCTAGTACAATATATATATGCATACATAAAAGGCAGGGACAATTCACTTCTTCACAAAGGCAATGAGACAATGAAGTCTTGAACTAGATGCTTTTTTTTTTTTTTTTTGACAGAAGAGAAGAGTACTTTATTTGCACCTAACTATAATGGATGCATGGTCTTCCTTCCCTGCAACAGCAGGCTTTGGGGTTGCTTAGAGAGCGTTACAATGTGTCACTTTTAGAGAGAGACTTTAATTTGCAAGCAAAGCATCCAATCCACTCAACCAATTTCAGTACCAATTCCTTCTTCTGTCCTTTTCATTTTTCATGGCCATATTGAAAGGAAAAAAAAAAAAAAAAAAAGAAGATAGAAAGACAAGTATGGAAGCTTGTACAGATGCCTTCTTATTATGTAATGCATGGGAATAGAATCAGAAGTGTTTTTTTTTTTTTTTTTGAAGAATAAGAGGAATTTCTTGGGTTAATCACGTTTTTTGTCCTTAAACTATAGGTTTAATTTTATTTTATACTACGATTTTCAAAAACGTCCCTAAATTAGTTTTATACTACGAAATTATTAATTTTAAATATATTTATCACCAAACTGTGAAAATTGAAATAATCAATGCAAAAGTATTAAAAATACATATCAATTATTAATCACATGATGGTTGTCTCATTAAGTTTTAATCACAATTTTAACATATTAGTGTTATGGATATCTAAAATAGGTAAATATTGTATATAGAGGACCAGTTTAAGGCGATTTGAACTGGTTGATTATTTATTGTTTGCTTTAAACCATAATGCAAGTGTCAATGTTAAATTTGGCACTCTTAAAAGTAAAAATGTTATATTTGACATTTGATACTTTAATACATAAACGTTATTTCAAATGCTATTTTGTTATTTTATTATTTTATTATTTTTTTAGTTGTAAAAACTAATAATAATAGTTAATGCTAACTAATAGTAGAGAAGACTATAAATAATCATAATGGCTGTAGTCTTTGTCCGTACCGAAACCTGTCGCGGCCAACGGCATTGTTGGTCCGCTTAGGAACTAATTGCTAAATCGCCCATCAGGCTAATATCAGGCCCGATGGGCTATCTCGGTACTTCTTCTTGTACTTGTGAGAATTTGTCCTCCTTTGGGCCTCTTTACCATCTTCGAAACCTCTCACAACTAGTGGTCCCGTCGGGCCGTTTTGAAATTCATTGATACAATTCACATCGTCAGGCCAATCCTGATCGTCAAATCATATGAGTGAGGAAGACCATCCGCATATCTCCTTTAGGCCTCTAGGGACGTTCCGAAACCTCTTACGGCCAATGGCCCCGACAGGCTGTTTTGGAACCTATTGCAGCAACTGCCTTGTTGGGCCGTTCCGAGACCTAATGCGACCATTTGCCCATCGGGCTGTTCTAGGACCTATTGTGACCATTGGCCCATCGGGCCATCTCTGAATTTCTCATCACATGTAACCTAATGACAATAACAATGCTTAGGTAGTGTTATGTCTGTGGTCGCATACCCACAGCAACAATCACATACACATGCACAAGCAAGACACTTATACTCATAATCTTATACTTGTGAGTTAAAACATCAACATGGTATGTGAGCCCAAACTCACATACCAAAAGCGGACAACACATGAATCAATTCAACAATATTAAATTAAAGACATCATATGCTAAAAAGAAATTTATACATGTACATAAAGGTAATCAACTGTGGTAAAGTCTACTCGTCTCTCAGTAGAGATCCACTTACCTAAGGTGCTAGGTTTCTTGCTTTGGTCCTCATGATCTTTATCTTGTATATTCCTTCTTCGTATCAACTCAATGTTAATTCTACCCCATACGAAAGTAAGAGTGTAAATCATCTATTCTAGTCATAGTAAGACAATTTGTATATTATCTCTACAGTGATTTTCTTGTTACAAGTCTTTAACTACTTGCCAGTAAGACAAGTACTCAAGTAGTGACAAGTCTAGTTCAAAGACACTAATGGTCTACGATAGACTCACATATTGAAAATTCTACTTAAACTACTAGATTGTAAAGTAAGTAAAGAGATTTAATGAGCAAGGGAATCCATTCTCCCCAAATGATTTCTAGTTATTTCGAGCAAAAGATTCCATAGAGTTTTCCTTGTTTTTTGGACATCTCGACTTAAGCCTTCAATAAAACAAACCCAACACCGATTCGGCCATAAGATTCTCAACAACAACCATAAGAGCAATTTTCACGATATAATAATAATCAACTCAAATCATAATAATTAACCAACGCCGAGCCTTAGTGGTCATATCCCACTTAACACGAACTAACAATTGATTTCATAATTAAAGCCAAGCTGCAAGACGACATTGCTTTCGAACTAGATGTTGCTTTGACAGCTTAATTATACCTTTGGTGAAAGACTACAAGGGATCGATTGTTTGAACTTGCTTCGTCAAAGATCCTGTATAACTCAAAATGATTGGAACCTACAATACATAGATAAATTAGAAACGGTCCTTGAATTAAGAGGTTTAACAATTTTGTCACAACTGCTCTAAACTCAACACATAGATAAACTCAAAATTGACACAATCACTCTAAACTTACAAATTTAGTATCGAAATGATGATTTTGCTAAAGGCACGAAATCTTTGATGTTCTAAGATCAAATTCATTTTCAAAGTTTAAAGTCATGGAGGCAATATTCAAGACAAGAATTTATACTGACCATTTACTGTAACAATTTATGAGAATCAATATCAATGGATGATTAATGCGAAAATAATCAAAGTTGGTCCGATACGCCAAAACCAACCGAATTTCACTATAAAAAATTCAAGCCTTAGAAAAATTCAACGAATACAAAAAAAAAAAAAAGAAAAAAAACCACAAGACTTCTAACACATTTTTAAGCCAACATATATAGATCATCGAAAACATGCAAACTAGCATAATCAGTTAATCATAACCACATATTCAAAAACATAATTTTTCTCACAGGGAGGGCTTGCTCTAGTGCGGCAGCACTGTTTGGAGTGGGGCGTTCGAGTTGGTGCAGTAAATTAGGCTGCTCAGGCATTAGTTCGTGCACACACTAGTTGAGTCGTGGTGAGTCAAGGCTTCACGCATGGAAGATGGGTTGTACGAAACCTCACCAGGGGCGGCGTGGCGTGGGGAGCTCAACGAGATCTAGGCACGCACAATGCGAGATTTAGATGTCGCAAGGTGGCGTGATCCCAGCTGGCGACCTTGGGGTTGCACGACGTTGCAACGAATCGCAGGCGAGGAAGCGTGAGGTTTGCGCTTCGAGTGGCTTGCGACAGTAGGGGCAAGCGAGTGTCGCTAAAATTTGGTTTGCTTAGGTGTCATATGCAAGGGCAGTAGGAGTTCGACGAGATTTGGAAATGACAGTGGTCAAAACAAGGGCCGCACATATTTGGATCTCACTACGGCGGCAGTGCACTAAAGGAACGTCAACGGTGATGGTTGAGGTTAAGAGAGAGAGAGAGAGAGAGAGAGAGAGAGAGAGAGAGAGAGAGAGGTGAGCTTAAGTGATAGAGAGGAAAGATGGGGTTAGCGGCAATGACAAAGAAAAAGGGGAAGAAGAAAACCATAGTTGTGTTAATATAACTTTTATACTAGGGTTTGATTGGAAAATAAAATAATAACATTATGGGTAAATTTTTTAAAATTTTAAAAATTTGCTCGAAGGTTTGTCTCGACAAGTTAGGAATTTTAATATCATTTTTTAGCCAAAAGTCGATTCCCAACATGCTCAAATTATTAGAAAAATAATTTAGTAAAACTTTATACTAATAATTCTACACAAACAAATGCTGGCCCAAATTTGCGAATTGGAAGTATTTTTCTCTATAAGGTCAAATTTTCAATGAATTATCATCACCATGCTATTTAAAAAATTAATAAATAAATAAGAAAAATATTTGCTAAAGTAAAATAGGGTTCGGGCCATTACAATCATATCCCATACAAAAGTTTTGTCCCCGAAACTTAGAACAATTGTGCGTATTCGTTTCTCATTGCAGTCTTAAGCTCCCAAGTTGCCTCTTGTTCAGTGTGATTGCCCTATGGAACCTTGACCATTGAGATAAATTTGTTTCTCAACTCCTTGTCTTTCCGACCCCGACTCAATCTCGAGGACCTCATGGCATAACACATTATTAGGGTCCGCAATATACTTTTTGAGCATAGAGACGTGAAAGACGTTATGAAGTGGCCATATTAGGCTGTAGGGCCAGTTAGTTAGCAAATCCACCCACCGTATCAAGAACTTCAAATAATCTTATATATTGAGGACTCAGCTTTCCTTTCTTCACAGAACGTATGACTCCTTTCATAGGTGCCACCATAGTCAACCACTTCCAACTCTAAAGGTCGGCGCTGGACGTTTGCATAACTCTTTTGTCTACTTTGAGCAGTCTTCATGCTGTTTTGAATATTCTCGATGGCCACAGAAGTAAGTTCGACTAGTTTCAGGTTAAAAAATTTCCTCTCCCTAATGACATCCCAGTGGAGAGGAGACCAAAACTTTCGACCATAGAGAGCTTTATATGAGCCATAGATAACTATCATTATAGGTGAACTTGATTAATGGAAAATTTTTGCTTCAAGATCCCTACAAGTCCAAGACGCAGGTTTGGAGTATATCTTGTAACGTCTGACTGGTACGCTCTGTTTGTTCATCCGTTAAGGGATGTAATGCCATTGTAAACTTTATTTGAGTGTCGATAGCTTTGTGCAATCTTCCTGCTATCACTATCATACGAGTACTCCATGAAGCCTAACTATCTCTTGAACATAAATCTATATGCTAGTTTATAAATGGAGTGCGTCATCTACATTAGATGAAAATGTGTTGACTTCGTGAGCCTATAAACAATCACTCATATAGCGTCATGGCCTTTACTTGTCTTAGGTATACTACACACGAAATCCATCAATACTTGTTCCCATTTCCACTCAAGAATGTTGAGGGGTGGGTAACCCGGTAGGTCTTTAATGTTCGGCCTTCATTTGTTGACAAGTGAGGCACTTCTCCCCAAAGTCTACCATGTCTCTTTTTTAGGCCTGCCCACCAGTAATATTCCATTAAGTCATGGTACATCTTTGTTACACTAGGATGCATCGCACATGGAGCTACGTGAGCTTTATTCAAGATTTGATTACATCAGGCCTGAGTTATTTGGCACACACAACCTCTCATTCAATTGGTGTGCTCTGCCTCCATCTATTTGCAAGTCTTCCCTCGGTTCCTTGAGAATTTTGTAACAGGTTTTCCTTCAAATAGGGGTCACAGCGCTGTCCTTCTTTGATTTGGTCATAGATAATGGGCTGGATGATAAGTACAGAAAGACTCCCCACAACAATGTTCAATCTCACATCTCTTATTGCCTTTGCTAACTCAGGAGGTAACAATAACATAAAAGTACTAGAGCTATTTCGGCTTAGAGTGTCTTTTACCATGTTAGCTTTTTTTAGGTGGTAATGGATATCACAGTCGTAGTCTTTGACAAGCTCAAGCGTTATACCTTATCGCACGTTTAAGTCTCTCTGGGTGTAGATATACTGTAGGCTCTTATAATCTGTATAGATGCCACAATGAATTCCGTACAAGCGGTGTCTCTAAATCTTTAAGGCAAAAATATTTGCGACTAGCTCAAGGTCACAAGTAGGGTAATGGGTCACATAATCCTATAGTTGCCTTGATTCCCTTGTTGCATAAGTAGCGAACCCAATCCTTTCTTTGACGCGTCGTATTATAGCGCAAAACCAATGGTCTCTAATGAGATTGCCACCGCTAATACGGTCATGAGACGCCTATTGAGCTCTTAAAAGCTCTCTTCACAAGTCAGAGTCTAGAGAAATTACTATTTTTCCTAGTAAGGTGAGTTAAAGGTAAGGCAGATCTAGAAAACCCTCTACAAATCGTCTACAAAATACTCTGCCAAACCCAAGAAACTACAAAATTATGTAACCGTTGAAGGCTGTTTCTATGAACTAACGGCCTTAATCTTTGATTGGTCTAGTGAAATTCTATCGTTGGACACCATGTGACCAAGGAAAGAGATCCTTTTCAGTCAAAACTCACATTTCTTGAACTTCACTTAAAGCTTTCTGTTGATCGATCTTTGCAAAGTAGCTTGTAATGCTCCTCGTGCTCCTTATTTATAGTATGAATTTTTTGAATTATGATTATATTTGTTAAATTTGCCAAGTTTTCAAATTCTTTGTAACGTATACTAAATTTTTTTTATTAGTGATTTTTTTTTCGCATTTATCATTATTTTTCCCATCTAGGGTCCACTCAATTATTGTATTCTTCTTTTTGTGTTCCTATCTTGCTTTCGCTATTAATTTCATAATACTTTCTCTTTTCACAATCAAAGTGAGAATCTTCACAATCAGAGAAGTATAAGAAAATTATAAAAAGTAAAATATGTGTGTGTGTGTATATATATATATATATATATATGTATTAAATATGATTTAATTTTGTGTACTCGTTTATGACATATATACAATAATGTCTTGCTAGTCTTAATTGTGTTTGCATGTTCATGTGGCATTCACCTAATTTTTTATTGAGTTGGCTGTGTCTAATCTTTTTTTACCAAGACCCCCTTGTGAAGTACCTAAATCCACTAACTTCATGTCGTTTTTCGTGCCTAAATGCAAATTGTAACCCCTACTTCAAGTATGCATAACTTAACCAATATATTAGTTTACCAATCTATCTTAAAAATGTAAGCTTAGAGGAGGTTGGCCAACAATACTTTTTTTTTTTTCTACACTCCCCATTCCCCTCCTCTTTACGGGAGGACAAGGCCTTTTGTGTAGGTATACATCAATTAGAAAGTTCAACACAATATTAGAAGTTCAAAATACATTAAAAACATTAAATATTTATCATTCTTAAAAAGGGTTAAATAGGGCAATTGCATGGATACCACATTAGCTTATCTATTCTTCTAAAAGTTAAAGCTAAGGAGAGATGTGACAGCAATAGCTTTATATTTCAACAATAGATTGATATACTAACATGATACTAATGCATAAGGTCTTAAGTTCAAACCCTTACAATTGAACTCTTTAGCCACGTTTAAAGTTGCCCACGTGTAAGGCTTTTATTTTTTATTTTTTTTCCGACTCCTAATAGTGTGTAATGCTTTCTAATTGATATTTATGCACACGTTTACCCTTTAGCGGGCCTACACGTGAACTATAAAACTATTTTTGACCCGCCTCTAATTAACTTAAAATTTTGAGAGAACTGCCAATAACTAACACAATATAATCGAATTTTGTAGATGGTGCGGCCTAAATAATTGTGAACAGTGCGAGATGAGCCGGCACAGTGTGTGCCGAAATATGCGAGTCTAACACTAGATCATTTGTTTTATAAATTACTCAAAATTCTTATTTATTTTATTTTAATTTTTATTCCTCAACTCTTCAGCTTTATTCGCAAGGTCATGCTCTTGTTAGACGAACCAACACAACAAATAATTTAATTATATACAATTATCATATTCTATCCTATCTAAACATGCTTACTAAATGAACACCCTCATAGTTTGGTGATCAAATCTGTTACATACATGTGCAAGGGATTCATTTTGGGCTATGTCTTAATTCTTATCAGCGGATTAATTGATTTTTTTGTTTTGTTTTTCTTTTTTAAGGTTTTGTACATTGGTAGATCCGAAAATAATTATAATTATGACAACTATTTATGTTAAATTTTGTCCGTACACGCATATATACCACTAATCAAAGACCAGAGAGACAAACATCATTTGCCAAATACTTTTCCCTATATTTGTGGATCTAAAGATTAACGTAGAAGATTAAAAATTTAAGATCACGGGTTTTATATATGACAAATTCTCAACCTATCTGCATTCTTGAACATATCGTCATGTTGGTTGGCAAGGTAACGTGCAAAAAACAAAAATACTTGTAAGAAATTTAAAAATACCAGTTTTGAAGGATATGTTTCTAAAAATTAGTCATAGTAATAGAAAATTTAAAAAATAGTCATAAAGGTAAATAATTATTTTGGACTATGTATTTTTATAAAATAGCCATAGTTTCAAAAAATTTGAAAACTAGCCATAAAACTGTAAGAAATTTCTGACAATAACGAAAAGACATATTAAAATACTGTCAGAAATTTCTGACACTAGGCAAAAATTTTGTAAGAAATTTCTCACATTGCTAGTTTTAAATTTTTTGAAACTGTGGCTATTTTTTTAAATCAATTTGCAAACAGTGATTATTTTCTTAAAATTTCTAAAATTTTTTAACCATAATAAAATTACACCCAAAATTCACTATAAGAAATTTCTTACAATGATAATAAAATTTATGAATGGTTTTTTTTTTTAATTTTAAAACATTTACTACTTTTAAAATGGCCAGTTAGGTAAATAAATAACCATTTTAAACTGTGTGTTTTAAAAAATAGCAATAATTTCAAAAATTTAAAAACTAGCCATAACATATGTAAGAAATTTCTGACAATAATAAAATTACACATAAAATTTGCAGTCAAAAAATTTCTGACACGTGCGAGAAATTTCTGAAAATATTAGTTTTTATTGTGACTATTTCTTAAAATTATTTTCTAAAAAGTGACTACTTTCTTAAAATTTCCTATTAAAAATTATTCGCTAAAAAAAGGACTATTTTCTTATTTTTTTTTTAATTTGGCATCTACTTCACAACACTGAACACTCTTGTCAAACACTTCCTTTCTTCCTCTTTCATTTAAGAATATTGTTGATTATTATTATTATTATTATTTTACATTTTACTTCCCCATGAAATGATTATATATTAATATTAATATATAAATTATAATGGCACCTTTGCGTCTTCTTTTCTTTAGGGGATAAAAGATTCTCTATTCTCTCTTGAATTTGGAGTCAAAATTACGTTCTTATATTCTGTATATAAGTTATAAAATGCTAAACAAGATCTAAACTCGAAAAAATGATTATAAAGTACTAAAAATTCATTGATTTTTGGTTTCTGAGATCTGTTCAAGCGCAAATAATCCAAACCGACAATTTTGTGGCATTCAATAGATAATATGGACATAATATTTTTCTAATCATACTTAAATTCTGTGCAAGAATTTTATTCATGTATTTTTCGTCCCTGGTAATTAGTGCTAGTACAAGCTGCAGATACTAATTAAATTTATTAGTTAAATCCAAGACGCATGTTTCCGAGGGAAATTTTTTAAAATTTAAATAACTAGTGAAATTAGTCGGCCAAAACTCAGTGACCAAAATACTACTTCCAAACCAATAATGCGCTCTCTCTCTACCTTTTTATTTTTTATTTATTTTATTTTCTGTATAAGAAAGACTTCATTAATTGAATTAAGAAATAGGCCATCTCTAACCTATTTTCTCATTCTCAACACCAAAATACGGCAAGTGTTATATCAAACAGTAATTCATCTCCAATTTATTACATTATTTTTAACACCAAATAGAATATTCTGAGTATGTTCCTTCTCATACCACTTATTATATTAATTTTCAATAAAAGTCTTATATTTATAAACTTTACAAATTAGACCCATTTATATTTTACTTTTACAATAACTTAATAAAAATTATTTATTATTAGACTATTTCATCCAAAATAAAATATTACTTGACAATTTAATTCCAAATAAAATTACTTGACAATTAAAAAACAATTTAATTAAGTATGTAATTGTATTTTAAATTATTAAAAATGATGAGTTTTTTTTTGAAATAAATTAAACAAAAAAAATTAAATATATTAAAACCAAATAATCAATATAAATCTTACTTAAAACTTATGATTTAGATCAAAAATAAAAACATCTTAAATTTAATGGATCATTTTATAAATAACAAAACTTAAAAAAAAAGAGTTTGATAAATAGTACAACACCATATTTGGTGTTACACTATTCACAAAACTCATTTTGGGTATGAGAATGGTGTGTGGTTGGAGCTGATTTTTTGAGGCCATAAACGCATATTTGCGTTTGCGTTGGTCTTAGAGCAGACTCTCTCATCTCTCTTTTCTCTATCTCTCTCTTTTTTTTTTTTCTCCTTTTATAGATGATATGAAATTGTTTTTATATACTGTTTAGTTGAATTTTCTAATTATGTTTAAATTGTAATGAGCTTGTTAGACTCTAAGAAATAAAATGTACAACAACTAATAATATGATGGAGTTAAAAAATGTGTCTAAGATGGACTACTTTGTTTGGAATGCAACCGGAATAATTTTTTTTTTGTTTAAGTCATATCGCTACAATAATTATGCTAACAAAAATTTAAATTTAAACTATATTGTTATAGTAAAATGTGATTTGCATGGTGAATTTGCTAAAATTTGTAACTGACTAGTTTTCGAGGATTGCACCGTGACCGCTCCATTGATTGTCCTAGCAATTAGAATATATGTATGCATGATTTTAAACATGCTATGCTTTGATGTTATATTAATGTATACATATATACATTATACACATATATACATAATACTTTCAAATCTTAATATTTATGACCTTCGGAAAGTCATTTACCCTCTTTTGGTTTATATATTTTACTGAAAAATTCCTGGCTTTCATTTGAATAGAAAATTTGAGATGTTGAATTTAAATTGACATTTGAGTGATTTTGATTCAAAATGAAAAATAGCATTTTGATTGTGAATGCAATCCACTTTTGGTTTGAATGTTAAAAAAAAAAAAAAACTAAATAGCAAATTATCTATTTGAATCAAAGCTCAAATTAACATTTGTCAAACAAATATTTAAATTTCATTTTCTTAAAACTTGTTCTAATTTGAAAATAAAAAATAAAAACTTGTCAAATACTGACTCAAATTCAATTTTAATTCAAATGGAGATTTATCATATGTTGCACTGCCATGCAATTGGTTAATACTGGAACCTTCGGCTATTGGCCCACCAGAGTACATAATTAGAATTTCTTGAAAAGAATGTGATATTTCTCTATTAATGATAAAATATAGATTTAATTATCACTGCAACATTATTTTAAAGTAAAAGATTTTAAAATCCATAATATACTATTGTTTTCGAGGGATTGTATTTGTCACTCACACTCACACGCGATTGCATGGGCAAAGGAAAACGTCAAAATGAGTGCAGGCCAACGCCATGATGACGCGTGTCAGGGTGACTGGTGGGTGTGGGACCCACCTCATGCAGAAGCATCGCAGGTTCCACGTGAGTCAGAAGGCATGTCACATGATTAACCGACATGGATGGACCCATCCAACTGGAACGGGCCACGTAAGGGGCTCCTTAGATCTGATCACGTGCTCATTTTCTCAACTTCCACAAAAGGAATTTTAAGAAAATAGTAATTTTTAAAAAAATATTTTAAAAAATAGCAATGATTTTAAAATTTAAAAAAATAATCATTTTAGAAATTTATTATCTTGATAAGAAATTATTTTTTGTATAGTTTTATTATGTTAAAAAAAATTTATTTGTGAAAAAAATATTGTTATAGTTAGTTTTTAAATTTTTTAGAATTATGGATATTTTTTTAAATATATCATTTAAACTATTTACTTGACTGATTTATTTAAAAATAAGGACGTTCACTATAAGTATAATTTATTTTAGGTTTTTTGCAGCTATGGCCCCTCAACTTAGCGTGTTTGACAATTTGACACCCTTTTTTTTTTTTTGGCATTAACCCCCTTGAATTTAAAAATTATTGCAATTAACCCCAAATTGGAAACGCCCGTTCGAAATTGGACGGAATGACCTCGTGCCGCGCACGTGAGGAAGCGCGACGCTAGGTTCGCACGGAGGAGGGGCCAACGGGGCTGACCTTGCCGGACGGAGGGCAGTGGAGAGTCGCGGGCTAGGCTTTACGCGAATCGAGGTCGCGCAAGGGAGGCGCGACGCGTAGAGAAACTCGCCGGGGTTTCGTCGTGGAGAAACTCGCCGTGGAGAAAAGCGTGGAGAAACTCGACGCGTGGAGAAACGCGCAAGAGAGGCTCACCGGAGTTGGGCGGCGCGGCGAAGGGCTGAGCGAAGAGGAGGCGCTCGCGGAGGAGCTCGATCCGGCAAGGGGGCTTGGTCGGCCGGCGATGGGGGGCTTGATCGGCCGGCGTTGGGGTTGAGGAAGAGAGGGAGAGAACGAGGGAGCTTGTTATAAACGCCCATGTGCAAATCACGTGCCAAATTCCGTCCAATTTCGAACGGGCGTTTCCAATTTGGGATTAAATGCAACAATTTTCAAATTCGAGGGGGTTAATGCCCAAAAAAAAAAAAAGAAGAGGTGCCAAATTGTCAAACTCGACAAGTTGAGGGGCCATAGTTGTAAAAAACCCATTTATTTTTTACTTTATATGTGTATTTGATATTTTTATATATTTTTAACAATTTGATGAGTGTTATATATATATAGGTAAACTCATTTTCTTTTTTGCGGAAACCTCGTTTACGTGTACTCGATTTTAAATTGGTATCATCTCTGTTTTTATCCACCTTTTTTTCAGTTTTTTTTTTCTTGCGCTAATATTCTGACCGGTGGATGGCCAATCCAACGGTCCACATGAAAAGGAAAAAAAAAAAAAAAACAAGGGAGCATAGAGCATCTCCAATGCAATGCTAAATTTGTGTGTCAATGCCAAAATTTAGCATTTTGACATAAAAACTATCTCTAATATAATGCCAAATTTAGCAAATGTTATATATGGTGTCAAATTTGGCACCAAGTGTAGCATAATGCCAAATTTTAGCATTTGAAATAGAGCATTGATTGGTCAATTTTTAGGCATTTAATTAAAAACTAATATTTTATTTAAAAAAGTTTATCTTACCAAGAAGTCATTATGACTATTTGTAGTTTTATTTACTATTGGTTAGCATCAACTACTTTTATTGGTTTTTGCAACTAAAAAATAATAAAATAACAAAATAGCATTTGAAATAACATTTGTGCATTAGAGCATCAAATGTCAAATATAGCATTTTTATATTTTTGAGTGTCAAATTTGGCATTGACATTGGCATTGGCATTGGTATTTGCATTGGAGATGGCGTTAAGAGTACTTATAGTTTCAACTTTCAAGACTACTGATAGGAAACTATTCTCAATTGCAAATTTATCTTTTTAAGCATATTAAAATGATAAATATGATGGATTAAAATCAATATCTACCGATGAGCATCCCTCACTTGAAAATCTTACTCATTTTCTTATTTTCTCAGGCAAAAAAAAAAAAAGAATTTCTTTATTCCATTTGTTTTAGGGGCTCAAGATTCTAATAAATATTGATAATGATTCTCCTGAGGTTTAGTTTCTTTTGTTTTTTTGTCTCTAAATTTTAAGAGAAATTTAATTTTAATCTCTGTCTCTCATAATATAAATATTTCATATATAAAATCGTCTAATATTTTAGTCATTCTCATCATTTTACTTTAAAAATCAAACAAATTTCAAAATTGTCTAATATTTTTTAGGAAAAAATAACAAAAATTCTTTGAATTTTAGAAAATTACACAAAGATCTTCTTAGTTTACCATAATACAAAAAATACCCACAACTTTTTAATTCAATAAAAAACTATAACTTAGGTTGAGTAAAAAGTGCATATATTTGTAAAACACTTTAAATGCCCTAACTGCCAAGAAACTATTTCTGTTAAAGATAATGACGTCATCTATTGTGGTTAAAGATTAAAATACACTTTCAAGTCAATCGAATGTATAATTTTGGACTGAATTATAAAACCAAAGATTATTTTTTGTATTATGATAAACTGAGAGAATATTTATAGAATTTCGCAAGCACCCAATGAAGGTTTTTTTTTATTATATTAATATCAAAAATTAAATAAATTTGTAATTTCGATCAAATCAAAACATGCGCAGCGAAAGGGATAACTTGATGAATCAATTAAACAATTTATTTGAAACTAGCAAAGTCATATTGGAGTACAAAATTTTATAGCAATAATGATCAAATATTTAAATAGAATAATATTAAAAAATTATACCATTGATTGATTTGATTAATCTCTTAGTATCTTCGATTGGTAACCGTACGTAGTGAGACTGCCAATGTTGGTAAATAGTAGCTAGCCTAATATAGAGGTGTTTATATTTTTTTATGGAGATTATTTTTTAAAAAATAAATAAATAAAGAGAGACCATAAATCATTTCTACTTTACAAATGTGGCGCCTTTTATAATTTTAGGCATTATGTGTAATGTAAAAATTAAAGGGCAACACAAAAATGATAGATATTATGTTTTGAAATATTTTTATTTTAAAATACCTTAGTTTTAAGACTATCAACAAGAAATATTATCCAAAAATAAAAGTAAAAAGATATGGGCCGAGACTAATTGTAACTAGAGATTTTTGGCTAAATGTTTCAAGCTTTAGTTTTAATAAATTAACCTAAGTTTGTTATAATTAAATTATTAGTCATTTTTCTTTTTCGTTGTTTTTTTAAACATTATGTATTGGCTTTTTTGTCATTTATTACAAAAGGTAACAAATGTTACATACTGTGACAAATGTTACAAACTGTAACTAATTTTGTTACACATTTTGTTTGATACATATTGAAATAATTTTATTACGATATGTCATATTGTATCAAAATTTGCTATGATCTGGATAAATTTGTTACAATATTTTGTAACATATTTTGTTACAAATCGTAATATATTTGTTACAATTTGTAATAAATTTTGATACATATTGTAACAGAAAAATTTGCTACAATATATGTGTCGAAATTTGTTACACAATGTAATAAAATTTGTTACAGATCGTAACAATTTTTATTACAAATCAGAACAAAGCCCCACTTGAAAATTCCTAATTCTAATTTTACATACGTTACTAATTACATTACAACTAACAGATCATAACATTGCACCAAATTCTCTCTTTAAAATCCTTAACTAAAAATAATTATTGAAAAAAAAAAGATAACACAAACTCTTTTCATGGTCAGTCGGAAATTTTTTTTGAAACTTCCATTTCACTTTCCATGCTTCATTTTGTACTTTTAATTGCCAAAAAAAAACATATTAGAGTAAACATACAAAACATTCAATACCAACAACACCAACAATTCAGTCGTGCTATATCGACAAAAGAAAATTACTTCACAGAACGAGCCTTATCATATTCATCTTCATCGTCATCAAAGTACTCGTCATCCGACAGTGGAGAAGGATCGATATGAGCGGCGTCTTTGTCCCACTAAATCAGCCTCTCAACTTGCTCAACTTCATCCTCGTCATCCTCGTCGTCCTCCTATTCCCGTCCATCCCAGCCCCCGGCAGGCTCTGACACCATCGTAGGAATGGATACCCTGAGCGCTGTGAATCTGGCGGCCAGGTCACCGCCGATGACCGCATCAAGCTCTGGATCGATCGTGGAAGAAGAATCGGAACCAGAGACGAAGATGAAGATGAAAAAGAGGAAGAGGAAGAGGAAGGTTGTGGCTCAATCCCATATGGTTTTGGACGAAGCGAGGGTTTCAAGATCAGCGAGGAGTGAATCAGGGCAATTTTGGCATTCCAAGTGGTTTTGTATGGGCCTTAGGCTAATAAACAAATTGTTCAATTCGTGGGTGATTTTCTTAAAAGATTGATATCAAATTGGCCATTTACGTAATAGAAACTAAAGTTAGAAATTAGTTTTTCCAGCAAATTGATAATTTTGTAAGGGATATTTTAATGAATGCTCCTTTCTAAACACACTATTAATCTATGTCTATTTTTTTATTGCACTTATAATTTTTACCTCTATTTTTTTACACTATAAACATATAATAGTGATCAATGAAGCATACAACTTAAAGCATAAATTATTAAGATGCACTTAGAATGCCTTTTTTTTTTCCTTTTTTTTTTTTGCAATTCTCCCATTTTGTAACCATGCTAAAGTTGAGTAGGGATGGAATTTTACTGTTAACTCGCAATGCGTATCTATTACAAATGGAACAGGTTATACCCGTCATAAATGGGTAAGTGGGTAATGTTGGGAAAGACTACAAAAACAACAATTGCGGAAGACTTTCTTTTCCCTCTTTGTGTGCTAAAATAGGATTAATAAATTAACCAACAAAGCCAATAATCAAAGCAACAATCAACCACAAAGTGAGACAATAATTTTTAGCGTGGAAAACCCTCAATGAAGAGAGTAAAAAACCACAGGACCCTTAGGCCACTTAGAAAAACTTCCACTATCACAATAATAATAATGGGATACACCAATGTTCTTCTCTAGCAACAATTAGAGGCTCACAACAATACAAATCATCAAGAACATCATTCTTGGCTCACCAACACAATCATCATCATCAATAAAGATGGGTTACAAAAAGGTAAAGTTTAGGTCTCACCAAAGTGGAATGCTCAAAAGAGCATCATAGAGAGAGCTAATACACAATCTTGAATAATAGGATTGTAGAGCACTTTGCAAGGATTTACCACCTCAAATTTGAGCCAAAATGGACACCATTTGACCCCTCAATCTTCTTGCCAAAGCTTCAAACCCTAACCCCCTTTTCTTCTTTCTTTCTCTCTGCTTTCTTTCCTTCTTGCCGCTGTTCACTCTCACACACACATATTTTTTTTTTCTTTTCGTGTATATGGCTTGTGCGGCAAGCCTATCCCTTTTTCTTTTTTTTTTTTTTGAATGCAAATGGGCAAGAGCCCAATTTATTATCCAGCCCAAGTCATGGGCCGGACCCAACAAATCTCCCCCTCCGGCTCATGTCGTGGGCTCCACCAAGCCCGCTCTCTGCCTACAAGCCTCCAGCTTCTCCTTAGGCAAAGACTTCGTCAACATATCCGCTCCATTCTCACTGGTGTGTACTTTCTCCAAGTACAATTGTTTCGACTCAAGCACATCACGAATCCAGTGATATCTAACATCAATATGCTTCGACCTTGAATGGAACGTCGAATTTTTGGAGAGATGGATAGCACTCTGGCTATCACTGTAGACAACATACTTCTCTTGTTGCAATCCCAACTCCTCTAGAAATTTTCTCATCCACAAAGCTTCCTTGCAACCCTCAGTAATTGCGATATATTCAGCTTCTGTGGTGGATAGCGCAACACATTTTTGCAACTTGGATTGCTAAGAGACCGCTCCCCCTGCAAAAGTCATCAAGAACCCCGAAATGGACTTCCTGGTATCAACATCACTTGCCATGTCTGAATCTGTGTACCCATCTAGCTTAGGCTCGCCACTGCCAAAACGCAAGCACACCCTGGAAGTACCTCTCAGATATCTCAATATCCACTTTACTGCTTCCCAGTGCTCCTTTCCAGGATTAGAGAAAAATCGGCTTACTACTCTAACTGCATGAGCAATGTCTGATCTAGTACAGACCATTGCATACATCAAACTGCCAACCGCAGATGCATAGGGAACTTTACCCATCTCTTTCATATCTTTCTCACTTGTAAGACATTGCTTAGAACTAAGCTTGAAGTGGCCTGCAAGTGGAGAGCAAACTGCTTTGGCCTTGCTCATGTTGAATCTTTCAAGAACCTTCTCAATGTAGCTTTCTTGAGATAACTATAGCTTCCCATTCTTCCTATCACGGGAGATCTTCATACCAAGTATCTGCTTCGCCGGTCCCAAGTCTTTCATGGCAAAAGACTTGCTGAGCTCTCTCTTTAGCTTGTCAATCTTGCTAGGATCAGGGCCAATAATCAACATGTCATCAACATACAGCAGGAGAATAATAAAATCATCATCAGAATACTTTCTGATAAACACACAATGATCAGGTGTGGTCCTGGTGTACCCATGACTCATCATGAAAGAGTCAAACTTCTTGTACCATTGTCTTGGTGCTTGTTTGAGTCCATACAAGCTCTTCTTCAATTTGCACACAAGATTCTCTTTTCCCTTGACTTTGAAGCCTTCCGGTTATAGCATATAAATTTCTTCCTCCAAATCACCATGAAGAAATGCAGTTTTCACATCAAGTTGCTCAACTTCTAAATTCAAGCGGGCGGCGAGACCAAGAGCAACTCGGATAGAAGACATTTTTACCACCGGAGAAAAAATTTCTTCAAAGTCAACACCTTTCTTTTGACCAAACCCCTTCACAACCAACCGTGCCTTGTATCTCAGTTGTGAGCTATTATTTTCGGTCTTCAATCGGTATACCCATTTGTTTCTGAGTGCTCTCTTGCCTTGTGGTAACTTCACCAAGTCATAAGTATGGTTCTCATGCAAGGACTGCATCTCCTCTTGCATGGCTTTCAACCACTCTTTCTTTTGATCAACAGACATAGCTTCTTGGTAAGTTTCTGGCTCTCCTGCATCTGTGAGCATCACATACTCATGAGAAGAGTATCTCGCAGGTAGCTTGCGCTCTCTAGTAGATCTTCTCAACTCAGCTTCAACTGGTGGTAGTGGAAGTTCTTCATCAACTTGTTCAGCTGGCTCAACATCATCAACAATAGGGGCATCCTCATTTCCAATGTCACCGTCATCTTCTTGTACCTCTCCCCCGTGATCAGTAGGCACAACAGGAGGAACTGTATCAAGTCAGACAGGAGTCTCAGCAGAGGAACTAGCTTTCTCCATCTTGTCATCATCACCAACAAGTTGGTCTTCTAGAAACACAACATCTCTGCTTCTAACAATCTTCTTGGTCACTGGATCCCATAACCTGTAACCAAACTCTTCATGACCATATCCCATAAAGATACACTGTTTGGCTTTATCATCAAGCTTGGACCTCTCATCTTTGGGAATGTGAACAAATGCTCTGCAGCCAAAGACTCTCAAATGATTATAAGAGATGTCTTTACCCGTCCAAACTCTGTTGGGAATATCATTACCCAAAGCAGCTGCAGGTGAAAGGTTTATCAAATCAACGGCGGTCCTCGCTGCCTCCCCCCAAAATGACTTGGGTAACTTCGCATGAGACAACATACACCGAACTCTTTCTTCAATTGTTCTGTTCATTCTTTCTGCAACACCGTTGTGCTGAGGTGTTTTAGAAGGAGTCTTCTCAAGCCTGATACCGTGTACTTTGCAATATTTTTCAAATGGCCCCCTATACTCTCCACCATTGTCAGCTTTGACACTTTTTAGCTTCTTGCCTGTTTCCCTTTCAACCTTGGCATGAAACTCTTTAAAGACATCCAACACCTGGTCTTTAGATTTCAAAAAGAAAGCCCACACTTTTCTAGAATGGTCATCAATAAAAGTGACAAAATAAAGTGCACCACCAATGGATTTATCTTTCATAGAGCAAACATCAGTATGAATCAAATCAAGTACATTTGATTTCCTAGATGGAGGGTAAGTACGAAATGCAACTCTATGTGTTTTTCCAACTAAGCAATCATCACAAGTTTTGAGAGATGTACCTTGCAGACCGGGTAAAAATTGCTTTCTGGCGAGAACTTGAAGTCCCTTCTCGCTGACGTGGCCAAGCCTCCTATGCCAAAGATTGCAACTTTGCGAAGTGCGTTGATCTCTCCTTTGTAAAGCTTAGCTTGCATAACATACAAAGTGTTCGTCTTCGTCCCTCTAGCCACCACTAGAGAACCTTTGGTGAGCTTCCATTTACTTCCACCAAAATAATTGACGAAACCCTCATCATCAAGTTTGCCCGCTGTAATGACCTGAATTTAAAAGCACTATGCCAGTTAATTAATTTGAATTTTTGCCTCAGTTGTGACCAATTTGTAAAATTAGTTAGTTTCGTCAAATCTGGCTAATTTGGAAATATGATTTAAACTATGAAATTGGTATGGATATTTTGCAAGTTCGAATTTTTGTGATGTGTTAGGAATTTATTTTATTTTGAGAATGACATTAAAATTTCTAAGTTTCGATGTCCAAATTAATTGTGCAATTTTAAAATTTGCACGAAAAATTCATACCGAAATTTAATTCGTCAATTTTTGGCCATTTGGGCCCAAATTGAGCCCAAGCCCACTAGGGCTTTTTCTTCTCCTTCTTCCCCTCCACTCAGCCGACCAAACACCCCCTTCCCTCTCAAAATTTTCTTCTCACTCTCGCTCACTCTGCCTCACCTCCCCACCCAACGCCGGTGACCAAGCCCAGCTCCGGCGAGCATCTCCACGTGGCACCGAGCCCAGCCCCGCTCTCCCCTGCCCTCGCGCGTCCCCTTCGCGCAGCCTCCGCCTCCGCTCGAGCTCGCGTGCCCCCAGCGCCGTCCTGCCGCCAGCGCCGGCCCCGCAACGTCCGCGAGCGCTCCCCTCCGCCGGCGAGCTTCGCCCAAGCCTCGCTGGGCCTCCTCCGCCCCTCGCCCAGCTCGTGCGCGCGCAGCCGATGCCGGCCCAGCTCAGCCCGAGCTCCGCCTCACCGGAGCCTCCGCGCGCCGACCCAGCCCAGCCGTCGCGCCTCCCCTCTGCCGCCGCACGGCCTCGTCGCTCCGCCGCGAGCACGACCTAGCGCCGTTCGACCCCCACGCCGGCCTAGCTCCGCCCGAGCACCCGTGCTGCTCCCTCGCTCGCCCAACGCGCTGCGCCCTCGAGCCGCTGCTCCGATCCGCGCTCCTCCGCGCTTCCCAGCCTCCGCGTGAGCCGCCGCACCTCGCCCAGGCCCTCGCGCGCGTTGCCCAGCCCCTGCGCGCCTCCGCCTAGCAGCGCCGCCCGATCTCCGCCCCTGTCGCGCACCGCTGCTGCGCGCCTCCGGCCGACGAGCCCAGCCCTGAAGCGACGCCGGCGTGCACGAAGCTCCTGCGTGCTCTGCGCGGAGCTCTTTGCGTCGCTCAGCTCCGAGCCATCGCGAGCTCCGCGCTGCCTCCGCGCATTCTCGCGAAGCTCGTCTTCGCCGTCGACGAGACCCCGCGACCCTCTGTTCGCGACCCAGCACGCAGCGAGCCTCTGCTCCGAACTCGCCTAGCCCAACCTCTCGCGTTTTGTCGAGCTCGCCTCCGCACCGCAGTGCGCCTCCTTGAGCCGTCCTTGCTCGAGTCGGTGAGCCTCGTGTCCTTTTGAGCATTGCTTGTTATTCGTTGATAAGTCGTGAGCAAGAATTTAGCTTGTCCGCTGCTTGATTTTGATGAATATCTTGTGTCGGAATCGGTATTATATTATGGGGTATAAATAAAATTAGTTGAGTATATTGATCATATTTTTGTGGGTTTGAAGTTGATTATGTTTCGCGATCATGTCTAGTTCGATCTATCTTCGAGTATGTCGGCATTGTGAAGATCGTTAAATTGTGCCGCTTAGTGCGTTGTTTTGGTCACTCGTGATAGAATTGATTTGAGACGGTGTGAGTTTAGCGTAACGGTTAATTGTTGTGTGGTTGTTGAAATTTATGAAATAATCATTGTTTGGTCTTATTCCCGTAATGGTGAAGTTTATACTCGCAGAGATTAGTATTTTTGGGCAATTTTATTGTTTTGGAAAATCTGATTTTTGTGGAGTTGTGAATGTACGGAATTCAACAAATTGTTTAATGGAGAAATTATATGTGAGTTTAAAACTTTATGTGCTTTGCGGTCACATTGAACTTAGTATTTTGATTATTTTGGGCATTATAAATTCTAGTGTCGTTTTGAAAATACAAAAGAGAAAAGAGAAAATTTTGCAATATTGTTGTGCGGATTTACCCGACCTTTTTATCCGATTGTGTTGGGTTGTATTTTATTAAATATACCCTTTGTTTATAAACAAGTAGTTGGATCGGGTTGCAGGACCAAGCGTCTCGCGTCGTGTTTTGCAATTAAGCTCAAGATTTGATTTGCTTAAAGCTTGTGAATTCGAGAACCGTTTATAAGTTATTCAATCCTTATTCCTTCGAATCGTGCAGGAACATCAACAAAGTAAGTTCGGGCGCACGAACGTTCGCCGTCCTATTCCAAAAGTATAAGCGAGCGGCCAAAGGCAATTTTAAGTTTAAGAGAACCAACGACGACTTGAAAGTTGTTTTAATTTCAAATGTATCAATATCGCTCTCTTTGTGTGGAATCCGAGCCACTGGGGCTCGGTATTGAATTATGATTATGTTTTGAAAGTAATTATAATAAATGATAAAATTGCCTGTGTGGTTGTTGTGATTGACTGTGACCGAAATTAGTTCGGTGCTGGGTTGAAATTAGGTGAAGGCTTCGGCCGGGATATCCGAAAAACAGGAGAAACTCTGCCGGATTTCCGGCTCGAATATTTAATACGTGATAAAATAAAGTCAGACACCGATTAGTTTAAGGAACTCATTTCTCACCTAATCTAGTCAAACAAAAGACCCAATAGTCTGGATTGATTGTTAACGTTAAGTCAACGACACTCGGGACGAGAATACCCCTAGAGGGATTTCTCGATGAACTGTCTGTCGTCCCACTGTCTAAACTTCCCTTCTGTTGATTCATTGAGCCCTACAGTCTCATTTCTCGCGAATGATTAGTAAACATAGGCATTGACCCTCTAATCCTCGTGTTGGACAGAAGTGCCACACATCAAGCTTTAAGGAGGGACGCCACTGAGGAAAAATCGCGAGGACAAAGATGAGGGACTTAGGACCTCAGGTAAGTGGATCTCCACTGTGACACGAGTAGACTTTACACTGCTTGAATTAATTGTGCATATGTTGAGATTATGTTAAGCATACGATGCTTCTAAAGTTGTGGCTATTAAACTGTGTGGATCTTCATTCTCGCTAGGGCCGCGAATACGGGCCCTCGATCATGTTTGTCTTGTTTGTGCAACGAACCTATAGGTATGGGACTGTAGGTTCGTTTATAATATGTTATGTTTGTCTAGGTATGTATTGGTGCGTGTGTTCATTTATATACTTATCTGTCTGTGGGTATGGGACCACAGGCATAAAACTACTCAACTTCGTGGTTCAGGTTATTATGCAGGGTGTGGGTGTCTGTTTGTATGTGTATATGTGTTAGTATGACTTATATGTCGGTGGGTATGGGACCACAGGCATAAAACTGTTTTTGTTGTTGTTGAGACTTTATTGCAGGTCAAAGAGAAAATTCTAATACAAGACAAGGGGAGCGAAAGCAATGTATGTATACGGGTAGGGCCCGACGGGGCCGCAAGTCATGATCGGTTCCGAAATAGCCCGACGGGGCCACTGATTTCGTTTCGGGACGACTCGAGAGGCCTTGGGGAGGTTGGCAGACAACCTTCCTCTGTGGTCACACTTTGATCATTTGAGTAGGGCCCGACGGGGCCGCGATCATGATTTGGTTCCGAAATAGCCCGACGGGGCCATAATGTATGATAGATTTCGGAACGACCCGAAGGACCTTGCGGAGGTCAAAGAACTACCTTTCAGAGTGGCCCGAGGGGCCTTGGGGAGGAGAGCCACGGCCCTCCCCACAGCTTATGATTTGACGATCCGGATCGGCCCGACGGGGTAAAGTGCAATAATGAATTCCGAAACGACCCGACGGGGTCACTGGCCGTAAAAGGTTTCGGAAAGGGCAGAGAGGCCCGAGGAGGATGAGTCCTCACAATCTTAAGAAATATCGGGATGATCCGAGGGGCCAAGATCCATAGCATGTCCCGAATTAACCCGATGGGGTGATTGCGCAATCAATCCGAAACAGTCCGACAGAACCACCGGTCGTGAGAAGTTTCGGAACGACCCGATGGGTCTCGAGGAGATCGGTAGACGACCTTCCTCTTCATATGTTGTGTGTCGCGATTGTGATCGATTCCGAGATCGCCCGACGGGGCCATTGTCTGTGTGAGGTTTCGGAACGACTCATAGATTGTCCAGAATTGTATTAGCTCTAGAATAACTTCTAGAGAGATCAGAGACACATGAAATTTCTAACGACCCGAGAACGGGTCTAAATGTGCATTGAGTTCTAGAACGACCCGTAAGAGGTCTAGATTGTAAATAAGTTCTAGAGCGACCCGTAATGGGTCTAAATGAGTATTGAATTCTATAGCGACCCATGAGAGGTCTAGATTATGTATAAGTTCTAGAACGACCCGTAAGGGGTCTGGATGCGAATCGTGTGCACACGTAGTTTTATAAGCTAAGTCAGAGAGTTGTGAACTTGAGTGAGATTAGAATAAATTATGAGATTGACTTTTGAGTCGAGATTAATGGGTCGTTAAGCCCGACCTCGTTCCAAGTCACAACTCTTTTGCAGGTATTGTATCCCGCGTAGGTTCAGCACCTTATCTCTGAAATCTACTTCGCGGGCAAGGTTGCATAAGAGTGACGTTTACTCTTCAGACTATGACGACTCGATTATCGAGTCCGTTCTTTCATTAGATTATTGTATTGTGATACCCATTGATTGTTTGTTACTTGCAGACTTAGCAACCTACTTATCTAATCTACTTACTGGGCTATTAGCTCACTAGTGTGCTCGTGTCGCAGGTATCTTGTCACGAAAGCAAATAGTGAGAGGCGACAACGACGGGAACATCGAGTGTATACGGGACCGACCTGTAAAACCTTACGTGGACTACCGGCAAATCGTTGGCAAAGAAAGTTTTAAATTCCGCAATATTTTGTAAATATTCAAATTAAATAAAGTTTAGTTATGATGAGGATTGATATTTCTTATGTTTGTTATTAAAAGCTCCATGATGTAATTTATTTTAAAAAGTTCAAATTTGTCCGTATTTTTCGGAACTAAAATATTGTTTTAAGTTTTGGGTCGTTACACCTGCAGAAATCAAGTTGAGGCGAATATCTGGAACATGCCTCACATCCTTGAGTATCAACTTGCTTCCAAGAGTCTCCAAGCAAATATCTCCGATACCCACAATCTTTGATGCACCACTATTGCCCATTCTGACATCACCAAAGTCACCAGCAGAGTATGTACTGAAGAAATCACCATGAGGTGTAACATGAAAAGAAGCACCAGAATCAATCACCCAATCACTCTCTTGAGATGTGAGATTAACACAACCATCTTCGTAAACAATGGTAGCGTCACCTTCGGCAGTGACCGCATTGGTTTCTTTTTCTTTCTTCTTTCCTTCATTCTGCTCTCTTTTCCAAGCTCTGCACTCTCTCTGTATGTGCCCTAGCTTGTTGCAATAATAGCATTTAATATTGCTTCTAGACTTTGATCTTCCCCGTTGAGGATCTTTCTTGCCATTGCCATGTGGAGCTCTAGTTTTACTTCTTCCACGCGCTTCTTGCTTCTCACTAACATAGGCCTCAGAAGAAGAAGAAGATTCACCTTTTTCTTTTCTTCTGGCTTCTTCATTGAGCAAGATGTCTTTAACTATATCCATAGTTAGCTTTGGCACAGAATTACTTAGTGAAATCACCAATGTTTCCCAGCTATCCGGTAATGAGCCGAGAAGTAACAACGCTTGCATCTCATCATCAATCTTCATTCCCATGGTTGCAAGCTGATTCACTAAGCTTATGAAGTTGCTCGTATGCTCAGTCATAATGCGGCCATCCTTGTACTTCAAATTCACAAGCCTTCTAATTAGCAAGGCTTTATTTCTTGATGTACCCTTCTCAAACATGGCTTTTAATTTCTTCCAAAGCTTTTGGGCATCATTTTCTTCTGCGATGTGGTGGAAAATATTGTTATCAACCCATTGCCTAATCGTAGCAGCAGCCTTCCTATGCAATATTTTCCAATCTTCATCGCTCATAGTTGTTGGCTTTGTCATGCTTTCAACAGGCCTAAACAAATCTCTGCAAATAAGCAAATCAAGCATTTTGCGCTTCCAAACTGAAAAATTCGTTGAGGTTAATTTTATCATCCCAACCGAATTTTGCTCCTCCATTTTAACACACAAGAAAATTAATCCAAATAACCAATTGCTTTGATACCACTTTGTTGGGAAAGACTACAAAAACAACAATTGCGGAAGACTTTCTTTTCCCTCTTTGTGTGCTAAAATAGGATTAATAAATTAACCAACAAAGTGAGACAATAATTTTTAGCGTGGAAAACCCTCAATGAAGAGAGTAAAAAACCACGGGACCCTTAGGCCACTTAGAAAAACTTCCACTATCACAATAATAATAATGGGATACACCAATGTTCTTCTCTAGCAACAATTAGAGGCTCACAACAATACAAATCATCAAGAACATCATTCTTGGCTCACCAACACAATCATCATCATCAATAAAGATGGGTTACAAAAAGGCAAAGTTTAGGTCTCACCAAAGTGGAATGCTCAAAAGAGCATCATAGAGAGAGCTAATACACAATCTTGAATAATAGGATTGTAGAGCACTTTGCAAGGATTTACCACCTCAAATTTGAGCCAAAATGGACACCATTTGACCCCTCAATCTTCTTGCCAAAACTTCAAACCCTAACCCCCTTTTCTTCTTTCTTTCTCTCTGCTTTCTTTCCTTCTTGCCGCTGTTCACTCTCACACACACACATTTTTTTTTTCTTTTCGTGTATATGGCTTGTGCGGCAAGCCTATCCCTTTTTCTTTTTTTTTTTTTAATGCAAATGGGCAAGAGCCCAATTTATTATCCAGCCCAAGTCATGGGCCGGACCCAACAGGTAATATCTGTTTATAGGTAATCAAGTATGGGGCGGGTGACTGTTTTAGGGCACTTGTCTTCTTTTATATTCTACCCGTTTAATATTTTTTAATAATTTAAATTATATAATTATATTGATATAGAATTACTTTATTATAAAAGAAATAGTAATTTTAATCATATTTATAATATGCAAGACTATATTATGTTTAACACTATATTTTTTAAAAATTATGTTTCTAATATGTCAGGTATAGGTAAGATTATGTTTCTAATATATTTAATTTTGTGAAATTTGGTTTATTTTTTGTTGCATTTTAGTTTTTTTATTTTTATGATTTAAATAGATAAATGAGTACCTAGTCTTGGTAAAACGGGTACCCGACCCGTTTTCGTACCCTTTTTTAATGGATATTCGGGAAACGGGTCCAGGACACTTGTTTCTGCCAAGAAAACAGGGCGGGTACAGTACTCGTTTAAAACAGACGGGAACCCACGAATCCAACGGTTGTTTTTTTTACAGAATTGGGCCTGCCCATACTCGTTTTTCACAGGACACGGGTTCTGTACCCGCCAATTTGAAAAAACGAGAAGTGACTACCCGTTTCTGCGTTTCCATATTGCAAGGTATATGAGTACCCGCGAATATACCCTTCACCTTAATAGGTGTACCCATTACCCACTTTGTTGACTTAAACAAGTAAATGGATAATAGGAGATGGTTTTCTTTATGGGACGGACAACGAAATTTGTTGTCCCGCCTACTGCGGCCGCTCCTCAATGTTGAGAAAGGAAAAAAGTGTCCTAATATTCTATTTGAGCGGGAAGCAATGATTTTCCCTACTAAATATTTCAGCATTAATATAAGTTACATTTATACCACCTAAATTGTAGATGCCCCAACAGTTTTAACTTAGTTAAAAGAGATTTTTTAGGATTTAACCAAACTTTTGACTAATTTTTTAGAAATTAGCCGTAGTTTCATGAAATTAAGGATTGCAGTAACATACTTGTTACATAATATGTTACACATGTAACATACGTATATCATATTATGTTACAGGTGTATCATATTATGTTACACGTGGAATATAATATGTTACACGTATATTACGGCTAAATCTTTAATTTTGACATTCTAGGACTAAATCCTTCAAACTTTACGTTTAAATGACTAATTTCTTAACTGGCCCTATTTAAAATTATTCTAATCGGATATTTCTTCACATTTTTAGGAAGAAATATAGTGGTAGGTCACTTCATAACCCACTATAAAACTAAAGCTCAATTAATTTTTTTTAATCAATAAAAGCTCAATAAATTGTTTAGAGTACTGGAACAAAGATTCTAATTTATATTTATTACTTTGAGAACAATCGACAATTTTCTAATAGTTTTTAAGTAATGATGAGCGGTACCGGGGTCTTCATGTTTCAAATAATATGAAAAAAGATAGAGTGAGAGAGTAAAATCCGAACTTCATTATGAGAAAATGTCAAAAGAAAAAAAGAAAGAAAGAAAGAAAGAATTATTACCGAACAAGGGACCATATCTCTGATAAAGACTTGCATAACATTTTAAATTGATCATGTGCCATAGAAAGATACACTTCATTTGCTTTCTTTCTCAAAAAGGAGGGAAAACAAGATATCAAGAAAAAAAAAATGCATGTTACCAAAAGAAAGAAAAAAAAAAAAGAACTAAATTAGCTTTTCTGGGCTTGAGGGAACTCAAGTAGCGAGAAAAATATGGATGTGCTTATTTAGCTTTGTCATTGTCTATATATATGTTTGATGTAAAGTTCAAATCGTTGTTTTAATATATTTATTTGGTCGCCTTTCTCAAATATGTACACACACATACACGAAATCGTATTAGAATCTTTTCCTTAGAACTTTGGATCACTATATTATATATAGTGAGTTGCAAAAATAAGTCAAAATTAAATGTTTGTTTTAAATGACAGCCTATGTTTTACAAAATTAAAAAAATAGTCATGTTACGAATTATATAACAAAAAAGTGTCACACAAAATATAACAGATCTATAAATATTTGTAACATATTATTTAACACTTCAAAAAATAATGAATAAAACTTGAAGTGTTATAAAATATCTTACAAATATTTACAGATGTGTTATATTTTATGTGACACTTTTCTGTTATACAATTCGTAACATGGCTATTTTTTTAATTTTTTGAAACATAGGCTGAACTTTAAAAACTAAATTTTTTTTTGGCTATTTCCTACGATTTCTCATATATATATATATGTAAATGTTTATATGTTATAACGGTATTATTGTATTTGGCTTTAACATCCTAAATGGGATGCTTTGAAAATTCAGTATGTATTTTTAAATAGGGTAGGAGAGGTCACTTTCTCGTTAAAAAACTAACTTTGAGAGAAATGAATGGAAAATGGGCATCTTGGTGGGTTAATAGTTATAATTCGTTTATTATAGCATATGCAAATATATTTAGAAGAAATATTAAACCATAGAACTTAAGGCCAATTATTTAATCTCTAAATGGTTGGCTGTCATGGACTTCTGGTATTTTTTTTCCAATTTTTATTTCATATGAATCAAATAGAGAAGACTTCTATGGGAAATAAAAAAATGGAGTTGCAATTGTAGATCATTTGTCAAAATCATACAAATTAGATGGTGTAGTAGTTTATCTACCAAATCAAGCTGGCTTCCAAATTTCTTTTGTTTTTTAACAAATGCCATGATGACTTATTATTGTCACAGTATATATGAGGTAATTACTACATGAAAATTATTTTGAACCCTTTTGGAATGTCCTCATCATAGCATATAATTATCATATTGATACAATAGAAATAGCCAATAAGAAATTATTTACCATCATTTCTATTATTTTTGGACCATTCAAGTGAAGTTAGAAATAAAACACCAAAATTTGATTTCTAAACAGGCGGATTTATATGTTACACATTGAATTTTTAAAAGTCTTGCAAAGTCAGTAGTGTTAACTAGTAACTATCATTTGAAAGACAATGATTCATTGTTTTAAACTCCAAACATTATAGTGGAATATGAGTTGTTCAAAACATATAAAAGACAATCTTAGATGTGGTTTTATGGCTATGTCAATTATTTCATAACAGCTAGCCTTTTCCTCTCACAATTTCTTGGGTCATATATATTGTGGTGGTCCTAATTTTATGTCAACTGTATATAACTAATCGTACACTTTAGCCATGCTTTTAAATATTATATGAATTGTAGATATGCATATATAATCACACATTTTGTAGGTATTGAACAATATGTTTTTATTTTTTATTTTTTTTTTATTTTTTTCACATGGAGATAAAATAAAACATGTCACACAAATGTGCCCACACACTTAAAATGACCCAAAAAAGAGTAATAATTTCATTGAGATCATAATACCATGACAATCAAAGTCTTTATGCTTGTCTTGATTCTAACTCAATTCTTACACTCTCACATGCAAACTCTAGTGGAAAGAGGTATGGGTTTAGTTTTTACCATCAACTTTTTAGGTGATGATTAAGAAACATTTACTCTTGCCTTAACTTTCACATTAATCTTGTTTTTAGCAATGCATTCAAAATCCCACTTCCAAAACAGTTGGAAAAGGAGGCAATTTTTTTTTTTTTCCACAAATTTGAACAATGGTCTCACAAATATCCATGTGACATCAATTCATGAGAACATGGTATCTCACAACTTGTATACTATATACACTCATGAAGTTATTAATGAAAAAAAAAAAAAAAAAGTCAAGAACTCAAGTCCACAAGGGTAAAATTGTCAATTATGAAACAGTTACTGAGAAGAGCTTATTTAATAAGTAAGGTCTGATAAGGACTGTTTGGTAATTTTGTATTTAAGAAGTGGGCGGTTAAAGAGTCCTCTCAGCTCTCACTTGTGTTCAACGTCCCTTGCCTGCAAAGAAGCGTTTGTAGAGAGAGAAAGAGAGGGGAGAGAGAGAGAGAGAGAGAGAGAGAGAGAGAGAGGATAAAGAAAGGAACAAAACTGGAAGTTAAAAAAACAACAGACTAGTTTGTAATTTCTCTCACTGTGTTTTGATTCTCTCTCTCTCCGTCTCTCTCTTTGCAATATTGTTTTGGAGCTAAAGTTCAAAACTTTGGCTCTATTTGGTGCTCGGAGAGCTCAGTTTTGGCCATATTTTTTCTCTGTGTTTGAGTGTTGTAATGGGTTTTTGCTAAAAAAAAAAAAGGGATATTACTTGGGAAGCTTTTTCTATATAGAGGAAATTTTGATTGAACATGTCTTGGAAAAGCAAAGGAGACAAACTTTCTTCTTCTTCTTCTCCTTCTTCTTCTTCAGGGAATGTAATATCACAAAAATGGACTCTTTTGCTTTGTTTAGGCTGTTTTTGTGCTGGATTGCTCTTCACTAATAGGTACGTTTGTGCACAGTTATTGGCAATTGGTCAATTTCTGCAAATTTTGGTTCGTGGGTTGGGTTTATTATACCAATTTGTGAATTGGATTGAATTGAATTTCAATCCATTTTACACGGCTCTGTTTAAAGTCAATTACGGACGACTTTTCTTTTTTCTTTTATTTTTTTGGCGTAAAAAACAAGTACTACTTCATGTTTTATATTTCTGTTATGAAGATCTATAATGCGTGACATTTTTTTAAAATAGATTTTTTAATGATGATTTATGTGCTTACTGGCTCTGAGTTTTTTTTTTGGTTCTAATTTTGATCTTTGAAGAGATATGAATTCAAGGCCTTTTAAAATATATATATATATATATATATATATATATATATATATATATATATATATATATTCCATGCCTGTTGTTATCAAGCCTTTTTGTTTTTTTTTGAAATTTTGTTTATAACCAAATCTATTTTAAGGCTGTGATCCAAATTCAATTATAGCGTCGTAATTTAGGCATGAATTGTTGCGGTAATAGTCTTAATTCCTACTGTAAATACACCCAAAAATAGAAATTGGATCTTCTCTCTCATTCTTGATGTTGTTTTTTGCAAACTTGATTTTTCATATTTTTTCAATTTCAGTCATATTCATTACTTTAAGCTCAAAAAATGAATGTTTTTGTGTCTCTGTCCACTCTGACCAGCTTTTGCTTTCAAACTGTGTCATTTTTTGTATGAGCTTATGAAATAATTTTTTTCTTGCAAATTACAATTCTGAGTTTGAAACTTCCTGATGTTATGTATTAATAGTCTCTATGAATTGGTATCAGGATGTGGGATGTTCCTGAGACTAAAGATATCACCCGAACAACATCGGTCGAAGCTGAGAAATTGAAATTAGTTTCTGAAGGTTGCGGCCCGAAATCCGTGAGTAATTTTCTCTTTTGACATGTAATTCTTTTGTGCTCCTCATAAAGACATTGGTCTGATCTGTGTCCCATCTTTTCAGTTGCGTCAAAAGGAAGTCAAGCGCGATCCTAAGGACATTTACGGCGAGGTTTTCAAAACTCACAATGCCATACAGTAAGTTAGGCTTGATCATAGAGGAGCTGTTTTCTTTTTTGAAATTTTGATTCATTTGATAATGGTTTGTGTGTGTGTGTGTGTGTGGTCACGCGCTGCAGAACATTAGATAAGACCATCTCAAGTTTGGAGATGGAATTGGCGGCCGCTAGAGCAGCACAAGAGTCTATACGCAACGGCGCTCCGGTATCAGAAAACTTGAAGAAGACAGAATCCTCTAGGAAGAGAAAATATCTAATGGTTGTTGGGGTTAATACTGCTTTTAGCAGCCGAAAAAGAAGAGATTCGGTTCGTGCAACATGGATGCCACAAGGTTTATGTCATCTATATCCCGGTTTTAGTTATTTATTCCTAACTCCTGCAGCTTTGTGTGTAAAGGATCTTTTTATCTGATGCTTCTGAGATTTTTGTAAAATAGGTGAGAAAAGAAAGAGGCTGGAGGAGGAGAAGGGCATTATAATGCGATTCGTTATTGGTCATAGGTTAGTGTTCGATACGTTTTGGACTTATATGTGTTTTTCTACCGCTGATGTTCTTACGAATTTGGTTCGCAATTTTCACACCGATTACCGTATGTCTTTTATTTGCGACAATTGATATTTCCACATATGTAGCCTGAATTTCTCAAATTAACTTTACAAGTCTTTTCGTCCTCGTGTAGTGCCACGTCAGGGGGTATTTTAGACAGAGCTATTGAAGCAGAGGACCAAAAACATGGAGATTTTCTGAGGCTGGTAAATTTTTACCCTTGTACCAATTATTTATCCTTATCTGGCTTTAGCATTTATATTTATTGCTCATTTAGGGCAATGTGTCGTAATGAGCAGGACCATGTTGAGGGCTACCTTGAGTTGTCTGGCAAGACTAAGATATATTTTGCCACTGCCGTAGCGTTGTGGGATGCTGATTTTTATGTAAAGGTTGACGATGACGTCCATGTAAATATTGGTTAGTCCTTTTATCTCTTCTCTCTCGCGTGCGCTATCCTTTCTTTCTTTCTTCTTTTTCATATTTTTTCAAAGCCTAAAACATCGTTTTCAGAGATAGAGTTCTCTCTTTATGTTGATATTTTATCGCATCTAAATCCATCTCTATGTCAAATATTTGTTTAGCAACGCTTGGTGAGACGCTCGTGAGGCACCGGTCAAAATCACGGGTATACATTGGATGCATGAAATCTGGTCCGGTGCTTGCGCAAAAGTGAGGAGATTCTCGGAGTTCTTTTCATACTTGACATAAATATCAAGAAGTGAAGTTAGTGAACTAAAAGTTTCTTGATTGCTTATTCCGTCATGTAGGGGAGTGAGATACCATGAACCCGAATATTGGAAATTCGGCGAGGCTGGAAACAAGTATTTCCGTCATGCTACAGGGCAGCTATATGCCATCTCAAATGATTTGGCTACGTACATATCAATAAACCAGTAAGCCTCAATCTGTCATTTCGATTAAATCATAACAACAATACGGTTTCTATAGGATACTCAAAGGTTTGACATACATTAACATGATCTTCTCAGGCATGTCCTGCATAAGTATGCTAATGAGGATGTATCTCTGGGATCTTGGTTTATTGGTCTCGACGTTGAACATATCGATGATCGACGGTTATGTTGTGGCACCCCACCTGGTAAGTCCTAGTTTCATTCCAAAAAGCACCTCTTGAGTGAAGAAAACCATTATGAATTACGTCCTGCGTGTTATAGTTTTCTCTCCCTCTTCTTTAACATTACGAAATATGGATGCGACTTTGAGTTCTTCAATCACTAACGTAGAACAATATGTCGGTAAACGCCCTAAAACGTCTTTCCATATTTCGCTAATGCCCTCGCCTTTTCAAATAATGCTTCGAATTATTTACAAGTACAATTTTCACATGGTTGACACGCCAGATTTTTACATGATGCATAGGAAATTGAGCTAACTTATTGGAAGAACATAATTAGTCTAAATTACTTTAAATGTGATTGATGGTGCAGATTGCGAGTGGAAGGCTCAAGCGGGCAACATCTGCGTCGCTTCATTTGATTGGAGCTGCAGCGGGATTTGTAGGTCCGCCGACCGGATCAAGGAAGTCCACAAACGCTGCGGAGAAGGCGAGAATGCTTTGTGGAGCGCGTCTTTTTGAAGAGAGGCAGCTTCAGCTTTAAGCTGTGTTTGGGTTCTTCCAATCTCAGGAAGGATTTTGGAGCTCAGAAAGTACAGAACCACATATATATGAGACTTCTTTTCTTTTACTATTACTTAGCTGGGGTATAGTTCAAACACAAAAATTGTAATATCATCAGAGAGAGAGAGAGAGAGAGAGATTGTGGACCAACTCCATTTTAGTAAGAGGAGATTGGGTCTTGTAAACAGCCCAAAATGAAAAGCTAGAGGCTGGCAAAAACCACAATTCTTTTTGAGGCTTGAAGAGCCAAAGTTGTAAGCCATGAAAGTTCTATGGCTAATCAAGTGTACAATAATAAATACAGATCCTTGTGGGATGGGCTTTTTACTACATTTTTGTACACATCTTATCTTGTTTCATTTATTTAGGTACTCTTTCTTAAAAATAAAAAATAAAAAAAATCCCACTTGTATTATGATGGAATCATTATTATTATTTGGCATTCAAAATCCCTTTTTCCCACTAATTATCTGACTGTCACAGAGACATGTCTACAATTGGCAGAACCAGTCTGCAGGGCATGACTTTTAATAAATGTTCATGGTATGTTCAATTTTTGTTACATTTATCTTGACTGGGTGTTCATATGATGCTAAGGAATCACAATGGTCTCATATTTATGTTTGCATTACCTTTTATCTGTTTTTATTTGAAAGAAAGTTCAAGATTAACATACACCAAATTGAAGGGATGTTATGTAGATTAAATTAGTAGGCACTTTTATGTTCTTTGAACATATTAACGTTGAATTAAAAAAATTGTTCACGACATATATAAATTAAAAATGGAAAAACAAAATATTTATGTGTTTAGATATCTCAGTTCAGTCACTCTGTGTTTGAGAATTATAGAATTATCTCTCAGTTTGTTAAAAAGCACTCAAATATATTCCACGATATTTTTCGGTATGACATTTTGTACGGAAGTATTAATAATCTCACCAGTTCACTTAAAATTTGCAAAAAAGAGCAAAAATTACTCATATATTCACTTAAAAACTTCAAAAATTGGTCATAAATGTGTGATTAATTAAGTGAATATATGTATTATTTTTACAATTTTAAGCAAATATATGACCTTTTTTTATTTTTTATTTTCAGATGTTGCAATTTTGAAGTGAATTTAAGAGATTTTCAATATTTTCATACAAAGTTTTATACTAAAAATATTGCGGGTATATATTTGAGAGTTTTTAATAACCTTATGGATAATTTTTTAAATTTCCAAAAATATAGGGACAAAACTAAGATTTTTGCATCAGGGATTATTTATGGTTTGCTCAATTAAAAAAAAAAAGATATTAGAGAGGGCATATATATGAATTTGACGTGGCTTTAGTATGCTTATTTACATTTTGAAATTTGTTCTCTTCTCCCAAAAGAAGAAAAATGTTAATTGTTAACCTTCCCCTTGCTGCAAAGTGCAAAAGATTAACAAAGAAAATATTATTTAAAAAAAAAGGGGGCTAGAGCACCAAAAAATGCATGGGCAAAAGCCAAAAGCAACAAATTTTTTAGTTTATGTGGGATGCAAATAAGAAGTGAAGTAATAATACAATCTAACAAATTTAAAATAATCGTAACATCACCTTTTATATTGTTATTTCACCCTTATTATTATCCAATCAGTACCATAAGAAGTGGTGTATTACAGAAAAAAAAAAAAAAGATTGTATATTCTTCTTGGCTGCAAAATGTACAAAGAGCACCACTCACGAAATTAAAATAAAATGAAAAAAAAAACAAACAAACAAACGCTTAAATATTTACAAGCAACCATTAATATGGTGCTGGTTTTAAGTGCAGGATTGCTCAAACAACCTTCTAGAAATTTATGAAAGAAAAAAATAAACAATCTAGAAAATTAAACGAAAGAACAAACAACGATATTCTTCTCCTCATGCAACGTAAAAAGAAAGAAAAAAAAAATTGTAACAAACGCCAAGCTGTACTTCGTTTCCAAGAACCTTGGGCCTGCTAACACATTGTCATTAATAGGCTATGAAATCGTTTTAACTAACATATATGTGCCACAAAGTCTGGTCCAACCAAGTGTGAAGTGACAATCCATATAGCTTATAAAGCATAGTAACAAAATAAGAAAACATGTTTAATATATAACTGAAAAACAATGTGTCAAAAAGTTTGCTCTCAATGTGAATTAGTGAAAGTCAATATCTGAAGAAGCGTAGTAGTAACAAAATAAGAAAACATGTTCCAAACACAACTAAAAAAAAAGAGTTAGTAAATGAATTAGTATTATTACCTTGTGGACGACGACAATGACAATGACGATGATAAGACTCCAAAGAGGAAATGAGTAAAGAGAGAGAGAGAGCAGTGGCACGTGATATTGGCACGGCTCAATCAAAAAGCGGAGAGCCCAAATAGGTTTCTGAACTCGGCTTTCTTATTGAACCGGACCAATATCCCGTTTAACTGATCTCATTCTTTCCCCAATCTTCAATAGCAACGCATCACAAAATCTAAAAAAAAAAAAAAAACAAACAAACAAGACATTTAAATATATGCAAACATTTATAAACTTATAAGAGAGAGCGCAAAGTTCTTGATGAAACCATAACGTGGCAAATATGTGTTACAAAGTTTGGGAAGAGAATGATATATAGAGAAATATGATACAATTAGAGGGAAAGAAGAAGGGCTATATAACTTGGAGAAGCTAAGAAGAAGAGTGAGAGGGAATAGTGAAGTCTTGTGTTGGGTGTGGGTAGGCATTGAAGAAGGGGGTTTTTTGCATTAAATAATTTCCCAACTACCAAACGACAAAGGAAGTTGTGAGACATTAATAACCAAACAAGGTACAAGAACCGTGAAAGAGAGCTCACTCACGGGGACAAATCTGGGGCTTTAAATGTGGCATTTATGGGATGGATGAGAGTGAATAGAAAGAGAGAGAGAGAGAGAGAGAGAGAGTATATGTCTGAGTTTTGATTTCTGTTCAAAACCACATTTATTTATCAAACAAACCCAGAGAAGTTATTCTTTTGTTATTGTGGCCTTTTGGTACCCTTTGCCTCCATGAAAAACCACTTCCTGTTATTCCTAGGTTCAGTGCCTAATAACCACAAACATTGTAATATAAGCTCTTAATTCATCACCCTTTCCTTTTCTTTTCCATTCTCCAACGGAGGATTTTGAGGAATGTTCCATTATTGACACAATGATAATCTATGTTACATGTGTGTTGCATTTTTAATTTATACTCAAAATTTACACTACAAAATAGAGTGGAAATAAAAGGAGCACACCACTTGGGATATTGATTATTAAGTGACATCAAGAATGACTTTATTTTGAAATTCTTATTTCTCTCCAACTACTATTCAGGGCCGGCCCAACCGTTTTCGGGGCCTTATGCAACATCATTAAAGAGGCCTATTCAAAAATTTCTTAAATTTTTAGTTTTAAATAGATGTATAATATTCGACACACATTTTAATTTACTACCAAAATAAATGATTTACTAGATAAAAATAATATACAAATGTTAAAAATAATATTTAAAAAATAAAAAGTAATGAAAAAGAAATAGAACTCCAATTGTACGAGGAATGAAAACAAAGGACAATTCTCTTATTTTTTTTAAGTGCTCAAATGAACATTAATATAACTTTAAGAAAATAGCAAAATAGAGATGAATAGATGAAGAACAAAGACAATTTAAATAAAAAAAATTTATAGAAATATAAGTTTACAATATTGTTTCCTCTAATTAGATTAGTGTTTCTTTAAACGTATAGCAATTTTTAATTTAAAAAAAAAGTTGATAATATTTTTCTGGTTAAAGATGAAATAATTCGTTTAAGAATTTATAAGTTAATGAAATTCTTTCTGTGCATTACTCAAATGCACATTTAATTTAAAGTTAAAAAAAATATAATATTGGCTGTAAGATTTAAATAAAGTTGTGGAATGTTTTTTTTTTCTCTCCCGTGGGACTTGATTGATCTTTAAGTACAAATTTTGTTTCCTTTCAAAATTAAGACTACATCCCTTCAATGGAGACCTACGCTCAAATGGGGGCCTTAAGCCATGGCCTATAGGTGGCCTTACCCTTAGGCCGGCTTAAAATGCGATGGGTTAAACTGTGATGGAGATGTTGAATTATAAAAAAAAAGTTTTGATTTGCGGGATTTTAAGGATTTTGGAATTTTTTTTATTAATGTTTTTGCTAAAATTATTTAATGGATTTGCAGATCTGTTATTAATAAACCTTTATGATAATCACAATGGTGATCCACTGTTTTAGTTTCTCTCTGGCAAGTCTTTGATGGTGAGTAAGTAAATTGTGAGTGGTCAATGGTCATTATCAAACTTTTGGATAAGATGTGATGAGATTGAGAATAAGATTAGATTGGCTTAACCAAATAGAGAAATGATTCATACGCTGATATTTTTCTGATTCTTTCCCAACATAGATTAGACTGGAAAGCTACTCCAATCATCAATGTTTTTAGAGTTAAAAGGTTCCGCTTGCAGTAACTGCTGTAGTAAATTCGATACAAGGAGATTGGTTCGCAGATCTTAGGAAAAATCTTCTTGAAGTTGAGGGGAGCTTGCAAGTCGTCGACTAAGGAGTTAAGAGGAGACGACATGGAGAAAGAGTTAGTCTTTCATTGTATAAAATTAGGTGTCTTTTGTAACATTTGAGAATTATTGCATTACGCTCATCTAGGCGTAGCCTCGAGAATGTAGGTGTGCGCACCGAACTGTTACCAATTTCTTGCATCATTTACTTTATTTATTTATTCTGAGTAATCGTTATCATTCTAGATGTTTTAGTGTTATAGTGTTATTATTAGTGTTGCATAATTCACTATAGTACCGAGTGCATGAAACAAAATTTTCACCGTGTATCAAAAAGATAGATCAATCATCATGGCCATAAAAATAGAGTTCGAATATTATAATAAGTACAAAACAGTGATCTATTATTAGGTTTTGTTTTTTGTTTTAGCATATATCTCCTATTATGTATGTAGTACCAAGTGATTATGTATGATCTTCTGATCAATCAATTGCCAAATAACCATTAATTAAATAGTACAATAATATTCCATTATATCCTGAAATAACTTTTATTTTTTTTGTAGGGGAACGATGAAGAGACTTATGGGTGTGAATAATTAGTTATTGACATGTCGGAATAATAAAGGAAAGGATTCTACTTGCTCTACTTGTTATGAGCAAAGTTCTTGCTCATCTATAATACCATATCTTCTTTCTCAAATCCCTCCAAAAGTCGAAGGCAACGGAAAAAACTTGCCTAAACATTGAAGAAATAGGGTTTTTTGAACTTGTCAAGACTACCACAACTATTAAAGTTACGTCTAAACTTTAAGTTGTACATACTGTAATAATATTTTTATTGCCCAAAAAGCACAAGGCAAAAAAGTGGAATTGAAAAAGGAAGTGGTAAAACAAGTCTTCTCAATTCGACATGCTAGGACTATCATTTATTTCTTATATTTGATTTTGTGGAATTATAATTAATATGGTGATGGAATCCACAAAGTACCTGCCCACCTACCTATTCGCTTTTAAACTCATACTTTTTTCTTGCACTAAAAATATATATATAAAAAAATATTCCATACTATTTCACTTGTATTTGTATATGTTTGAAGACAAACACAGGCCTACCCATTGCATGCTTGTGCTAGACTTTATTACTTCTAAAAATAGAGTGTTATAATTAAGGGGCTTATGTCTCTGCAGCTTCAAAATACCAACTATTTTTCAGTCTTTGCATTAACACTCTAGTCTCTAGCACTGGCCCTTCTTTAAAGACAAGACTAAGGTATTTTTAATTACAAAATTGGTCAAATGTGCAACTGCTTTGAGCTTCTAATTAGCTACTATCAAGTGGCAATAGAATTGGGAATGTTGCAAAATCCACTCAACCACAATGTTTATTCATAGCTATAGAAATCTCATACAATTAATTATAAGTTTGTACAACAAACTTAGGCAGAAATTTACTTAACTATATGCGCCGAAAAGATAGATCAAGCTATCCAAACTTGTGCCAACATAATAGCATAACGACGCATTTGCGTAGAATGTAGAACCTTGATCTGTACTCCTTGGCCGTGGCGAGGCATTTTCTCCTAAAGCTTGGCGGAAACTCTTGAAGCGAGCGTACTTCTTTCGCATTAGATGCGTCCGAATTGCGCAAAGCCATTGTTCACAAACTTTAGCGCTCACAATTTAGATTTTGCTTGCTTGTAAAACCTAAAGGAGCTATAAGCCTCTTTATATACAACTTCAATGTAGAGCCTAGACTATTGTTGAAGTAATTAAGAAAATAGTACGTTACATGAAGGTGTTGATTTGTCACACTTTTGGGACCTACTTTGTTGGAATGGGAAAATTGAGACGCAATGTCTAATGTCACAATTGGGCCTAATGTGTGATGGGTCACATTCAGATGAAAATGGACTATACCTGAACTAACTCCATCAATTTCGTCATATTGATTCACAAATGGTCGCATTGCATTGATTGAATAAAGATTGCTCTAACTCTCTAGATGGTTCTTGAATCTACCACACTTGTATCACATGTTTATGAGACATAGAACACTAAATAGCCCACTGGGCCTGTGGGCCATAATTACCTGCTACTAGACTGTTCTTTTTTATTTCCTAAGGAGTGATTTTCTGTTTTTACCGACATAATGTGTCAAGGTTCTGCCATTCAAAAGTTCAAAAGCATTTGGCTTGTACGGTGAATCAATGATTTACTTGGTGATCTTCGTGATTATCGTTATTCGTTAATGGCAAAGCCTTTGATTTACACGTTTAACCCTTCAACATTCATCTATAACGATATTTATAAAAATGAATGATCAATTAGTTTTGTTATATGTAGATCTGGCAAAATGAGTACGGTCAATTACTCATGTTATTATACAACCCTATCGGGTTAGGGTAATAAGAGTAGGGCAATAACCTACCCTATCATTAGGCAGGTAAACGCGAAACCAAGAAAAAAAAATTGTAAAGCGAGTAAAGCTTGTCTGGATGCTCTAATGGAGTTGAGAATCCTTACTTGAATTAAATAATAAAATTTAAAAAACGTCACTTATCGACAATTTATTTTGAAATATGTCACTTTGAAAAAAGTTTAGAGTTCATGTTACATTTTACTAAAAAATTTGACAGAATTGCCCATCTTTTTGTTACAAGAGAGGAATACAAGATGAAAGAACGAGGATAATATAGTAATTTACTTAAGAAAAAAGTGGCATGGCTTGCAATAGCAACATGGGATGTAAACATGAGTCTTAAATGTGGCATGAGATCAAATTTTCTTATATATTATTGTTGTTGGTAAATGATAAATGAGAAGGGTAAGCGGATAATTAAGTCGAGTATTTGTTGGAAATTAAATTATACCTGGGGGAAGAGACATTTATTTCAAAGCCCGGTGGCAACGACTAATCCAGCTATATTATGGGCATTTTTCACACACCTCATCTTAGTGTGTGTGTGTGTGTGTGACGATTTTCACAGCATGGTTGCTCGGTTTTAGTTGGGTGGGATGTCACAAAGAGGAAGCTATATTGTCAAAGGTGGTATAAGCTTTGTAGACCAAAGTGAGAAGGAGGATTGTGATTTCGTGATCTGATAATGTCAAAGATGAGACAAGCTATGTAGGCAAAACAATGCTGGTGGATTATCAATGTTGATTGTTCATTAGCAGCTTGGGTTTTAAAACACAAATACTTTATATCATTCGTTTACCCTTCCATCAAATTTTAATCCGTCAAGGCGTAGCCTCTTGGTATCTCCAATTTGCGGCAAATGTTTAGAAAAAAGGAAAGACTGTGTTACATGTTTTAGGTCTCTTATAATGCAATGATATTTTGAGATAAATCTTGTTTATTTAGAGGAATGTCTTTTTGTATTTATCTTCTAAACTGCAATGCTTTTACATTAAAATCATTTGTATATTACTCTAGTCCTTTCCGAGAGATCGAAACAATGTTGCGCATGGCGGTATTAGGAACGATCCCTCAAAGTTAGAATAAACTAGCTTTTACTTACCCGAGTTTTAGGTGACAAAGAAGGTGGAAGCACATTGCGTAAACTTTTGCTCAAACCTTGAAACAAATGAGATATGTCTGTCATCATCCTTGAACGTACTAACTCAAACTCAATGTGGACGCTTCAGTTCTTGCTAATGTGGATCATATTGGAGTTGGAGGATTTATTAGAGATCATAGCGGAGTTGCGGAGGGGGCTTTTGCAATGAAGATTCCTGAAAGATTTGATCCATCTGTGGCAGAGTGTATGGCCATTAGAGAGGGGCTTTGTTTTGCATAAACTCAATCAATATTGTTAGAGCTATTTTAAAATATATATATATATATGTCTTTAGAAGGGACTTTGATTCATTTATAGTATGATGTTTCTTTATAAATTGTGGTACTTGCTAATTTGTTTCTCGTCTCCAAAACAATTCGGCCCACCTTTTGGCAAGTTATGCTTTCTTTTAATTTATTTCTAATTCTCTTATTGGTTAAAGGAAATTATTTTTATTTATTGATTCGTTCAGAAGTGTTGATAGATTTCGTTATAATATGAACAAAGTTCAACATTCAAAATATATGGTGGGAAAAAATGGTATCCCTAGGTTAATGGTTAACCCTTTGTTTGGGGTAGTCATTTAGATGGAAGCATTCCATTCAAATGATTTGACCAAAATATTTTTGCTAATTTTAGGAAAAAAAAAATGACAATTTTGGATGAGCACATGTTGGGAAGAAATAATCATTTTTGGTGATCTAGTATTACTTTTTATTTGAACAAATTATTCAAATGGACGTTTTAGAATAGTTCTTGACTTTTTAAATTTTGAGGTGATAATGGTTAAGATTTAAGCATTTTGTATTGTAATTAAAAAAGTAAGAAAAGAAAATAAATTGAATGAAAACATTTATAAATGGTTAAAACCATTTGCATTGATTGAAAATGGTTTGCATATTTTTTCAAACCATTTGGATGATTTGAAAATGACTCATCTTTAACAATTTCTCTAAATATGAATGAGTCATTCAAATGGTGAAGGCAAACAGGGAGTGGAGATTCTAGTGACATGGGTATAGTGGCATTGACATTGCTACAAGAGTGTTAGAAGCGTGTAAGTCAAAGCTATCTGGGTTTAGAAAAGAAATCTATTTACCTAGGCTATCTCATTGGTTTGTCCTATCTAATCACAAATTAACAACTCATCTGTTTTTATTTAATATTTTTCTTAAAAATCTTATATAACAATTGAAAATTGATGAGTTGTCATTTTATTATGATTTACTGAAAGAGACAATCAAATGAGACATCATATTTCTTTTCCCAAGTTTGAAATTGTGAGTAACTTTGGCCTAAAGAATTTGAGCCACAAGCTTTTGACCTCGCATGAAAATTTATCACCTCAACCTTCTCGTTCAATCTTCGATCTCAAAGTTCTCTGGATTTTTTTCAAGAGCCAACCCAATCACCATATTCTCCATGTTCTTTAATTTCCAGTCGTTCCCTAACTTGCTGTCCTAGCTAAACCACGATAAATCTTAATTGAAATATTCACACACCTTCTAACCACGTTTCTAACTCGGAGACATACATTCGTTTCTAACAAATATCCTACCCGCATCACTGGAGTGGAGAGCAATCTCCTATTTGGAATTTTTTTTTTTCCAGCGAATAAAGGGTAACAAGGTGAGCGAAAGTTGCAATTTCAATAACGTACTATTTCTTTTATGTTATTATTTTTCTATGTGGGCTCTATGTGTACAAATTCTCCAATTTAATGTGATTCGCTTACTTTATTGCACAAATCTTGAACATCCAAATGCCCTAGTATATCTTTTGCACACACAAAGAATGCCTGGTAGATATTTTACAACCTTTGAATCAAGACATATCACAATATAAAAAGAAATTTGATCCGGTGCCACATTTCAAATCCAAGTTTACGAGTCCACTCTTTGTTTGGTAGAGTTAGAGAACAAAATATAGAAAGTAGAAGCGGAAAATACAATTTAGGTTAAAAAAATAAAGAAAAAATTGGAGTCGTTGGATGGAATCCACTGGTCTAATTTTTGTTTTAAAAAAGGTAACTTAGGCAAAAATGGTACTATCGTTTACATTTAATATCATTTTCATTTTAAGCACAAACGAGTCTCGTAGTTTTACCTCTGTGTAGAGTGGAAAAGTGGAGGGAGAGAAAAGGGAGGGGAGAAAGTATGAGAGAAATATGAAATCTGGTTGTGTTTGTAGGGGTGAAAAATGGAAGAAGAGAAAATAAGAGGAAAAAATTCAGTTGTGAACCCATGTAATTTAATTTTTCTTCATGTAGAGAGGTTAATTGAGAGGGAAAAAAAGAATCTTTTGTTTATGTAAAATTATAAAATTATATCTTAAAAATATTTTTAATTTTTTAGGGAGTATATATGTAAGAGATAAAAAAAATGATTATAATGCACAATATTTTATATCATTTCAATTTTACTTTTTATACTAAACAATGCATAGCAAACAACATCATAGAAATTATATGTGATATCTTCTTTACCTCATATTTTTTTTCCCTTATATTTTTCTTTCCAAATTTTTTTCTTTCATTCTTACCAAACAAAGTGTAAATGTGTTAATTGCAAATTATGCTACTTTTCTCACTAGTAAATTAATATTTCTCCCATTTGCAACAAAAATAAAATTGTGATTCATCTTGTCTTCTCATTCGTAGAAAAAAGAAAAAAAAAATTTTGATCAAATTTGCTAAGAGAAATTTTTTTAATATAATATTAATTTTTTAATTAAATGCTCAAAAATTAATTAATCAATACTTTACTTTACAAGTTAAATTTTTAAAATTTTACCAAATATATCATTATATTAAAGAATATTTTTTATACCAAAATATCAAATTTTAAATTTGACATTACTACTCTAAGTTTGGATTATAAAAGTTAGTCCGGATTAGGGGTGTACATCAACCCGAGCAACCCGAAGACCCAACCCAACCCAACCTAACCCAATTCGAAAATACGGGTTCAAAAGTGAAAAATTTTCATTGCGGGTTCATTTAGTTTGAACCCATGAATGACGGATTGGGTTGAAATTCTAAACTTTCGGACCCGAGCAACCCAACCCAACCCAAACTTTTAAAATATTTATCTAAAATTTATATATGTTAATACAATATGAAAATATATGAAGACATTAATATTTTCTTAAATGTTTTGCTTAAAAAACATCTTTGTTTGATTGATATAACTACTTGTCTATCGACTCATTTTTTATTTTTTAAACCATTTTCTTTCATTCTTTTTACTAAAATCGTGCATCATCTCATTTTATATTTCCTATATATGTCAATAGGTTGTCTTTTCATCAATTTTTATATTCTCTATTTGATTATTAAGATGTATATATAATTTTCTAATCAACTATTGTTAGACTATTTATTTCATCAATTTATGAGAATTTTTTCGAGAATATAATATAAGTTAAGCATTGTTCAAACATATAAAATATGAATTAAAATTATTAGTACTAACCCGACAACCCAACCCATTCTAGTTTTTATTCGGACGGGTTGTCATTATTATTTCTTTATTATGGGTCGTAAAATCTTCAACCCGAAGTCTTTGGGTTGGGTTATAATTATCTTAAACTCAGTCCAACCCAACCCACGAACACTCCTAGTCTGGATAAATTTTTTCTTAAATATCACGACGGAAGCAGACTCGTTAATTTGGTATGTTTAGAAGGTATATTAAAATTGTTAAGGGATTATTCATGTTTTACTAGGAAAAAAAATAATATTATTTTTCAAGAATTTGATAAATGTAGATTAGCAATATATTCCTCAATATATTATTATTATTGTATTATAGCTCAGTTGTCTTTTTCGTGAATTGTTGGCCCTCTTTTCGGGATCTCAATCATATCCACCTCTCTCTTTCCTCTCTCTTTTGGTAACAGGATTTTCTTTTGCCCTTTTGAATTTCCTTATCGCTAATTTGATTTTCTTCAATTTCACAGCTCTGGCACATCAAAACCCTAATTCTCCGTTTCTCTCTGACTCTCTCTCTCTCTCGATTTCGTTTTCAATCTTTGGTTGCAGAGGCATTGCCATGGCAAAGTGTTCGTTCAAGATGGAACACCCTCTTGGTTCGCACAACTCCTTTTGATCGATTATTTCGTTTTTATTATTTTTTATTCTTTTTATTTGAATTAAATATTAAAAAATTTCTTTTCGTCGATCAAGATCGCAATTGGTCACTATTGTTTTTCTTTGATTATTTTCTTTTTTGGGTTTTGGGAAAAGCCCTTGGGTTCGAATAATTTCTCATCTGGGTCCTTTTGTTAGCTTAATTTGGTCATGGAATAGGAAAAAAGATTGAAGAAATATTTTAATCTCCTTGTAGACTGTTATTCTTGTACTAATTTATAGTTGGTATTTAGATTACTTAAAGTGACTAAAATAATTGGCAAAGAAAACAATTTGGTGGTTTGCTCTACTGTTAAGCATTGATAATTTGGTCGGTTTTTAAACAAAAAACAAAATGATCATGGAAAATGTTGAAGAAATATTGTCTCCTTGTATCTTCATCTAATATAGAATTGCATTTGTGATTATCATGATACATAACGTTCATTCATTTGTTTTGTTTGAAAATAAAAATGATTTTATGATTTTCATAATCCGTTTAGGGGATTTTTTGTTTTTTGGTTTTTTTTTTTTTTGTTTTTAATGTACATATGTTGTAAGCCTAAGAAATTTGCCCTTCTTTTGGAGAACAGAAAGGAGGCAAGCTGAGTCTCGTCGGATCAGAGAAAAGTATCCTGATAGAATACCAGTATGGTCATTATTATTATTTTTTTATTTTTATTTTTTTGGAAATTAAGCTTCTTTGCCTACTTCTAGACCATGTTTTGGAAGTGTTTAGAACTTTCATTTTCTAATTAGATGTCCGTATTCTGATATATAGGCTATATGCTATTGTGCAGTTAGTAATATGCCAAACAATTATACTAGTATATGTATTATATACAAAAACGGATGTCCAATTAAGAATGAAAGTAGTGAATAGGGCCGGTTTGGATAGAAATCGAAATCACATTTTACTGTAGTAATGTGATTTAAGAAGTTTGACCTTTTGTAAGTGTAGTTGCTATAGCAAGTTGTTTTAAACCAAATTTTTTTTTTTATTCGGATTGCAATCCAAACAACTTATATATCTCCTTTTTCTCTGCTTGATTTGCGTGTGTTTATTTTTTCTTTCATGAGACATTTTATTTTGATTTTTTGGTGCAGGTGATTGTGGAAAGGGCTGAGAAGAGTGATGTACCTGAAATTGATAAAAAAAAGTTAGTGTTCTGAAACTAAAGTCCTTGAATCTCTTTTGTTTCTTGAACTGTATTTTAAGACTTGGTCATATATCCTTGTTTGTGTAAATTTGAATTATGTATTTTGAGAGACGGGTTCGAAATCGAAACTTTGTAGAGGTTGTGACATAAATGCTTTTGGTTTTTCATGCTGATGGATTTGTGAATATTATGGGCGATATGTATGAACTATGAACAGCAGAATCTTGCTAATCCTGAATAGGCACTTCAAGATGCTGATTTGTGCAGTTTGATTAAACGAATGACTAATTTGACTATTGAACTTTGGAGAATCTGATCGGCTCATTGGATTGAATATGTAGATATCTCGTGCCTGCTGATCTGACAGTTGGCCAGTTTGTGTATGTGGTTCGGAAGAGGATCAGCCTCACTCCCGAGAAGGCGATTTTCATTTTCGTCAAGAACATTTTGCCACCTACTGGTAAGAATAAGATGGCAGTTAATTTTATTCCTGTAGTATCGGATTATGGCTCTAGTCTATCTTTGTATCATGATGGGAATATAATTTGAAGATTTGAATATGATCTCGTCTTTGCAGCGGCAATGCTTTCCTCAATATACGAGGAAAACAAAGACGAAGATGGTTTTCTTTACATGACCTACAGTGGCGAGAATACATTCGGGGAACCGTGAAACACGAGGAGTTGAGCAGCATCCATGTGAATATAAGAAGAAAAGAAAAAAAAGGAGTTAAATTTTAGCTTCTGTAAATTCTCATCAGTCCAATTTTATGTCTCTTTCATTGACCAACTTGTCTGACACGCATTCTCTAAGCTGAATAATTTGGCAACTTCGTTATGTCTATAATGTTTTTTAGTATTTCGGATTTTGAATGTTCAGCTTCTTGCAATGTGTTCGCTCGATTTTTCCGATTCTGTGCTCCGTTTTTAGTTTCTTACAAATTTTTTTCCTCATCAAACAGTTGTTCATATAAACATATTTCATGTATCGATTCTTCATGTGGCCCTGCTAGCACTTTCCCCAAAAAATAATGCAATCATCTGTTGGGTAAAATGCACAAAAAAGTCTTTGCACAAATATATATATTCTTCTGATGTTTTTGACAAATTAGAATATTTTGCACGGTTCAAGTTAAGCTGAACTAAAACAACACTCTTGATGGCAGGCCTTCCTATAGTAAAATTCTAGACAATTACACTGATTTAACTTGTATTACTGCTGAGAAATTCATGGTGAATGTGAAATAATTTGGGTTTGAATTGAAAACAATCGTATTCATTTGAATTGAGTGAAGAAACCAAGCAAATCCATTTGAAGTCACGACTGTACAGCACAATAAAGAAATATATGAACTGTATAGAGAACTTGAAAAAAAAAAAGAGAGAATTATATCCAACGCAATGCAATGCCAAAAGAAAGAATGTAAACAAACTAAATGTAAAAAGCCTTCAATCAGGTTAGTTTCAAAAGGTAACTAAACTAGCTAAATCATGAGTCATGACCTTAACCTATTTAGAGCTTCTCTTCTGGTACTGGTTCTTGATCCATTTGATCCCGATGGAGGTTCCGCTCTTCACCTTCTTTGCGCCAAAGACGGCTGCGACCTTGGCCTTGTCGGCGCCCACCACGGCAGCGGCCTTGGCCTTGCCGAGTCCGGCAGATGCCACCGCTTTCACCTCAGCCATCTTCTTGCTGCTGCCACCGGCGTTGCTGTTTTTCTTGGTCTTGTCATCGTTGTCTTCGACGCCATAATTCCCCGACCCCCATTGATCGGACCAACTTGGTGCTTTGCCCGCCATAAGTCTTTTCGGTTTTGTACCTACAGCAATCACAACCCCAAAAAACAAATTCAATATCAACTTAATCATGTTTTCAGATGCATAGTCCTCATTGTTAATTTTCTTAGAGTAACTTTAAATTATAAATTTGGTAATGCTATAAATCATGTTATAGACTAAGAATAAGCCCGTTACTATTGAACCTGAATCTAAGCACTAAAAAATTAATTATAAACCAAGTCGTTAATGCTATTGAAAAAAAAAGAAAAAAAGAAAAAGAAAAACCAATGAAAAACCTATCAGAAGAAATCCCCGTATCAATTAAATAATTACAACTTCGAACAGACGGAAAGGTTTTTCTGAATTTGAGGTTTCAGAGAGTTTTGATGCAAAATCTACAGACTATTTAAAATCCTTTATTAGTCTAAAGAGAGAAAAACAAAAAATTTCAAGACGCAATTAAGCAGATAACTAATCTACTACTAAACACTGTTTCATTCATCTACAAGGAACCTAATCCTTCAATTAGCAAACAGAAAAGAGCGATTGTTATGATTCGACGAGATTAAGCAAAACCAACAGAGTCTAATGAGAGAGAGAGAGAGAGAGTTTACCTGGAATTGATGTGAGAACTGATAAGATTTTAGAGAGAGAGAGAGAGAGAATAGTAGATACGAGTTTTGATGTGCGAAAACAAAATTCAGATGCGAAATTTGACTTTATTTATAAGAGAGAGAGAGAGTGGAATCGGAATGGGAATTCGAATTGGAATTGAAATTGAAATTCGAATTGGAATTGGAATTGTGGAATTGAAATTGGAATTAGAATTGGATAGCCTTAGCGCGTGTTTGGTAATTGGTGAAAAATAAAAACTGGTACTATCGGAATTAGGATAGAAAACAACGTGTTTGTTGGTGTGGGCTAATAAGGATGCGTTGACTATTAAGTACTCCTACAACTATTACTACTACTACTATTATTATTATTATTATTATTATTATTATTAGAGTCTTTATTAAGTATAGTACTATAGTTGGTGCATTATTAGTACCTAGTAAAGCCAAAAAAAAAAAAAGCCAGATAAACGATTAGCCATTTTGAAAATAAGGTTTGAATGATTTAACTATAGTTTCACGAGATTAAAAATTTAGTCATAACATGTAACATAAAATAAGAATTTATGTTACATATAATATATATACGTGTAAAAATTACAACATTACATGTAATGTTATACTTTTACACGTATATATGTTACATGTAACATAAAATGTTACATGTTATGGCTAAATCTTTAATTTAGGCATTTTAGGGTTCTAAAAAGTTATCCAAAAATTTGATTAAATGCCTAAAAATCTCAAAAAAATATAAGAAATGATTGTAACGAATTTAATACGCATTTAATGTATCTTATTATAATGATTTATCTACTTATTATTTTGTTTTTAATTTATTATAGGAAAAATTCTAAAATAGTCCCTGAGTTTTACCGAAAATCCGATTTTATCCTTCTGTTTTTGATAATTATAGAATAGCCCTTCTGTTTTTCAAATCGATCTAAAATTATCCTTTTGCGTTGACCAAAACTTAAAAAAATTTTAAAAGACAAAACTACCCTTCATAGTAATAATTAAATGAACCAACAATATTTTTAAAAATTACATTTAAACTATGTATCTCGTATTTTTATTCTCTTTCATCCTCTAATATTTTTAAAAATTACATTTAAACTATGCATCTCATATTTTTATTCTCTTTCATCCTCCGTTTATAATTAAAAAAAATCAACAAAGGACCAAATTTGTTTTAAATTAAAACCAAATGTGAACCATAGACATCAACGACCGAACCCCCCGACCTCGCCGTGAAAGCCGCCTCGACGTCCGAACCCCCTCCCTGTGAAAACCGCCTCTACGTCTGAATCCCTCGACGCCCGAATGCCCCGGCGATCTCCTTATCCGAACCCCCGAGACCGCCTCCCCAAAACCTCAGCGACCCTTCCCAGAAACCTCGATGACCCTAACCCAACCTCGCGCGGGGACCTCCTCCCCAACCTCTGCAACGACCCCTCCTCCCCAACCTCTGCAACGACCCCTCCCCAACCTTGGCGGCGACCCTAGGCGGACCCCCGACCGCCGACATCTACTCACTCGCGACCCTCGACGTTCCTCTAACCCCTTATCCCCGACCTCCATTGACTCGTGACCCCCCGCGCTCTCTCACGAAGCCCCAATCCTCGGCGCTCCTCCGACCCCCGACCTTCGCTCACCCGCGACCAACTCTCCTCCGCGAACCCCATGAACACCAGCGAATTGAACGAACCTGCAAACCTCTGACCCCCCAAACCCACGACCCCACAATCACCTAACATACGACCCCGTACCCAAGAGAGAGAGAGAGAGAGAGAGAGAGAGAGAGAGAGAGAAGAGTATAAATGTGGTAAATTAGATTAGAAAAGAAAAATAAAATATTGGATATGGGTGTAATTTTTAAAAATATTGGAGAGGGTAGTTTCGACATTTAGAAAAAAATTCAATTTTGGTCAACGCAAAAGGATAATTTTAGACCGATTTGAAAAATTAAAGGGCTATTCCATAATTATAAAAAACAGAAGGATAAAATCGGATTTTCGGTAAAACTCAAGGACTATTTTAGAATTTTCCCTTTATTATATTGGTATTCAAATACAACTGGCATATTATTATTATTTAATTTTTGGATTTTATGCAGTCATGTTCATGTGGTTTTGTTTGAGATTGGACGGCAGTCTGGTATGGCTGATGGCTCTTCAATTAATTTAATAAAGAATATTGGTCTCTATTTTTTTTTTAAAAATTAGTTCAATAAATTTATTTCAATTACTAATGAAATTACAGACATATCATTCATTCATGCGAAGTTCTGATGACAAAAATATAAAATTATGTAAATAATTAAAGAGCAAATTTTTTTTCTTTTGTTCAAAATTTTATTTTCTTGAACTTTTTAAAAACTTATTACTTTATTAAATAGGTTAATTATTTTTTAATTTGACCTATATAATAACCTTTATTTCATGTCATTAGAATCACATGGCGGAAATATACAGTTGATTTTGTTAGTAATGTAGTGAAAGCAAATAACGTGGAGGAATATATAGAAGAAAAATAAGATTTCATAGAATTCAAGAAGTATAAGCACTAAAACTATCATCATTAAAATTCCCATAAAAAATTCATTTTTCGAAAATTAATTTTAGCCGACCTTATGCGCTTCTTACACCTTTGATTTTGCATACTCTAACGTGGATTTATGTATATGCGTTGCCTAGTCTTCTATTTACCTTTTTTTTTTCCTTTCGTTGACCAGTTGAAGAGTTTTGAATTTGTTTATAATTTATTATTTTGTTAAGCAACTTGCTGGAATAGCTCAGTTGGCTAGAGCGTGTGGCTGTTAACCACAAGGTCGGAGGTTCAAGCCCTCCTTCTAGCGTTATTTTTCTTCCTAATTTTAGTCAGCCCCAACTTAGTTTTTTTCTTGAAAGATGAGCTGGGGTTAATTTTGTTACCACTTGTTAGACGGAGGTTGTATAATCAAGGAAATAATTTTACTACATCGTCAAAACATAAGGTGTTTTTTTTTTTTTTTTTATGTGAAAGTTGCATGTACATATACTAATGTGCAGGTATTTAACTATTAAGAACAACTTCTAAACTATGCTTTTATGGAAGCATTCTGCACTCCTAATCTGTTTTATGTATATGTATTTACACACATGTATAATTTGTAGAATTGAGAGATTTAATGTCACTTGATTACTGTTGACGATGGTGACACATCCGATCTACACCTAGAAACTTATAAGCTACACTGATGCACACTTGCAAACAAGAGTAATTAGATAGCTTTGCCTCAGTCAGAGTAGATATTCTTTTTTTTTAGTACATTTTGATCACGCAAGTGATAAAATATGTGAGTAAAAGATGTGTACCTTTATTTATAATACATGATGTTGTAGCTCACTATGCCAAAAATTAGGAGCTTCTTTGATTTCGTTCTTATAGCTATTTAAATAAATGATTAGTTAGTTACTTGATTGTGTTAATTTGAATATTGGCTACTCCTTGACTTTTGAGAGTCTCGTGCTTGATAGTTATTATCTCTTGTTTATATCATCTCGTTTTCCATGTTTTGTCATCTTGGGTAAACTTATTTGCCACGTGTTGTCATCTTAGGTCAACTTATTTGGTTTTTTTTTTTGCTTGCAAAAGAATCAACTTGTTTGGTTATGCACAACTTGATACTATTATGGGGCAACCGCAACTTCATACATGATGATAGCTAAATAAGCCAATGTAGCAGGTTATTTGACTAGTTAAGAATCCAAGGTGGTATCTCATTTTCATTAAGCATCAACTCGCTACAAAAAGATAGCTCGTTTTACTATAATCTTAGGTCTAATTTGGCACCACAAAGCTTTTTATTTTAATTATTATTTTAACAATCTACTAACGGAGAAACAATTCAAAACAAAAATTAATCGTAAGAAAAATAAATTCAAATAAAGTGTTCATACAATGAAAAAAATAAAAGACTATTTACAAGAAAAGAAAGTAAAACCAAAACTAAAGTGTCGTAACGTCAAGCTTGACTTACATGGTGTTTGGGGAAACCATTCCAATTATTTTTTACCATTCTAAATGGTTGGAAAATAGTTTGAAAAATGGTTTGACTTTACAAATTTCGAGGTGGTATAAATGGTTGAGATTTAAAGATATTGTATATGGATTTGGAAAGTTGAAAAAAATGGAATGGAATGTAATGGTTTGGAGGATTGACAAAAGTGAAAAAATGAAATGGAATAGAATTGATAAAATGGTTGGGGCAAACATGAGGTTAAACGTTTGGAATCGCCCAACACGTGTCTTCTTCTAGTTGGTGCTACGTTTGGTGATGACATCAGCAGGGTGCTGTATCTTCAACGCTTGTTCATTATCAATATAATTGATCTCACCTTCCATTTTAGCCTCCAATCACAACTCACAACAAGAACAAATAGAACACACTTAGATCACAATTCACAACAGAACTCAGAAATAATACACTTCAATCACAATTCACAACAAGAAGAATCACAAAGTTGCAAAAACACAATTGACAATTCACTTAACCACTTCACCAAGTTTTAGATTTTTCGGTGGCAAAATAACAGTTTAATTTTAGGCGTTCTATATCTTTCATAACATTAAATACATCAATTCGGAGCAAAACAAAGTATATCTATAAATCCATTACACTCCAAAAATTGATTAATACAAAGACTAAGGAAATATTTACATCCAAAGCTGATTTATACAAAAACAGATTAATAAAAAATTAATAGAAAGCCGATTGATTCTAAGAAAACATATCAATCCAAACTATGAAACCTAAAGAGTTCATTCACTTTGCAGTTGAAAAACGAAAACTATCTAAAGAAACTGTTTTTAGAAAAAATGCCACATATATGAAAATTTAATGCACTGGAAAACAAAAACAAAAATTAGTATTATTTTTTAAGACAAAATGTCGGAACTTTTTCTGTTAATGGTATCGGTTACCATTTGAAACTGTTTTGGATTATTATTATTATTATTATTATTATTATTTAAAAATTTATATTAAAATAATTAACAAATATAAAAAAAATTTAAAAAATGGTTAAACGGTTAACGGTTACGGTTTAACCGTTACCGAAAATTAACAGTAACGGTTAACGTTTACCGTTAATTTTTATTTAACCGTTACCGTTAATCGTTAACCGCAAAAAAAGAGTAACGGTAACAATTATTATTTTGACATCTCTAGGTTTATCATTCCACAAGGATCAATTGATTCAAAATAACTATTACCCGTCTTAATTAATGTGGCTATCTAGACTTAAAATTGTTGCAAGTGTTTGTACATAATTCAACCATAAATCAAGCAAGTAAATTAATGAATTTAAGTTTAAAGAAATGAAATAAATTAATGGCAAGGTAAACACGTCGAAATCAATGAGTTATATCGGGGTCCAAGGCTTTCGGTCACTTTCTTGACCCTTGCAATAATTCTCTTGTAATATTTATGCAAATACTCCCTCTCTTGTCGACCTAAAGTTCTAAAACCGTCTCGTTACCTCATCCTCTCGGACTCACGATCACTAAATTGTATTTTTTATCACTTTATTCGGTTTGTAGTCCTCTCGAACTTACTCTCAAGAACTGAATCATTTTCACACATTGCAACTCAACGCAATGACAAATTAATGCACTATGGTATATAATAAAAAGTCACAATAGATTCAAAAAGCTTTAACTTCAATCAAAAGCAACTAAGAAAGAGGAATGATAATTTAAGTGTCTAAAGAATCATCACAAGGTCAAGGAAGAGCTAACCTCTTCTTGGACCCAAGTAAAAAACTACTCACTAATAGTCATTATCAACAAGCTCAAAACAAAATTTACTAAGCTAACATAAGTATTACAACTAAACAAATAGGCAAAGAGTCAAAGAAAATCAAACACTAGCTATTGCTCAATCTAGTGTCAAACTTCAGCCCCCACAACTTGATTCTCCCCTTGATTTTCGCGCTTCTCCCTCTAAATAGTATTACCTTAGTGTTCTTATCCCATCTCCACCCTTTATTTTTCATCCAAGGGCTGAAAATGGCATTGGATTGCACTTTGGGTGTGTGTCATGTACGTGGAGAGAGGCTTTTGTCTCATTGGTCGCGGCACGATGAATAGTTTTCTGGGGAGGTCACGGCGCAACCAAAATTTCGTTGCGACGCGATAAAGAAAAATAAGAAGGACGCGCCGCAACCTCATCACGCATTTTGGTTCTATTTTGGCATCGTGGCTTGGTCGCGACGCTACCAAAAGGTGTCGCAACGCGACAGGCCGTGGCGTGGCTCGCGTTGGGGCTTAGGATGGCTCGTGGGCGTGCATTGGGGCTCGGGATGGTTCTGTGGGTGTGTGGATGCGTGTATTGTGCCATTTTTCCGATCAATTTCTTCCAATGAATGACATCTTTTGTCATTTTGGCCAATTTAACCTAGCTATAACACTAAAAAAACAACATTAGACCATCTAAAACTCGAGGTTTCGTTTCGGATTTTTAGTGAAATTCGAGAGTAAATGAGTGTATTTGATCGCATTCATCAAATGTTAAACTCTTAAAAGGAGAAATAGGATAGAATGACGCGTTCAACTACAAGAAAGAATCAAAGAAACATATTTTGATTCTGCTTTAATTAGCAGGTTATTATTGCAACTTCACTCGGTGAATTTCTCTAGTGTACTGTCATTTTCTCCCCATTAAATCTGATTGAAATAGTATATAATAATCATAACAAAAAGCAAAATTTATAATTTTGGATTCACAAAAATTTGTTACCAAGAGCCGTCATCACGAAAATTTTGTTACTTAACAGTTGTTATAACTAAAAAACATATTAGTGATAAATGATTGAAATTGGGATTAATCTCAAAACTTAGTCACAAAACTGTTTTTATAGCGCCTAAAATGTCAATTTATCAGTGCACCATGAAATATATATATATATATATATATATGTATTTAATTACACTGGCACAGTACTATCCTGACCAATTATTTATATCTTAAAAATGTCGGGGTTAAGAAGCTTGAGGCCGTTTTCAACCATGTCAACTGGTATGTATGGATACCAGTATGTGGAATGATATCTGATTATTATAAGTTACTACTTAAATTATGTGTATACACATAAGTTGGCTGAATATAGTTGTAGAGTACAGTACTATATCGCTTGTAAAAAAACATAAGACTTGTATCGAATATAAATATGTTTTATGTACTTCTTCACATTTTTGATATACACAGCCCTTGAACTTTCTATTTTGTGACTATCTGGTGTCTAAAAGTAGTGTTGATATAACACTGATCTTATTTTATAGTACCGTTATTCTAATTCTTTAATTATTTTGTTAAATCATCACTTACATGTCTTTCATGTGACGTACTAATAATAATAAATAAAAGTATACATATTGAATTAAAAATATTCACTAAATTATTAAATTAAATTTAAAATTAATTAATTGCGAAATACAATTCGATTTGAAGTCATATAATATTGTTTTGAAGTCATTAAAATTCATCTAATGATATATCAGTAATTTAACGAAGTAGGCAATTTGGATTAATAATGACACGAAGAAAATAGAACACAAGAACCAATGATGTCTATTAAATAGAAAGAAAATAATTGTGGATTAACATGTCATTGAGAAGAAGTTCAGGAAACATGGGTAGCAAAAAAATTGGGGTTTTAATTTTATTTTTTATTTTATTTATTTTTATTTATGGAGTTGATTTGGTAATTTTGTGGAGGAGGTTTTGAGCTAATGACATGTCACGTGTTCTGGGACCCATCACAGACCCCTAAACCAAAGATGTCGTTTTTAGAGATGGTGCTCTAAAGTCCAATGACACTAGCAAGGGAACTCCACATCGTTCCAAGATATCACACAAGATGTCGTTGCGTTATCAAGACTAACTGAAGGAGTTACTGTCACACCATTTTTCCGTTAATCGCCGAGGATGCCGAGAAAGGGCGGCCAAGACCCAAGTTCCCGGCATGAGGAGTGGCATTCTCCAAGAGTTGACGCGCACACCATCGGGCAACGATGAGTGGTGCGAGGCATAACGGATGTGTTCACGGGAAGCATCCGGTGCCAACGAAAACCTTTGTCTGGCACGGCGGTGCCAAGACAAGTCGAGTGCTTGTAGGCCGGCACTCGAGACGGAAGCCAATGATGGGCGAGTTGTGCGCGCAGCGCAGTACAACGATGCTGCACTCGTGCACGGGCGCAGCGCTATGGCGCAATGAGCACGGATGGTGCGAACAGCGCCGGCACCGAGACAGGCAGAAGTTAAGGCGAGGGGGGGCAGCCTTGCTAGCATGGTTCAGACAAACATGCAGCCTTGTCGGGACAACACGCAAGCAGGTATTCCGTGGAGGTGCAACGTGGTACGACGACCACAAAATGCGGAGGCATGTAGCTCGGGTGAGTTGGCACCTAGAGGAAAAGCTTAGCGAGGCACGGATCTAAGCAAGACTCGGCAAGACCATGGTACGGATACTGAGGAAAGTGGACGTGTCTTTTTTGGAGGGGTCCACACTACTCATGGACGTGTCCATGGGAGGCGAAACTCTATTATGAGCTCACAATCGATTTGGAACACGACGCGAAGGCAAGCGTTCAAATAGAGTTTAATGCAGCGGAGGCATCAATCTCTCCCGACCAAGGGATGGAATGTTCCTTCGAGTCTGATGATGGTGCAGACGAGAGCCGATCGACGGAAGGCGATGCCGTGACGGAGACTCAGTTGTGGGATTGCTTTATTTGCTTGGGTAAGCATGGATCATGGAAATGCCCTTACAAGGGACGGGTCTACGACCAAGAGATCCATTTTAGACGGAAGCCTTACGGTGGTGCATTGCTAGATGGATCGATGGAGATGGATGGCCAGGTTGGTAGCGAGGAACTGCCTCACTACATTTGTGATGGTAATCACGTGAAGGATGAATGCCCAATTCGTCTAAGGGTGGATGCAGTCCTAGAAGCAGAGGAATCACAAAACTCTGCAAATATGGGGCAGGAATGGACGGGCCAAGGCGTCTTCAGCCTTGACTCCTCCATCACAAAGTTTCTAGTCTCACGAGGGAAACCTCGCCGGCCAGCTGACTTTATAGGCGCAGGACGGTGTCCATTTGTGCAATGCCCACTGAGGGAGACTAAGGGCATGCTTGCTGGGGGCATGCAAAGATGATGGAAAGATGGGAAGGGTGACATGGCTTGAAGGCAGACTTGATAAAGCACAGGCAAGTCGGGGGAAGATGACATTGCTAGCAACAACCAACGATGTGCTAATCGAAGTCGGGAATGCCTTAAGAGGATGACGAGCGGATGATCAACTTCTCAAGTGGCTAAAGCGGGGCTAACGCCACACAAGCAAACCATTGTCGTAAGGTTTGCTGAACGAAGCTCAAGGACACTCCTTCAATCACATGGAACACGGATGTTTACCGCAAGAAACAAGATACTGTGGTGATACAACGAGCATTGTTGGGTGCAAAAATGTGCACAAGAGGTGCGAGACAACGGGGAAAACAAATGCAGCGGTAGCAACATGTCAAGTAAGTCTACAAATGACTTGGCTAAGTTTTATTCGAGATCCTTCACTTTGGGCAAAAAGAGAGAAATGGCTGAAGGTTTCTAGAATGATGTCAACTACAAGCTTAGTGTCAACGAGGGCCTCGACTCTCTTTGGTGGGGGTGGTTTGTCACACCTTTGTCTGTGAATTGCCGAGGACACCGAGAAAGGACGACCAAGACCCAAGTCCTTAGGCATAAGGAGTGGCATTTGCTTCCTATTAGAGAACAACTTGTAGCTGGATTCGGGACGACACAGCGACATTGCTTACAAGGCCATCGGCGTTACGGGCTTGAGTGGAGTTTGGCGGAATCGGGTGCTCGAAAGAGTTCGACATTCGGTTGCCATCACTCGACAGTTTTGTTATCGTGTTATGGGGCACGATAGCATGCATGAATTATGGTACAATAGCCCTCTTTATCGGCTACTGCGTCATCGAGAAAATTGTCATGTGACAGCTACCAAGGACGTGTCGTTTGATAAAACTATCTTAGTGTCGTTTATTTCTTACTTTTGACTTATTATTTATGGATTGCAATGGCTGTAATCGTGAGATATAAGAGGGTATGGCTTAATTGTTAATTGATTGTCTGTCTCATCTCCTTCTCTGGATTCTCATCTACGATTTGTGAAGTCAATCTCCTAAACCATATTAGCTACCAAAAGCAAGGGAAGATCAGTTCTAAGCACAAACTCTATCATGAAATTGAGCACTTCTTGGAGAGTTTTGAGTCTATTTTCACTGGTTCTAGTATCGAAAAAGTTATTCTTGAAGCCAAGTAATTATAGCACTTGATAGGCAATATATGCATGTGTCTAATATTTATATTCTTGCAAGTTCCCTAATACTTAATACCACTTTGGAGAGACTTGTTATATTTTCCAATTTCTAAATGTGGTCTTTATATAACTTCATTTTATTAAGAATATGGTCCAATTCATTAAATAAGTTCTCCCAATTTATTGAGATTAATTCTTGGGATTATTTGTTCTCTTTGTGTCGTACAAGTAAAAGTATTAACATTTTATGCTATGATTGTATTCTTTTGCAAATGGGATTAGGTTTGTTGTGAACTAAAAAAATAACTGTTTTTAAACGCTAGTCAATATATATATATATATATATATATTCATTTATTTATTTTTAATATAGTAAATACCATAAAGTGCTATGTAAGTTGATGGTATTGGTAATTGGCAGCTATAGTCTCTCAATTTTTTTGACTTTATACACTTAAGTTTCCATCAATAAAATTCAAGAACCGTTTCCGCTTATTTAAATAGTATCTGACGAAAGCGTATAAAGTCGAAAAATTTGAGGACTATAACTACCAATTATCCGCAATATGTGATTAGTATAAATGAATTTTGTAATTTTAAATTCAATAGTTATCTATTGAATTAAATGAAAATGAGTTTAAGGCTTACCCATGGCACAGGTAGTTAATTCAGCGACGTGCAAAGGAACGATATCAATTCGACGATGGCGATGAGAAGTGAAAGTCAAATACAATAACCTACCGCAACCATTATGTCAATTTCCTTGACTATGTTTATTTGCTTGTTTTCTTGTAGCTTATTCGCGTTTAGCATTGCATATTTCAATTTTCAAGTCACCACATAAATTAAAACCAACAAAACAACCTAATCAATCATAATTGACTATTTATCAAATCAAATCCGGTCAACAACTCTCTGACATTAATAATTAACAACTCAAACTACTACATTGTGAAGGGGTGAGAACAAATCAAATAACCTTAGATTCAAAAACACATTAGATTCAAAAACACGTTAGATTCAAACTACTACATTGTGAAGAAATTTATTTATTAAAAACATTTTCTCCTATTTTTTCTCTATATGGTCGGCCACTATGTCCAATTTTGGTATGCAAAACTCTTTTTCACTCTTTTTTTAAGAAAAACAAATTTCTCCTCCCTATAACACCATAACTGCCGGGCCCCTATAATAAGAGAACATAAATTTTTCTTCTCTTGTTGAGTGTGAGAAAACCAGAGAGAGCCCATATTTAAATCCTACACTTGATATGAGAATAGGAGAGGAAGACTTTAGTGTCGAAATCTTAACCGATATACTCATTGTGAGCGTCGGATAAAGCTCGCCCAACCTTGGCGGTCTCACAATGTACGGTGATCAACTGAAGATTTCAAGAGTTCAACCAATTCAATCTATGGTATAATTTCTTGATCTTATTCTATTTAATTATATTATAATTAATAGAAAATTTTGCAGTGCAAAATGTACATGAGATCCACTTTGCTAGTTTTCAATTAAATTGTTTAATTGATTTATCACGTTATACCTTACGCTGCTCATATATTGATTTGATCAAAATTACAAATTGAATTAATTTTCTAAGTTAATTACCAACATGCTGACAAAAATAATTTTGAGTATTGAAAAGTGTGAGAGTAGTCCTATTGTGAAAGTAGCCGCACCAACATAGAGAAAGAAGTGAGAGACATGTGAAGAGAATTTTGTGAGAGTGGAGAGAGTTAGACAAAAGATGTAATATTTGTGCATTGGGTTAGTGACAGAGTCAAAAATAGAGTGCGTAATCTTTATCAAATTATTAATTATTAAAAGCCTTACAGTCAAGCACGGATTTAGAATTCTAATTCATGGGGTACAAAACTATAGATAAACAGAAAGAAAAAATTATATCATATTTATAAATTATATTTGGTGAAATTGAAAGTTTTTACAAAAAATTATAGACAAAATTATAAATATAAAAAAATTAAATGGAGGCACAAGAAAGATTTATCTGAAAATTTTCTTTGATTAAAGATATAACATATAAATTTTAACAAATTTAAAAAGAGCTTATAAATAATTTATTTGAAAATTTTCTTTAATTATCAGACTAAGATATAAATGGTAAATAGTTCTTGAGGGGCTTATGAGGCACATGCCCTATGCTTAAAGTGTCTATATATATATATATATATATGAGGCATGCTAGCGTCAGACGCGCGTGACGCGTCTGACGCATCGTGGCCGTCCATCGTGGTGGGTTCCACAGTGGGGCCCACCACGATGGACGGCCACGATGCATCAGACGCGTCAGTCGCGTCTGACGCTAGCAAAATTCATATATATATAGACCATTTGCCAAACTACTTAAATCTTAGGGTATTTTTGGCAAATGGGTTTGAACCCATCTTGGGCAATTCAAACGACTTTGTCAATCTGAATCGTCGTTTGGTAACTTTTTTTTGGATAAAATCCAAATGAGAAAAAGTCATTCAAACCCTTCAAAATCAAATTCTTCCCCCCCTCAAATTTCAACAGTTTGAATCCATTTTGAATAGTATTTTTTGATTTGACATTTCAACTACTCTTTTTATTACTCAACATCACACATTTCACATCCACCCAAACAACAATCCAAATAATATTTTCAAATAAGATTATTTGTCCCAAACAATAATTTAAATTTTTCGTTCAAATTACCCAATTTAAAATTTTCAATTCAAATAAAAAAATTCAAATGGCCACAGTTTGAACCCGTTTGCCAAACGACCCCTTACTTTCTTCTCTTTTATTTAATTTTTAGCTATGTTTGTGTTGTTAGGCGTGTGACATAAAAGGGAACAAAGAGATGTGGAATCCAAAATACTAATCAAAAGCCAAGTTTCTAGTCTCTACTCGACGAGCCGAGAGAGACTGAGCCGCGGAGCTAAGCGCATCGAACTCCTTCTTATCTAGTGGCTGTTCTTCGTAGTGTTGATACTGCAAAGGCTACTTGATTTGCTCTCTTTTGCAGCTAGCTTTTTGTCCTATTAATGTTGGCATATTTATCTTCTTTTGATTCGGTTTGCTTTGAATAGATTCCACGCCCATTATATGACGAGGCTGACACTTTTTATATATATAATTATATATGTCACAAATTCGTCACATACACTCTGGCTTCCTTGATGCTGGAGGACTCATTTTTTCTCTGTTTGTTATTCCTTGCTTTTAGCCTGAATTAAATGATGATTCAGCAAAAAAAAAACAAAAAAACAAAAAAAAACAAAACAAAACAAAAAACTGCCACTACCAGTGTGGCTCACCATAAACGTGGGACCCGGAATTTTTTTTTTTTTTTTTTGGTGTTTTTGGTTGGGCGTCGCATGTCAAATAGTTGGTAATGATTATAATAAGGAAATTCCTTTATAATAATTCATTGAACCGACAAAACCTTATGCAATATTTCTAGGTCACCACACCCCAATAAAAAGACACCACTAACGTGATACATGATTTGTTTCATTACCTCTCTTTATAATTAGGAACTCAACGTTTAGAGACTTATAGAGAGAGAGCAAAGAGATCAATCAATGGCTAAAGGGAGTGAGCAAGTGGTGGAGAGTAAGGAATGGTACGTTGCGGCCTATGCGCCGCAAGGCATTCCCGGGCCTGAGCATCTCAAACTTCGTACCGTGTGCGTGTCGTTAGACGGAGACTCCATCCCCGAAGGACATGTCGCCATCGAGAGCCTTTTTATCTCCGTCGATCCGTATCTACGGTCCAGAATGAGCGGCCGCGACGAGGGCCTCTACTCTACTCAGTTCAAACTCAATGAGGTTGATGAAAAAAAAAAAAAAAAAAAACCCTACATTTGCACCATGTTTATGTTTTGTGTTAACTTGCTTTGTAAAATTGCAGGTGATAGTAGCATTTGGGATTGGAAGGGTAATTCAGTCAAAAGACAACAATTTTAGTGAGGGTGATTTGGTAATTTGCCCATTCTGTCCAGTGGCTGAATACTTTGTGTTGCCATCAGAGGCTCTTTTAGCAAGAAAAGTTGACCCCAATCTTGGGATTTCATTGACTGATTATCTCAGTCTGATTGGTAACTTTCTTCTTCTTACATTTTCTGATTTTCATACTATCTAGCCTTCAAATAGATGCTAATTTTGTGTTAGTGCTTTTTTTTTTTTGGGTTTTGTTTTTATGTTTTTTTTTAATGAAAAGAAATAAAGGTTTTTTTTCTATTATTATTATTAATATAGGATGCCTACCTAATATGTTATCAAATTTTAAAACCCTTTGATCAAATCTATATTGATCACAAGCATGGTGCATCGAAATCTTATAAAATTTGATTGAAATGTGTGTAGTTTGTGTGTGTCTATATATATATATATATATATATATATATATATATATATATTATAAAATTATATTTATTTAGGTGTCTGTGTTTATATTAAACTAACATAGAATCTCCCCCTAAAGGAAGGCATAAGAAAACACTTTTAAATTTAGAGTTTGAATTTCAAGAAAAAAAAATTAAAACTAAAAAAAAAAAACTTCTCTCCTAACATCATACTCTGCTAGTAAATTTTTCTTATGCAAATATTATACTTTGTTTGGTAATAATGAAAAGATAGATGAAAAGAAAAATGGTGTTGTAGAGAAATACTCAGAATTTATATAATAATAAAAATAAATACCAAAACTTCTAAAGTAATTGAGTAACTAGTCAATTCATTAATTACTTGCACTACTTTTAATAACCAAGTTAATTACCACTACTTACCACTATGTAAATAATTCAATCACTATAGTATTCTGTTATATTTTTTTAAAAAGATTGAGTATTAGTTTAAACTAGGTGATAAAATTTTACTATAATTTTTCAAAGAAAAATATAAGAGAAAGCAAGTAAGAGAGATAGAAAAAATTAAATATATATATATATATATATATATTTCTTTCATATGTTTTGGTATGAAAGGAAAGAAATAAATGCAGTTTTTCTCATCTTATTTGGTATGCACAATAAAATTAGAATAATAGAAAATATTGTGAGTTAAAATTATTTTTCTATCCCTTATATATAATATCTAAAAAAGAAATATTTATTACAATTATTTTTAGGGGTAGTTTGTAATTTTATTCACATTGTAAAGATTACTTTTTTTTAATATATTATAATCTCTTGCTATGGAGAAGTATTGAAAATTGAAATTATATGGTCCTACAACTAAGCTTTCTCTCATTATTTTCTTTCTCTGCACTTTTCGTCTATACCAAATAAATTATAAATTTGTTAATTTTTTTCTTTTTATATTTAAACCAAGGCCAAATCTTATTTGATATTTGATATTTGATATTTGATATTTGATATTATTTTCACAAATAGATGTCCACGTCCATATAGATATTTTCATCGTCAAAAAAAAAAAAATATATATATATATATATTTATATATAAACTCAAACTCAAAAATTAGATTTGTAAATACATATTCAAAGTGAAATCATATAGTCTTTACATTATTTTCTAAGAGCATACTTTGTGCGTTGGTTATTTTTGATCATATATACAAATATATATATATATATATATTTATTTATATATAGGAGTACCTGGGTTTGCTGCATGGCTGGGGATTGAGATTCTAGGAGAGGCAAAGGCAGGGGACAATGTGTTCATCTCAGCCGCGGCCGGTGGCGTCGGAATGTATGCCGGCCAGTTGGCTAAGCTGAAAGGTTGTAGGGTCATCGGTAGTGCCGGATCGGATGAGAAGGTATATATTGCTTAATTTCAATTCTTTAGAAAAAAAATAACAACATAAAAAAAAAGGATAATCTAGAAGCTGATTACATATTTAATATTATCTTCATAATATTAAATACTTAGTAATTACAAGATGGAGGTTTGCCATGATTGAGAAATCTCTTAAAATTTTTGGACATTGATTATTTATTAAACTAATCGCTAAGTATGAATATGGGCGATTCTATTTACACTCTTCATTTTGCTTCCTACACACTACACCCCCAAACTAATATTGTTTTATTATTTATTTGTTTTTTTTCCTCCCTAAAATACCCATAATATTGTTTACCAATTACTATTCCACTCATTCTATTTTTCCACCTTCACGCTTTTTTCTTCTTCTTCTTCTTGTTTTTTTTTTTTTTTTCCTTATACCGTCCACACCCTCTCTATGTCGTCTTTCATATATGAGACAAAAGAAAAAAGGCACTCTCGGAGAGAAAAACTGTGTGCATGTGTACTCTTTTGAAGAAAACTCCTTTTTTTGGCATAGACATGTACAAAAAAAAAAAAATCACTTTTTTTTTTATAAAGAAAATAAACAATTTTTTAGCACAAGGACACGGAGCTAGAAATTAACTTGAGAGTATGCTTATTGTGGTATTGGCGGGTCTATATTAGAAACAAAAGCTAAAATAACATTAAAAATTAATCGAGAATGAACAAAATAGATGTATTTATATATAATTTTGTTTATCCATGATCAATTTAAGAACGAGTTGAAAATCAAAAAAATCAATATGGATATTAGCATTTTTCCTCGCAATTTTTTATTTTATTTTTTTACTTAGGAGTTTAATAAATATAACCTTGACTCGGATGGAAGTTTACGCACATGATTAAATCTCTCAAAATAATATACTCCTCTCAGGCTATGTTACACTATATTTGAAACGTGTCATGCAAATTGAAGTATCTAAATGTGTGAAATTATCTGTGTTAGGTGAATCGACCACCATAGTGGTGTGTTTTAAATAGTATTAAAAATTATTTTCTGTGATAGAGAATTCTCAACCTAAAATTTTTTCATATATATATATATATATATCCTTTTTCCTTGTCACACAACCATAATAGTAAAGTATGGGAGAGGGACAAAGCATTATGCGGAGTTAGGTGCACGTCTATTTTTTTTGTAAAGTACGATCAAAAAGTTTGACATAACAATATGTATTCGTTATAAATTCAGAAACATACATATTTTAAATAGGAAAAATTTCTAAATAATCCCTGAGTTTTACTAAAATTTTAGTTTTATCCTTGTGTTTTTAAAAATTATCAATTAATCCTTCGGTCGTTTAAAACGATATAAAAATATCCTTCAACTCAATTTTAGTCAAAATTGATGTAGGAAAAGACATTATTACCCTTTAAAAAAGTAACATATTACTTCTTCTATTAAAGGATTTTTTTTATTCAGCTAAAAAAGGGATTTTCTGAGATTTTATATTAAAAAAAATAATAAAAGCAACCTTCATCTAATTTATTTTTCAATACCCAGAATCCCTAATCAACCAGAAAAAAATCACAACCCAAAAAAATCGCCAGATTTCTCTTAGTTCGATTACTCTCAAGCATCCTCTTTGCTTCATTTTTGATGAACGGCTCGCTCCGCTCAGACTTGATGGCGATGAGAGCTTCTTTGATGTTGAAAAATAGAGAGAGGGCTACCGAGCAGAGGCTTCGACGAGTTTTGCCCCTTTATTCGCCGTCGCCTGTCGAAATTCAAGTTCTAGTATGGTTCAGTCGGCCGAGCTAGGGTCTATTGGTCGATCAAGATTGAAATGGCATACTGTTGACTTTTTGTTTTCTTTAACTTGAAATGGTTTATAAATCTTAGAGCATCTCCAATGCAATGCTAAAAAGATGTGCCAATGCTAAAATTTAGCATTTGAGAAAAAAATACATTCTCCAATCCAATGTCATTTCTAGTGCCAAATTTGGCAAATGTCAAATTGAGTGCCAAATTTGGCACCAAGTTTGGCATAATGCCAAATTTTAGCATATACTTTTAATAATTAAATATTCAAAAAGCACACAACTTCCAACAAAGTAATAATTGCTTATTACTATTAATTGACTTTTTTTTATTTTTATACCTAAAAAATAATAAAATAGTATTTAGCATTGATAATGCTAATTGAGTGCATTGGAGTAAAAATTGAATGCCAATGCTATATTTGGTATTTTTTTACTTTTTAGTGCTAAATTTAGCATTGGCATTGGCATTAGCATTGGAGATGGTCTTAGTCTTTGAGCTCTTTTGTGATTGCAAAATAATCTTTCAATTTTTATTTCAGAATCCGTAAAGGGAGGTTGATTCAATTCTTTTTGTGGGTTGAGTTTATAGGTTGATACAATAGTAGGAAAACTTTTATGACTATGAGATTTTCAAGAAAATTCTTCATTTTCTGTTCAAGGTTATGGCGAGTGCTCTATATTCTCTACTGTTTAAAATTAAAGCAATTTTGGGCATTTGTTTAGTTGGGCAATTATTTAAAGTGAGAAACTTTTGCTTAGATGGTTCTTTGTGGTGTCTTGTAACTTGTAAAATCCTTTTAAAGCTTGATTTTTTTTCAATTGTTAATGTTTGCCTGAAGTTCGGGCTAACAAATCTCGTTCTGGGTTTTAGAAGCTTTGAGGCATTTAATGATTTTCTTTTTCTTTTTAGAGATATTTGATTTAAGTATATTTAATTTGAGTTAGGGTTTTGTATCTCATTTGGGGATTTTGTATTGGATTTATAATGGTGTTAAGATGTTAATCTTTTGCTTTATTATGAACTGAAATTGGTTTTGATTTTGTACGAATCTGGTTTTTTATTGTGATGAATTGATCTTTTTTTTTTTTTTGGGTTTTAGAATATTAGCTTTGTTTTTTCTTTTTAAATTATTTTGCTGCGTATTTTTTATTCGAAGGGCAATGTGGTCATTTTTTAAAAATTTAAGCATTTTTTAACGCAAAAGGGTATTTTAATACCGATTCAACCAACAGAAGGATTATTTAATAATTTTGAAGAACACAAGGACAAAACTAGAAATTTAGTAAAACTCAGGAATTATTTAGAAATTTTCCCTTTTAAATAATACAGTTTAAGAACACGAGAATTTCATAGGATATGCATATTTATATTTCTAACTTTTGTGTTCATTAATCACGATAAAACAATGAATATGTAAATTCTGTTTGCAGTAGAAAATTAATATGTAAATTATTGTCATACATATTACGAAAACATCAAACATTTAACATCTAAATAGGCATTATATGTTTGAATTAATATAAGGGCAGAGTAGAGAAATACTCAAATTTACACAATAATAAAAATAAATACTCAAACTTTTAAAGTAATTGAGTAACTAGTAATTTCGTCAATTACTTGCACATGTTTTTTGTAACTAAGTTAATTTTCACCAGCTGCCACTATATAAGTAATTGAATCACTTGTGCATTTTATTATATTTTTTAAAAAATTTGGTATTAATTTAAATTAAGTGTGAAAAATTAGATATTCACTATAATTAGATAAAAAAAATTATGTGGTAAGAAAAATTATGTGGTAAGATAATTTTGTGATAGAGTATATACCCTATAGTAAAGAACAATTCTGAATCTGACCATTCAGAGTCATTTCTTACCATAAAATTTACTATTATAAAGTTTTCCTTAAAAAAAAAGTCGCTTATCTTTCGTGGCTCTACTTATAGTTGTCAGAATGTAAAAATGTCACTTACCTTTCGTGGCTCTGCTTATAGTTGTCAGAATGAACTTTAAAATGTAAAATTGATTTGAGTTTAACAATTACAACACATACATAAGGAACTGGAGAGGATAAAAAAGAAAAATATTGACTAAGCTTTAAAAAGATATGTTAGGCTAGAATATTACGCATCCTCCTATTTTTATTTATGGGGGAGTTTGGAGGTGAGATAAGTAATTAAGAATTGGATATTGGGTGGGACAAAAATTAGATCCAATCCCATGTATAATAGATACTTAGGATTAGATTAGTTTTTGTGGTCCGACCATATATTCCCACACATGACTATTCTCTTAATATTTTAAAATATGTGATATTTTTTAAAAGACTCATTTAGTTTTGACATATTTTTGCAACTTTTCCTATTATCCCCCCCAACCCCCCCCCCCCCCCCCCCCCCCCCCCCCCCCCCTCTTTTTTTTCATCCACTCTTCCAAAATCCTTCAACCATTTTTTGCCCTTCTCTTCACCATTTTCCTCTTCCCCTCTACCAAATTTAGTGTAAGAATAGTTATTAACAAGTTCATGGATTTATTTATAACATGATAATTTTATTTGTGAATTAATAGGTGAAGCTCGTGAAAGAGGAATTCGGATATGATGATGCATTCAACTATAGGAAAGAAACAGATTTTGATGCTGCTTTATCCAGGTAATTAATCATTGTTGCATAACTTTTGTTTTTAATTTATGAGGGCTTTCTCTAAGGTTGGTTGTAAATCATGAGATTTTATTTGCAAGCTGAGAGAGAGTTTTGTCTAGGTTTTGGAATTCGTTTTAAATACGAAGTAAAACGATATGTACATATTTATCTTAGCTAGCAAAAGGTCAGTACGCAAACCATGTCCAAGATTAGAGGCAAGATATGCTATATTATATCAAATTCAAAGCCTTTACCTCTTACTTCACGTACCTCTTTTTTGCCCATCAATTATGTAATGACATGTAATCAATTCACAAATTTTTCAACAGCTGCATTTTCCTGATAATAATAATGTTAATAATAATAATAACAACAACTTGATTATATCCCATAAATTAATGATCGGAAAAAGATAAAGTGAGATATAACAAGTTTAAAATAAAAATCCGAAGGTCGAATTGTCATATACAACAAGTTTAGGGATGAAAACATAAATTACTCATTCCAAGCATGTTTAATTTTTTCTTAAAGAACAAAAAAAAAAAAGAGTTATAAGAATTAGGTAAAATAAAATTATTTCCATACGCACTCCCCTTAATTTTAGAGATAATGATATATAATTATCTTTATATTTGTCATCTATATTTATATCTTCAATATAAGCTCTATCTATCTATCTATATGTATCTATAAAAGAACGAATCAATAGTAATTCACTTTGAGGAGGTCACATTCAGTGGCGGAGGCACATTGTGCCGAGTGTGGGCTTGAGCTCACACTGAAGTTTTAAAGCCCACATAATTTTTCATGTGAGAAAAAAATAAAAAAAAAATCAGTTATAAAAATAATATTAAAAAAAAATAAAAAGGTTGTCTTTTGCATTGTTGTGATTAGGGTCCATGTGCCTACGTTATGACTTGTAGTGATAGTGGGCTGTGGTAACAACTTTAATAAAAGCCTAGGCAGCTAAGCCCACTCATGTGTTAGCTAACTCCCATATCTTACAAGTTACACCGCCGCTTGAGTTGTTGTGCGATTTAGCCAAAATTGCAAATTAAAGTTTCGTGAAGAGTTTAGCATCACGATTCAAGAAGATCTAGAAAAGTGATAGAGAAAAAAAGAGAGAAAGAGAGAAGAATAGGAGAAATAAATTAGAATGTTTTGTGGTGTTTTTTTATATTTAAGAACACAAGATTGCCGGCTAATCTTCGTCTAATTTTCGCGAGATTTTGGTATTTCATTGGTCGCGGTTCAAGTACCGAAACTAGTGGTTCGAATCATAGGGTCCTCTCTTTAGTCACTTTGGTGGGAGCAAAAGCCGTCTGAGTCTCCAACAAAAATAAGGAACAAACTACAAAATAGGACAATTATTAAAAAATAGCACATGATTTATTTTTTTAGTGTAATAATACTAAGTAGGTGCATTTCAATCTCACAAATAGAGAAATAATTTTTTTTCTTATTACAGTAATAGAGAGATATTTTAAAAGAAAGTCAGCTTGAATAATATTTCACATATTGAATAATATTGTGATTTAGTTTGTAAGCTTGATATATTTTGATTATATATTATTTTTTTAATAAAAATATATTTTGATATACGCCCACACTGAATTTGACTGCTGGCTCCGCCACTTGTTTTGTGAAAGGAAATGGCTATAATAGTTGACGATTTTGTGTACTATCTATACTGCACGTATTATAATAGTTTAAAACATTCATAAGAATATTTTTTTTTACACATAAGAATTACATCATTTATGTTTATGTTATCGATTTATTTTACAAATTTAAAACTAAAATTATATTCAATTGTAGATGAAAAAAGAAGTTTGTTATTTTTGTTTATTTTTTGATTCTTTCCTCATTTTCATCTCCGGTTGAACATTATTTTAGTTTTAAATTTGGAAAATGAATTGATAACATGAAAATATATGATGTAATGTGTTTATGTGTAGAAACAAAAAATTATTTTTACGTATTTTTTAAGCTATTATTGACGTACACTATCGATAGTGTACAAAATCGTCACTTATTTCAGCCCCTTCTACAAAAGTTCTTTTTTTTTTTGTTTCCGCAAAAAGATTATTTATTTATTTATTTATTTTCCTTTGTGGTCACTTTCTTTTAAAATTTAAAAGAGATTATTTAAAAAGAGATTTTTATACAAATGCCTAAAATTATCCTATTTTTATAAATGTGCAGGTACTTCCCTAATGGAATTGATTTGTATCTTGACAATGTTGGGGGCAAGATGCTTGAGGCCGTCCTTAATCATGTCAACAAGAATGCAAGGATACCAGTATGTGGCATGATATCTGATTACAATAAGGTAACAATAAATTTATATCATTATATATGTATATATATATATATATCTATTTTGTATACGTACACTTCGAAATGCTATTTCTCACTTAATAAATTGTTTCTTGGCCTTTTATCGTGGATAAAACATATCCCTTGTTTTTCTTGATTGTCGTGCTGGCATATTTCATGAGTTTCTTTTGTCTTTGGCTTTTTTTCCAATAATTTTTGCATGTTAGATCATTAAAGTCATAGCTCTTTTAAACTTCTCCACATTAGCCCTCACTCCAGCCGAACCACAAGTACAACCGTCAATGTCAACATAGTTGTTAAAAGATAGTACCTCACTGAAGCACTTCTTCAATACCATCCGAAGAGACATTTGTCTTCTTAGTTTTCAAAAAAAAAAAAAACCATAGAATTAAATAAAATAAAAGATCAGTTAGGTAAATAGTCATTTTGGACTATGTGTATTTAAAAATAGTAAAAATTTCAAAAAATTTAAAAACTAGTCATAACACATGTAAAAAATTTCTTACAATAATAAAATTACACATAAAAATTACTGTCAGAAAAATTTTGATAAGAGTCAGAAATTTCTGAAAGTGCTAGTTTTTAAATTTTTTGAGACTGGCTATTTTTTAAAATCATTTTATAAACAATGGCTATTTTCTTAAAATTTCCTAAAATAAATAAGCACAAAAGTAAAAGAGATTGACACCACTAGATATGCTTATTTGACATGACCAAAAATTCAATTGTAGAAAGAAATATGGATGTTAACCACACTAGGTATGAAGGTGAATTTTATTGATTGATCGAATTATTACAATTAAAGGACTTTTGAATTTCGTTGACTCTATGGTCTACCACCAAGCTATAATCTACAACGATCCACACTAGGGCGCGAGCCCTCTGTCAGCTCATTTAGCCTTAGACCCTTGTCACCTTTTCGTACTCATTTTGTTCAGACCAACTGTGTTACTCCTGTCCACACGCCTTTAGGTTCTCCGTCTGTTATAAACTCAATCTCACTTTGGATATTGAGTCTGATTCCACTTTTGTTGTTCAATCTCTCTTGTTTGTTGTAGAAATAGAACCTTTCGCTTTTAACTCCCCATACTATCACAAACTTTCTCTTAAGAAATTCGTTGCTTCTCTCTTATTTTTTTCTCTACAAAGCATTGCTTTGTATCTCACTTTTTTCTTCCGCTCACTTTCTCTCTAGAAGCAAAAGCTTCTATTCTATACTTCTACACAAATAAGAAGTTTTGTTTCTCTAAATTCTCTCTCTCTCTCTTTTTTTTTTCTTTTTTTTTTTCGGTGGGTGTTTCACCACACCTAGCCGATTGTCTACCAAGGTCCTTTATATAGGACTAACAAGACTTTCCCATCGAGTCTATAAAACTCGTCTCACAATTTATCTTTCTCACCAAGTTTTGGACTTGTACAACAACTTGGACATATCCACTAAGTCATATACTTGGTCACCAAGTCTTTGGACTCGTGAAGCAAGTCATGAAAAGACTTGAACATCAAGCTTCCAATTTTTTATTAACAAGCCACAATTTGGTGGCTATTGTTTCTTCTTTCAAAAAAAAAAAAGGGAGATTCTTCAATAGTGCACGATTTTTTGCACTATTGATAGTGCATGGCTTATAATAGCTTAAAAAATACATAAAAATAAAATTTTTTCGTACACATAAGTACATTACATCCTCTATTTATATATTATCGATTCATTTCTTCAAGTTTAACACAAAAAAATATGTTTAATCGATTATGAAAAAAGATGAAAAAAAAAGTTTGTCTTTTTTTTTCTTGTTTTCTGTTTTCATCTCCGATTGAGTATAATTTTTGTTTTAAATGTGATAAATGAATTGATAGCATGAAAATAGACGATGTAATGTACTTATGTGCAAAAAAAAAATATTTTTATGTATTTTTAAGCTATTATAAGCCGTGTACTATCGATAGTGCAAAAAATTGTTCACTATTGAAGAACCTTCCAAAAAAATATATAACTAAAACAAGTTTAATATAATATATATATATATATAGATTATATATATATATATAAATAATTCAACACCCCCTTTTAAACTTGTTTTTTAATACTACGCGACTGTCTTAATCTAGTAAAGTCTTCTCTGGCTTCAATGGCTTTGTATGCTTGCAATGACCCCATCAGTTGTTCAATGGTCATTTCCTTCAAATCTTTTGTTTCATCAACTGTTGTAACGATTGTCTCAAATTTTGAGTCGAGCGAGCAGAGTATCTTCTCAATGATTCTAACATCTTCTAGTTTTTCGCCATTCCTTTTTAGATGATTGGTAACTGCTAGAACTCTAGAGCAGTAGTCTGATACTGACTCATTTTCTTTTATTTTGAGTGACTCAAACTCTCCTCTTAGAGTTTGAAGGCTATACCTGCTTCACTTTCTCCTCTCCCTTGTACGAGGTCAGAAGCTTCTCCCATGCTTCCTTGGCAGATGCTACATTTGAGACTTTCTCAAAACCGTCATCATCTAGTACTTGATAGATGAGGAAAAGAGTCTTTTTGTCATTCTTTCTTGAGTCTTTTAAATTATCCTTCTGTGTCGAAAATATCACCGACTCGTCTTTTACCTCGTCATATCCTTGGACATATCCACCAAGTCATGTCCAAGGATATTTTTGAGGTAAAAGACGGGGTAAAAGACGAGTCGGCGATATTTTTGACAGAGAAGGATAATTTAAAAGACTCAAGAAAGAATGACAAGAAGACTCTTTTCCTCATCTATCAAGCACTATGTGATAACGGTTTTGAGAAAATCTCAAATGTAGCATCTGCCGAGGAAGCATGGGAGAAGCTTCTGACCTCGTACAAGAGAGAGGAGAAAGTGAAGCAGGTATAGCCTTCAAACTCTAAGATGAGAGTTTGAGTCACTCAAAATGAAAGAAAATGAGTCAGTGTCAGACTACTGCTCTAGAGTTCTAGCAGTTATCAATCAGCTAAAAAGGAAAGGCGAGAAACTAGAAGATGTCAGAATCATTGAGAAGATACTCCGCTTGCTCGACTCAAAATTTGAGACAATCGTTACAACAATTGAAGAAACAAAAGATTTGAAGGAAATGATCATTGAGCAACTGATGGGGTCATTGCAAGCATATGAAGAAAAGAAGAGAAAACAGAACACCACAAATCAACAACTTCTCAAGACAAAAGTTAAAGACAAAATAGACAGTCACTTGGTATTATAAAACAAGTTTAAAAAGGGGTGTTGAATTATATAATATAATATAATATTAAACTTGTTTTAGTTATTAAATTATATATATATATATAAATATATATAAAAGAAACAGTAGCCACCAAATTCTAGCTTGTTAATCAAGCATGGGAAGTTTGATGTTCAAGTCTTTTTACGACTTGTTCACAAGTCCAAAGACTTGGTCACCAAGTCTATGACTTAGTGGATGTATATGTTCAAGTTGTTGTACAAGTCCAAAACTTGGTGAGCACGATAACTTGTGAGACAAGTTTTATAGACTCGACGGGGAAGTCATACTAGTCCTATATAAAGGACCTTGGTAGACAATCGGCAAGGTGTGGTGAAACACCCACCGAAGAAGAAAAAAAAAAAGAGTGAGAGAATTTAGAGAGAAGCAAAGCTTCTTAATGTGTGTAGAGTATAAAATAACCCTCTGTTTGTACCACCCATTCTAACCATTCCATTTTTTCACTTTTTTCAATACTCTAAACCATTCTATTCCATTCCAATTTTTCAACTAATTTTTTCAACTTTCTAAATCCCTATACAATATCTTTAAATCTCAACCATTTATACCACCTTGAAATTTGCAAAGTCAAATTATTTTTCAAACCATTTGGAATGGTAAAAAATGACTAGAATAGTTTTTCCAAACACAATGTAATAGCAAAGCTTCTAAAGAGAAAGTGAGGAGAAAGAAAAAAGTGAGATACAAAGCGTTGCTTTGTAGAGAAAAAAAAAATAGAGAGAAGCAATGCTTCTTAAGAGAAAGTTTGTGGTAGTGTGGGGAGTTAAAAATTGTAAGAGTGTTGTGATCTTTTGTATTATTTGAGTGAGAAATAAAATTTTCTTTTTTAGCCTATGTTTTACTCCAACATGTTATATCAAATGTATCTCTAAGATTATAATATAATATCAGCTTAAATACTCATTTAGGATCAAAACAAATTTGCTAGAGGTACTTCATAGCTATAAAAGTTATTTAAAGGCTCGATTTCGACAAAATTAGTTCTGTTGATTATATTTCAGCACAAAGTGATTTTTAAATTTGAAATGTTAAAAATTTTCATAAAATTCTTAACAGTGGCTAATTTTTTAATATTTTAAAACATGTGCTATTTTTTAAGATGTAAAAAAAAAAATTGCTATATCCACAATTTTCCATATTTTTTTGGGACTCATTTGTTAAATAGCCACTTGAAAGCCTATGTTTTAAGAAAATGGCCTAAGAATTCAAATATTAAGTTATTAGCCTCAAATCCATATGAAATCTCATTTTTATCCCTCATCACTCTTCTTCCAACCTCATGTATCAAAGGGCAAAAAAGTCAATACATATTGTCTAAAGGCTAATAACTTAATTATAACAAACTGGTCAATTCCTTAAAACTAAAGTTAAAAATAGGCCATTTACTTAATAATCTCTATTTTTTGGGGGGGCTCCATTTGTAATTTTCTTGCCGAAAATGTGCAGGTTATGAATGACAGAGATGGGGTCAAGAATCTACTGAACATTGTAGGCAAAGAGGTAAAGATGCAAGGTTACATGTTAGCTTCGTATTTAGATCGTTTTGGTGATTTTATCAACGAAATGGTGAGCCACACAAAGCAAGGAAAGATTAGGTCCAAGGATAAACTGTACCCTGGAATTGAGTATTTCTTGGAGAGTCTCCAATCGATCTTCACCGGCTCTAGTGTTGGAAAAATTATCATTCAAGTTAAGTAGAGCATCGAAAAGTACTTTAAAAATATGACTTGGATTTGATTTATATATATATATATATATATATTTATATTTATATTTATATGTATTATTAGTATATGAACCTCGTAACTGACAATTCAATTGTGTTTGCCGTGTATGTATGTACGTGCGTACACGTGCTGTTTGAAATTGAGAATGGTATGCAAGTATTCCTTCAAAATGGATTAAAGAGCAAATTGCAAATACCATTAATCGACGATACAATATTAGTTCATGTGATTCGGAATAATAAAAGGAGTGTTTTATTTATTTTTTTCTTTATCTTTTTCTTTAGCTAGCGCGCTTTAGTAAATACGAGCTTAAAAACCCCCGCATTGCAGCGGGCAAAAATAGACCCTCATATGGTTTAACGGGGCTAGTCTCCACTGGTTTTTTAAAAAAATTTAAAACAACATTTATAATTTAAGAATTCTTTGATATTTTCCCATTAAATTATTATTATTATTTTTTAAATTTCAACTATATATAATCAATATATATTTTTTTCCTTAAATTTCAAAAAACTCATTATTTTAATTATGTGTCTAAATTTACTCTTCGGTAACTCGTTTAATTTTTTAATTTATAAAGAAAACTTGAGAATATATTTTTGTTGCTATGTAAATGCTGAGTTTCAATACCTAGGTGTTGTTGTAATAACACATGTAGATATTTTTTTGATATTATTTTCATTTTATAAAAAAAATTATGTAAATATGTATCTTAAATATATTCTTTTTATAATTTAGTTTGCATAAACAAAATAGATTTATGTTAGCACCTAACATTTTATATACAAATATTTAGACACTTATATTTTATAATATTGTATATTAAATACATGTACTAGTCTTTTTTTTTTTCATTTAGTTAACATGTACACATATAGATCAATATATATGTATTGTACATAAACAATAAAAGTCCAGTTCATCAAATTTTCTACTTTCCCTTGTTTGGGTGGGCATTTTGCCCATTCCATCCCATTTATTGGGATGGAAAAAATGTTTGGAATGGTTTAAATATAGTTTGGAAAAATGATGTAAAAATAATTTGACTTTGCTAATTTCGAGATGGTATGAATGGTTGAGATTTAAAGATATTGTATAGAGATTTAAAAAGTTGAAAAAAATGGTTAAAAAAAATGGAATGAAATAAAATGGTTTGGAGGATTAGAAAAGTTGAAAAAAATAAAAAAATAGAATGGTTGAAATGGATAGGGCAAACAAATGGAATTTTATTATTCTTTTCTCCATCCTGCAATGGTAAAGTGAAAAGCAAAAGTTAAAAAAATTAATTTATCAAAAATATTTGTCATAATTTGTATTTTAGGAGAGTTAAAAAATTACTTGAGAAGTTTGTTGCAACTCTTTTTTAAGAGTTGTGATAGTAAAATTTTGATTAATTATATATTTTAATAGAGTATTTTTATTTTTATAAATTAAATTATTAGTCAATAAATATTTTTACCTTAAAGTTATTTGTTTCGAGTTTGGAGTTTTTAGATTTGAAATTTTGGTGGTTGGAGGCGACGGTGCAAACGTCTCTGACGACTGATCGTCAAACACTCTATAAACAATAGTTTTAAGCGTTACTCTGCGGGTTTTGAAATAAATTTAATAATTTTGATCTGACCATTTAACTGCTCAATAATTGAGAGAATAATAACTAAAGGCTCAATAAACTCTTCACAATTGTTAACGTGAAACACACATTCTTAATTGAATTTGAGCAGTTTTTTTAAAGATAGTAATTGTTGTTTAACGTAGATAAGTGCACAAAATAATACTTTTAAGTGCTTAAATATGTAAATTTATTAGAATATTCAAAATAACAAATGAAAATTTCTCTGATTTTAACGATTATAGTTTTATTGAACAATATTTGTTTTAATTTTTTTTTAATTTTATAAATATTTGATTTTATCTTAATTCAATTTTTAGAATTGGAAAGAGAGAAATTTCCTTTCTTGGAAGCATAATCACATTCTTTAATGAAAAAACTTAGAGGAAATTGATTGATAACATCAATAATATATATATATATATATATTTTTTTGTGTAATTTGAAGATTTATAATTTTGAGAGATACTCAAATTCAAGGTTGTTGTTTTTTTTTTTTTTTTTTTTTTTTTTTTTTTTTTGCAAACATACTCAAATTCAAGGTTGGAGGTGGGCTTTTTATGACAATAGTCGGGCTTGTGCTTGTCACTTTTTTTATTGGGGGATTTTGAGGAATATCCCATTCTTGACACAATGATAATCTATACCATATATGTATTGCACTTTTAATTTATACCCCAAAATTTACACTACAAACATAGAGTAGAAATGAAGGGAGCACACCACATGGGGTATAGATTATTAAGTGGCATCAAGAATGGCTTTATTTTAAAATTCTCCCATTTTTTTTATTTATTTTTTTCGCTTAATTAAGTGAACAGGCAATTTAATGATGGAATGTGCTGGGGGCTCGTGGATGAATTTCAATTGCTAGCCAATTTGAACAGTGCTTACGTGTCGATTACCCTTTCAACCAAGTGCGTCCTAGTTTAGTGCAATAGAGGATAAATTTACAAAAAAGTCCTGGAATGCATAATAACTAATTGGGGACAACAAGGTAATCTTACTAAGTTTTAAGAGAAAGTTCCAAAAATGTCTTTAATATTTTTCAGTTAAGCCCATTAAACAAAGAACATAATAGTAATTTTTAGAATACGGTGCTCCTTCTTTTTAGTATATATATAATAATGAAATAATAATGTGAAAATACCCAAGTTGCCCCACCTCATTAACTCAAATAACAAACATCAATGAAGGGCATTATGGTAATCGTAGTCAAAATTTAAAAATTTGAGAAAGACCCGCAATAGAACCACTTGTAATTGACATTAGGGGCAATTTTTGTCATTTTCTTTGTTACTGTTGCAGCTAGAGGAAATTGGGGCTTCAAATTAGTTATATATAATAATTTGGAATATTTTGAAGAAAAAAAAAAGAGAGTTTTTTAGGTATTTAACCAAACTTTTTGGTAATTTTTTAGGATTTAGCCATAGTTTCACGAAATTAGAGATTTAGTCATAAAATATAACATTTTTTGTTATACGAAACATATATACGTGTAAAAGTGTAATATTTTATGTTACATGTTACATTTTTTACACGTATATATGTTACATGTTACAAAAATTGATACAAGCTATTGCTAAATCCCTAATTTCATAAAACTATGATTAAATCCTTCAAACTTTACCTTTAAAATGGCTAATTGCTTAACTGGCAAAAAAAAAAAATCAGTAAGTTCAATAGCTAATATTATCCATAATAAATAAAATATATGCAATATTCGGTTTACATGTCTTGTTTGAATGAAAATTTTTGAACGTAACTTTGTTAAAGAAATTACATTTTGTTAACTTATTTTAATTCGCCTAAAAAAACAAAAACTAGAAGCTCCAAAGATCTAAAGTGATATTGAAATATTATCCAAATAGGCTTATAATTAAGTTTTAGGCTTACACAAAGTCAAGCTTTTAAAACTGTTCTTGGAAAAAGATTAGCATTGGGACCAATGTATAGTTGTTCCAAAACTGTTCTTTTTTCCACCTCTGAAAAAAAAAACCAAAAAACAAAACAAAACTCGCTTCTACACTGTACGTAGTCTAGAGACAGAGAGAAAAGAATCCGCTGATTATTAAAAAAAAAAAAAATGATACTTTGGTTTGATTACTTAATTACTACAAGGTAAGGCACACAAGGTTTGTAGGTGTAGGATTAGTGGCAGGAAATGGGGTGGTGTTAAAAATGCATTATTAGTGAATGAACTACATATGAACACTTATATCATACATATAGATTAGTGTCTAATACTTGTTTTACTCATGCAATCTCTATGTTCCCCCAAATTTCATCCACCAATATCAATCCACAAACGCTGTTTCAAATATATATGCAGACACAAAATATAATTCAAGCATAATTTTAGTTAGTCACGAGCTTAAAATCCCGCTGCGGTTTGTTTTTAAAAAATAATAAAGGGAATTTTAAGAAAATAGCCACTGTTTACAAAATGATTTTAAAAAATAGCCACAGTTTCAAAAAATTTAAAAACTAGCCCTTTCAAAAATTTCTGATACCCATCAGAAATTTCTTACAGCACATTTTATGTGTAATTTTGTTATTGTAAGAAATTTCTTACAGTGTGTAATGGCTAGTTTTTAAATTTTTTGAAACTGTGGCTATTTTTTGAAAACACACTGTTTAAAATGACTATTTACCTAACTGACCCTAAAATAAAAGAGTAATATTTAATACGATTAAAAGTATTAAATTTATGTAAGACAAAAGTAATAATAGACAATAAAATTTATACACAAGTATTTAGACATATATTTATAATATTGTATGTTAAATACATAACAAAAATTGATAGAATAAATTATGATAATATTTTTTTATTCAGCTAATATTTATATATATATATGTGTATATATATATATATATTGTACATAACTAATAAAGATCTAATTCTTAAAATAATCTATTTCTTCTTCATTTTTTCGCTGCAATGTTAAAATGAAAAACAAAAGTAAGAAAATATAATTTATCAAAATAGTTGTCATAATTTGTATTAATTATCTTTTAGTCATTCTTTAGGGTATCGATTTTCATTAAAAAAACATAATTTTTTTAATTAAAAATTGAACAAAAAATTAAACTATAAAGGGTGTCTATAGATTGAGGAAGAAAAATTACAATTAATGGGGGTAGTGGCGGAGCTAGGACTTTATTTCAGTGGGGGCACATTCAAAGAAAAAAAATTTAATTTGTAGAGACATATCTATAAACTCATTCAATTCTTTGACAAATTTAAAATTTTTTAATTTTTATGGGGACAAGCTCATAATCTTTTACAAATTCATAGTATAAAATTTAGTTTTCAAAATTTTGAGTGGGGGTATATTTTAAATTTTTAATATTTTATGAGGAAATACTTATAATTTTTTTTTTTAAAAATTTAGTACAAAATTTTATTTTTAAAATTTGAGTGTGGGGAATTGCCCCCACTCGTCACCACCTCCATTCGCCCATGAATGGGGGCGACGGAATAATTTTCGGACACCTAGCAATTAGGGAAAGTGAATTGAAATTTAAAAAATAATTAGAAGAGAGAGAAAAAAATAAAAAGTTAAAAAAAAATTATTTTTTTGTCCATAAATTAGGATGTAAGGCGTACGCTCCTCTAAAAGTATAATTAGGGGTACTTTTTTAGAGAAAATAAATTGCAAAATTGACCCAAAACTCCCTAAGAATTTCTTAAAACTAATAATTAAATATAGGCAAAATAATAATTCTTATTTAACTGTAGATTCTAGAATAAAAAAAACCCTCTGATAAATGTTGTGATACCCAATGTAATTTAGGAAGACACCAACATAACACGATCTGTAACCACTGAAAATAAATGTAATGATCTCGATTAATTGTAGTTCAATGCATGTACTACGTAGTAGTTATAATTGTAGGGCCCATCTCATTGGGAAAGCAACTGATTGTTATTATTTATTAATAAAAATTTAAGTATTGGCCCTACTGTGATATTATAGTATTTGTTGTATTCAATATTAAAAAAAAAAAAAAAATCTTGTTCTCTCTTTGCCTTTCAACCCAACGACTGCAAATCCAAAACTAACGGGGCTGAATTCTGGTGCCACCGCGCCATTTGAGCACCACAGTTTATCTTTTACTACCACTAACCATAACAACAAAATTTGTTTTCACACTTTTCACACCAATAAAAATCCACATCAAATAGTCAATAATAAAACAACAAATATATCAAATCTAACATATTTTACTATATGATACAAAACTAATTTAGATATCACAAAACAATATGAAGAATTTGGTCTAATGATGATGGCGAAGAAGTAGTAGTGCTGGTTTGAGGGAAATAAAAAAAAATACAGAAAGAAAACCAAGCACATAAAAAAAAATCCCCAAATCTCCTCAAAAGCTCAGAGAAAAATTTTCAATCTTTGGTATCCTTATTTTTCCTCAACATCTCTTTTGATCTCTAAAGCCAATAATCAAACCCCAACCTAAAAAACCCGTGGAAAAAATGGTCAAAAGAGAGTATAAAAAATCAAATCATCATTCCCATCTTAATCGAAATCTCCAATTCACATCCAAGAACGACTGCAAACAAAGGGATAAACTTGCTATTATGGCGTCTGTTCAGTGAGAGCTGGAGAACTCGTGGGTATTTGAGTTGTGGACCTCGTCGGGCGGTGGTGGTGGAAGCGTTTACCGATTATCTAATTAGAGTTCTAGAAGCCATGACTGTTTATTTTTTAAAACTAATTTTTACGAATGATTGAGGAAAAAACAGAAAGTGTTTTACGATAATAACCCTTGAACAATTTGTATATAATACAATTTAAGGGGTAAATTTGTAATTTACCTATATCACTGTAGAAACTATAGTGATACGGGTCTTCTATTTAGTATATTATGAATTTGGATATATATATATATATTGAATGAAAAGGTATAGAGTTTGGAACCGTCTCAACTAATTTGACACACATGTGAATCTTTAGCAGCCTACTAACTATATTTGATCCTCTATTAAGATATAGTTTCCCTGAACTTGAAACCCCTATTATAAATTATAAAAAAAAAATTAGAAGATAAATATCATTTCAGCCAACAAGGCAATGTGAAAAAAAAAAAAAAAGAAGCATATGACAAACAAGACCAAAATAAAACCACTTATCCTATATGATTTACCCAAATTAAGAACAAGGTGGTCCCATTAAAACCTCTAAAAGTAAAAACTCAGAGAAAAAATTCTCTAGAGGGAAAGGAAGGTATGATCTCATATAACTAATAGTTTCTAAACTTATAAAAAGATACACAAACCATGTATTTATTCCTAGGGTCAGTTACGTAAATAGCCATTTTGAACTGTGTGTTTTCAAAAAATAGCCACAGTTTCAAAAAATTTGAAAACTAGCTATAACACAATGTAAGAAATTTCTGACAATAACAAAATTACACATAAAAATTATTGTAAGAAATTTCTGACACGTGCCAGAAATTTCTGAAAGGGCTAGTTTTTAAATTTTTTGAAACTGTGGCTATTTTTTAAAATCATTTAATAAACAGTGACTATTTTCTTAAAATTCCCTTATTCCTAAGCCAATTAATGCTATAGATATTACATTATAAAGTGAGACCAAAGTGGTCATGTTTTAGGGTAAACTTTATATCTTTCACTTTGATGTCGGTCTAACTTTAGTCCATCAACTTAAAAATGTTTCATCCATAATTTTTAAACTTCAATAATAAATCACTTTGCCCCCTCTGTCCAAGTTAATTTGGTCAAAATTATGACAGAAAACGCATACATTTGAAGAAAATGGGGGTACCAAATGTTTACACTTGATATGTTTGAATTTTTGATGATTTATTTTTTGTTTTTAAATTTAATTATCTATTTGTATCTTTGCTGATTGATAGGCAAAAGCACAGCGCAAGTGCACGTGCCGACAAGTAATATAATGGACTAAAAATCCGTGTATCGATCCCACAAGGACTATTGTTAATTACTAAACTACTAAAAGGAATCACTATTTGAAAAAGTGATAATTTGATGTTTTGCAGAAAAATAAAAGAAATTGCAGAAAATAGATATTAGTAATACGATGGTAAAATGATCTAAGGCACACGATTCACCTCACCTAGCTATGCCCTTTTTGCTAAACTTGTTCAATTAATGTGCTATTGCTTATGATGATGACGAGTGCCAATATGAATGTCTATTTCTCTCGAACATAAACAATCCTAAGTCTATCAACCTCGTCTCTTGAATTTTGGTTAGATTAATTAAACTAGCATTAAGACTAGAAATCCAATATCACACAATTGTTATCGCTATCTCTAGTCAAATAACCAATCATGTTGTTTGATTATTGAACTATAGTTATATTCTCCTCTCTCTAATTTTGAATAAAACTCATCAAATCCAATCATAAGGGCGCGCACACTCATGAAGGCATTAAGCATGGAATCAAACAATCATAAAATAACAATAAACACATTAATTAAATAAATGGAATAACAAATGAATCATAGCTTCGGTTTCGACTACATCGTAGCCTTAGACAAAGAATTTTAAGTCATAATTCGAAATAAAGAGACAACCAAAACAAATCTGTTCATATTGAATTGAAAAAAAAAAAACAGGATGAGAAGAAACGAGTTCGACGGGTTGATCGGCTCCGTCTCCGGCTTCCGATCTTCTAACGTAGCTTCGAATCTCCTTTTCTCCTTTTCTAGCTCTCCAAAGTCTCTGAATTTTGATGTATGGCCGGCTCCCCTGTGTTCTAGGACTATTTGGCTTTCATAGCATTGAAATCGGGTCAGTTTTGAGCTCCGTTTTGCGAATCGGGCCTATGTGGCTTAGTGACGGGCGCTGCGGCGCAGTTGTGCATGCTGCAGCGCCTTTGAGTCGGCTTTTATCGCATCGGGCGCGAACGCTGCAACGCAATGAAGTTGGGCGCCGCAGCGCTGTGCATATCTTGGCAGCAAGGGGCCCGGGCGCTGCAGCACAATGAAGTTGGCACCGCAGTGCCTGTTTCTGCGCAGCAAGGCACCGCGGCGCTGTTTCTAGCAGTCTTTCATCAGAAGTTCAAAGAACGACCGGCAAACGTTCTGCTTTTCTTGTTTTTGCAGCCGGTTGTTCGCCCAACCTTCGTGAATGACCAGCGATCATTCTGCATGCTGATTTGCCCTCTTGTACGTGCCGGATCGCACCAAATGTTAGCTCGAACTCGTGCCAAATCCTTATTTTTCACCTGAAATCAATCAAATAACACTTGTTAATATTATAACTTGAAAAGAATGTGGAATTATCAAAATATCTTATTTCTAATTTAACTAATTTAAATCAAAAAATGAATAAATGAGACTATATGCATTTCCTAAATAACTCTAACCTAATGCTTAAATATGCAACATAAATGACTTTAAATATGTACGAATGGAACCTAAGATTGATGCAATCATGAGATAAATGGGAGATGCATCACACCCCCACACTTATCTTTTGCTCAACTCGAGCAAAACCTAAATGCAAACTTCATAGGCTAGCTATCATCTCTCTCTCCACTAATGTAGATACCTCGAATGTTTTAGAGTCGGTAGGACATCTAAAGCTTTTAGTGCTAGGCCTTGGCTAAGATACTTCGAAATTTGGGTTTAGTGGCTCACTTACCTAAGCACATTGACTACTAAACATTGTCACCGACTTTCTTGTTGCTCTCTCTTAATGACACTTTTTGTTGCCTTTGTTCCATCACTAGAACCGTGTTGAGAATGTAACTACACTTGGCCAAATGTTTTTTTTTTTTGTTTAGGACAAGTGGTATTAAAGTGTTTGGTTCTAGGGACGACTGAGTTCACATGTCTTATACTCATTTTATTGCATTTTGAGTATCAATGTGCTCAAGTAATTGGTTTTGACATGGTTTTTCTTTAAGGCTGGCTAAGGTCATTAAAGAACGGTTTTAAATCAAGAAGGCTCAAACGGTCTTTCTTTAAGGTTGGCTAAAGGCATTTGACTATGGATATTGTGCACGGGTAGGCTATTGAGGCTCAAACGTTCCAAATTGATAGCCTACGCCATTCTTTTTAACATGCTTCACCTAAGATTTCGCCTCGAGAGAGATTTCTAACTAGTTCTACAAAAATGTGTTTAAAATTTTTTTCTTTAAGACTAAATGAGAATTTCATGACTACGGTGCTCAATGTGTAAGAGTTTAAGAGTGAGATAAGCAATTCCAAACTATTTGATTTCACTAATACACAATATCCAAACACATCATTCAAACAATAATATACAAGAAGCTAAGCATACACGACACAATATTTTCAACTAATCCACCCAACTCAATCTACTTGACTCAATTTAGTAAAGCAACGTTACTAAAATGCAATGTGTGAATGCAACACTAATATGAATGCAGAGAGAATGAACAAATGCATGAAACAAACCTAAATAATCATTTATTTCTACCCCTACACCCAAGATTTTACAGTATAAATAAGTAAGGATAGAAATACTCCCTTGATGGGTACTGCCCATCAATCGATCGCAGTGAGGTGTCGTCTATTCGGATGACGCCCTTTTGTTGTAGTTGAGGCTCTGATTGTGCTGTGTTTCTTCCTCTTTAGCTTCTTGATCACCTTTGTGACCAACCCCTTGATTTCTTCAATATTTGGCTTGAACCTTTCCTTCTTTTTGCTTTTCCTCTGATTTGTAGGAATGGTGGGATCTGATGCAGCTACTCATGAAGGCATTAAGCATGTAATCGAACAATCATCAAATAACAATAAACACATTAATTGAATAAATGGAATAACAAATGAATCATAGTTTCGGTTTCGGCTACATCGTAGCCTTAGACAAAGAATTTTAAGTCATAACTCGAAATAAAGAGACAACCAAAACAAATCTGTTCATATTGAATTTCAAAAAGAAAAGATGAGAAGAAACGAGTTCAGCGGGTTGATCGGCTCCGTCTCCAGCTTCCGATCTTCCAACGTAACTTCGAATCTCCTTTTCACCCTTTCTAGCTCTCCAAAGTCTTTGAATTTTCATGTATGGTCAGCTCCCTTGTGTTCTAGGGCTATTTGGCTTTTATAGCATTGAAATCGGGACAGTTTTGGGCTCCGTTTTGCGAATCGGGCCTACATGGCTGAGTGACAGACGCTGCGGCGCAGTTGTGCGCGTGTTGCAGCGCCTTTGGGACAACTTTTCTCGCATCGGGCGCTGCAGCGCAATGCAGTTGGGCCCCACAGTGCTGTGTATATCTGGGCAGCAAGGGGCGCGAGCACTGCAGCGTAATGAAGTTGGCCCCGCAGCGCCTATTTTTAGGCAGCAAGGGCGCCGCGGCGCTGTTTCTGGCGGTCGTTCACCGGAAGTTCAAAAAACGACCGACGAGCATTATGCTTTTCTTCTTTTTTCAGCCGGTCGTTCGCCCAACCTTCATGAACGACCGGCGATCATTCTGCATGCTGATTTGCCCTCTTATGCGTGGTAGATCGCGCCAAATGTTATTTTTGTGGCTTGAACTCGTTTCGAATCCTTATTTTTCACCTGAAATCAATCAAATAACACTTATTAACATTATAACTTGAAAAGGACGTAGAATTATCAAAATATCTTATTTCTAATTAACTAATTTAAATCAAAAAATGAATAAATGAGACTATATGCATTTACTAAATAACTCTAATTTAATGCTTAAATATGCAACATAAATGACTTTAAATATGTACGAATGGAACCCAAGTTTGATGCAATCATGAGATAAATGCGAGATACATCACTGATTGTTGGAAGGAGTTGGACTTAAACAACAAAACTAATATTATGATAATACAAGGAAACACTACAAATTGAAAATTTTTGTCAAAAATTTGGACGAAATCTAACGTGTGCACGTCCCATGACTAATTAATGAGGGCATTTGGTTCATTTTGTTGTGCCTTCTTTTACCTTTTCTTTGTTCTTCTTCTTTCTTTTTTTCTTTTTTTCTTCTCCTCTAATCTTCTTCACATATGCTTATGTGGCTTTGACTCTCCATTGCTGATTCACCACGCCTATTCTCCTCTGATCTTCTTCCCATTTACCACAATTGCTTTATGTACCTAAAACAAGTAACAACACACTCAACAAAAATACAACACAATCTCTTTTTTGATTAGACAACCCCTCAATCAGTCTCTCTGTATCTCTTTCTTTATTTTCTAGTCAAAAAATGCTTTAAAGTAATTATTAAAAAAAAAACCAATGAAAGCAAAAGAAGAATCAAATCGAATTTGCCTTGCCCTTCAATGTTCAACTCACTCGGCTCTTGCGTTGCGATCAGGTTCCGAGCCCGTTATGTACTTGTTCACGATATGAAAAATGAAATTTTACCCCCAAAAGACGACCTTGTGACCACTCGAGAACTTCTGAAACCTTGACGACCTCATGACTGCCAATCAACCTTGCCCTGCCATCCCATGATTCCCCCCCCCCCCCCCCTCCCCCCCCCCCCCACCATACCCCCCACCACCAACACCCCCCCCCCTACCACCCCCGCCTCCACCTCCCCCGCCTTCCTCGCGACCGCTGCTCCGACCTCACCGAGTCTTTACGCTGCTCCAACTTCACCCGTGACCCGACCACCACGCGCTCTAACCTCACTCTGGAAACCACCTGTCAGAGAGAGAATGAGTGAATTTGAAAAATGTTATAATAATTTTTTTTTATTTTCTAATTAACTTTTTTTGTATTAACACCATTATAATAACTTTTTTATTTTCTAATTAACTTGATGCCTCATTTCCGTTAAATAATAGACGTATGTTATCAATTTGTAATAATTTGTCAAGATTTTGAAAGTCAGGCGCAAAATGTCAAAAATTAAAATTTATGGGGTAAGTTGTCAAACACGTGAAGTTTAGGGGCTCCAGTGGAAAATACTCTTATTTTAATTGCTTAGCCATTAAGATTAACTATAATTTCAAATTAATCTAGTTTATATTTTTGTTATTTATATCAGCTAAGATGAAGTGTAGGAGTCTAACATCACGGCGCTTTAATTTCAAAACATGGGAATGATAATCTTTGGCCTAGTTACGTATTCATGTCACTCATGCACTACAAATAACGTGACAATTTTTTTACGTTATTGCGGGGGATAAATGGTTTGTAATTATAATTCATACCTTGGATTATGCTACTACATCTTAATTTTTAGCGTTTTTCATTGTATTTATATGTTTTTATCAATCTGACTTTGTTGTTTTTTCATGGTGTTAGAGGTTGAGAGACCAACAAGTGGTCAAATAATGTGTCAAATCATAAACTTTCTTTCTACTAAATCCTAGGAAATAGTCAAAAAAAATTTCGTTTTTAAAATCCAACCTATGTTTCAAAAAATTTAAAAAATAACCATGTTACGAATTGTATAACAGAAAAGTGTCACACAAAATATAACACATCTGTAAATATTTGTAAGATATTTTATAATATTTCAAGTTTTAGTCATTGTTTTTTAAAGTGTTTAATAATATCTTACAAATATTTATAGATCTGTTATATTTTATGTGACACTTTTCTGTGTTATATAATTCATAACATGGCTATTTTTTTAACTTTTTGAAACACAGGCTATCACATACACACACACGTGCATATATATATATATATATATATATATATATTAGTTTTTGCACCCGTGCTCCGCACGTGTAAAATAATACAACGGATAAAAAAATATGACAAAAAAATTATAAAGTATACTTTAGTTAATTTTTTTTTTAAATTGATATTTTTGTAATTTTGAATAATTAAAGGGTTAAATTTATCATTTAATATAACTATTTATAGGGGCTTTTTAAAAAAATTTCGAACTTAAAAAATAAAAATAAAAGCTGAGAACAAAGAAAATAAATAAAAAATAGTTACGGTAAAAAAAAATTATATGACAATGGGTGTCAAAAAATCAAGAAAAATCTTCTGAATCCAACTGTGTCAAGAAAAAAAATTTCGAGATCATTACGTCAAACAAATAGCCGTTGAAACGATCAAAACAAAAAAAAATAAAAAATAAAAAGAAGAGAGAGGAGAGAGAATTTGCAAAAAAGTGCCAAAAAATTTGCAAAAATGCCCTCTAAAATTTCTCAAAAACCCTTAAAAGGAGGCCTTAAATGTAAATTTAAAAAAAAAATAAGGAGTGTCACGTGTCGTCCACAGAAAACGCTACATGTCGCCGCCGTTTCTTTGATAACATTGGAGAAACTTATTCTCCTTGGTATACGTATATATATATATATATATATATATATATATATATATATCGGAATATCCATGATTTCATTGCAAATCGTGAGTTAAAGAAGCCAAATTAAAAAAGCTCAAACGTGAAACACCTTTCATGTCCTTTATAGTTTATATACGTCAAATTTATATCCATAATTACACTGGATATTGGAAGCAATATTGGAGGTCATCTGGGAAATGGGCGATGATTGGGGAAAAGATGGTACGCGTGAACCTTTTTTTGCCTTAAAAAAAAAAATTCCGAATAAAGCCCCTTAGTTGTAGGACAGTGCTTAGCTAATTTTAGGAAACTTGTCTACTTTATGTTACGACCAATGAAGAGTCGTGCGTACGAAGATTCCTATCCATCCGAAGTTCGATATATTTTGAAGGACAAATTTTACGTTTGCCCCCTGAATTTTGGGGTCAGTTTCACTATGCCCCCTAAACTTCAAAACGTTAGATCCGTTCCCCTTGATCTTTGAAATTTCGTAAAAATGCCCCCTCCGTTAAATATTTAACGAAAAATGCCTTAAATTCATGTTTTAAGGTGCTTTGAGGTTAAAAAAATATTAAAATTAATGTTTAATCTTTAAATTATTGTGGGGTAGTTATATTTTAATAATTTTAATAATATTTATATACAAAATTTATAATTAAATTCATATTTATATGCAAAATATCATATCTTAATTTTTTTGAGAGAGAAAAAGTATGAATTTAATTATAAATTTTGCATATAAATATTATTAAAATTATTAAAATATAATTACCACACACTAATTTAAGGATAAAATAATAATTTTAGCCTTTTTATCAACTTTAAAACACCTTAAAATACAAATTTAAGGCATTTTCCGTTAAATATTTGACGGAAGGGGCAAGTTTATAAAATTTCAAAGATGGAGGGGAACGGATCTAACGTTTTGAAGTTTAGGGGGCATAGTGAAACTGACCCCAAAGTTCAGGGGGCAAACGTAAAATTAATCCTATTTTGAATTGATGAGATTTGCAGTCCCAAAAGTTAAGGGCCGTTTGGATATATAGTAATAAAAATAAATAAAAAAATTTGAGTTTATTTTCTATTGTTAGAGTACTAATGCTAACAAAAATTTCTTGTTTGGATTGCAAACTGAATAAAAAAAAAGTTTAAATCATGTTCTTAGAGTAATTATTTTAACAAAATTCAAACTTAAATCATGTTACTACATTAAAATGTTATTTGTCAGTTCCTTAAAAAATAGAAATTAATTTGTCAATTATGTTCTACAATATTGATGAAGATCATATTATATAGCATCACTAATCAATTATTCTCAAAATGAGAAATAAGGTGATCATGCATTAAGAAGATATTACTTTGCACACATCATATCCCTAAAAAATTTTGTATTTCTTTTTCTCAACATAATTTCTACGTCTCGAAAACTTCCTTTATATATATATATAAATATATATATAAGCTATAATTGAAGACAAATTAAAACTAAAAACAAACTAGCAAAAACTATTTTATAAACTCTATAGTATGTAGCAAGTCTCTAGCCTTTTAAACTATAAATAAGATGCTATTTTCTAGTCTTCTAACAACTAGCCATGGAATGCATTAAATAGTACAACATCATATAGATGTGCTTAATTAATATAACATTAATTAATAATTCCCTCAACATATGCCCGGCATGTTGTTCCAATAGCATGAGCCTAAGCTTCGGTCACGTTTCCTCTCCGGCGAAGCGTTTCGCGCAACAATGTCATGTCCTGCATCGGCGCCACTTGTCGCGATGCCCGGGATTTCGCTACCAGACAGGACGGTGCTGTCGCCGCCTCCCGAATACCACTCGGGGACCGGGGTCGCCGACGACGGGAAATTGGTCAGCAGGCTCATCAAGTCATCGTCCATGGAACTCACGTCTATTGGATCCTCTCCATGCTCAATTCCTGACAAAAACCAAATAAAAAAAAATATTTGACACATGTGATGAATTATTTGACATTATAATTTGAGGTAATTATGTAATTATTACGAGTTAAAAAAAAAGTTTGTTCATTAAATTTTTAATATGTTAAAGGAATTAACAATTTATTATAATTGTGCCCCACAAATTAATGGCCAGACTGACTATTGTCAAAGTTTAAAATTTGATTTTAAGAAATACCGATGTTTCAAGATATAAGCAATCATGACAATAACGTGAATTATAACTTAAAACTATAACTATTACTTAAAAGTCCACCCTAAGTGGCTTAATTATCAAATTTTTATTTATTTAGGCGCAAGTAGCATTTCAAAGTGCGACACTGTTAAATAATAATCATGGGGTTACTTTCATAAAGAGCAATAATATTACATGGCCAGTAAAATTAATCAAAATGATTTGATAGTTTCACATCCATCGCAAAATAGAGTTATTAATGTACATATATGTGGACATTTAATGTAACCACTCGTTATTTATCACATTAATTTTTAGTCATTTTTTCGCCGAAAAAAAAAAGTTATAGTCTAGTACGTAACATTATTATTCTTTAATAAAAATTATAATATACAAAATAGACATGCCATGCAACATTTTCGTACACACAATAGAACAATATTAGGTCAAAATTCACTCACCAATTGACGACTGATCACCGGAGCTGAAATTTTCCGTCCGATTCTCCGTACTCTCCTCGGGCTCTTCTCGCCGCGCAGCCGCGCCTTTCCCTCGTCCCTCCGGCGAGCCCGCGTTCGTCCTCCTCGCCCTCTTGTTGCGCGACATAGCCCTTCCCTCGACCACCAAATCGCCCAACAAACCGCTCTTCCCGAGCCAAGACCGCTTGAACTGACCCAATACGACGTCGTCGAACCGATAGCTCTCTCCACCGCTCGCGCGATCGTCCGACGAAGACGCCGGCGTTTGGCTCGAAGGAAGCTCCGGCACCGGCTCGTACGGAGCCCCGCTTATAACCATAGAGCTCAGATTACCAGAGCTGTATTGAAAACTGTACGGACTTGCACTACTGATAGTGTTGTGGTGATTATTATTCAAAGGCACAAACTGTGAAACTTGGGAATTATTGGAGATAATTGGGTGAGAAAAGTTGAAGTGGTTTGTGGGGTCAGTGATGGGCTTAATTAGTGGATTTTGATTGTGATTATGATTATGAGAGGTCAAGTTTTGGCCAGAATTATATTGTAGTGTTTGGTGAAGTAGTAATTGTTGGAGTTGGTCATGAGGGTATATAGGAAGACCAGCTCTTTGGCGTCTCTTCATCCTTGTGTTCCAAAAGTTCTTTATCTCGTTATCGGTTCTTCCTGGTAACTGGATCAAAAATCAATATAAAGTTAAATAATAACGTATTGAATATTAAACTTGTGTAAGTAATAATAATTTTATTTAGCATTTTAATTAAGCTTTCTTCAAATTGTAACTTTTGACATTTGTGTGTATATGGTGACAATTTGGTGTTTTGTTTGCATTCATTTATTTTTGTGAATTATTAACGAGGAGAAGTACGAACATAAATGTGATGTCCCGTTGACTGTCCACGTGGTTCTTCTTTCCAATAAAAATCTGATAATTTATCTATATCTATTTAAAACATTTTTAAAAACTAAAATAATAATTAAAGATATAAGAGGAGACAATAATGTAACAAACAAATGGGACATCATATTTTTTTTTCGAGAAGTACACATAAAGCTTTATCAATTAAATGTAACTATTACATTAAGCATGGAGTGTATAGCGTTTTAAAATTATATGGAATACTAATGCTTGTTCCTATAACCCTTTGTATATAAATATAATGAAAACATAAATTAATTATAGAAAACCAAAACAAGGTGGGTCCGAAAGAAAAGAAAAAAGAAAAAACTGTGGGGAAGATTTATTGCAGGAAATTGAATTGAAACGCAGGCATTAGATTTATTAGTACCCCACAATTGTCAAAAGTGAAATTACAAAGTGTTATGGCATTTATTATATATAAAAGAGAAAAAAATATATGTATATGAAATAAGAAGAGTTTTAGGCTTATATGGTAAAGCATATATTAGTATTATGCGTTTCTGAACGTTAAATCACATTTAAGTTATGTTGACGTTGAATTATGTCGAAATTTGACTAAAATATGATAATTGATAAATGCCCGTTACAAAGAAGACTTTTTTTTTTTTTTTTTTACATTTATCAGATAAAATTCCCTAAAATAATTGTTCTAGGTTTAGTTTTAAATCATCTCTCTCAATTTTTTTCCCATTTTTGTTCTTGACTTTAGGAACTTGGGTCTTTTAATCTTAGTAAAGCAATCAAGGCAAACAAAGAAAAAAACAAGTTGAATAATAAAAGGAAACTATTAAATAAATCTTTAAAAAAATGTACTATATATTCACCTCAAACAGGAAAAAAGCGGAAGTGGAATATTATCCTAGAAATGGAATAGAACAATCAAAGTCACACCAAGAAAGACAGTCAAAGAAGACCAAAGAGTAGATTAATTAAAATTTTAAAAACACCAACCAGAGAGAGAGAGAGAAAGGAAAACAGAATAGAGAGTCAGTCTCAATCAAAAAACAAAAAGACCGAAAGAGAAATCATTTTAAAAAGTACCGAAGTGGGTCTCTAAAAATTAAAAAAAAAAATTTAAAAAAAAACAAAAAGACATAATCATGAACCAAGCTACAGGGACAGTCAGTCAAGAATCAGATATGAGAAAACGACCGGAAAATATTCCCATCAGAAACCACAAAATCATTTGCACATCAATAATATATAAATTAAACCTCCGATCAACCTAACCAAAACCAAAAAAAAAAAAAAAACCCTACAACAAAATAGATAAAAATTAATTAATACATATATAACCTGAGAGGCCATTCGGGCCCACTTGTTGCCGAGCTTGGCGTGGAGTTCGATGATGATCTTCTCCTCGTCCTGCGAGAATGAGCCCTTCTTGAGGTTCGGCCTGAGGTGGTTGGCCCACCGGAGGCGGCAGCTCTTGCCGCAGCGCGCCAAGCCGGTGTTCCTCTGCACCGCGTTCCAGTTCCCCTCCCCGTTCTGCCTCACGTACTCCGTCAGCACCGCGTCCTCCGCCGCCGTCCATGGCCCCTTCTTTATCACCGTCACCGCCACCGCCCCCGCCTCGGCCTCCTCCGTCGTCGTCGTCGCCGCTGCCGCGGCGGCTCGCTTTTCGCTGTTGAGCATTACTATTGTCATTCTGTACCACAACAAAAATATTATTGTGTTAATGTGAGATAGATAGATATATATATATATATATATACACGTATCATGTAATGTAAATTATGTTGTGTAATTGGTATATATGTGTTTGGGATATTGTCATGCGTACCAATGATATGGAATGTTTTTTGTTTCTCCTTTTTTTTGTTTTTTGTTTTTGTTTGTTAGGAAGAGAAAAGCGTTGTGCGAAATCCGCCTAGCTAGGGCCTAGGAGGGTTGTGTGCGTATATATATATATATATGAGGAAAGGGAATTGAAGAGAGTCTGGAAAGAGAGGCGTGTTGTGTCTGTGTAGACTGCGAGGTTGTGAAATTAATATGAAAGGGGTTTTAGAATGAGCGTTTTATTCTCTCAGGCTCTTCTAAGTTCTGTGAGAAAAATAATGGAAGAAAGTGATTAGGAAGAGAGAGAGAGAGAGAGAGAGAGAGAGAGAGAGAGAACAAGGTCTATTGTCCTCTCTCTTGTTTTGTAATTTCTTTTTGTCTTTTATGGCTTTTCAGAAAAAAGAGAGCGGTGAGAGTGAGATATGGGCACAAAATAGAGTTTTTTTTTTATATTTTATTTTTAATAGAGAGTTGAGAGAGTGAGAAAGGCTTTTCCAAAGGGGCTGAGGTGGGGTTTAATATTAAATTAGAGGTGTCAGCTTTTGTTTCGGTCCGATTTGCATGCTAAGCGGTACGTCCATGGAAGTGTTTTTTTTTTAAATATATTTTTCTTTTAATTCTTAAATGTTTCCTTTTATCCAGCCATATTGTGCAAAACGCCACACCATGTATTTCCTCTAATGAATTTACTTCTAGAAGGGTATTTAAATTTTTAACATATATATTCCATATAGCAGAAACTAGAAAGCGTGAAGAAAGAAATTAAAGGCAGAAGAAAGAGAGAAAGTGGCATAAATGGTCATCTTTGGGTTAGTGAAGAAATTAACAATTAGTGTTTAATAAATGGCTAGATTAATGATCTTTTGCAATTTAGGGAGTGATGTGCAACAACATGGAACAAGGTATTTTCACCCCCAAAGTAATTGTGTTTTGTAACTGATAATGTCTAAGCAAATAATAATAGAACCAACATCCTATTAAAGACATTGGCTTGTCAACCTATATGGCTATATCCTTACTAAATCAATTGGGAATAAGGGGATTGGAACAGCGTTTTGATCGAAATGAGCATTTTAATACAGTGAACCAATGTTACTCTTCCAATAGGGAGGGATTGGAGCAATATGTTTCAATCAAAATGCACGTTTTGGTCGAAATGCGTGTTGTCACCTCTAATTTTCTTTTTATTATTTTTAATTTCAAACACGCACTCGTTAAGATGTGTGCATCCCAAAATTTATTATTATTATTATTATCTTTTTGAAAATACATTTTGCGCATAAGGCCTTATTTTTGCCTTTCTTTAGGTGTATATATTTTTTTTTAATAAAATTGTAAAAGTGTCCTCATATTTTGTAGAAATGATAAAAATACACCTATGTATTGGAATCTCATAAAAATTATCCTTTATTCAAATATACTTTTAAATATTTTTACCTTGTTTGTTATAAATTAATATCGTTAATATGGTTATTATTATTTTTTGCTATAATGTTTTTTTCTTTAAATTTTGTATGTTCATTTTGTTTAGTTCTTTTAATTTTTTTTCATACCGAAAACTAGTGCGGAACAAATTTAAAAGATAATATATTTATAACGCTTAGACAAAAGAAAATTCACACGTACGAAGCATGTGACTTTAACTAGTATCGATGGAATACATGAATGCTCAATACAATCTGATCACAAGTTTTTTTTTTTTTTTTTATGATTTCATATCCATAGATTCTTCCTTTTTTGTTCTATGATTTTTGTTGTTTATCACTTTAACAATCTTCTCATCCTTTTGAAAGAGGATAGTTATTGTTATAATGAAATGAATGTATATTTCCTTTAAAGCCAATTTATATGCAGTTTTTGTTGAAATTCCTCCCCCCGAAAAAAAAAATTGTCTTTCCATTAAAATCTGAATGCATTTTGACTGCATTAATTATAGTTGAAATTGGTTTATAGTTTTTAAATTGCTAATTAAAATTGCATGCTTAATCGAGCCTTTAAAGGGCTTTTTTGGCTTCGAAGTGACTCTAGCAAAGTTGTTTTGATCCCAAATGAGTATTTAAAAGTATAATATATTATAATAAGTCTTAAGGACTCCTTTGGAGATCCAACAAGCGTTCAAAACTCATTTCGCTTTAAAACAAAGTCATTATAACTAGTTTTGCCGAAATCGAGCCTTTAAAGGCTTTTTTGGCTCCGAAGTGACTCTAGCAAAGTTGTTTTGATCCCAAATGTTTATTTAAACATATAATATATTATGATAAGTCTTAGGGACTCATTTGGAGCTCCAACAAGCTTTAAAAACTCACGAAACTATATTTCAAACTCGCTCGAGCTGTTGTAAATCTTTTTCAAATTAAAATTCATATTGTATGTTTGATTTTAATTTATAATTTAATTTTAGAAAATAAAATATTTTTATGAAATCTCGAGAGTATACATTCAAATTTTGAAGAGACTTTTTAATTTTAAAATAAAATATAAGGAATATAAGAGTGATAAAGTTTAAGATAAAAGATTCTTAAATAAAAGTCTAAGAATGAGAAAGAAAGAGAATACAGAGTTCTTTTTTCAAAGATAAAAATGACACGGCAATGTTAAGAAATAATAAATAAAAATGCAAGGGTTGACGCTTCAGTTAAAAAAAAAAAGGAAGAAAAAGAGGCAGTGTGTTAGAAAAATCAAGAGACATCGGATTAAAGCTGACATTAAATGATACGGCCTTCTGATTATTTTCTGATAGTCGAAGAGGATAGACACTCTTCGAACAAGTACTGTTAGCTCCGAGAATAGAGAAATAGGAAGGAAAAGGAGATAGAGAAAGGAGAAATTTGGGAGCGAGAGAAATAGAGAGAGGAGATACTAATTCATTTCATTCCATAATAATTCGCATCAAAATAATTTGATAAAATTTATATAGTTATGGTGTATCATCCCCTGACCTTTCAAAATTCACCCTATCCTTAAGATGGTGATTACACTTCAGCCAAAATTCACCTAATAGACTTAAAATAAAAAGTTTTTTTTTTTTGTTTTAATTAGGCTAAATATATATATTTTTGTTTTTTTTTTTTCCTAATGCTACGTCAGCTAAAGTGCTAAACCAAACACAAGACCCAACTACTAGTGGGCTTAACGTCAATAGAATATAGACGGGCCTAGCCCAATTGCATTTTAAGTGGAGCAAAATATATATATATATATATATATATATATAATCACGTTATTAGGGAGTATTACATTTGAAGTTACATGCAACTCAATTATGTATAGGTGTCTTTATTTAGGGACAGCTCTACGCTTTTCATTTATTTGTAGAATTCTATTTTTTATTTGTTTTCAATTATATAATGTATCAAGTTTTTTATGCTAGAGGGCTAATCTTGTTGTGATGCTTCGAGATTCTAAGTGTGTGTTAACTTTGTTGAGATGCGTTCCTATTGTCTTATTTATTTGCTTAAAAATAATTAATGTATCAAGTTTTTATTTGTTTTGAATAAACGAATGGGTAGAGCGAGAATATTTGTTTCCTCTTTTAGTGGAGACTTCACAAAACTTAATTATTACCTTTTATTTAAATATATATAATTTTTATAATTATTTTTTGGGATAATGGTTGACCAAAATGAACGTTGTTATCGCTTCAGAAATTTAGAATCTTTCATCATCGTTGTATTGAATGTTTTTTACAAACGAAATATTGATATACTTTGATCTTTTCCTTAGTTTCTAGATTATAATAGATTTTTATATGTTTTAAATTATAATATATTGAATTATCTAGCTTATATTATATAATCTACTATATTATTGTTGTCTTTTATATATAATGTTTAAGATTATTTTGATATGTGATATTTTAGATTATATATCTCAGTAATTTGGCTTATATTATATAATATGCCCTATTCTTTGTTGTTTTCTTCTAATCCATTCATTTTTTTTAATCATCTGATATATCAATTGACAATTGTACTTTATCTATTTCAAATTTATTACATAAAGTGATTAGGCTTATATTATATAATTGGCTTTGTTCTATTTTGTTGTTTCTGTTCAATCCATTTAAATCCAATTTTGGACTATATTATTTCATATATTTGTTGTATTTTATATATTCTAAAATAAATGTATCAAACAATCCGACTTTTATTATATAATCGACTCTATCTTTGTTGTTTTCATCTAATCCATTTAAATTTTGAATTATATCATCTCATTTGTCAATTGTATTTTATATATTCTATATTATGTACATAAAATAGTATGGTTTATAAGTAAAATAACACAAATAAGAAAATAATCACCAAAATATTATAATCAGTTTCGCAAAATATCAGTAATGTAATTTCAAAAATTTTTAGAAAAAAATAATGTGCAAATAGCAAGTTAAATATGTTCGAAAGCAAAAGTGAGACAATAATAGAGGTAGTTGATTCAACTTCGATTTAGTGTAATCGTAGCATATAATCACATAAAAATATTTGCATAATCAATTGAAAAAAAAAAGGTGAATAATGACAAAAACAAGAATATATATCGTATAATCTAATTTTAAGATTTAAAGAACCAAACCTATATACATGGAGATTACAAAGAAAATATACTCTCTCGGAGTCCGTCTCAAATGGGACTGCAATAACATGGATACAATCGACGCCATTAGATTAATTCTCTCAAAAGCTCAAGAATACAAGATACGTCATTAGATGACTTATCCAAATACACCGCAACATAATTGTCTAGCTGAAAGGAAGAACCGACATCTTGTAGAGACTTCTCGGGATATGATAGATGCCAAGAATGTACCTGGGAGATTTTGGGCTGAGTGTATGAAGACAGCAGCTCATGCGATCAATAGACTTCCCAAACTATGTCTTGGGTTTTTTTCACCCTTTGAAAAATTGTGGGATGCTAAACTTGCGGTTGCTCACTTCTGAGTTTCAGTTGTGTTTGCTACGTGTTTATGTCAAATCATCTACATAACAAATTTTGACAAGAAGGCAATTCGTTGTATCTTTGTGGGATATGACAATCAAAGAAAATGGTGGAAGTGTTGTGACCCTTTGACTAGTCGGTGTTATACATCTTGAAATGTGGTGGTTGACGAAATGTCTTCTTGGTGGTCTTTAAAAATGTTGCATTACTTGATTTCAAAGAGATTGAAGAACAATGACAATAAATGGAGAGCAGGTTACCAAGGTACGACCGAGTCTAGAGGCAGTTGAAGAGTCAAATGATGAAAATGGTGATGAACAAAGATGGATAGAAAACACTTGGCAAATTGGTCTCTATCAAAGACCAGTTGAAGATGATGAACCGATTCAAGGAGGAGGTTTGCAACCACAACTCAGAATGTCGACTAAAATACGAAAGCTGAATTCCTAGTATATCAATGCAGTCGTTGCTAAGTAAAGATCCCGAAGAAGCCAAAGACGTTTGACGAAGTATCTCAGAGCCCTAAATTGATCAAAGCTATGGAAGAGAAAATCGCCACATTAGAGCAAAATCAAATTTGGGAACTCGTGCCAAAACCAAAAGTAGTGAAATCCATTTCTCACAGATGGAAGTATAAGATCAAGACTCGTCCTGACAGATCGATTGAACGGTACAAGGTGTGATTGGTAGCTCGTGGCTTCTCTCAGCAATACAGATTAGACTATGGTGAGACGACTAGTTCGATATCAAAACTTACAACCGTACAATTTCTTCTAGCACTTGCTGTGAGTAAAGATTTGAGATTGTGTCAGATGAACGTAAAGAATGCCTTTCTACATGGAGAGTTGGATCGAGTGATTTTTATGGTTCAACCACAGGGGTTTGAGAGTGGAGCTTATCCCGAGTATGTGTGAAAGTTGAGAAAGACCGTCTATGGGCTAAAACAAGCCCCGCGATCGTACAGATAGATTGTTTAATTTCTTACCCAAAATAGCTATTCTGTGGCACATATTAATTCTTGCTTATTTATCAAGGCTAGAGAAGGAAAGCTAGTAGTAGTGATGGTCTATGTGGATAATTTGATCATATCACTAAATGTTATAAGCGATTTTTCGTCAGCAAATGTAGCATCGGGGGCGGAGTCTCCGAGGAACATGAAATGCAAGCGCGAGCCCCCGATCCCAATAGGAAAGAAACGCCACGTCATCACAAGAGCTTCCCCCAGAAGTGAACTGGACGAGGATCATCGGAGATGATCCTCGATTGTACATCCACGAAGATAAACATGAGGAAAACTATCGAAAGAAATGTCGACTTCATAACAAGACCCTCGGAGAAGGATTGACAGACAACAAGGCCGTGGATCCTCGAAGGTGATCCACCCTCGCGAAGCTAGCCTCGGAGAGGAAGTAAGGACTTCACTCAAGACGTGGGCCTTGACCTGCGAAGCTGGTGACCCCCGATCGAAAATGAAGTTTACGCATGGTAGTTTAGGTTTCTCTTGTTGTTCTGTTATTTTAGCTCTGATTGTGGGATATCGTGTCATTAAGCCCGTAAGACTCGAGATTGATATAACCGTTAGGATATTCAATTTTCGAGTCATTAGGGAGAAATAACCGCGCATTCAATCCAGCATTTACTCCCGATTTTTTAGGGATCATGCGTTATGGTTTGATCTTCTCCGAACCTTAATCCTTGAACTATAAAAGGAAATTGAGGAAACCAGAGACAGGGTTGGTTGGAATTTCTAATAATCAAATAGAATTATCAGTGGACGTATGTTATTACTCCGAAGGAGGGCCGAACTACTTTAAATTTCTCTTTGTTGTTATTTTTCCGATTAAAATTCCGACCAGATTAAATTTCCATTGCCGCATCACAACTTAGAGGTGCGGATCATGTCGTTGGTTAAAATATACACCAACACTAAAGATTATGAATGTGAAATTCGACGAACAAACGAGAATTTATCAGTATGATTTCATATGAAGGAGCTTGGAGAGCTCAAACATTTTCTCGGGCTCAAGGTCAATCACACAAAGGAAGAGTTACTTCTCTATCAATAGAAGTACGCGAAAAGGCCTGTTATAGAAATTTGGAATGCATGAGTGCAAGCCTATTTCGACTCTGATGGAAGATAATGCCAAGTTATGTGCACATGAAGGCAAAGACTTGACATACGGAACGAATGTATCGACAATTAGAAGGTAGTCTTATCTACCTAACTTTGAATCGACTTGATATATCTTTTGTAGTTGGTGTTGTGAATCGGTACATGCGGAATCCAAAGAAGTCTCGCTTTGAAGTTGTGTAACGTAATTTTAGATAAGTCTGAGGTACAATTAATTGACTATGGTCCTTTTTACAAGAAAGGTGAAGATTGCAAGTTAGTTGGCTACTGTAACGCTGATTATGCGAGAGATCATGATACGTGTCGATCAATAAAGAGATATGTGTTCAAGCTCGGATCTGGAGTAGTTTTTTGGTGTAGTAAAAGACAACCAACTATATTACTATTCACCATAGAAGCCCAGTACAGAGCAATATCAATGGCAATTTAAGACAGCACGTGCTAAATTCGCTTGATGAAACGTCTATGTTAACAGTTGATTATGCAATGCCACTTTATAGCGACAACCAATCAACAGTTTGCTTAGCACAGAACCCGGTGTTTCATGCTAGACAAAGCATGTGGAGGTTCATTATCTTTTTATTAGGAAAAAAAAAAAGTGTTGCAAGAAGCGATAGAGATACATCAAATGAAGACAGATGTTCATGTTGCAAATTTATTCACCAAAGGATTGACAAAGTATGAGAAGTTTCAAACAACTCAATATGTACCAAGTGAAGGTCAGTGTCCAAAATCAACACTAGCCCATCTGCAGCCCAATAGCCTTCTGAGCATATTAGCTGAGATATGCAACAACAAAAACAAAATCTAGACTAGGTTGGTGGTGCCGCCTGCCGCCCGAGTTATTGCAATATAAGTTTTTTTTTTTTTTTTTAATATTCCAACGCCTGATAACTTTGCCTACATATAGAGGCATTCCTATCAATTTTCAATATACCAAGCCGAGCAAGGTCAAAAGAGAAAAAAAAAATATCTCTTTATAGTTTCTATCTTTTGAGCTGTTGTGAGAATAAGTGAGGTGTTTTGTGAAAGTAATAGTGTGTTATTTCTGTGTAATTGTGAATCTTGTACATAAACTGCTTTTAATATAATAAAGTATCTTTATTATTTGAGGTTGTGATTTTGGCCTTTAGAGCCAAATGGTTTTCAACAGTTCAAACCAAGTCTCACCACAAGATCAAACCTAAAAAATCATCAAGGGTCCATCATTATAGTATGTAACTGTAATTTCCATCGTTCCATTATTTCTTTCACTGATTGAAAGAAGAAAATATACGTTCATAAATCCACGTTATACCCTTTCCATTTCACCAATAGAAAAAGGGGGGGAAAATAAAAAAGCAAAGAAGAAAAAAAGGAAAAATAAAATAAAATTGTGCTCTACAGAGATTATGAATAAAATCCAGACTTGATAGAACAAACTGGGCAGTGACAAGAATTTCCCCAAAAGTACCATTTCTTGTCAGCTTCATGATAACCAGTTTCCACCAAAACTGATCAATTGATTCATTTCAAACATGAGATATCCTTTTACCAACCTTTTTCACAATATGTCTCTGATAAAATCTAGGTTAAGTGTGTCCTTAACAATGAGGTACAGCCCCAAAAGCACAACCGCCATTATCCCAGACGACATAATTCTCTGCTCTATCTCTAGCGGAAGCTTTCTCCCGCCTCTAGCGGCTTCCACGAGGATCAACGCCAACGATCCGCCGTCCAAAGCCGGCAGAGGAAGAAGGTTGATCACCTGCGAGGTTAAGGTTAAGCAATGCCGCGAACTGGTACAGCCCGTCGGTGTTAGACCTCGCGACTTCAGCGCCAACAGCAATGATGGCAACCGGACCAGAGACCTTGCCAGCCGACTGCGAGAAGTTGAGGAACGTCTGCTTCAAGCTGTCCAACACATTCGACGAGAGCCCCAGAAACTCCCTCCCCGAATAGCGAAAAGCGTCAGCTATGCTCTTCGGGACAACCTTCGAAAACTTGGTGTTCGGGGACAGCTGAACCCCGATTTTCCCTGTTCCATCGAAATTCTCGTCGGGCGTCACCCCAATCTCGAAATCCTCCTTCCCTCCTCTCTCAATCTTGAACACCAAGCTCCGCTTGGGGCTTCTCTTGATCACGTCGACGAGCTCCGAAACCGCGGCAGGGCCCGATTTCGGGAGCTCCGCGCCATCGACTTCGAGGATCACGTCCCCGGGGACAATGCCGTCCCGCGAAGCCGCCGAGAAGGGCTTAACCTCGGGCACAAGGACCCCCGGAAAGGCCTCCTGCACGGGCAGCCCCACGGACACCACTTGCACAAAGATTATCAAATAAGCAAAGACTATATTGGCCACAACCCCAGCCGAAATCACAATCGCTCTATCTAAAATGGGTCTGTTCTTGAGCAAGTTCTTGTCATCTACGGGGATATCACTATCAGGGTCGTTATCAGGAAACCCCACAAACCCACCTAGAGGAAACGCTCTAATTGAGTACTCAACGTTCTTTGCGTTGAATTTAGCAAGAATTGGACCGAACCCAACTGCGAATTTACTTACATGGATTCCTTGGAGTTGAGCTGCGAGGAAATGGCCGCTCTCGTGGACGACAATGATCGCTGTGAGCACCGAAGCCGCTTCCAGGACCGACTGGAAGTTGCTCAAGTCTATGCCCGAGAAAGCCCAGGCCTTGAATTTGCAGTTCCGGCCATGTGGGTCCCTCCTCTTGCGGTGGAAGAGATGGGTTTTTGGGCGGAAACTGAGGTCGGAGAGGGGTTTTGAGAAGTGGGATTTGGGCTTGAAGGGGAGATAGGAAATGGGTTGGGACTTTGAGGTGGTGGTTAGTCTGATGAGGGAGAGAGAAGATGAGAGGTTTATAGCCACCATGGTGTTGGGATTTTTGGCGGTGGTTTAAGGTTGAGGATTAAGAAAGGAATGGCTGGTTTAGTAAGAGAGTAGTGAAGAGGAGAGAGGGAAGGATTGGATAATTCATTGTTGGTGGTGTTTTTTTGGTTTTGTGGTTGGGAAGTGAAGTGAAGTGAAGTGAGAGACATGTCTCTCTTTCTTTCTTTCTTTCTTTTTTTTTTTTTTTTGAATTATTATTTTTATTATTATTATTATTTTGTTTTTTTATCGTTGCGGCGTTGCGCTATTCCATCTTGGATCTTTGGAAAATATGATCTTTTAAAGGCCCACACTTTGTGTATCCCAACTCTCTAGTTTGAGGCGGATTTCCGACTTTTGGGTTTGGACTAACGCATGAATTGAGAGAAAAAAGTTTCAACATTTTACATTTAATTTTAGAGTTTTTTTAGGCATTTAAACAAACTTTTAGGTAATTTTTTTTATGATTTAGCCCTAAAATATCGAAATTAAGGATTTAGCCATAAAATATAATATTTTTTGTTACATGCTACATTTAATGTTATATTTTTTACACGTATATATATTACATGTAACATAAAATGTTACATGTTATGGCTAAATCCTTAATTTCGTGAAACTATAGCTAAATCCTTCAAACTTCACCTTTAGAATGGCTAATTGCTTAACTCGTCCTTAATTTTATAATATATATTATGTGATTTTTTTTTTATGAGCAAATTACTACATTGTACTTCTTCTTCCTTCTTTTTGTCTTTCTTATTTGTTAAAAAAAAAAAAGACAATTCAGTTAAATTCACTACTAAAGATGGCATGTACTGCAATTTAAAAAAATGACATATTTCAAACAAGTTTTCGAAAAAGTGGCATTTTTCAAAATTTCTTTAAAAAGTTATTGTAGTCGGATTTGATATTGAAGTTTATAAGTTAGACTACGATTAGACCGTCTTCAATGTAAATATCAATATTAATGCTAAATTTGGTACTCAAAGAGTTAAAAATGCTATATTTGGCATTTAATATCTAAATGCACAAATGTTATTTCAAATGCTACTTTTCTATTTTATTATTTTGTAGTTGTAAAAATCAATAAAAATAGTTAATGATAATCAATAGTAGAGATGACTACAAATAATCATAACTTATTGGTAAAAGGAAATTGATTTGTATATAATTATTAATTTTTTATTAAATGCCTAAAAGTTGACCAATCAATGCTCTACTTTAAATACTAAATTTTTTGATTTGTATATAATTATTAATTTTTTATTAAATGCCTAAAAGTTGACCAATCAATGCTCTACTTTAAATACTAAATTTTTTGCATTATGCTATTCTTGGTGCCAAATTTGACACCATCTATAGCATTTGTCAAATCTAATACTAAATCGACAGTGCATTAGAGAATGCTTTTTATGCCAAAATATCAAATTTTTGCATTGGCACACAATTTTGGTATTGTATTTAAGAGATGCTCTTATATTTCATGTCACTTTTTCTTTTTATCAACAAATTACTACATCGTCATCTCTCTTTTTTTTTTTTTTTTTTTGTCTTCTTCATTTGTAAAATAATAATAATAATAATAATAATTTTGTCAAATTCACTATTAAAAAGTGACATAAACTGTAATTTTTTTTTTTTCAATTGACCTTTTTCAAAACAATTGTTCAAAAGTGGCATTTTTCAAAATTTCTCAAATCCAGATCTGGGAGAATTACACAATGGTCAATTGCAAAAATAAATAAATAAATAAGTGTTCCTTAATAATTTATATCTCAAGCAGTACGCTCACTTAATTTCTACTCTATTGCACAAAACTAGGACAACGCATAAGCTTCATTCTAACAAGATCTGGAGCTTGCTATCATTGAAGAGTCAGAGTCGGTATAGTAAAAGGCTCAGGAATCAGTGACCAGAGCTTCAACGCATTGAAGATCAACTAGCGGAGCTCCCAGGCATAGATGTTTTTTTTTCTTTATTATATATAAATGGATTATTTATCCATGGTGCCTATTCCTTGTTAAACAGATTACCATTTCTTATGATCAAGATATTTTATTTTCTTATCAAATTGTTCCATGATTGAATGAAAAAAATATATATACATGACGAGGCTTCCTTCTTTGTGTTTGATAATTCTTTGTTACTTTTTCGGTTTCTTATTACTATCTATTACGCGTTCTATTACTTTAATCTCTTATAACCATGTCATAAATGCTTTAAAAGATGCTTTTATTGTATTTAATTGAGTGTCTAAGAGAAGTTTGAGTTTGTGGTATCTAATGATTAAAGGCAATGACTAGGTAGGCTGTTGTTGTTTAGGAAATGAAGAAAATCTTGTTTGTGTTGTGATAATATTAAAAGGAAACTAATGATGAAAAGGTGAAGAAACACATAATTTTGTTGGTATTTGAAACAATTAAATATGATATTTTAGTACTATGGTTTTGATTAAAATTACTCCTAAGTGTTTTCAAATTTTTTCCTTCTTTAACATGTTTTGTCAACTATATAATTATTTTTTTTAACGACAAATAATTTCTTATATTAACTCAATAGGTTACTTAATAGTAATTTAGTGGGTTACTATTAAGAAACTCACGAGCTATCATCTATTAATCTAGCAGATTACTTATTAGTAATCCAATAAATTATTTAACGGCATATACTGAAATATTAGAGATAGTAACTCAAAAAGTTACCATTTATTGAGTTATTTAATTGTAACTCAGTGAGTTACCACTAAGTAACTTCGTATACACCATCTTGGCATCTAGTAATTTAGCGTGTTATATATGAGCTCAAAAACCTGCGCGTTGCAACATTTTTTTAATTAAATAATAAAAATTAATTATGTTTGACAAAATAATAACAGATAATAAAATGTATACATAAAATATTTAGATACATATTTTATAATAATATATGTTAAATACATAACAAAAAGTTGATAGTATATAAATTCTACAATGTTTGTTTTTTTTCATTTGGTTAATATATATATATATATATTTATATTATACATAAACGATCTAATTTTTAAAATTTTCTACTTATTCTATTTTTTGTGGAAAATAGAATTTAAAAAATTTAATTTATCAAAATAGTTGTCATAAATTTTTATCAATTATCTTTTAATTCTTCTTTGTGGCATAAATTTCACTTAGAAAACAATTTTTTTCAAATAAAAAAAAAGAATAAAAAAGTATAACATATAGTAGACTATATTTACTTTTGTAGCTTTATGGAAAAGCATAGTATTATAAAATATGTATCTAAATATATAAAAAGAATAAATATTTAGATACATATTTTATAATAATATATGTTAATTTTTATTTTTTGTGAATTTTGTTCAAAGTTAAAAATACAGAGCCGTAAAAAAATTCTCAAAAATTAATTTCTACACTCTCTAAATATAAAATAAGATATATATATATATATGTATATATATATATATGTATACATATATATATATTGTAGCTTTATGGAAAAGCATATATAAATGTATTTTATTGTGTTAACTTTTGGGTAGGTGGTCCAATCAACATGAGAATGCGGGATGAGAAATGCAAATATGACAAATTAAGGATAAGCTAAAATAATTGAATTAATTCACCTAGATGTAGCTAGACCGGTTATAGTATGTAACCTTGACTGCTAAAAGCTGAATATACTATGTAGCCCCGATAAAGGAAGAGCATCACAATAAGAATTAACTAATATAACCATAACCATGATCCGCTTTTTAAAAGTCTTAAGCAGATAGTTTGGCCTATTTGGTATTTGATAACTTTTTAGTCCATATTTTATGAATTTAGCCATAATTTTTATGAAATTAAAAAATTATTCATTTTCATATTTGATAAATGTATATCATATTTTTGATACATATGTATAATTTTTTATTCACGTGCATCAATTTTTGATAAATTTATATCATATTTTTGACGACATATTCAACAATTATCATTCAAAATCAATTAATAATCTACTTAAACAAAAATTTCACTCAAAAGTTTGAAATAATCTCAGTGTTTTAGTGTAATTTAAAAAATTATTTATTGCCTTAAATATTAAATTTTAGTCTCGAAAACGAAAATGTTACAAAAAGTTGGGGCCGTTTTTAATACATTTTCAAAATTTGAGGGTAACAAATAATAAATTTTAAAAATTCAAAGTTTAATTAAAATAGATAAGTACAATGGTTTTGAGAAAATTTAATTCAGTTTCATCTTTCAAGCTCAAACTTATAATCCATACAACTAAGTCATGCCACTGTTTTTATTCGTAAATTTATTATTTGACATTCCTTTTATCTTATTCATTTATAAAAAAAATGACAATTTCATAAAATTTACCGCTAAAAAAGAAAGAAAATTTTAAGAAAAATAACAACTTTATAGAAAATAGTTTTAAAAATAGGTGAAGTAGGGCAAATATTCAAATTTATATAACAATAAAAATAAATATTAAAACTTTTGAAATGATTGAGTAACTAGCCAATTCGTTAATTATTTGCATATATTTTTGGTAACTAAGTTAACTACCACGAACTGCCACGTAAGTAATTGAATCATTAGATCTTTTATTATATTTTTCAAAAGATTGGATACTAATTTAAATTAAGTATTAAAAATTGGGCATTCACTATATATAATGTCTCTTAAAAAAATTAAGAAATTTACTATCTTGGTATAAGAAATTTCTTATTAATTAACTGTTTAATAAACTTTTTATGACTAGTTTTTAATTTTTTTTTAAATTGTGACTATTTTTTAGAAACACATTATCCGAAACGACTACTTAACTAATTAACTCAAAATTCCCTATAGTTTAGGGCTTTGGTATAAAATTTATAATTCCTGCTTAATTTTCTATTATAAGTTGAACAAATTTCATACACTATTTAAGTAAACAATAACTTGTCATTTACTCTAGGGGAAAAACGTTAAAACAAATAGGTAAAAAAAAAAATCTACGGAAAAAAAAGGACAATCAAAACCTAAATAAAACATATAATATATTTCACCCAAAAATAATCTACCTATATCTAATTCGTATCAAATACAGAAATAAAATTTCCCGGTACATATTTTCCGGAAATAATTACTTAAATAATTAAAGAAGAAGCACTTTCAGCTAAAATTAATCGAAAATGCAGTGTGGTGAAAATTTCCTTTCTTATATGATTATATCTCTTAGTGAAGCCAAATAACGCAAATATTGGCTAATATATATGCAAGAAAACACTGTTTAGATTAGGGAAGAGAAATATAAAATAACATATATATATATATATATCATATGATTTGGCATATGTAATATATAATTAAATAGGACAAAATCGCACACAATGCAGAAGAAATAAAGCTTGAGAAATGGGTTCAAATCATATTAATCAAAAGTAGGTAATTGGATATCGATGATCACTACGAAAAGAAGCCAAGACAAATTAATTTGCTTAAGAAAAGTTTTAAGATTTTTTAGAGACCAAGAAAAGTAGACTTTTTGACTAGAATGGAGCTCTGAACTAAATTAAAGAAATAAAAAAGTGTACAATAATTATAAGAAATTGATCTGGGTAGGTCAGGAAAATGAAATTAAAATGCCCATGATTTTAATTTTTCACGCAAATCCAAACGTATCTTCTAAGTGGGTCTCCTGATTTTGATTTCTTTTGAAGTCAGGACAAATATCGTGGCTGAGAAACATTAATGGGATTTAATCACATCACCAAAATATATTATACGGCCTCTATATAATATCTCCACTCAATTTCATTGGTTTTTTATCTTAATTTTTTTTCTTTTAAAGTCTACATGATTATAAACTATATCTATGTATTATTTACCATTGATGATGCTTTTTTGACATCATGACTGCATGGCAAGGCACTGTTTATTTTGTGTCCACTAGTAATTAGTAATGTGTTTACCCTCTGATAACTTGCCTATTTTGTCGAATATTTATATAGTCAAATACGTGTACATAGGTATTCTTACAAGATAACCCCTAGTTTGGGGTAATCATTTTACTCATTCCATTCTATTTCTTGGAATGAAAAAAATGAGTTGAAAAATAGTTTGAAATGATTATGAAATGGTTTGATTTTACTAATTTCGAGGTAGTATAAATTGTTGAAAATTAAAGATATTTTATAGGGATTATGAAAGTTGAAAAAAATTGAATGGAATGGGAGGAATTTTATAGAGATTTTTAAAGAAAGTTGAAAAAAATAAAATGAATGGAATGAGTAAAATGAATGCACCAAACAAGAGGTAAGTCTTGAAAATATGTCTAGAATCTTAATAATCTTATCTTGTTTCATACGTACAAATTCAAATTGTGAAAATGAAAAACCGATGACCATTACATAATTCTCTCTCTCTCTCTCTCAGAGAAACATGTACTATACTCCTAATAAATTTTTTTACGAAAACCAAAAATAAATTGTTTGAACCATGCACGACAAAATTTATGACAGGCAAGGTTAAAATGGAATGATCAAAGGTTAATTTTACATCTTACATCGCTATAATATATAAAAAAAACTCCATGTTTGAGCCCTTTTTTTTAACCACAAACATTTTAGTCAAAATAAGCTCGGGCATTATAAAATTTTCTTGTGAACTAAAGTTTAGTTTTTTTGGCAAATTAAGTGTTTAGACTCATAACTCTTTCATGTAAATATAAACCGTGTATCGCATATATATCAAATTAATTTTTTTTCTCCTTCCTTTTAAAAATTGAACCCAAAAGTCCAAAACCATACAATTATAAATATTGACTTATACTTATGGTCTGACTAACACTTTTGGAGTAATTTGTTATATATATATATATATATATATATATATATATATTGTATATGTTATTTGAAAACCAAAGATTGGGAGAGGGCTTCAAAATAAGAGCTTGTTGATCAAAAGACAGAAAATTAATTACAGCCTAACTGAAAACTAAGAAGGGGCAGTAGGTCCCACTCACGTTTATGGTTACCGCTATATACACAGGTCACAAATAGCCTCAGATTGAAAATAAGTCACAATAATAACTATCCATTGACTCTGTCCCTTTCTCTTCTCTCTAGTCTCTGTCCCTTAGCCATTAATTTTGCTCATCGGTTACAACTACACTACAGATATCATCAAATATATATATAGTTCAATTTGAGTTAGTCAATGCCAAAGGCAAAGTGCTAAGCCAAGCTATAATACATTTTGATATTTGCTAAGTGGAATTAATTCGTTTATATATATATATACATATACATATATATACGTGTGTGTCTGTGTGTGTGTGTGATATTGACATTCTAGCTAATGAATTAAACGTTAAAACTAGATAGATATGACTATATATATAGTCATGTGAATCATGCATCTTGGAAAGGTCATGAATAAGTTAAACCATGCAACTTGAATGTCTTATTACTTTTCAGTTATTTCATAAAAATTTAAAATTGTATATCTTTAAGTACTGCTTTGCTTATACGTGTAAACTAAATCATCTATGATCACCTATTTATTTTTATATGATTCAAATTACTTGTAAGATAATAGAATATTGTTAGTGAAAAAAATAAAGGATTTATATTTGGCCGACCTTATTCGTCCTTCTTACCTACTCTCTTGATGGCAAGAATCTGCACTACCTAGCTTTTTCATTGCCTTTAATATATTTTCCAAGTAACGTACTCTCTCTCTCTCTCTCTCTCTCTCTCTCTCTCTCTCTCTCTATACGAAGAGCTTGAAGGTTAAATCTCATAACCCTAATGGGAAACCACATGATTTAGGTTTGAAGCTAGAGTACCATTTGTCGTTTTCACTATTAATTTGTTTTGGATTTTTTGTTTACAAGATGTCAAAAAAGAGAATCTCATAATTATAAGTGGTCACAAATTATGCCTATTCTAAATGAATTGTACTGAAAAAACAATTGATGTACTCGCAATTGCAAGAGGCTAATTAACTTCTTATATTGATCACGATATATATATATATATATAGATCAAAAAGTATATATCAATTACAAAGTTAGTTAATATTTTCAATACACTAACCATGAATATATAAGAAATCAAATATTTAATACCAGGTCTAGTACGGGAAAATTTTATTAGAACATGTTTAATGTTAATTCATGGGCATATATAGGAAAAATGAAAGAAGAAAAAGCAAAAAATATGAATTTAATCTATGCAACGTTATAGAAGCTTTAAACATAGAAAGAGGCATCAAAATAGGACTGAGGTGAAGAGTTTACACAGGAGGAAAAAAGATAAGAGAGAGAGAGAGAGAGAGAGAGAGAGAGAGAGAGAGAGAGAGAGAGAGAATATCATACCGGCCGGAGAAAATCTAGAGATAAATTGGGAGATGAAAAGTGAGGTGCAAAATTAAAGGAGATATTGACGCGGCTCAATCAAATCAAATGGCTACTATTTCTTATTAACCATCTTCTTAGATTGAGCCGTGCCAATACCTTAATTTAATTTAATTCTTCACCACTAATCTCCCCCATCAATACAGCCTTCAATAATCACCTTCTCAATTTCCCATAAGCTTATCCTCTTAATCATCGAGAAGCCCTAATCTCCTGCAAAATATATATATATATATATATATTATTCTCCTTTTAATTTCTTCACAGAAAGATCTTTGATCATGATCTCACAACACAAACACACACATATATATATAGAGAGAGAGAGAGAGAGAATTCCCTAAAGGATCATTGAGATCAGGAAGATATAGCTAGAAAGGTTATAGAGATAGAGAGAGTTACCCTAGATTTTTTTTTTTTGGGGTAAAATTTATTTGGAAACCCTATTTGATTTCTTCTGTGTGTTTTTCAAGATTTCATATGTCCATGGACCTACCTTTATACTAGCCTGGCCATGAACCTTCCACATCATGTGCTGCCAAAAGGGAGCAATAAAACCTGATAAAACCACCACCACTACTAAAACTGAAACTGCCCTTTTATTAATTTCTTTTTGTGTTTATGTACGCATACATATATAACCGTTTTGACCCTAGAAATTTCCACTTATTTATGTTGTGGTTAAGAGCACCAACATATGGCTCTACATGTAGGTCCAACCCATGGCCTATATATTGTTCCAAATAGAGACCGATTGCTATGCCTTCTATTTCGTCATTCATTGACCCTAATTTTTTGTCCAATTTTAATTGTCTTTTATTGTTTGCTTCGATACGCACTAATTGTATTCTTATACTTATAAGCACTGATCTTTATTTCTCTTCTCATTTTCTAATCACCAATAATTGCTTGATCACTTACCCTTCAACTTGATTTACAAGTTACTTTTAGTCACTTCGTCCAAAATGACATATATAGTGGACAGTGAACAAGAAGTTACTTATAATCTCTCCGACAAGATGATATACTATAGATATTGAACCAACTTTATTCAAATAATATCTATAGGAAATCCCATTTTAAGACCAAAAGATTGAAAATTCATCACTGCCGGCCCTTTTTTTTTTTTTAAGTGTTTAAATTACTAATACGCAACTGTTGCTTAGTGGGAATGAGTAATTTGGAATCCTACCCCTCCCCACCCCCCCAATCCCCCCCCACCCCCCACCCCCCCACCCCCCCCCCCCCCCCCCCCCCCCCCCCCCCCCCCCCAAAAAAAAAAAAAAAAACCTTCTTGGATTATACAATATATCATCTGCAATTTCCTAGAGTGGATACGAAATAAACTCATAATCATTGACGAAAGTGAAAGAGATATTGTTTGTAGTGACCGAGTCGAAACCAACTTTTTGTATGTATATATATATACATATATATATATATGACTTGGCTCCCACTTTTAGGTGCCAGCAAAACAAGGATCCGAAAGCTAAATCTGTTGTATGTGATGTGTGTGTGAAGACAATTTCTAGAGTTAGGTGAGTAGGTGCAACCCCAATAATATGTGATAGAATTAGAAGCAACTTGAGCGAGAAAATTATCATATATTAATTTCCCTCATTTTGTGTTCCAAAAATATTCTTTGAAAAATATTCGTTTTTGCAAGACCATTTTTATGAGTAATCATGACTTTTCATCAGTCCGGTTGAACGTAATTAGAACGATTGAATCACGCGAAATAACTCAAGTAGATTGTTACTAATTAGTACTTTGCTTTGATTATTTCATTTTTTTTTCTTTGTTAACCTCGCAAAAGAACAAGCAGAAGACAACTCAACTTCCACTACTAAATATAGGGGCTTTAGCAGCACACAAAAAATGCCGCAAAAGATGTAAAAAGTGCCGCAAAAAATTTTGCGACACTTTTTTGCAGCACTTATAAAGTATCACAATAGCCAATGTCGCAAATGAAATACTGCACTTTTAAAATGCCGCAAATTAAATACGGCAAAAAAAGGCATCACTTTTGAAAGTTCCGTAAAATTTTTTGTGGCACTTTTTAAATTATCGCAAATTTAGACACATTTGAATATTATGCGTTCAAAACTTATTTTTTTAATATATTAATGTTTTGTTTCACATAATACATACAACATTAATCAACATATAAAAAAAATATAATGAAAATTGTATTTATCTAACCAGAATCTTTTCAATAAAAAGAGGTGGTTTAAGATATAAAAATGAAATATTCTCAAATAACAACGTTGTATCAAAATCTAAAATACATCTGCCTCAATAAAGAAAATAATGACATCTATCAAATTGTCACTGGTCTTCTCAATTAATAAAAAAAAAAATCAAAACACTTTTTTCTTTTTTCCTCCTCATCCTTCTCCTTATAATCTTTTCTGCTTGAGAACGCCGGGAGAGAGATTCGACATCACTGTCGAGCTTGAGAATGCCGCGACGAGAGAAATTCCACGCATCGTCAAGGATGCACCGCCAATAGTCTATGGCACCACCGAGAAGGAAGAGTTAACAAATTTCTAGGGTTTCGAAGAGAGAATCGAAGGAAGATTAATTTGTGAAAGGAAAATGAAAATTATAGGCCTGTTTTAGATTTATTTTCATATATAATTCAGGCCTTTGTTTTACGAGGGACTTTTTTCTTTTTTCCTTTTGTTTTTTTTTCCTTCTTTTTTTTTTTAAAAAGCATACTTTGATGTCAAAAATAAAAAGCATACTTCATACATATAACAATAAAATTGCACAAATATATTTTTTGTAGCTAAAAGGTACCGCTCTAAATATTTAGGAAAATAATATTTTAATTTAAAAAAACTTATATTTTAAATAAATCGTTATGATTAATTGTTTGTGTTCTTTTTTATAAAAGTGTCGTAAAATTTGCGAAACTAGCGAAAAGTGCCACATATTTACGGCATTAACAAAAAAATACCGCATTATGAATAATTTTGTGGCATTTTTTAATAATGCCACGAACAAATGCCGCTAAAGCCCCTATTTTAGTAGTGTACATTTTATCTATGTTGAGAAGTTCTTATTCTTTTATGAGATTTTAGAAACTTCAGTGGTAAAAGATTTATATATATTCAGGAGTGGAGAATTTATATCAAATGATAAGAAATAGTGAACTCTATGTATTGAATTCCTGAATATTAATAATGTTTGATTTAGATGGGTTAAGTTTGGTTTGATTATATGAGATATTTAACATTGATTTATATGAGCTATTTAACATTGATTTTCTTAGTGCCCAAAAAATGTACGTAGTAAAAGTAACTAATATTTATTGGAGTAGTGTTCGACATACCAACTTTTTTAATACCAATATATATGTCATATTATTATTAGTGAGCGTTTATCACCTTTGATATTTAAGTATTTAACCAATAAAAACATAACACTCCAATAGCCACATCAGTTGACATTAAAATGTCAGTAAAATAGTTGATATATCTAGCATTATTCTATTTACAGTTTTATGTTTCTCATTTCATCCCTGGAGAAGCACTTATATACACAAAAGCAAAACAAAACAAAAAATTATTCAATGTAAGGTCTTAGACCGTCTTGTGCTTTATAAATATGAAAAAAAAACATTGATCTTTTGAGTTTGGACTTAGTTATTCCCTTATTTGAATTATGATTTTAGCTTATAAAAGAATTAGTTTTTGATTTATTAAAACACTAGAATCATTTAAGTTAGCTTCTAAAATAGGCAAATGGACTACGGCATAAATTTTATTCATGAACCAATCAACCCGCTCATATATATATACTAGTTTGTAGGCATGTGCTATGCGCGTGTGAGCTCCGTGTAATTTTTTTTTACGTTCTATGTATATAATTTTTTTAATTTATTCATTTATAATAGAAAAAATTCAATTGAAATGTTAATATAAACTAACTAATTTATATTTATGTTAAGATTCTATTAAATAAGTGTATTAATATCATTTCAACTAATTTGGGAAAATATATAATCTTTAATAAAATATTGGGCCACTTTTAAAATTACATCAGAGGATTAAATTCTGAAACAAAGGGAAAAAAATTATTGAAAAAACCTATATCATAATGGATGTCAAAAGATTAAGGAAAAAAAATTAAATCCAATCATTAAACACAAAAATAAAAAAGATCATGCATTGCATTATGTATTAAGCTAAAATTCAAAGTATTTTCAAATTATCTTTAATTTAGCAACAATTATTTTTAATATAAAAAAATTAGAATTTAATTTTTTAAGTAATGAATTATAAAAAAATAATAATATATATTTTTTGTGTAAGATTCAAACTTGATATGGATTAAATTGGTTTAGAATTTAATTTTTATATTTAAAATATAAAAAATAACAAAATTAGCATATAAAAATGAAACGAAAAATATATCAAATTATTATATATATAAAAAAATTGTATGAACAACGAAAAAAATCTAAAAGATTCTAAAAATTTTGTAAAAGCTATAATAAATAAGTGTATTTTTGTTATTTTCACAAATTAAGCGATTAATTTATCATTCAACAAAAATCCACGGACACTTTTAAAAAAATTTCAAACACAAACAAAAAAAAAATAAAACCAATTCACGCGTTGTATTATAGATTTATTAAACCAAAATTCTAAATATTTTAAAACTATCTTTAATTTAGCATCAATTATATCTTTAAAATAAAATAATTTAAATTTCTTAATAAAATTATTTTTTAACAAAATATAAATATAAGACACTATTAAAAGAATTTTAAAAATTGTTTAGTGTGGAAAATTTTTTTATACAAATTTATAAATAAAAATAAAAATGCTATAAAAAATTAGAAGTGTAAAAAAGAAAAAATGAAAGGAAAAAAAAGAATAAGAGAATGAGAAAAAAAAAAAAGGTGGGACGGGGGTTGAGCGTGCAAGCACGCGCAGCGCAGAAGAAGGGAGTGGGGGGACAGCCCTGTGACGCGGGCCCCACATGTCAGGGCTTTATTTTATTTTATTTTTTTTAACTTTTGCCCCAATTTTATTGCTTTTCTATCCTATATTTTAACTAAATTATGTTATGGCCCAACTATTGGAAATTTTTTTCGTTTATGCCCATTAAAAAAGCCTTTTTTTCAAGTTTCGTGTGAAAAAAGCCACAAAAAAAAACGTGTTTCGAAACGTGACGTGCGTTTTGGACGAAACGTGGGACGAAAGCTCAGATTTATAAATATACTAGTTTTTAGCCATGCGCTATGCGCGTGTGAGCTCCGTATATTTTTTTTTCGTATTCGACATATTTATTTATAATATAATAATTTTTATTAACGTAAATTTAAAAAAATGTATATTTATGTTAGAATTCTATTGACAAAAAATATTAATATAATTTCAATTAATTTAGAGGTAGTATATAATTTAATAAATTTTTTGTGACACTTTTAAAATTATGTTAAAGAATAAAAAAACTAAAACCAAAAAAAATTATTTATATTGAAAAAAATCATATCATAATGAGCGTTAAAAGATCAAGATAAAAATTAAATCAAATCATATAAATAAATAAATTTTTCGAGGCCATTATAGTTAAGAAACAACGGTTAGAAAGATTTTAAGCTATAAAATTTAGAAAGATAAAAAATTTATTAAAAAAGCTCCCAATAATTTGTAATGAAGCCTCAAAATTAAAAAAAAAAAACCTAAAATATTTCTAAAAAAAAAATCGAGAAAATACACATATTAACGATCAAAATTGTTTATTATTTAATTTTAAGTTTTAAAAAATAACAAAATTGACATATAAATAAAAATAAGGAATATATAAAATTATTATAAAAATATATAACCATACATAACAAGAAAAATATCTAAAAGATTGAAATAAAGTATATTTTTGTAAAGACTTGAATAAATAAAATTAAAAGTATTTCTAAATTAATTTTAATTTAGTAATAATTAATTCTTATTAAAAAATTTTAAGTTTCTAAATAAAATTGATTTCTTAATAGAATATAAAAATAATACACTATAAAAAAGAATTTTTTTAAAATTTTTTTGGTATGGAAAGATTTTTTTATAAATTACAAATAAAAATTAAAAATAAAGAGAATTTTGGAGACTAAAAAAAGAGTAGTGTGAAAAGTAAAAGAAGAAAAAATAAATAAAGGAAAGAAAAAAAATAAATAAAGGAAAAGGAAAAGAAAAAGAAAAGAAAATTAAAAAAAAAAAACAGAGGGCTGCGCGTGCAAAGCACGCGCTGGAAGGGGAGAGTGGAGGGACAGCCCCTGCCACGCGGGCCCCACGTGTGCAGGGCTGTCCCACCTGCTGAGGCTAAAATTTTTAATTTAGCCCCAATTTTATTGCATTTTGGTCCTATATTATACTTAAATTATGTTATGGCCCAAAATTTTAAAAAAAATTTCGTTTATACCCGTTAAAAAAACGCGTTTTTTTAAAGTTTCGAATACAAAACGAAAAAAAAAACGCGTTTCGAAACGCGACGCTCGTTTTGGACGAAACGGGGATGAAAATTTTGAGCCCCTGGCTCTTTTAAGTATACTAGTTCTAAGCACGTGCTCCGCACGTGTAAGGTTTTTTTTTTAATACTAAATTATAAAATAAATGAAAATTAAAGAAAAAATATTATAAAAATTTAAAAAATAAAATAAAAAATAATTTTTTAAATTGTAAGACAAAATTAGAAAATTATTAAACAAGATAATAATAAAAAAATAAAAATATTGTGTCATTATAAAAAAAATTTGAGAGATAAAAAGATGAAAAAAATAATATAAGATTAAAATAAAAATAAAAGAGGGAATAAAATTAAAAAAGAAAGCTTGAACAAATAATTGAATAAAAGAAAGAAAAAAAAAAGAAAAAATAAATAAAAAGAAGAAGAATAAAAAAAAAAAAGAAAAAAGCAAAAAAACTGAAAAAAAAAAAAAAAAAAAAAAAAAAGCCCGAAAAGGGAGTGGGACTCCCCTGACACGCGGGCCCCACGCACGCGGGCCCGCGTCGGGGGCTGTTTTTTTTTTTTGCACGAAAGTCCCTTTTTTTTACATTTTAGTCCTATTTAATTTCATTTCAGTCCCTATTATTTTATTAAATTATATAATGACCTAATTTTTGAAAAAAAATTTCATTTTACCCCTTTAAAAAAACGCGTTTTTCGGCGTTTCGACCGAAAAAACGCTAAAAAAAGGGGGCCGAAACGTTTCATCCATGCTCGGACGAAACGTCCAAGCCCCCTAGATTCTTTTAAGAGTTGTATAGAGTATAGATATATATATATATATATATATATTTATTTATTTATTGAATGAGTCAGTCTGTATATTTCATTAGACCGAAATGAGAAAACACCTTGTACTTGGCATTATTCCACCATATGTTTATTGTATCATAAATATGAAATATCAAGTGCAATATATACAATGTTATAGAGATATAAATTGTCAAATTAAACATGGAGTATTTCTTATCAATTTTATAACAAAATATGCACAAATTGCCTTTGCGGAAGCATGGTTCGGTTGCTGGAGCCCATGGGCCTACACAGGTTTGTGTCCACATTTAACAACCTAACCCAACAAATCTTTTCTTTTGTTGCAGAGGTCAAGTATAAGAGGTAGTGGGTATGACTAAACAAAAAACTTTTTTCTTTTCTCATTGCACTTTTGTGCTGACTTTTGGGATTTTTTTTTTTTTTTGCCCGCTTGAGAAAGATAAAATGATCTACTTTTCTTGACCAAAAGATATTCCTTCGTAACATGATTTTGTGATAAGTTGCTGTGTTTTAATTTGACCAACACTAATAGCTAGCTATTCACAATCAAAGCAAAAGAACGCACGTCTCTTGATCAATTCAAGCTATTTATGTTATATTATTCTTAATGAGATTGGGACATTTTGTAAAATCTTCTATTGAAGCTTTGGTAGGTAATTAATTTTATGATAAGAAATGATTCTTGATCATTAGATTTTTTTTATAGTAAAACTTGTTAAAGAAGTTATTTTAGCGGTATAGCCTGTTTCTCGGTAAGACATACCCTACCGAATGTTATATCTCTTCTTTAATAATCATCACAATTAAAAAAAAAAATCTTTCGTAATAAATTTTATATTATAGAACGATTCTCAACTATCAAATTAAATTTTTTTAAAAATTAAAATCTACTTAAAAATTAAATTTGATTATGCAGAATTATTTATATGAACCATAACCTACTAAAGAGTCTACAACTTCTTTTTTCTTTGATGCAAAGCGTGTTAGAGTGGAAAGGCCACCAAACTCTACTTTATTAATCTATAAAATTAGAAAGGAAAAGTGTTTGATGTGGCGAAAAAACTATTGCTTACATCACTTAGTAATAAGAAATATTGGGTGAGAAAGATGCTCTTTTGACAAATAGTCCTCTACCCACCAAATCAAATTTTTTTTTTTTTAGAACTAAATCAGTTCTTTTTCAGTGCGTTTGGTGCTTCGCATTGAATTAGATAAGATTAGATTATATATCATGAAGGATAAAGTAGCTAAATTTCTAAAATTTATATAACAATAAAAATAAATATCCAAAATTTTAAAGTAATTGTGTTTCTAGTCAATTTGTGAATTACTTACACATGCTTTTAGTAACTAAGTGAATTACCACCACTTACCACTGTGTAAGTAATTGAATCATTTGGGTAGTTGCTGTTAGATCTCAATTATTTTCCCGCTCTTTTTTACCCTGAACAGAGGATTTATTGTAACAGCAGCTTTATCCTGCAAAGTTCAGGATAACTGCTCTCAACAGATGTGCAGCTTTATTAGGTGAACCAAACCCGTAAAATTAGGGGATTGGATGTTTTGTTTTTTCTCCCTGTAACCTCCTTCTTCAATCTATAAGAGAAGGAGGGAAAGGAAAAAAAAAAAGAGAACAATGAGAAATCTAAAAATACAGTAGACGTAGGCTATTACTCTGAAAGAGGGCCGAACCACTCTAAAAACTCTATCTTTTTTACTTTTTAGTTCAACTTTTATTTTCATTGCCGCATGACAATTTAGAGGTGCGGATCTCGTCGTTGGTTCAAATTCTACACCAACGGCTTACATTTGTCAAAAGATTGGGTAATAACTTACATTAAGTTTGAAAAATTGGGTATTCACTATAATTTCTATATCATGAATTAGATTGGATTTGATAAGATTGGATTGTACAGAATACTATTATATGTTTAGAGTAGTATTGAATTGGAATGAACTGGATATAATATTTATTTTAAATTAAAAAATGTTTAATTAATCAATTATAAATTATTATTTTATTTTTATTTTTATCAATGAATTAAATAATCAATGAAAAGGGTGGGGTCCACATTTTTTGCTTATATCCCGTGTAATCTCATACTTTTGAAAGGGATGAATTATCCCACTCGGTGAAGTAGGCAAATACCCAGAATTTATATAATAATAAAAAAAATACCCAAAATTTTGAAGTAATTGAGTTTCTAGTCAATTTGTGAGTTACTTGCATATGCTTTTAGTAACAAAGTGAATTACCACCACTTATCACTGTGTAAATAATTAAATTATTTGAATAATTAATTATATTTTTCAAAAGATTAAGTAATAACTTATATTAAGTTTAAAAATTGGGTATTCACTATAATTTCTCTATCCCACTTACATGAGATTAGTTTTGGAGAGAAATTTGAATAATTCCATCCACTTTTTACACCAAACATAATATTAGGATCATATTGTCTAATCACAGTCCAATCCCAAACTACATCCTTCCCACCAAACACGCCAGGTATTGATGCTTTTAAATAACAAAGTCAAGAAGCGATGAAAAAGCAAAGCAAAAAGGAAGAGATTTGACTTAACAAATCACAATATTAAGACAAAGTCAATGAATCAGTGTGAAATTCAACCATTAAAATGACCCAAATACCAAAAACAAAAATCCATTGGAACCCATCCATACCAAAACAACAAACGCCTTTTCAACTCCAAAAGCCCATGACTCAAGCCATTGAAGGAAATAGTAAAGAAAAAATGCTACTAAATGATCATACGTTTATGGAGATTATTAAGTAAATTAATAATTATTTTTAAAGAATATTAATATTTTACAAAAATAGCTCACGTTTCAATTAATTAAGAAATATTAATTCTGTAGTGCTCCATACTCATCGGTACTCCACCTATAAGTATAGGTGAGAGGTAAAAAATCATTACTACATGCTTTAGTATCATTACTACTCATTTTTTTAGTGTTACATTGGCACACCATTAAGTAAAGCATTGTAGAAAAATATATTAAGAAAATAATCATTTCCTTGACTATATGATGCATTGATTTTACCTTTATATTCTTAAATTTGTATTGGCTAATATATAATTTTTTAATTTTATGAAACTATGGCTATTTTCTTAAAATATGGATTAGAAAATCGCTAAACACCAAAAAGATCCTAAATTTATGCTAGAAAATATTGATCATAATGACATATTATTGATGTAATGAATACAATACATTGATAAGTATATTCTATAAACAATTAAAGACATGCCACATCATTATGACTATTTTTCTGACCAAATTTTCTAATTTTGTAGCATCACTCAAGGAAGAGTTGATGCATTTTCTTGCATATCTAGATTTTCGGTTTAGCAAAAAAAAAAAAAAAAAAAAAAAAAAGGAGAGAAATGCTTGGCATATCTCCATGAGTTAGTGAAGAATTCCATAATCAAAATCAGCTTCGCGAAGAAATTAAATCATCATATTATTAGAGCATCTCCAGTGCAATGCCATTTTGGTGTGCCAATGTTAAAATTTGACATTTTCAGTTCTTCAATTCAATGTTATAATTGGTGTCAAATTTGACAAATGCTATTTTAGTATCAAATTTGGCATCAAGTGTAGCATTATGCTAAAAATTTGGCATTTGAGCTTGGCATTTATTGATTGGCTTTTGAACTTTTTATGTAAAAGTAATAAGGACTACCATTTTATATTAAAATAGTTTTCTTCTACGAAAATGTAATTGTTATTACATGTAGTCTTCTTTATTATTGGCTACGATATTTATCTTTTATGAATTTTTCTACTAAAAAATAATAAAATAATAAATGACATTTCGAATAGTAAAAATACATCGGAACACTTAAAGTCAAATATAGTATTTTTTTTATTTTTTTCTTTTTCGGTTCCAAATTTAACATTGATATTGACATTTGCATTGGAGATGGTCTTAGCCAATTGGTTCAAGCTCTTCCTCATCATAATTCATAGGGGAGGATAAAAGTCTGGGAAGTCACACATTATATATTTTTTAAAAGATAACCCTTAACTATATTATTTTTATATAGATAATTGATTATATAGTCATTTTAAAATTATGTATTAAGAAAATAGTCAAACGCTTCGATTAATTAAGAAAATAGTTATTTTCATAACTACATGATGATATGTTTTTACCTTAATGTCATAATTCTCTCCTGTATTTATGGCTCATAAACTAGTTTTTTAAAATGTTGGCTTTTTTTTTTTTAACATAGACAATTAGACTTTTTTTTTTTTTTTATATGTTACGTATTTCTTAATTTGTGCTCCTCTTGAATATTTCTGGCTCCGCCACAGTAATCTTGAATACTCTGGGCAATCATCTAATATTATTTTGTTGCGGTACTTTGTAAATTCATATCCATATGGATTATTGAATGGTACCAGAGCAATAAATTTATCTAGTAGAATATATAATTCCATGAATATCCTTGATTGGTGGTTCAGTTCTCTGCTTTGTCACACATTTATTTAGGGATGTGGCTGTGGTTAGGCATGTAAATTCGGATGGAATAAATCCGAGTAATTTTTTACACTGTGGAATTTTTGGATTAAATCTGGGTATTATCCGATTTTTATCCGGATGATAAAATCGGGTATTACCCAGATTTGATTCGGATTTTCTTATTCTAAAGTATCCTGCCTCTTACTCGAGAATTACCCGGTTAAAAACCTTATTATTAAAAAAGAACATTATTAAAAATCGATTAAAAAAAAAAACCGGGTAATTACCCGGATTTACCAAAAAATTACACTAAAATATTCTTGGGTATTACCCGATATTCCATATTTCCACGCTTTGCTGTGGTAGGGAAGGTTTTTTTTTTTTTAAACCATAGGGAATGAATATATAACTGGCAATTGATAAAAATCTTCAATTATTTATTATTTGACCCCTTATTTTTATTGTATTACTATTTAGGCCCAATTTTTTTTAATTACATTTTTGCCCCCTAAGAAGTGCATTTTTTTCCACCAAAACGCTAAAAAAAAAATCCAAGAAACCGCTTTGAAAAAATCGCAAATTAAAATTCGAAATCTTAACTATCCATAATGAATTTTAAGATCGTTCTTTATGATAGAGAACGAAAAACGTTCCCCACAACATCCTCTTCCTAATATTGTATATTCTTTTTCGTTTTGTTTATTTCTGTTGAATGAGACAAGATAAATTCAAACTACTCAATTGTAATCTAGTACTAAATAAAGGAAGAGGCTGTGGTAGGAAACGTATGCAATTATATATATTATAATATATATATACGTACGTATGACTTTGAACGTCCTTTTTTTAATTAAAAGATAGCAAAGTGGCACTAAACTTGAAATAGTCTATCCAGAAACTTAACCATGCAAAACACAAAGCAGTAACTTTCGTCACCTAACTCTCAAGCCCCGCGTTTCCAACGTTTATACGAAAAAGCCCAAACCAACTTTTCCATTCCTTAAATCAGACTTTCATTATTATTATTTCCTTTGTCGTCTGTTTTTTAAACCACAGGCGTTTGATCACATTCATTGGTTTCTTCGTCAGATTTCAAACCCGCAAAAACAGAAAGAGAGCGACACACTTTTGTCGCATACAACAACCGTCCTTATGTTATGGTTTCAGAGTTTTGGAGAGAGTTGAAGGGTTGTGATATGGCTGTGAAGTCTGTGGCTTTTGTGGGAAATAGTGTCCCTCGTGTTGGCAATGGAGGATTGACTTTCGGGCCATCCGAGGTTGCTTTCAAAAGGGTGTCGTTTGGTTGCGTTTCGGGCTCGTCGGCTTTCCGTGGGATTAAGTGTTCCGAGGACGACAAGTCGTCGGAGCCGTCGACGAGTGAATCGCAGAGTGTTGTTGGACATAAGGAAGAGAACATTCATGTTTCGAAGCGATTGCATAAGGATTTTGCCTCTTCTCCTAGTGAGTAATTGGGTTGACTTTCTTTTTTTTTTTTTTTCCTTCATAGTTTGTTGAACTGATTAATTAGTTTTGAAGGCTAAATAATATAATTGGAATGAAAAAAGTAATCATGTGATTCGCAAATTACTTACTGATTAGTACAAGAACTTTAGTTGTTAAAACAGACAAACTAACATAGATTTGTCGTAGAAAAGTACAGAGTAAGAGATAATTTCTAATTAATTGATTGAATGATATCACTTGGTGGAATTAGGATATAGCGTGAATGGAATTGATTGGTCGAGTATGTGATTGTGTAAATCATGTTTTGTAGGACAATTAACAAATTCTGATTTTTCTGCCAGTCCCAAGAACGATTCCGAGATGCGAATAGCATTCAAGGTATGATGTTACTCACTGAGAAAGGGAAAAAAAAAATGAGAGAAAATTTATGCTTAAAAGTTAAATTCATGGGGCAGGGATTACCAGGATCATTCAGTGAGGACGCCGCATTGAAAGCCTATCCTAATTGTCAAACTGTTCCTTGTGACGAGTTCGAAGATACGTTTAAGGTATTGTTTCATGTTGGTTTCAACTTTCTTTTTGAGTGCTTGACTTGTTAGAGAAATACATGTGACACTATAATCTGTTTTCAAAGAATTTTGTCGATTATGCGAATCTTGTTTTTTCCACAGGCGGTCGAGTTGTGGCTGGCTGATAAGGCGGTTCTTCCCATTGAGAATTCTACGGGTGGAAGCGTCCATCGAAACTACGATTTACTCCTTCGCCATAGGCTCCACATTGTGGGGGAAATTCAGTTGGCTGTTAATCTCTGCCTTCTTGCTCAACCGGGAATTAGAGCACAGCAGTTAAAACGCGTTATCAGTCATCCGCAGGTTAGGCGACAATTTATTTTCCCTCCTTTCGTTTGTTTTTCACATAAAAAAGAGAAGATTTATTGGATTTCGGATACCAAGATTTTATAAAAAATAAAAATAAAAAAAAAATTCATGTATCAGGCACTTGCTTGCTGTGATGCTTTCTTGAGTGAGTTAAATGTGGCTCTAGAGAGTGCGGACGATACATCTGGTGCCGCACAGGTGAGTTTTACATGTCTTTCGAGATTCTCTTGTCGAAATTTAGAGAAATTTTGACATGAAAATGTATGTATTGACCAATCTCACTCATTTTAGTTTTGTTTAGTATATAGCATCAAAAGGCCTGAGGGAAGTTGGTGTCATTGCAAGTGCTCGAGCCGCAGAAATCTATGGGCTCAACGTAGTTGCCGAAAGAATACAAGTAATATCTTTGTCCAATTTCATAATCTTTCTGTTGCTGATTCTGTTGCCCTCTGAATAAATTACTCGGACTGGGAAAAAGCAAAGTTTAGAACCATGGGGTTTTACACTTAATGCCAAGAAAATTTGTGGACTAGTTCTTCTACGAGTTGTGTTATATGGGTAGTTGTGTTATCATCACTATGAGTTGATACAAAGTTTTGTACATGGTGACACTTAAATTGGAGCTATATGTTCATGGTGATCCAATATATTACTGCTATGGAAGTGAAACGGCATCACCACTGCCAATGTATTCTTCCACAAAATGTAAAGACTTGATAGGAAATATTTATAGGGAAATCGGAATATACATTGGTTCAATATCCAGTTTGTTCTATATGATCAAGATATGTTAAATGCTACAGTTATATTTTCTGCTTTGTAAGAAATTGTTTTGTATTTTGCATAATAACTTCCGAGGCTTATTGCAGGATGACGCTGATAATATTACTCGTTTTCTTGTACTTGCAATGGATCCAATTATTCCGAGAGTTGATAAGCCATTCAAGGTAAGGACTTTATCATTTACAGTTGGTATTTCTTTCACACCATAGAATCTGAACATTGTTCTCCGGCGCAGACAAGCATTGTATTTACTTTGGAAGAAGGACCTGGAATTTTGTTCAAAGCATTGGCAGTGTTTGCCATGAGGGAGATAAATTTGACTAAGGTAACGCGTACAATGCAACTTGTTCTGTTACCATACTCTTCTGCACTTAAATCCTGATCTTTAACTTTCTCTATGAGATTTCAGATTGAAAGTCGGCCACAAAGAAAGCGACCATTAAGAGTAGTCGATGATTCCAACACCGGCCAAGCTAAGTGAGTAGGTTATCTATGTAATTGCTTTCTACTAGGAAATAGATATAACTAAATTGGAAATTCTACCAGAAATATAACAGAGTGAATTACGCAAAAATTTCAAAACTGCCTTTGGTTACCATTGAAATCTTTGGCCTCGAATACAGCCGCAAATCCTATTTTTGCACGCTCTCTTCGTTCCTTTATTCGGATTTATCTTTGAAGAATTAAAGAACGTAGAAAACTCGTTATCCTGAGGGTAAATTATTATCATGGTTCGAAATTCTTAAATGAGATTTAAAATGGAACCCCGACCACCCTAAGATTGTTTAAACACGTCGTTGCTTCTTGCACTTGTGACTTAGTTGATGACTTTTTAGGTAAGCAAGACATAGAACTAAACTTTTAATTGATTATTTTATCTGTTGCAGATACTTTGACTACCTTTTCTATATTGATTTTGAGGCATCAATGGCAGAGCCACGCGCACAAAATGCCTTAGAGCACTTGCAGGTTTTCATTTCTCCGTTTTTTAATCGTTGTTTAGAATGTCAGCTTGCCGTTCATATAGCTTCAAGCATACTCTTTTCTTTCTCATTGATGGTACTTTTTTTTGTTGGATAAACTTCTGAGTTATGTACCACCATGTTTCGTACTTATCAGCAGGAATTTGCCACTTTTCTTCGGGTTCTTGGTTGCTATGCCATGGATACAACTCTCTAGCTTACATTTCTCGTTCGCGCATTTTATTGTCCTCTCTACTCGCGCCGGTGGAAGGATGAGACAATGACCAATCACTCTGTGGAATGATAGTTTGATCTTTGACTACAAAAAAGCTTGCTTAACCTCTGAGGCCTCAATTGATCTCAAACCGCTCTTTGCATCATTTGGTCCCATCAGGATAAACTTAAGAATGGAGCTTCTTCAATTGGAGAAAACACACAGCAAAAAGAGATTGTATAGTGGATTAAGATCTTTATTCAGATTCATGCCTTAACTGATTTACAATTGAATTAATCATGCTATGTTTTGATGCAATTTTTCTGAAGTACGGGGTCATTTTCTTAGTTATAAGATGATGTGCATTTACTTTGATGCTCTTAGTTCTCTATGTATTAATAGCTAATAACTTAATTTTTGAAAACGTTGGTCATTTCCTTAAAATATGGACCAAAAAATTATTATATACCAAATAGGCCCTAACTTTTAAAGGAAAACATTCTAAAATTTTTAAATACTTTATTTCACATCATTAACGCTTGTTTAGTAGGCATTAATATAATAAAAGAAAAGTAGAAAACATACTTCTTACTCGTAATGTTACAATACAACATAAGACATAGAATCTTATATAATTTAAACCAACATAATAACTAGTATCTAGGAGTTTGTAAAATAATATAATTGATAAGATATCAACATTGAATAATTCTATTTATTATATGTATGTTGTTTGATCTCTCCCAACACTAGATAAATAATTTGAATATTGTGAATTCACTTAATTGATTATGTTACTCGTCATGAATTAAAATAAACATTCTAAAATGACACCTTTCAAGACTAGAAATATAACAAAATCAAATGAAATTTTTTCATTTTATCTTGTTGAATTTGAACTTATTTGCGAATTGTAATGCTACGGGTGAGTACATATCTAAGTAGTATGAGCCCATAGATTAAATATTCTTGACAATTATATACCAAATTTTGCATATTATAATTGTTTTTGCAACAAGTACATAAAGAATTAACATATTATTACATAGGAGATTTCTCTGGTGGATTTTTTTCTAGGGGAAAAAATCGTTCTGGATTGTTAGATTTGCCTTTTCAATCGATCGGCCTATATAATCTCAAAAAAGTAAATCTAACGATCAAGAATTTATTGCCATAAAAAATAAAAAAACCATCAAACAAGTTTCTTAAATATATAAAAAATTTCTAACAATTTTGATATCTTTTAGAAAATTTCCACTTATATCTACGATATACTGAAGATTTTTCAAGGGATATTCAAGACTATCTTGGATATTTATGGATATTTTGGATATTTCAACATATACTTGGGAAAAGATGTAGGTTCCTTGATATCGATGTGAGGGTTCGAAAATATTGTGAAATGTTGAGGTCCTTGGTGGTATTTTAAATCAATGCGTAGGGATTTTCATAGAAAACTACAGTCCTTGTTTGGGGTGGGCATTTTGCCCATTTCATCCCATTTATTAGGATGAAAAAAATGATTTGAAAATGGTGTTAGTGTATTTGGTGTTGGCAATTATTTTTGGCAACTTTATCTTTGTTTAAAAGCTAATATTCAGATGATGCATTTTTCAAATATGTTATCTATGATTATCTAGCACAAATCCCAGAGCAGTTTCATAAAGAATTGAAGATTTACAAGGTGTACGTCAAGGTGTACTTGAAGATGTATCAGAAGATGTACCAGACGTGCAGGTGTACCAGTAATTTTAAGGAGGCGACGATATCTCCGTGATTTGAAATTTTCTGATATGATTCGAATCAGTATCTTATCCTTGATCTAATATGAGTCGAATTTGGCAAGATAATTACGCACAATTAATGAAGATTCAAGAAGATAATGAAGTGATTCAAACTTAGGAGATCACTTTATAAAAGAAGATTGTTTCCTGATTTTTTTATTCCCTATACATTCTTTTATTGGGATGTGCGTTTGACTCTCTCTGCTAGGGTTTTCATTGTATTCGTGGGTTTTCTCAAACTGAGAGTTGAGAGTGAGTGATTGCAGAGAGAGAGATTCTTAGGTCTCCATTGTTATTGAGGGAGAGAGTACATTATAGAATTGGTGTATAGGAGGCTCGGGAGAGGTTCCTATGGAAACGAAGGGATCTCGGGCACAAGGGGAGCCTGTGTCGGGTTCACGTAGCAGACGTAGGAAAACAACGACATAGTAGAAGAGAGTTCGACTAGTCTAAGACCGGGTGTACACGTTTTGTAGTGAACGGTTTGCCACTTAACTGGGCAAGGCCCCGCGGACGTAGGCGAATTGCCGAACCGCGTTACCAATTCTGCTGTCGTTTATTTTCTGCACTTTATTTTCTGTTCGCTCTTTATTTTTTGTCTCGTTAGTTATTCGTACGGGTGCACTCGCCTTACGTGGTTCACTCCATAGATCACCCGTCAGGTGCACCTAATAGATTAGTTGATTTAACAATTGGTATCAGAGCGGGTCACTCTAAGTTATTGAGTGTGATCTTAGGGTTACTAATCTGTATATTTGAGATGGATTTTTTTGAAGGAAGAAGGTTTGGTTGGTCGTGACACAAGAAGTGGTGTACCACAGAGTATTCCTGGTCCTTTGTTGAACATCAGGAATCACAACCATCGAAGAGAGAACAAGGTTGCAGATTTAGGCTCAGATTCGAGGAATGGGAGATCGGGGATTCGGTGTTGTGAGTGTGATGGTTTTGGCCACATCCAATCCGAATATGCCAACACATTGAAGATGAACAACAATTCTTTTAACTCCACATTTAGTGACGGTGATTCTAATAGAAGAAGAGACGAGGAAGATCGTGTCAGTCATCAGGTTGCCCTTACTACTCGATCTGTAGGTGAAAAGACTGATTCTAAAGATGTACCACTACATGCACCACAAGATGATCTGCCGAATGTGAACCACCAGATTTCAACCAATTATAGCGATAGCAGCGATGAAGGGGAACTTACCAATGAGGTAATAATGAAATCTTACAGAAATATGTATCACAAGTGGATGCAGGAGGTCAAGTTGAATGAGAAGCTTTCACGTGAAAAGGAAGATCAAGCAAAAAAAGATTAAAGCTCTTGAAAGTGAACTTGTAGAAAGTAAGAAGATTCAAGGTGATCTCAGTGGTGAACTAGAGCACGTAAAGAAGACCGTAAAGATGCTTAACTCGGGATCCTCAAAATTGGATCAAATTCTTACAGTTGGGAAGGTTACAGGTGATCATATGGGTCTTGGCTATAAAGGAGAGAGTTCCAGCACGAAGACTGTCTTTGTTCCAGTAGCCAAAGGGGAGAAACCAGAGATGAACCAGAAGAAGACAAGAACACAGTCTGGTGCATGTTCTGGTGTACCTGGCAAGAAGTGGGTCCTCGTGTGTCATTACTGTGAGCGCGTTGGGCATATCAGACCTCGGTGTTTTTAGTATTTAGCAGATTTGAGAAAAATCGACAAGAAGAAGCCACAGCGCTAGAGTTTAACCAAACAAGTACAGGTGAAGAAGTCAGATTTACAATGTAATATGGCTTACACTTCTTCATAAGCTACTGAAAAGATCATAGTCGAAAAGAATATTTTTCGTGGAAAACATGAAACTGGCGCGCAGGGGGAGTTAGCTATCTCTAGTGATGTTCTTTATGATGTTCCTGGAGAAGTTTCTAAGGATGCTCCTAAAAATGTTCCTAAAGATGTACTTGCCTCAACTGTTGATACTCCAAGATGTGGTCGGCTTGATGTTTCAACTACCTGGATCTATGCAGGGGGAGCTGAAGAGTCGAGTAAGGAGCTGAAAAAGGGGAGAACTCCTTTATTCTTAGTGTTCCTTTGCTTGTTCTTAGCAAAAAGGAGGAGCATATGCTAGTTTGTGAAGTTGCAGATGCACCTGATCGTGATCCTGAAGATGATCTTGCTAATTCTGATGTGCCATCTGATGCCACAGGACATGATTAGGCTGTTGATCCTACCTCGTCATAGACCTTTGCTGATTGGAATTTGATACACTTATACTTTTCAACTTTTAGTATTTCATTTTAGTCTTTGACATTTAGTTTTGCAAAAAGGGGGGAGTACATGTTAAAACCTACATGTTAAAACCCCATAAACAGCTATTATTTATGTTTTGATGATTAGCTACTGTTTTGCTATTTTGGTTGGGTAGGACATTATGTTAGCATATTAGCTTTTTAGGTTTTATGGAGGTTTTGCCAAAAAATACCAAAAGGGGAGATTGTTAGTGTATTTGGTGTTGACAATTATTTTTGGCACCTTATCTTTGTTAAAAAACTAATATTGAGAAGATGTATTTTTCAAATATGTTATCTATGATTATCTGGCACGAATCCGGGAGCAGTTTCATGAAGAATTGAAAGTTTACAAGGTGTACGTCAAGGTATACTTGAAGGTGTATCAGAAGATGTACCAGACGTGCAGGTGTACCAGCAATTTTAAGGAGGCGGCGATATCTCCGTGATTTGAAATTTCCTGATATGATTCGAATCAGTATCTTATCCTTGATCTGATATGATTCGAATTTGGCCAGATAAATACGCACAATTAATGAAGATTTAAGAAGATAATGAAGTAATTCAAACCTAGGAGATCACTATATAAAAGAAGATTGTTTCCTGATTTTTCTATTCCCTATACATTCTTTTATTGGGATGTGCGTTTGACTCTCTCTGCTAGGATTTTCATTGTATTCGTGGATTTCCTCAAACTGAGAGTTGAGAGTGAGTGATTGCAGAGAGAGAGATTCTTAGGCCTTCATTGTTATTGAGAGAGATCATTAGTGAGTTCACTTTGAGAGTACATTATAGAATTGGTGTATAGGAGGCTCGGGAGAGGTTCCTGTAGAAACGAGGAGATCTCGGGCACAAGGAGAGCTTATGTCGGGTTCACGTAGCAGACTTAGGAAAACGGTGACGTAGTAGGAGTGAGTTCGACTAGACTAAGACTGCGTGTACACGTTTTGTAGTGAACGGTTTTCCACTTAAATGGGCGAGGCCCCGCGGACGTAGGCGAATTGTCGAACCGCGTTACCAATTCTGGTGTTGTTTATTTTCTGAACTTTCTTTTCTGTTCGCTCTTTATTTTCCGTCTCATTAATTATTCGTACGGGTGCACTCGCCTGACGTGGTTCACTCCATAGATCACCCGTCAGGTGTACCTAATAGATTAGTTGCTTTAACAATTAGTATCAGAGCACCAAAATATCCATATTCCTAAAGCAACTAATCTATTAGGTGCACCTAACGGGTGTTCTATGGAGTGAACCACGTCAGGCGAGTGCACCCGTACGAATAATTAACGAGACGGAAAATAAAGAGCGAACATAAAATAAAGTGCAGAAAATAAACGACACCAGAATTGGTAACGCGGTTCGGCAATTCGCCTACGTCTGCGGGGCCTCGCCCAGTTAAGTGGAAAGTCGTTCACTACAAACCATGTACACCCGGTCTTCGACTAGTCGGACTCCCTTCTACTACGTTGCCGCTTTCCTACGTCTGCTACGTGAACCCGACACAAGCTCTCCTTGTACCCGAGATCCCCTCATTTCCACAAGAACCTCTCCCGAGCCTCCTATAACCCAATTCTCTGATGTACTCTCAAAGTGAACTCATTAATGATCTCTCTCAATGACAAATAGAGACCTAAGACTCTCTCTCTCTCTCTGTACAATCACTCACACTCAACTCACTGTTTGAGAAAATTCATGATTACAATATAACCCTAGCAGAGAGAGTCAAACGCACATCCCAACTACAGAATGAATGAATAAAAATAAGGAAACAATCTTCCTTTATATAGTGATCTCCTAGGTTTAAATCACTTCATTATCTTCTAGATTCTTCATTAATTGTGCGTATTTATCTGGCCAAATTTGAATCATGTTAGATTAAGGATAAGATACTGATTCGAATCATATCAGGATATTTCAAATCACGGAGATATCGTCGCCTCCTAAAAAACGCTGGTACACTTGCACGTCTAGTACATCTTTTGATACATCTTCTAGTACGCCTTGATGTACACCTTGTAAATGCCTTTGAATCTTCATGAAACTGCTTCGGAATTTGCACTAGATAATCATAAACAACATATTTGAAAAATACATCATCTGAATATTAGCTTTTAAATAATGATAAGGTTGCCAAAAATAATTGCCAACACCAAATACATTAACAATCTCCCCCTTTGGGATTTTTTAGCAAAACCTTCATAAAACCCAAAAAGCTAATATGCTAACATAATGTCCTACCCAACCAAAATAGCAAAACAGTAGCTAATCATCAAAACATCAAAAATAGCTGTCTGTGGGATTTTAACATGTTGGTTTTAACATGTACTCCCCCCTTTTTGCAAAACTAAATGTCAAAGACTAAAATAAAATACTAAAAGTTGAAAAGTATAAGTGTATCAAACTCCAATCAGCAAAGGTCTATGACGAGGCAGGATCAACAGCCTAATCATGTCCTGTGGCATCAGGTGGCACATCAGAATCAGCAAGATCATCTTCAGGATCACGATCAGGTGCATCTGCAACTTAATAAACTAGCATGTGCTCCTCCTTTTTGCAAAGAACAAACAAAGGAACACTAAGAATAAAGGAATTCTCCCCCTTTTTCACCTCCTTACTCAACTCTTCAGCTCGCCCTGCATAGATCCGGGTAGTTGAAACATCAAGCCGACCACATCCTGGAGTATCAACAGTTGAGGCAAGTACATCTTTAGGACCATTTTCAAGAGCATCCTTAGAAACTTCTCCTGGAACATCATAAAGAACATTACTAGAGATAGCTAACTCCCCCTGCACGCCAGCTTCATGTTTTTCACGAAAAATATTCTTTTCGACTATGATTTTTTTCAATAGCTTTTGAAGAAATGCGTGCCATATTACATTTCAAATCCGACTTCTTCACCCATACTTGTTTGGTTAAACTCTGGCGCTGTGGCTTCTTCTTGTCAATTTTTCTCAAATCTGCTAAATACTGAAAACACCGAGGTCTGATATGCCCAACACGTTCACATTAATGATATACGGGGACCCACTTCTTGCCAGGTGCACCAGAATATGCGCCAGACTGTGTTCTTGTCTTCTTCTGGTTTATCTCTGGTTTCTCCACTTTGGCTGCTGGAACAAAGACAGTCTTCGCGCTGGAACTCTCTCTTTTATAGCCAAGACCCATATGATCACCTGGAACCTTCCCAACTGTAAGAATTTGATCCAATTTTGAGGATCCCGAGTTAAGCATCCTTACGGTCTTCTTCACGTGCTCTAGTTCACCACTGAGATCACCTTGAATCTTCTTACTTTCTGCAAGTTCATTTTCAAGAGCTTTAATTCTTTTTGCTTGATCTTCCTTTTCACGTGAAAGCTTCTCATTCAACTTCACCACCTGCATCCACTTGTGATACATATTTCTGTAACATTTCATTATAACCTCATTGGTAAGTTCCTCTCCATCGCTGCTATTGCTATAATTGGTTGAAATCTGGTGGTTCACATTGGGTAGATCATCTTGTGGTGCATGTGGTGGTACATCTTTAGAATCAGTCTTTTCACCTACATATCGAGTAGTAAGGGCAACCTGATGACTTACACGATCTTCCTCGTCTCTTCTTCTATTAGAATCACCGTCACTCAATGTGGAGTTAAAAGAATTGTTGTTCATCTTTAATGTGTTGGCACATTCGGATTAGATGTAGCCAAAACCATCACACTCACAACACCGAATCCCCGATCTCCTGTTCCTCGAATCTGAGCCTGAATCTGCAGCCTTGTTCTCTCTTCGATGGTTGTGATTCCTGATGTTCAACGAAGGACCAAGAACACTCTATGGTACACCACTTCTTGTGTCACGACTAATCAAGCCTTCTTCCTTCAAAAAAATCCATCTCAAATATATAGATTAGTAACCCGAAGATCACACTCCATAGTATATTGTGTACACGCTTTGATGGTTTTGATGATTAGCTATTGTTTTGCTATTTTGGTTGGGTAGGACATTATGTTAGCATATTAGCTTGGGTTTTATGGAGCTTTTGGCAAAAAAGGCCAAAGGGGGAGATTGTTAGTGTTGGCAATTATTTTTGGCAACCTTATCTTTGTTTAAAAGCTAATATTCAGATGATGTATTTTTTAAATATGTTATCTATGATTATCTGGCACAAATCCGGGAGCAGTTTCATGAAGAATTGAAAATTTACAATGTGTACGTCAAGGTGTACTTGAAGGTGTATCAGAAGATGTACCAGACGTGCAGGTGTACCAGTAATTTTAAGGAGGCGACGATATCTCCGTGATTTGAAATATCCTGATATTATTCGAATCAGTATCTTATCCTTGATCTGATATGATTCGAATTTGGCCAGATAAATACGCACAATTAATGAAGATTCAAGAAGATAATAAAGTGATTCAAACCTAGGAGATCACTATATAAAGGAAGATTGTTTCCTGATTTTTCTATTCCCTATACATTCTTTTATTGGAATGTGCGTTTGACTCTCTCTGCTAGGGTTTTCATTGTATTCGTGGGTTTCCTCAAACTGAGAGTTGAGAGTGAGTGATTGCAGAGAGAGAGATTCTTAGGTCTCCATTGTTATTTAGGGAGATCATTAGTGAGTTCACTTTGATAGTACATTATAGAATTGGTGTATAGGAGGCTCGGGAGAGGTTCCTGTGGAATCAAAGGGATCTCGGGCACAAGGGGAGCTTGTGTCGGGTTCACGTAGCAGATATAGGAAAACGGCGACGTAGTAGAAGGGAGTCAGACTAGTCTAGGACTGGGTGTACATGTTTTGTAGTGAACGGTTTTCCACTTAACTGGGTGAGGCCCCGCGGACGTAGGCAAATTGCCGAACCGCGTTACCAATTCTGGTGTCGTTTATTTTCTGCACTTTATTTTCTGTTCGCTCTTTATTTTCCGTCTCGTTAATTATTCGTACGGGTGCACTCGCCTGACGTAGTTCACTTCATAAATCACCCGTCAGGTGTACCGAATAGATTAGTTGCTTTAACAAATGGTTTGGAAATATGATGTAAAAATGGTCTGACTTTGCTAATTTCGATGTGGTATGAATGGTTGAGATTTAGGCTCTGTTTGGTAAGAAGGAAAGAAAAGTGGATGGAAGAGAAAATAAGAGGTGATGGAAAATATGATAGAAAGAAAAGAAACAACTTTTCTTTTATAGTGTTTGGTATATTAGGAAGGAAAGAAAATATTTGATTATATAATTATCATTTTATCCATTTATTATATTATTAAAATTTAAAAATGTGGATAACATGGTAATTTTAAATTAAAATGGGTTGAAAAGAGTTTTCCTTCCAATTTTGGAAGAATAAAAAAATAGTGGGCCCCACATGTATTTCTTCCTTCCACTTTTCCTTCCCTTCTTCCTTTCCTTCCTACCAAACAAGAGCATTTTTAAAATTCTATCCAAATTTCCCTCCATCCATTTCCTTCCCTCCATTTTTCCATCGTACCAAACATACTCTTAAAGATATTGTATAGGGATTTGAAAAGTTGAAACAAATGGTTAAAAAAAAATGGAATGGAATGGAAAGGTTTGGAGGATTAAGAAAGTTGAAAAAAATGAAAAAATGGAATGGTTGAAATGGGTGGGGCAAACAAATAGTCGTTTAAGGTGAAATGGGCGCAAATGGGGCGGCAGTAGGCAATATTCAGCATGTAATGGGTAGCACATGGTGGCATCAACGTGTAGCACCACGATAACGACCTGACTTATTGATCAGTCGTTACTTATTACTTTTTTAAACCTTTTTTTTAATTTCTCGTAATTTTTTTTTTAAATTGCTTCCCAAATTTTCTTATTAGAATCAACAACTATTTTTTTAAATAAGAAATAAAATATTACAAAATTAAGCTTAATAAAATAAAATTACTCAACCAACATAAAAATCTTTAAAGTTTTTACGTAATCAGTCTACTTAGAATTGTATTTTACAAATCTGTTCAACAATCACAAATATTATTATATCAATTCATTAGGCTTATGTGGCGTAATTTATTAGACTATTTTATCCCTAGTGTTGTATCCAATTTTAAGGCTCGAAATATTAAAAGAGATCATTTTACCTTTTTTTTTTTTTTTTTCCTTGTGGGTTTGTTTTATTCTTTGAAACAGACTCCCATTTCCCCATATTTTATGGTTTGATCCCCTTTTTAACAGATCTAGTATTAAACTGCATCTATATATGATTATTTTATATAATTCTTTTTTTTTATGGAACTAAAATTCCTAATTCTTTTATTTAATCACCGTTTTCAAGAGTTTCCTACCTTCTGGTTTTGATAGATATTAGATGGTGTATTGTTGGATGAATGTTTTTCTTTTAATTCAAACTTTTTATTTTTTTATTTTTTAAATCGTGTAATTAAGGTTGATTATTTTTCATCTATAGCTTATATTCACTTCTTTCTAATAGTTATTATTATGTTTTATTTTTCAAATTCAAATATACCATTTTAAATATCATATATAAGCACTGATTTTTTTATTATTTATTGGAACGTTTGTTTTTCTTCATTATTTTTTTCTCTCAAACTTGTTTGTCAATAACGTATAATCACCTTCAAATTTTATCTCTAGGAAAAGAAAAAACAAAGGATACTACTAGAGTTGTCAGCTTCCAATTTCTATCGGCATCAAGGCCATGGCGGCGGAGACTTCGCCCTTGAGGGTTGGCGGTTAAATTCAGTCAGTCAAGGCCATGGCGGTGGATTATTCGCACTCGAGAATTGGCGGTTCAAGGGTTTCAGTCGGCGTCAAAGCTATGGCAGCGGAGGGTTTGCCCTCGAGGGTCGGCGGTTTGAGGGTTTCGGTCGGCGTCAAGGCCATGGCGGCGGAGGGTTCGCACTCAAGGGTTTTTCCAATCGGCTTACACTTCTTCTCATTCGACAAAGTTTTTATCATGATTTCTCTCCTCTCCCTCTTAAAAAGTGAAATATCTTTTAAGGTATTATTGGTTCTTTTCTTGTCTAAGTAATTATGTTATTTTTAAATATGATATTAATAAAAATAAATGAGATACTAATATATAAGAAATATAATATTAAATTTTTTTATATAACCTCGTTGGTTCTTTTCTTTTGTCATGTGTTGTTTTTTAATATGATATTAATAAAAATATATGTGCGATTGTTTATAGTATATTCATAATAAGTCATTTGTAATATCGTATATAAATATGTAAACTTTTCATTTGTTTATAATATGTCATTTGTAATATCGTACATAAATATGTAAAATTTTCATTTGTTTATAATATGTCATTTGTAATATCGTATATATAATAGAGAGAGTTTTGAAATCGAAAGAGTGGAAGTTTTTAGCCGAAGAGAAATCTTCAACCAAATAAATTACACCACATTAATATTAAGTTCTAGTTAGGATTTTTTGAAATATTTAAAACAAAATCAGTTAGATAATGTATTTAACATATACATATATACTAGTTAATGCACGCTCTCCGCGCGCGTCAAATTTGATTTTTTATTCAATTTAAAAAAAAATCTCAATGTGAAGTAATTTATGTTATTTTAAATTTATTTATAATAAAAAAAAAGAATAAAAAAGGTAATAAATAAAAAAATTATTTGAAATTTTACAACATTTAATTATATATCAAAATAATATGTTTTTAAAAAAAATTAAATTTTAATTTAAATTAATTCTAAAACAAAAAATATAAAAAATAAAATATCATTAAAAGTTTAAAAATCATTTGGATATGAAAAGTTTTTTTAACAAATTAGAAAAGAAAGTAAAAAAAAAGGAAAAGAAAAAAGAAAAAGGAAAAAAAAGAGAAAAAACTAAAAGCAAAAAAAAAAAAAAAAGGGAGGGGAAGGGGCACGCACCACAGTGGGACCGTCTCAGGGCTTTTTTTTTTTTTTTTTTGGTTCTGATAAGTCCTCCGTTTTTTTCATTTGAGTCCCTATTTTGGGTCCCTGAAGTTTAATTATTTATACTTAGAGCTTATTTAAAATTTTTCCTTTCATTTTTACCCCATAAAAATGCATTTTCCTTGAAAAACGCAAAAAAAAAAAAAAAAAAACGCCACGAAACCGTTTAAAAAAAAAACAGCCGAAACACCGATTGGAAACGCATTGGGGCTTTATATATTGTATAGGATATAGAATATATAGAGAGAGAGTCAAACGACCTTTAATATAGCAGATTTTGTGCAAAGTATTGTTTTTTATCCAAAAACCAAAACGGATTGAAAACAAGTTTAAAAAAGGGTAATTTTGGCATTTTAAATAGTAAAATGAATAGATATAATATATGTTGTAAATCTTGAACAAATATGTAATATTAAGTTAAAAAAATGACTATATATGTTAATAGTCCAAAATCTTTTTACGATAACTTAGCCCACTACATTGGCCCATCAAATAAAAGATGGTGATAACAGTAATAACCTTTAATCATAGCACTTAAATCTGTGTGGAAAAGCTAGTTCCCCTCGTCCCGCAACCTCAACATTGCTGTCGCACACATCGCATTTTTATACCACATGTTTCGTAGCTACAGTACGAACGAAAAATATTTTAGTGAGCTTAAAAGCCCAGTGAGTTACAATTATTTTTAACAAAATAAATTATACAAAATATGACCATTTTGCATCAATTATTATTTCTTTCTTTCTAACTTTCTATTTATCATTCACATTCTCTTTCTTATTCTGATTCGCATTCTTTCCATGACATCCCTCTATGTGTACGCATGAAGTGGCTTGAGGTATCAGGTATACTAGAGCTTTTAATTGTATCCATATCATTATTCATCGACTCAAGGTAAACAAGTTGAGTAAAAGCCTCATTATGAGGGTAGTACAACACGACTAACTTATTATTTAGATGACATGCAACGTGACAACACAAATATATAAACATCATTGCACATTAGATACCAACAATCATTCATTCTTCCAAATATTAAATATCATGTTCTGCATTTTCCTTCTCTTTCTTTTCTTTCTTAAAACATCACACCTACAACATCATAATCAATTGACATTCGTAAAATATTCAAATTAGAAACAAACATCACAGGCATGAAATTTATGGCATGACATAACTTCAACTTTTCTTTGAAACTAATCGCGCAGTAGTGAGGTTGAGCTCAACTTGATTTTTTTTTTTTTTTTTACTTGGAAGGTAGAAACAGCTCAAGATCTACTATTATTCTTAGCATCGTATGAAGCCGAAAATTATAATTCGTCGTAAGAATCTAAATCGAGATAACTCATCAAATCCAATTAAGGCTCGACTTCCTCTAAACTGTCCAATTATGAAAATTTACAGTTTGACGCTATATTTTCCAAAATTACAGTTTCAACATCAAAATTAAAATATACGACAAAACACCCTTTGACAAAATCACACAAAAAAAAATTCTAGATTACTTATAAACAAACAAGTTTCCCCTCTCCACACGCGCAGAGCGCCCTTTCCACGCACCAGCAGCGCCCAAACAGGCGTGTCTCCTATACCACCAGCACGCGAGAGTGGCGCGCACTTCCCAGCTCCCAAGCAACTTGACACGTGGGCCCAAGAGCAGCCCTTCCAGCCAATCGGGAGCGAGTTAAGTGTGCCAAGTGGGCCCCGATCCTCCCAATTTCGGTCAACTCTAGAAAGCCTTCAACGAATTTCCATCCGCCACATGTCTCTTCATTCCAATGCAGCCAATCTCTGTGTGACACGTGGCCAGCACGAGTCAAATTTCTCTCCGGCGTGGAAATAAAGCTCAAGCTCCGAATTTACTAATTAATTGCCAAAATATCTCCAAAAATTAATTAGTTAATTTCCTCATTTTTGTATTTTCCGTTTTCTATTAGTTTCCCTTTTACTAGCCACTCCTAAACACTATAAATAGAGGTGTTGGCTAGAATTTTTGCACCCTTAATTTGATAATTAATAGAGAATTTATTTCTTATATTTTTCTAGAATTTGTGGAGAATCTATTGGAGGCTTGGCTATGTTCCTAGCAAGGCTAGGGATGAACTCGATTGTGTAGCTTCACTATCTAAATTTTGATTCCAAAATATGCGCTTAAAGGTTAGATTTTTATTATGAATTAAGTTCTTATTTATTTTCTGAAAAATTATGTTCTTTTATTTCTCATATAAGTTTAGTCATGCTTGATTTATGTGATTTTTAGAGAATATTAATTTCATTAATTTGCTTATTTTTGTGAGTTATTCTTTTATTACAATATTGTCAAATTTATATATTGTCGATTTATGAATGCTTATAGAATAAGTTATTGAATGTTTATTTTGTTTGATTTGTCTTTTACTGTGTTACTGTCAATTTTGATATATCGTCGATTTAGAATAGTCAATGGAATTTATATTCGTTGTTTTAATTGAAAAAACTTTTTTATAATAAAATAAATATGTTTAATTTTTGTTCTTAATGACATATTTTTCGATCACTTGTTTGGGATGTGAAACTTGTAGTTGAGTAATAAATTAGAATTGAAATTGGTGATAGTGAAATGAAGCAATTGAGTAACTCCCGAAGCCTTGTTAATTTTTCTCATTGGTTGTTTTTTAAATTTTAATCGCTTTCTTTGATTTTAAATTCTCATAATTCCCGATCTTTTTATTTTAAGTTTTAGTTTAACCTCTTAAAGTTTGTTTCGAGTCTTTTGGTTGTCTTATTTTCACCTTCTCGTGTAGACGACTCTTCTTCTGTTGTGCTACCAACGACCGCTATAGTATTGCACAATTTGGGCGTGATCAAATTTTGGCACTATTGCCGAGGAAGTGCGACGACCAACTACTTGCCTTGAATGACAAGAGGTACGACTCAGCTTCCGTTGTGCTACCAACAACCAATTTAGCACTGCACAATTTGAGCGTAATCATTGGTCTTCACAATATTGTTTTGTAACGACCCAAAACTCAAAACGGTATTTTGGTTCCTAAAAATACGGTCAAATTTGAACTTTTTAAATTAAGTTACAAAACCAAACTTTTAATATTAAACATGAGGTTCACCAATCCTCACCATGACCAAAATAAATTTAATTTTAACATTTACAAAATATGCGGAATTTAAAACTTTTATTTGCCAACGATTAGCCGGTAGTCCACGTAAAGTTTTACAGGTCGGTCCCGTATACACTCGCTGTTCCTGTCATTGTCGCCTCGCCCTTTTTGCATCGTGACAAGATACCTGCGACACGAGCACACTAGTGAGCTATTAGCCCAGTAAGTGGATTAGATAGATAAATTGCTAAGTCTGCAGTTAACATACAATCAAGAGGTATCACAATATTATAATTCAACAAATGGATAGACTCGACGATCGAGTCGTCGTAGTTCGAAGAGTAAACAACACTCTTAAATAATCTTGCCCGCGGAGTAGAATTCAGATATAATGTGCTGAACTTACGCGGGATAAAATACCTGCAAAGGAGTTGTGACATGTAACGAGGTCGGATTCAACGACCCATTAATCTCGACTCAAAAGTCAATCTCATAATTTGTTCTAATCTTACTCAAGTTCACAACTCTTTGACTTAGCTTATAAAAATACGTGTGCACACGGTTTACTATTTAAGAATTCTTGATTCTATAAAATTAGGGAGGTCACATCGGCCTTACCCCTTCTTTAGACCTCTCACGGGTCATTCCAGAATTTAATACACATCTGGACTCATTCTCGGGTCGTTCTAGAATTTAATACACATCTAAACCCGTTCGCGGGTTGTTCTAGAACTTATACAAATCTGGACCCTCTGCGGGTCGTTCTAGAACTAAACAACTCTAGACCCTCTGCGGGTCGTTCTAGAAATAAACAACTCTGGACCCTCTGCGGGTCGTTCTAGAACTAAACAACTCTGGACCCTCTGCGGGTCGTTCCGAAACCTCACACAGACAATGGCCCCGTCGGGCGATCTCGGAATCGATCACAATTGCTGTACACAGCATATAGAGAGGAAGGTCGTCTACCGACCTCCTCGAGACCCATCGGGTCAATTCGGGACATGTTATGGATTTTGGTCCCTCGGACCGTCCCGATATTCTTTATGCTTGTGAGGACTCATCCTCCTTGGGCCTCTCTGCCCATTCCAAAACCTTTTACGGCCAATGACCCCGTCGGGTCGTTTCGGAATTCAATATTGCACTTTACCCCGTCGGGCCGATCCGGATCGTCAAATCATAAGCTGTGGGGAGGGCCGTGGCTCTCCTCCCCAAGGCCCCTCGGGCCGTTCTGAAAGGTGGTTCGTTAACCTCCGCGAGGTCCCTCGGGTCGCTCCGAAATCTGTCATACATAATGGCCCCGTCGGGCTATTTCGGAACCAAATCATGATCGCGGCCCCGTCGGGCCCTACTCAAATGATCAAAGTATGACCACAGAGGAAGGTCGTCTGCCGACCTCCCCAAGGCCTCTCGAGTCGTCCCGAAACGTAATCAGTGGCCCCGTCGGGCTATTTCGGAACCGATCATGACTTGCGGCCCCGTCGGGCCCTACCCGTATACATACATTGCTTTCGCTCCCTTTGTATTGTCTTAGAATTTTCTCCTTGACCTGCAATAAAGTCTCAACAATAACAGAAACAGTTTTATGCCCGTGATCCCATACCCACCGACATATAAGTCATACTAACACATATACACATACGAACAGACACACACACCCTGCATAATAACCTGAACTACGAAGTTGAGTTGTTTTATGTCTGTGGTCCCATACCCACAGACAGATAAGTATATAAATAAACACACGCACCGATACACACCTAGACAAACATAACATATTATAAACGAACCTACAGTCCCATACCTATAGGCTCGTTGCACAAACAAGACAAACATAATCGAGGGCCCGTATTCGCGGCCCTATCGAGAATGAAGATCCACACAGTTTAATAGCCACAACTTTAGAAGCATCGTATGCTTAACATAATCTCAACATATGCACGATTAATTCAAGCAGGGTAAAGTATACTCGTGCCACAGTGGAGATCCACTTACCTGAAGTCCTAAGCCTCGGTCCTTGTGACTCTCTCCTAGTGGCGTCCTCCCTTGAAACTCGTCGTGCGACAAATCTGTCCAACACGCGAGTAATAGGGTCAAAAGCCACTTTCCACTATACATAAATCAAAGAATTGCTCAAAGGATTGACGGGCTACTCAAGCTGGTCTTTAACCAAAAGCGGATAAACGGATATCAAATTGTAATTTGAAGTATCCTCGCCCCGTTCATCAGTGACTTAGTTTTATACGTTAACCCGTAGCCAACGAATATATTGATTGATTTAATTTGACGAGAAATGGGTTCTTTAATCTAATTAGTTCGCAACTTAGCTTTACTAAGCATCTAAACTTCGAGCCGAAAATCCGGCAGAGTTTCTCCTGTTTTTCGGATATCCCGGCCAAAGCCTTCACCTAATTTCAATCCAGCACCGAACTAATTTCGGTCACAGTCCATCACAACAACAACCAAAATAATTCAACATGTTATCAAAGACATTTCAACATATCAAAATAACAATGATTCTCGAGCCTCAAAGGCTCGGATCCCACATAGGTCTAAAGAACTAAAAATTCAACTATTTAAAATAATCTCTTCATGAACTTGAATTTGTCCTTGATCGCCCGCTTTTACCTTCAGCAAAAGACGGCGATGTGGTTGTGAGTCCAAACTAGTTTTGTTGGCGTTCCTGCACAATTTGAAGGAATAAAGATTGAATCACTTAAAGACGGTCTTGGATTTTCAAAGCTTAAGCAGTTCAAACCTCGAACTTAATTGAAAAACATGACACGAAACGCTTGGTCCCGCAACCCGATCCAATAATTCGTTTAAGGATCAAAAAGGGTATTATTAAAATACAATTCAACACGATCGAATAAAAATAATCCCTTTTTCTTTTCTGCACTCTCTTTATATATATATATATATATATATATTTTTTTTTTTAGGAAAACAAAATCTCCAATCTAATAAAGGAAAAGTCCTTTTTAAAGTTTATTAATTAAGTGTTTCAAGGGAAGTCGAGTGCCCACTCAAAGATAAAATCTCATTCTCGACACATGGTCAAACCTCAAAACCATTGCACAATAAAGTTTCAAGTCTAGACCCGAGCATACCACACATTGAAAGTCATTAAATTGACAAGCTCGTAAATTTTCTCAAGTTATAAGCTAGCTTTGAAATTGTCAAAAACTCTGAAATTGTAAAATCGTCGTGGTAATTCAAACGGATCATAATCATAAACAACTTCAAAGCGTGGGCACAATTTCACACAATCGCGTAAATATTCTAGAATACGCACAAACACACTTTTGAACTTAACACAAATAAATTATTAAGAAAAACACACAAACATCCCGATGAGACCAACGGTAAAACCACGAGCATCTCGAAATTTCAGACTTATGTTAACTCAAAACTAAGCAACTTACGAATAACAACCAATCGACCAACGAATATACTAGCGAGCCCGACAATATTGGCAAAATGCAATCCAACACTATCGATATTTAGTGGCATCAAGGGTTCGAGGCTCACCGAACACGAATAGTAGATGGCTTGACGAGGAGTGGCGCGACTGCGAGACGAGGGCTGCGGGCTTCGCCGGAGGCCCGCCGAGCTGGGCTCACGCAGATCGAGCCTTGCGCGGCTAGGCGAGGGGCGGCGAGCGGCAGTTATGGGCAGGTCGGGGGCGCGGGTCGCAGCGGCGCCGGCGCTAGGAGCGCGAAAACGAGAAGCTGCTGGGCGGAGAAAAGCCGCGGCCAGCGAGGTCCTCGCGCGGTGGTGGGCAGTGCCGACGGCAAGACGGCTGGGCGGAGGCTCGCCGGAGTTGAGGAGGAGGCGCGCGGAGGGCTGGGTCGGCGCGCCGAGGCTCCGGCGAGGCGCGCGGAGGCATGGGTCAGCGATGAGTGCGCCCGAGGCGGCGCGAGAGAGGCTAGGCTCACCGGGGTTGCGCGGGCTGCGCGAGGGGGAGCTCCGACGAGGCGGAGTTCAGGCTGAGCTGGGCCGGCGTCGGCTGAGCGCGCACGAGCTGGGGCGAGGGGCGGAGGAGGCCTAACGAGGCTCGGGCGAAACTCGCCGGCGTCGCGCGTAGAGGAGGCGCGCGAAAGGGAACGTCGGCGAGGCCGACGGCGCACGGGGCTGGCGCTGGAGAGTGCTGGGCCGGAGCAGCGAAGGCCTGGGCTGGGCGCGGGCTGGGCGAGCTCGCTGATCTCGCGAGGCGGCTCGCGACGAAGACTGCGCGGAGGCGTTCGCGGGAGGGTCTGGGACGAGGAGCTCGCGCTCGCGACGACGCAAAGCTGAGCGAGGCGCGCGCTGCGTGGGCCTGGGCTCGTCGGAGTCGAGGGGCGCCGCCCGAGTCTTGGGCGCGGCGGCGAGCGGCGGCCTGACCAGGAGGGGTCGGTCAGACGAGAGGAAGAAGGAAGAAAAGGAGAGAGGAGGAGGTGGTGGGTGTCGGCTGGGGAGGAAAAGAAAGAAGAGGGAAAAAAGAAAATAAAAGAAACCCTAGTGGGCTTGGGCTCAAATTGGGTCAAATTGGCCAACAATTGATAAACAAAAATACATTAAATTTTTCCGAGAAAAATTAAAATTGCACACGTTAATTGAACACATAAACTTAGGAATTTTAATATCTTTCTCGAAACAAACACAAATTCCTAACACGTCCAAAATTCGACACTGCAATTAATCATGCCAATTTTAAAATTCCTCTCGTAGTTCCAAGTTGACCTGATTTGATAAAACTAACCAATTTTACAAATTGCTCACTGCTGAGGCAAAAATACAAATTAATTTACTGGCACAGTGCTTTTTAAATTCACGTCATTACATGTTTTTTTGTATTATTGAAAAAAAAAATTAAATACACAACAATTTACCCATATTGCTCACGTATAGATGAGAAAGTATTTAGTATGTCCATCGCTACAAATGTTCAAATGTAGCGGAAGATTCCCCGTATACAGTACTTTCAAAAAAGAAAAAAAACAAAGTTGAGAAAGGCAAAAAATATGTCCAGATTCAATGAACCTTGAGCCTTTGTACCAAACTTTGGTTTGCCAGCTCGTTATTATTGAAAAGTGTGTTCATGGTCGGATGAGACGTCACTCACTCACGCACACTGCCACACTTAGAGAGATAACAACCAAACAAAGCATAAGAAAACGAAAAAGAAAAAAAGAAAGAGGGTTTCCATGTGATTTTGTTTTTTCCAATCATGGTTTTTTTGATCTATTTCGTGCATATTTTAGCTGACATATCTTCTTGATCTTTTAAATGGCTCCAATATCTTTTCTTCAGTTCTCTTTTGCCTGAGCTCCGAAAACGGGTACTGTTTCTCAACTCTCTCTACTCTTCTAACTGTATTACTTTTACGGACCGCCAAAACTCATTTTTGCCTTTCTTTCTTGATATACATATAAATACATTTATGTGTTTGTATGTATACATATATATATATTATGTACTTATATGTGTGTGTAGTACTCCTTTTCCTTTCTTTGCATTTTTTGTTGCTGTTTATGGTGATCTCTTTTCTTGTGTCTATGTTCTTTAAACATTATTATTTGAGGATATATAGTTATGGATCAGTAATTAATGAGCACATAGAAAGTGTTATATTATACATATGAGTCATTCTTTCTAGATTTTTTTTGGCTGATCCTCTTGCAAAAGATAGCTTATGAATGAATACTGAGGAGGGTTTCCATTGGAGAAATCAGTTAAAGCCTTTATGTTTTTTTTTTTACCATGATTCTTGTGGAAATAATAATAAAAAATAAAAAATCAACAAGTTATCCGATCCTAGTGAAAGCAGAATATATTATATATATTTCTTGGTATGTCGAACTGATGAATACTATATATTGACATTAACATGTGATGAATTTTTTTTTAAAGTCCGTACGTGTTCGTTTTCGCTTTACCTAATCTATTACTTTGAAATTAAACAAGTTGTTCATGAGCAAATAAAAAAACATATACATGTAAATGTAATAATAAACTTATATGCATCTTGTTTATAACTTTATATATTGTGCAGTGGAGCTAAGGATGTGGACATGTAGTTTGGTTATATTTCTATTCAATATATACGAGTCCGTTTTCAAGGTAATAGCTACATGTTATTTTTAAAGTGATCATTAAATTTATATTGATCTATATATATATATAGTACACTCATGCAATAAAACAATAAAACTTGGCTTGTTAGAACTGCATGAAATGTTGGTATGGCTTGAAAATTAGTGTCTTTTTCTCAGGGTGATCATCGAGGAACACACAGAAAAATTGGAGCCAAAATTGAAGCTGAGAGATTATCATGATCATTTACAATCTGTGGTGTTTTGGTGTCTTTTTAATGAACGGCCTTGTACGGAACTAGGATTTTATAATTTATTTTCACGGCCAAGCAGTGCTATATATATATATATATATATATATATATATATATATATATATAGTCCTGGTTTGGTTTAGTGAGATATAAATATAAATGTCCTATGTTTCGTAACGAGAGTTCCCCTTTGAAAGTACTTCAAAAATTTCATGGTCATGTGTCGTATGTATTTCAATTACATACGTGCCACGTAGTCCGATCCAGGGATTATTATGCCTCTTTTAATTTTAATTTTCTTGTGTTTTAATAACTAAATTTGCAATGTCGAACTTGAGTACGAGAGTACTAAATAAAATTTGTACCCAGTAACCCAGATATTGGGACCGTAAAAATATGGTTTATATATATATATATAAATATATATATATATGCTTTTATTGCAACTTTTAATTTGACATTTTTGGTGTTATGAATCTTTAATTAATCTGTCTATTGTGATTTTTGATTATTTTGTTGTTTGTTTAATTAAATTTATTGATAGAAAACTTAGTTAGCTTTTAAATTATGTAACCAATCTTCACATAAAATTATTTGATCGCTTTTCTCTTATATTGTGGTTGAGATAGCATTTTCGCGAACTAAAATAACGGCGACCATAAAAACATTATTAGCGACCACACATAATCGTCGCTAATATTGGTGGTCGCCGATTCTTATCTAGGCCCAGACTTTAGATTTTTTTTTTTTTTTTTTCATTTATAGCTTCAGCTTTTGGGTTTTGAATATTCATTCTCGTTGTGGGTAGTTATGGTAAAGACTGGTTTTGTTTTTGTTTTTATAATGTTTATGCATATACTTATTTTCTAACTAGTATTACGTATTAGGGGTATTGAGTTACAAAAACAACTCAAACACCTTTTGGATTTTGTCTCCGTAATATTTGTGTGCAAAAACTGAATTAGATTCTAAACTAAATGACCCAAATTTCCAGCTTTAAGAAAAAAATTTCAAAAGGCCTTTTCAGAGTCATATTAAGAATGTAAATTTTGAGATGGTTTACTTGTTTAATTTTTCTTTTTTTTTTTTGTGAGTTATGGAAAAGCTCTTCAAATCGTAGGAAATAGCCAAAAAAAAAAATTCGTTTTTAAAGTGCAGCCCATGTTTCAAAAAATTAAAAAAATAGCCATGTTACGAATTATCTAACAGAAAAGTGTTACACAAAATATAACACATCTGTAAATATTTGTAAGATATTTTATAACACTTCACGTTTTACTCATTATTTTTTGAAGTGTTAAATAATATCTTACAAATATATATAGATCAATTATATTTTGTGTGACACTTTTCTGTTATACAATTTGTAACATGACTATTTTTTTAATTTTTTTAAACACGGGCTATCATTTAAAACAAATATTTTATTTTGGCTTATTTTTGCAACTCACCCGCAAGAAATTGTGAAGAAGATGAACAAATGGAATTCCCTCTGAGATTTCGGTTTCACCAAACTGATGAAGAACTCACAACTTATTGTTTATCCCTAGCCAAAAAAAAAAAAAAGAAATGCCATTTTGATTTTTTTTGGGGTGATCAATATGAAGCTCTTTGTGCGAGTGATTGAGTCTCGGAATCGGCCGGCATGGGTCTGAACGAGTTGAGCGATCCATACGTGAAGTTCCATCTGGGAAAGAAGAGGTCGCAAACGAAAGTGGTGAAGAAATTTTCTGGTTCATTTTTTTTTTCTTTTTTTTTTAATCTAAAATGAGATTTTTGAATTGTCAATTATTCCCTTACAAAACTATGTGATTCTCATGTGAGGACCTATCTCAGTTAATAATTGAACGGAAGTTATTAATTTATAGTAATTTGTTAAGATTTTTGAGTTTGAGGTGAAATATGCCAAAAATTAAAAGTTAGGAGACAATTCGCTATACCCCGTGTAATTTAGGGGGCACTAGTACAAAATACTCTTTTATAATATATCAATGACCATAAAAAATTTAATCTTTGTGGTTATTGATAATTAAAGTGGCAATTGAAAACTGGCCAACCAAACAAAAAATCTACAAACATAGTTTATTATCAGCGACCACAAATTATGCTCACTAAGCATTGACAACCACTTTTTCTTTTCGTCGATAATTATCTGCGAACAAGTATTGTTGACCACTTTTGTAGTCGTCGATGTGATCGTCGAATATTATCAGGAACTACTTTTCAACTATTTTCGTTTGGTAGTGCAGTATTGGTAATTCTTGTAGTTATAAGGAATTGCAAAAGAATGTCGTTCTACGTGCAACTTATTAATTTATACTTTAAGTGATGTATTCTATTGATTTTTATTCTATACTTATAGTATAAAAGTAGGAATACAAGATTAAAAGTATAACATGAACAAGATATATATTATTAATCTATATATTAATCTACTAAGGCTCAATAGGTTTCTTCCCCCATTGCCAAAAAAAACACCTCACCATGGGATGACACGTGGCGTCTCCTGTGGACGACACGTGGCATCCCATGATTTTTTTTTTTTTAAATTTTTTTCTTTAAAAAAATTGCATTTTGGGGCCTATTTTAGGGGTTTTTAAGAAATTTCCGAGGGCTTCTGTGCAAATTTAGAGGGACTTTTATGCAATTTCTCTCTCCTCTCTCATCTTTTTCACTTTTTTTGTTCTAATCGTTTCAACGGCTATTTGTTTGACGTAATGATCTCGAAATTTTTTTTTCTTGACACGGTTGGATTCTAAATATTTTTCTCGATCTTTTGACACCCATTGTCATATACTTTTTTTTACCATAACTATTTATAATATATTTTCTTTGTTCTAAGCTTTTATTTTTATTTTTTAAGTTTGAAAACTTTTTAAAAGGCCCCTATATTTATAATAAATAATAAATTTAACACCTTAATTATTCAAAATTACAAAAATATCAATTTTTTTAAAAAATTTAATAAAAATATACTTTATAATTTTTTTGTCATATTTTTTATATGTTGTATTATTTTACATGTGCTTTACACGCACGGAGCGCGGGTAAAAAAACTAGTATGTTAAAAAATGGGCATTCTTTAAAATCGCCTTTATTTTCTCAAAAAAAAAAAAACGCCTTTATAATTACTTATCTCTGCATGCCACATGTAGCCCACAAGGCCTTCACAATTTTTAGATAGAAAAGTGTCAAACAACTATAATAGGAATGTATTAGTTGTTTTGTTTATTCGTTTGTTTGTTTGTTTTTTTTTTCTTTCGTGACAAACCGGAACGTACAGATTTTATTTCACTTATAATAAAGAATTTATTGATGTACTTTTTAAATCGGTGAAGATTTGTTTATTATTTTATAAGGAAATTTTAAGAAAATAGTCACTTTTTAGAAAATAATTTTAAAAAATAGTTACAGTTTCAAAAAATTAAAAAAATTGTCATTTTAGATATTTCTCACATATGAAAATTTTTAGAGCAGTGTTTATGTGTAATTTTGTTATTATAAGAAATTTCTTAAATGTGTAAGAACTTTTTTATAGCTAATTTTTAAATTTTTTGAAACTGTGACTATTTTTTTATACACACAATTCTAAATAGTTATTAATTATCTAATCGACCATTATTATAAATACATGACATAAAAAATCATTGTACATGCAGACTAGGAACTGATGATATATTTATAATATTTGTCTGCATGATTCATGTGTTATTGTAGTTGTTTTTTAGATATGCATCATGCATCTGATCGAAAAATAATAATAATAAAACTGTATATTAGTGTTGATTCTTTTTTATTTATTATTTTGACATTTATACGCTGGCTGATGGCACCATGACATAAAGTTCCAAGCAAATATTTGGAAGTACATTGTATGTCCAAGTAAGGTATACATTGGCAAACAAATCCCCTACAACAATTCATCCACACCGCCAGAGTAAGATTCCAATATATAAAGACAGATATTTATAGACTAATCAACTTGATATTTTATTTTTTGGACTAATTTTACGTTTGCCCCTTCAACTTTGGGGTCAGTTTCACTATACCCCATAAATTTCAGAATGTTAGATCCGTTCGCCTCCATTTTTGAAAATTTGTAAAATTGCCCCTTTCATCAAATATTTACCAGAAAATGCTTTAGATTTGTGTTTTAAGGTGCTTTGGAATTGATAAAAGGATAAAATTATTGTTTTGTCTTTAAATTAGTGTGGGTAGTTATATTTTAATAATTTTAATAATATTTATATGCAAATTTATAATTAAATTCATATTTTTTCTCTCTTTCAAAAAAATTAATATATAATCTTTTGCTCATAAATATAAATTTAATTATAAATTTTGTACATAAAATATTAGTAAAATTATTAAAATATAACTACCCCACAATAATTTAAAGATTAAACAATAATTTTAATATTTTATTAACCTTAAAGCACCTTGAAACACAAATTTAAGGCTTTTCCGTTAAATATTAGACACAAGGAGCAATTTCACAAAATTTAAAAGATGAAGAAGAATTGACCTAACTTTTTGAAATTTAAGGATTACAGTAAAACTGACTCCAAAATTGACGGAACAAACGTAAAATTAGTCCTTATTTTTCAAATATAATTCTTAGAACTTTTATGCCACAGAGTAAAACTATGATATAATACTAAGAACAACAAGAATCAATTACAATAAAATTAAATCCTCATCGAAAAAAACTCCCACAGTTCTAAATTTAGGTCAAAATTTATTATTTCGGGGAAAAAAAAAATTGATGAAAAAGAAGAAGAGTATTGAAAAGTTGGAAAATTTAACTTTTCATTTGACGTGTTATGATGACATACAATAAATCTGCGTACAAAGTGCAATACATCACAAATGCATTATCACATTAACCCATTCGTACCCAAACAACAATGCCACAACCAAATAGCCTCTTCTTCCTCAAGCCTTCTTCTCCTTTTTCACTACCAAAGGCTTAGAGAACAAAACCCTGAAAACCAAAGCGGCCAAGACCGCCCCAACAAGAGGGCAAAGCCAAAACACATAGAAGTGCTGCCACGTGTCATGTGTGTGGTCCACGAAGGCCCACCCAAAGGCATTGGCTGGGTTCATAGACGGCCCAGTGAAGCCCGAGCCCACAAACACAAGCCCATAAGTCACATTCGAGAGAAGCCAAACCTTGACAAGTGGGCTCTTGGGACCCCTCAGCACAACGACGAGGACCGAAATGCAAAAAGCCAAAGTCAAAGCCCCTTCCGCGAAAGCCCCTGTGTGCAAACCCACTTTCAGGGAAGGCCCTCGGAGCCTGGCCGTGAGCCGAGCCGGGACGAGGCCGAGGACGGCCTTGACGCCGGCGACTCCTCCGGCGGCCTGCGCCGGGAACCGCACGGCGGCGGATAGGAGAGAGCCGGCGGGGCTCTGGCCGGCGGCGAGGAAGGCGACGGAGGTGGTGGGGTTGAAGCTGGCCCCACCGAGGGCTCTGGCGATGAGAGTGAAGGCCAAAAGCAGAAGCGAAGCAGAGAAAGTGCTTGTGAAGAGGGCTAAAAGAGGGTTTGGTTGAATGCCCAGATGGGCTAAGAGGATATTAATGGAGATTCTCGAGACTGGCATAGAGAAGACCCATAGAGAGGTCAAGATCATGTCTGCCATGGCGTCCTTGATGATACCCATGATTTTTTTTTTTTTTTTTTGGGGTTTTGGTATCAATGAGCTAATCAGAATGGTCCCATGCGCATATATGCCATGCATTTTTGTGTGGTGGAATAATATATTGCATTGCCACGTTGGTCTTCACAAATTTTTTTTATTTTTTTTATTTGATTGAAAAATAAAAATTTAATTAAATGCACACATTTTTTTGTAGGTTTGGAGGAGGTTAGTGGTAGTTCGATTCGAGTACCACCAAGTAAAAGAAGTCATGTGCTTGAACCCTTTTTACCTATCAGTTCCCATATCTCATCTTACCTAACAAAAACTGCAATTAGCAAAGCAAAAGCTGTGTTTGGTGCATGGAAGTAGATTATATTTTCCTATAAATAATTACATATGAGATATGACATGGAAAACAATTTACCCATTTTGGTCATTTGTAGATGAGAGTATATTTAGTTCATTACTATTATTAATATAGGTCCATCGCTACAAATGTTCAAATGTATTAGCGTGTTAAATCAAGTAATATGACTCAAATAATATTTGCATTTTCCGTCATTTAATTTTAACATGTATATTTTTCGTAGTAAGACAAATAGTAATAACAATAATAATACGAATCTGGCATATAAGCTACGAATCAGATTTTGTTAGGAAGAAAGAAAGAAAACAAACAAAAAAAAAAAAAAAAAACAAAACAAAACACTCATACACATTACTATCGTCTTGTCACAGCTGACTAATGGTATCAAAGAAAGGAATAATTTTTTATTTGCACGTGGATCATTGTTTAACCCCACTTGTAACTGATGGAACACATCAAACAAAAATATTAGGTAATTTACATTATTTGTAATGAAAATGTTATTTCTAAATATATTTTTAGCAGGAGGTTTAGTTCCTTAGGTCTTTATTGATTTCGCCTAATACTTAAGCGTAACTGCTATTTTTCTTATGGTTAATTACTTCAAATCAATAGTAACCAATAAATGTTGGAAGTAATGTTATGTTATATTTCTTATAAATTTAACTAAAAAAATAAACTTTTGCGAATCTTAAGAAAATGGTGCGAATCTTTTGTGTGTTATTAATTAAAGTATTGATCTTAAGCAGTAATCACTAATATGGTGTAATAATATTATGAACGAGACAAGGAACAAAAATTTTGAGAAAATGAAAAAAAAATTCACCAAAATTGCAGGAAGGAGCTTAGTTGTGAAGTTCTTAACCCAAGTATCATGAAAATTGTCTAGTGTGGAATGTTTTTCCCATGCAAATTGCCAAGGACCACATTAATGTCTTGTTTGGGGTAAACATCCCAACTATTTTATTTTAAAATAGTTTGATTTTGTAAATTTTGATATGAAATAAATGGTTGAGATTTAAGGATATTGTAGGAAAGTTGAAAAAAAATAAAATGTAATGTTGTGAATGGTGTGGGCAAACAGGGGTAAGCCTTTGACTTATTAATCCAAATGTCATATTAGGAGTTAGAATGATATTTTCCCCTTTCTTTTTGAAGGAAAGGTCTATGCTAGGGCGGAAGCGTGAATTTCAAAAAATTTTATGCGATTCTAACCAATCATATTGTTATAAAAACGCACTGTCATATTGCGAATATAATATCATATCGTAAATTGAATACCTATTCAAAACAGAATATCATATTAAAATCGCGAATCAGCATAGACAAACAGATTTCATGTTCAACAAAAAATACAACCAATCTGATTTTATTTATCACATAAACTAAAACAGATTAGATAGAATAGGAATTCGAAATATACCTAGACGAATTGGTCTATAAACGAGTCCACCAAATTGTCCAAGCAATTCCAAACCTTTCCAAGGTCCTTGATTTGAAATTGGCTTATAGGAGTTGATCTTGATTGAATCGATACCACGATCTTCCGAACCGTTCTCCAAATCAACAGAGAAGAAAGTGTGGGCTTTTTATTCTTAGATCTCACAAGAACAAGAGGAAGAATATTTTTCTCTTGCTCTTAGGTTGGTGGGCGAATTTTTGTTTGTTTTTCTCTCTGGAGAAAACTTTCTGAAGCTAGGGTTTTCACTCTCTGAAAAAATCTTACGTTCTTTTTTTCTGAGAAAACCTATATAGCCTTTTTAAATCAGAATCTTGCAGGAAAGAGAAGTGGGCTATTTCTTAGTCCACTCCCCTCAATATTGGCGCATTTTAGGAGAGACTTTTTCTCTGAGAAAAAGTCTCTGCTAGCTATAATTATCTTTAGTTTAAAATTCAATTATTTTTGATAATTATCTCATAATTATCTTAATTGATTTAATAAAGATAATGTGTGATCTTTATAATTATCTACATGACTAAATCATGGGATAATACCAAAAGCAATTCACGCCTACATCATGTGGAATTAGTCAAATATGACTTTTTTCAATTCTGATTAAATAAGATAATTATTTAACAATTAAATAATTAAAACAAAAATAAAACTCTTTTATTCTTGCTATAAAATTCGTCCACTATAACTTGTGCAGGAAAAAATTATTTCCCACTTAAAGCAGATTTAAATTAATTCATTTATTATTTATTTAACACTTAAATAAATAATTGGAATTAATTTATTTTGTGAGACTATATAATTAATCGACATTAATTATATAAAATGCTTTTTGTTGGTGTAAAATTTAAACCAACGCCGTGATCCGTATCTCTAGTGTGTGATACGGCAATGAATAATGTGTAATTTTTGCAGGAAATAAAGACTCAAGGACTTTTTAAGTGGTTCGACCCTCCGACGGAGTAATAGTCTACGTCCACTGTGCTTTTGATATTTTTGAATGAGAGAGTTTTACAGAGTGAGTTTTCCCAACCCCTTCCCCTTCAACTTTCCCGCCTTTTATATCCATCCGGCAAGAGAGAGAGGGGGAAGTGCATTAAATGCGCCCCACCTAATCGCCCTTAAATCAAGGGATTAGGTGGCTTTATCTTAATCGACCATACCCTGCCCGAAAATCAGGGGGTTGGTTACTAACTAATCACTTCACGTCATTCACCGATGAGGCATCTACAGTGCCTGTCAGAGGTAGCCACCATCGGGAGCATCCGACTGTTGTTATCTGCGCTTCGTCCTTCGTCCGGGGTCCTCTCGCTTCGCGAAGAGTCCCCCGAACTTGGGGGATCTCCATCTTGCTGATCTCCCCCCGAGGGCCTAGCTGCGTGCCGAGGTATACCTTCGGGGTAGTGGTCGTCAGCATTTACCATGACGTGGCAATTCACTCGTCACGTGGAATTTCTCTCTGGAAGCTTCTTGCCTTCGGCGAAGGTTTCCTTGACGAGATATCCTCGGACGAAAATTAGCTAACAACATCTGCCCCCCAATTCCCGAGGACACGTGTCGTGTCCTCTGGGATTTCTTCCTGGGTACGATTCTCCACTGAAGAGCCGCGCCGTTTGAGTGACGGGCAGTTAATGCTCTGACACACTTTTCGGGGAGTATACATTTTTCGGTACGATTGTGTGACGTCAGGTAATTATTACCTCCAACCGAATCCTTTCAACCGTTAGATGGTGAAGGTAAGATTCTCATCTCACGGCCCAGGATTGGGCTCGAGGTTCGGAGGTGAAACGGTGCGAGTCGAAAGGACACGAGATGGAACGGCGCGAAGAGACTTCGCCCTTTTCACCCTCTTGGCCTATAAAGTCTTCCTCACTCCTCACCCTCCGAACTTTTGCTCCCTTCGCCATTTTTCCTCTGAAACTCACGAATCCGAGTTCATCGCACCTTACAAGTTTTCCGACTCTTTCTGCTCTTCTGCAACTCTGCGAAACCTCCTGAGTCTGAGAGCTTCGTCGACACTTCCGACCACTCAAGGTAACTCCTCTGACTCCGTAGAGCTTTTCTGTACTCTTCTCTGTCGTGTTCGTTTGGGATTTTATGGGGCGATTAACTGGACTTCCCGTCATTCTCAGACAGAAGATAACTATGTCTCACCCAACACCTCCGTCTCCCAGTGCCGGACTTGAGACCGGCTCTGCCGTGCCGCCGACAACGTCTCCACCACCGCCGCCTACCGCCGCACGAAGAGTAAGGAGGAAGGCGAAGAATGTCGCGGCCGCTACCGAGCCTTCCTCGACATCCGCCGAGGGAAGACCTAGCGTGTCTGGTGCCGCCGCGGCTTCCCAATCTGACGCCGATGGGGGCGGCCGACCTCCGCTGGCCCCTCGTGCCGACGCCACCCATCCTTCAGCGGCTCCGGCCGCCTACGCCACCGAAGACAAAGTCTCGAGATGCTCCGAGACAGATTTGGAGCACATCCGGGAGCAATTCCATCTCCCAGAGACTATTACCACGAGGGCCATGTCTGCGGAGGAGCGTTCATCACGCCCCCCACCCACGATGGTAGCCTTCAATAAGGCTATCATGAAACACGGGGCAAGGCTCCCGCTCCATTACCTGGTTCGCGGAGTCCTGGCGCATTGGGGTCTTGCTCCTAGCCAACTCAACCCCAACGCCTACAAGATCATGGCTGGGATGCACATCCTATGGAGGATGTGGTTCGCAGTGGACGTATCCGTGGACGAGGTGTGTTATCTCTACAAACCCTCGTCCAAGAAGTCCGAGGTAGGATACTTCTTCTTAGCACCGTGGGAGAAGAAGAAGATCCTGATGACGAACCTGTCTTCGTCCTGCGAGGGGTGGAAAGACAGGAACTTTTGGGTCGGGGGAGATTTCGACCCATGCGGCTCCGTTGAAGGAGCCCCAACTCTCCCGCGAGCGTACCGGGTCCCTGGTGAGTTTGGATTCTGGCTCTTTCATCTCCTTGTATCTTTCGCATGCAACCGTACTAACACGGGTGGTTGCGAACAGGTTCCTTCGTCCGTGCTTCTGTGACCGCAGTGCAAGAAGAACGGATTATCAGCGCCCTGGCCTCCCCTGACGAGGCCAGAGACGTTCGGGCCCTCGTGGTCGAGGACAACCTGATCTCCTACGGGTGGATCGGGACTTGCATGGAGCTGGATCCTGACCAGCTTCGCGGGCAGAAGTCGGGGTCCAAACAGACCAAGGCTTCTGCAGGGGTTAAACAGACCAAGGCCCTAGCGGAAGCTTCTGGGAGTATGCCCACTCCCGCCCCATCAGCCAGAAAGAGGGCGGCCGCTTCTTCAACGAAGTCTTCCGCCCCCAAGACCGCGGTTGTACCCCCTCTCCCCCCATCCGAAGAGGCCGAGAACGAAGAGGAGGTCTCGGAGACACCCGAGGAACCCCTAACGCGGAGGAAAAGATCGCGGACGGAGCCTGCCGCGGCTCCAGAGGTCAGGCCTCCGGCGGTTCCTCGAGACCCGGAGTCTGCTGGGACAACCCTCGGGGGTGTCCCGTTCGGCGAGGCGGCTCGCCAAGTGCTCTCAGATGCCGCGGACATCTTTAGAGAGCAGCCGCCTGCTCCTAGCCCGCCGACCAACTTGGCGCGGGATCCTCTACTAAGCGTGGAGGATTTCGTACTGGAGCCGGCCGATCCGTCTCCTTCAGGGGCGGCTCCAACTCCAGATCGGGCGACGCCGGCTGGGCCTTCGACCCAGTTCGCCCCGGGGACATGGCCCACAGTTCCCATCGAGATAGACGATGGTAAGCAACTTCTTTGCAAACATCTTTGTTTTAATGCCAAACAAGGGCTAACTATTGCTATTTGCAGACGAGCTTTTCGGGATGCTATGGTCGTCGCTTTCGGGGAACGTGCCCAGTCGACCGACCCCCCCCCCCCCCCCCCCCCCCCGCGAGTCTCCCATCGCGGATAAGGATAAGCGCTCGATAGAGGAAGCTACTCCTTCCGAGGCATCGTCTCCGGAGGAAGTTGAAGCACCACCTACGGCGGGCGCTTCTTCTCGAGTTCGGACCTTGCCATCTCCGGGGGAAGATCCCACCGAGATTCCTCGGAGTCCTCCCGCGGGGACTGATCCCGCCAGAGACCCGCTGGAGGACTTCGAGGTTCCCCCAGCCGGGGCTCCTTTTGGAGCGGGGTCGCCTGCCCCATCTGGGGGTTTCCCCTGGATGCCAGAGCTCGGGCCTATGTTAGATGAGCTCTGGTCGGAGGAGACCTTCAGGCAACTCTCTGAGAAGCCGCTCCAGGCCGGAAATCGCGAAGGCATGAGGCTGCTCGCGAAGGTAAACTCCGTTTACGTTTATATCCCCTTTTGCTTTGTCTTGTTACTGATCACAACTGTTGCAGGCATTCCTGGCGAACTTCACCTATTCCCGGAGGTCGGAGGCAATCTACGCCCAGGGACGGGATGCTCTACTCCAGGCTCGAGGCGAGAAGGAGAAGCTCGCGGCTCAGGTCCGCGGACTTTCGGCTGAGCTTCGCGAGCTCCGGGCTCAATCTGACATGTCCATCAGAATGACGGACCACGCTACCCGGAGCATGGTGAAGACGAGGGAAGAGCAGAAGTCCTTCAAGGTGGAGACCTCTAAGCTTCGGGAGGAGCTGGAGAGAGAGAGGGAGGCCCACGCAGAGACTAAAATCCGGTTCGAGCAGGAGCTCGCTCAGGCGAAGGCCCAGCAATCAGAGGCGTGGGAGACTCTGGCTGAGGAGCGCCGTGCTCGCGAAGAGAGCACTCTCTCCGAGAGGGCTGCCTTCGAGGAGGAAAGGGCCTTGAGAGGTGCGGTGGAGTCGCGGATCCAAGCCCTCGAGGGAGAGCTCAAAGGAGAGTGGGGGGACAAACGACGGATCGAGCACGAACTCAACGGGGTCAGAGCGCGAATACGCTCCGCGGTAGCTGATTTTAAGAACAGCCCCGCGTTCGAAAATATCATAGAGCTGAGACGACAAGAGTGGCTCGCCAACTTTCACCAGAGCGTGGGGTACCGGAACGAGATCGCGCAGGCTATGGTTATAGGTGCCAACCGAGCCTTGGACAGGCTCAGGACCATCCATCCCGAGTGGGACTTCGTCGAGGAGATCCGTCGCGAGTTTCCGCGCCCCCAACAGCAACCTCCGCAGCACCTGCCTCCGCCTTAAGCTTTTTTTTTTTTTTTTTTCTCAGGGTCCTTATATGGACGCCCGCCCTTTGTACAGTTTCTCTTGATTAATAAATGATTTAATTTCTCATTTTCATCGACTTAACTGATTAAATCCCTTCGGGATCTAATAGCTAACTCAGCTAACAGACCGTCCCTTCGGGATCCGATCAGTCAACTAAATCCCTTCGGGATTTTACTAATTCATTAAACGATAGTCCCTCCGGGGCTATACGCGATTAGTCTTGGTCCCTTCGGGACTACATACTCTCTCCGAGGGTATGTATAATGAGTGATCTCTTATTTCCCACGCTTTGGCCTACTTCGTCTGCCTCGGAATTCTTCCTTTGAGCGTACCTAGTTCTTCTATTTTCTTAGAAGAATAGAATGGTTCTAGGAATAAGTTAGTCTGACTTCCCAAGTTAGTCTCCGAACAGGTTTCCCTCTGCGAAGGAATAATCCTTACAAGATAAACCTTTGGGATAGGAAGTCTCAACGAGTACGGCCTGTGTGAGCCCTTCGGAACTCACATGTTCTAGCCCCACTTGCCTTCGAGGTTCCTATAGAGCGCATCTATTTTCTTTCTGGTACCCCGGATGCCCCCCGGCTTCTTGGGCGCTTAGCGGCCGAGAAGACGGTAGTGTTTTTAGGATTTATCCGCTCCGCGGTTCTATCCTTTATACACCGAGTTTATAGTCTACTCCGCAGACTTTTAATTGGACGCATTTGGAAATATAAAATATTTTTTCATTCATAAATAATTTACAAATACAAATGTGAGTAAAATTATAAGGAAATAGCAATACAAATTAAGAGAGCCTACTGATAATATTTCTTGAGATGCTCCGCATTCCAGGGAAGTCTCAACGGAATCCCGGCGAGATCCACGAGCCGGTAAGCTCCCGATCGCAAAACCTCGGTGATTTGATAAGGTCCTTCCCACGAGTATCCCAATGCCCCCGCGCCGGGCTCCTTGGTATTCTGGAAAACTTGTCTGAGGACAGTGTCCCCGACTTTGAACTTTCTTTCCTTTACCTTGGAGTCATAATACCTCGCCATACGTCGTTTCTGAGCCTCCATTCGGATCCTTGCGACTTCTCGCCGCTCCTCGATCATGTCTCGCTCCGCGGCAAGAAGTGCGTCATTGGCCGTTTCATCGAAATTTTCGTATCGGAACGAGGGGATTTTGACTTCCGCCGGAATCATCGCTTCTGCGCCATACGCCATAGAAAATGGGGTTTCTCCGGTGGCCGTGCGGGCGGTAGTGCGATAACTCCAGAGGACCAGGGGCAGCTCCGCTGCCCATCGTCCTTTGAGGGTGTCAAGTCGCCTTTTCAATGTGGTCTTAATGATCTTATTGACGGCTTCGACTTGCCCATTGCTCTGCGGGTGGTAAGGTGCGGAGAAATCTTTATTGATGCCGAACTGGTCGCAGAGGTCTCGCACAGCTTGGTTGTCGAACTGAAGAGCGTTGTCTGAGACCAAGGATTGAGGCACCCCGAACCTGTATATGAGATGTTCGCGAATGAACTTCGTCAGGTTCTTCTCGGTAATTGTAGCCAAAGGGATCGCTTCGGCCTACTTGGTAAAGTAGTCCACTGCTACCACAGCAAACTTGAGCCCTCCGGGCGCTGTAGGCAATGGCCCGATTATGTCGATCCCCCATTTGGCGAAAGGCCATGGGCAGAAGATGAAGGTGAGTCGCTCCGGGTGAGCTCGAATGAGCGCAGAGTATCTCTGGCACTTATCACATTTTTTCGCGTAATCAGAAGCGTCTCGCTTCATCGTGGGCCAGTAGAATCCCTGCAACAACGCCTTATGTCGATCCCACTTGGTAAAGTAGTCCACTGCTACCACAGCAAACTTGAGCCCTCCGGGCGCTGTAGGCAATGGCCCGATTATGTCGATCCCCCATTTGGCGAAAGGCCATGGGCAGAAGATGAAGGTGAGTCGCTCCGGGTGAGCTCGAATGAGCGCAGAGTATCTCTGGCACTTATCACATTTTTTCGCGTACTCAGAAGCGTCTCGCTTCATCGTGGGCCAGTAGAATCCCTGCAACAATGCCTTATGCGCGAGTGATTGTCCACCCGAGTGGTTTCCACAGACTCCGTCGTGGATTTCATTAAGCACTCGCTTGGCTTCCTCGTTGTTGAGGCAACGCAGCAACGGGGTCGAGACTCCTCTCTTGTACAGCTTGTTGTTGAGCAACAAGTAATGCTCGGCGTGATATTTGATTTTTCGCGCCAAGTTTCGGTCTTCGGGTAGCTTATCATCTTTCAGGTATACAACAATATCATCCATCCACGAAGGTTGAGAGTCGACCGCCTTCACTGCATTCTGCTTGGTGATACTGGGCTCTGCCACTATTTCGACCGGGACCAAGCGTAGGAGCTCCGCATCTCGGCTAGTAGCCAATTTCGCCAGGGCGTCGGCGTTCGCGTTATCTTCTCGGTCGATGTGCTTCACTTCGTACCTGGGGAAGTTCTGAAGTTCGGACTTGACCTTTTCGAGGTACGCGGCCATTCTATCATCACGGGCTTGGAACTCGCCCAGAACTTGAGAGACTACCAGCTTTGAGTCGCTATAAATTACAAGCGAGTCTACTTGGAGTTCTCTGGCGAGCCTTAGACCAGCGAGAAAGGCTTCATACTCGGCCTCGTTGTTCGATGCCCTGAACGCGAATCGTAGGGCGCTGCTGATTCGATGATTCTCGGGGCTGATAAGCATGAGCCCGGCCCCCGAACCATTCTCGTTCGACGACCCATCTACGTAAAGTTTCCACTTCGGGGGTTCGCTCAGACCATCTCGATCCTCCTCCGAAGGAAACGTGAACTCGGCGATAAAGTCGGCAAGTGCCTGTCCTTTGATCGCTGTCCGCGGCTGGTACTGGATGTCGAACTGAGTCAACTCGACCGCCCACTTGACAAGTCTGCCCGAGGCCTCCGGCCTGCGCAGGACCTGCTTCATCGGGTGATTAGTGAAAACTATCACCGGGTGAGCCAGAAAGTAGTGGCGAAGCTTTCTGGTAGAGACGACGAGGGCTAATGCTAATCGCTCTAGCTCTGGATATCTCAACTCGGCATCGAGGAGGCGTTTACTGACGTAGTACACGGGCACCTGTACTCCAGCAGCCTCTTTGACTAGTACTGAACTGACCGCGTGCTGAGATACCGCGAGGTAAGTGAAAAGCTTTTCTTCCGCCAATGGCTTCGCCAGAACGGGAGTATGACCGAGGTAAGCTTTGAGCTCTTCGAACGCTTGCTCACACTCGTCGGTCCATGCAAACTCTTTACTGCCGCGGAGAGCATTGAAGAAGGGAAGGCATTTATCAGTTGACCGAGATACAAACCTGTTGAGGGCTGCAATGCATCCGGTAAGCTTCTGGACTTCTTTTCCTCTCCGAGGAGCCCTCATGTCGATAATAGCTTGGATCTTCTCAAGATTAGCTTCTATTCCTCGCTGACTCACCATGAACCCCAAAAACTTGCCCGCTCTAACAGCAAAAGTGCACTTGTTTGGGTTGAGCATCATGTTGGTCTTCCTGAGGACGGAGAAAGTCTGATCCAGGTGCTCGACGTGGTCTTATGCTTTCGCGCTTTTGACTAACATGTCATCAATATAGACCTCCATCGAGACTCCCAGCAACTCCGCAAAGATCTTATTCACCAGCCTCTGATAAGTTGCACCCGCGTTCTTAAGGCCAAAAGGCATGACTTTGTAGCAGTACAACCCTCGATCAGTAATAAAAGCCGTGTGCTCTTCGTCACGGTGATACATAGGGATTTGGTTGTAGCCAGAATATGCATCCATGAAGCTAAGGAGCTCATGGCCCGCGGTGGCGTCAACCATCTGATCAATTCGGGGTACTGGGAAGCTGTCCTTCGGACAGGCTTCGTTGAGGTTGGTGAAGTCAATACAGCATCTCCACCGGCCATCCGGCTTAGGAACCAGCACCGGATTAGAGACCCATTCCGGGTATTTCGCTTTGCGAATAAACCCGGCCCCGATGAGCCTATCAACTTCATCCTTAAGAGCTTGGGCTCTTTCGGGATTGAGAGGTCTTCTTTTCTGCCGACGGGCCGCGTGCCGAGGATCTATGTTGAGACGGTGGCACATCACGTCCGGGTCTACACCCTTCATATCGCTATGGCTCCATGCAAACACGTCTCGGTTCCTTCGTAGACAAGCAATGATGGCCTTGCGTACTTCGGGGCTTAACGAAGTCCCGATTTTGACTTTTCGTGCGGTGCCAAGGTCGTCTATGTCTACTTCTTCGGTGTCCTCGGCTGGGCCCGCTAATTGCTATGGGGTCGGGAGCCGAGGGTCCAGCTCACTTCGACCCTCGGACATGCCGATAGTTAAGGTCGCCTCACCCAAAGCAGCTTCTTCGGCCGTGCGCTTCCCCTTTGGGTCGGCGGGGGTCGTTCTAATGCTCGTTGTGTAACACATCCGAGCCTCATACTGATTGCCCCGGATCACCCCGACACCACCAAGAGTGGGGAATTTGAGGCAGAGATGGTAGATGGAGGTGACCGCTTTCATCGCCACCAGTGTAGGACGTCCAAGAATGGCGTTGTAAGAGGAATTGCCCTTAACCACCATGAAATTCGAGATGGTGGTTGATCTCGTCGGCTCCTCGCCGAATGAGACGGCTAACTCTATACTTCCCTCCGGGAAGATAGAATCTCCTGTAAAGCCGTGTAGCGGGCTGGCGACAGCTCGCAAGCTTCGAGGGCTGATCCTCATTTTTTCGAGGACATCCAAATAAAGGATATCCACCGAGCTGCCGTCGTCCACCAGACACCGGTGGACGAGATGATTTCCGATCATCGCAGAGATGACAAGCGGATCGTGGTGTGGAAAACGGACGCCTTCGGCATCCGCGTCCGAGAATGTGAGCGTGCTCGCGCTCTTCTGGGGGGGCTGTGGAGATCTCCGCGACACATGGAACACTCCTCCGGAGAGTTCCTGTCGCGCTTCTCGGGCGTAACCCTTCATGGACCGCTGGGAGTGCCCCCCAGGATAAGGGCCTCCCGCGATCGTCCGGATTTCACCGTCGATCTCCCGGTTGTGCTGGTTTCGGTTATTGGGATTCGTCTCTTTGCGATATCCCTCAAGTTTTCCTCGGCGGATGAGATATTCTATCTCATCCTTCAGGTCGAAGCAGGTCGCGGTCGTATGCCCGGCCGCGTTGTGGAACAAGCAGAACTTGTCCTTGTGCTTTTCCGGCACCTTCCCCTTCAAAGGTGCAGGAGGTCGAAAGTCAACCTCGCTCCGCGAGTTGACAAAAATTTCTTCGATAGAGGCCGTTAGCTCCTGGTATTTTTCATACCTCGGCCTGCGAGAGCGAACTGCGCCGGACCCTGATGAGAGATCGGAATCACGAGGTCGTTTCTCGTCGCGAGGTTGTCGATTATGGCCCGTTGAGGCTTCGACCGGCCTCTTATCTTTTCGGCGGTCCCCTTCGGGGTTGCCGCGGGGGGTCTTCGCAGAGCCGGACTTCTTCGAAGTCGCTGATTCCGCGTTGATATAGTTCCGCGCCCGCCCCAAGAAGTCAGCATACACCCTCGGGGGTTTTTTGCTGATAGAAAAGGCAAAGGGGGTGTCCTCGCGAACCGCCGAACTCGCGGCCAGGAGTAGGGCATCGTCAGACAGATGCCCCACCTCTACTGTGGCCTTGGTGAAACGTTGTAGCCAAGCTTGGAGACTTTCGTTCTCTCCTTGCTTGACCCGGGAGAGGTATGCCGGGTTCCTGAGGTGTCTACGACCCCCCAAGAACTGGGCTGCGAACCTCGTCCTCAAGTCTTGCCAACTTCCGATCGAGTTGGTCGGGAGCCGATACCACCATCGGCGGGCTTCTCCCGATAGCGTAGTGTCAAAGAGCTTACACCAGATGGCTTCCGGATAGCCATAAGCGCGCGCCCACGAAGAATAAACCCCTAAATGGTCGGAGGGGTCTCCGCTTCCGTCAAACAGGCTTACCTTCGGCAGCCTGAGACGGTCGGGAACGGGAGTTGCCAAGAGAGCTTCCGTGAGGGGGGTGAAGTCTCCATCCAGGATTCCATCGCGGGATGGTTCACCAAGAATCCCGCGAATGCGCTCTATCTCCGCGGGTGAAAATTCCTGGGATACCTCGGTCTGACGACTAGTATCAGTGTTGACCGACTCCTCGCAGAGGCGCTCCCTCACCGGGAACCGCACATCTTCGGGGATGGCCCCAGTGCGCGCCGGGGCTCTCTTGGTAGAGTCCCGCTGAAAAGGGCCTAACCTGGCAAACACCGAACCAGGCTGAGCTGGCGTTACGCCTTCAGCCACGGGTCTAGATGGTTCCACCGGGTTGGCCGGCAGCTGCTGTCCTCCAGGATAGGCGGTGGACTTCTAAGCTGGCACAGTCCTACGCCGGCGGGAATGAAGAGCTTCGTGCGCAAGGTCGCACTCCGACGAGCCCTCTTCAGGCGTCGTGTCAACGTCGCCTGCGTTCCGGAGGTTATTAGCAGCTTCGTCGGCCTTTCGCCGTGCTCGGAGCACACTTGCGTGCTCGGCGTCCGTCAGAAGCGGAGGAGGACTTTGGTTCTGAACCAGAGTCTCCATCAATCCGTTCATTCTCGCCATGGATTCCTCCATGCGCCGGATTCTGTCCTCGAGCGCTTCTTGCTCGGCAGTCAAAGGACTTTTACCGCTACTTCTCAAGGTGGGCCCCATTTGATCTCCGATCAGATAGTGCGATGAGAAATAGAGAAGGCAGGAAGAATCTTTCAACAAAGACGGCGGGGGCCCTCCTTCTAGCGCCAAGATGTTGGTGTAAAATTTAAACCAACGCCGTGATCCGTATCTCTAGTGTGTGATACGGCAATGAATAATGTGTAATTTTTGCAGGAAATAAAGACTCAAGGACTTTTAAAGTGGTTCGACCCTCCGACGGAGTAATAGTCTACGTCCACTGTGCTTTTGATATTTTTGAATGAGAGAGTTTTACAAAGTGAGTTTTCCCAACCCCTTCCCCTACAACTTTTCCGCCTTTTATATCCATCCGGCAAGAGAGAGAGGGGGAAGTGCATTAAATGCGCCCCACCTAATCGCCCTTAAATCAAGGGATTAGGTGGCTTTATCTTAATCGACCATACCCTGCCCGAAAATCAGGGGGTTGGTTACTAACTAATCACTTCACGTCATTCACCGATGAGGCATCTACAGTGCCTGTCAGAGGTAGCCACCATCGGGAGCATCCGACTGTTGTTATCTGCGCTTCGTCCTTCGTCCGGGGTCCTCTCGCTTCGCGAAGAGTCCCCCGAACTTGGGGGATCTCCATCTTGCTGATCTCCCCCCGAGGGCCTAGCTGCGTGCCGAGGTATACCTTCGGGGTAGTGGTCGTCAGCATTTACCATGACGTGGCAATTCACTCGTCACGGGGAATTTCTCTCTGGAAGCTTCTTGCCTTCGGCGAAGGTTTCCTTGACGAGATATCCTCGGACGAAAATTAGCTAACAACAATTTTCTCTGTTGATTTTTACGGAGCCGGTCCGGGGACCATGGACACAATATTTCGAGCTCCAATAAATTTAGAAAATTGACTAAAACTCTTTAGTCAAAATTCCAATTTATTAATACCGAGGTTATTCCACTAAAAATCCGAAATTGCACTCTCGAAATTATCGTAATAATTTACTCGATGAGTAGTCCACTGATATAGTCATTACATGAGATTTAACCCTCCAGATTGGTTCACGTCCCGAGTAGGTGAAATTATCGTTATACCCCTTGGGTCGTTTCTTGTTCCTTAAGTACCATCGTTTTACTAGTGACGATTCATTTACTATCGTAAATGTGCGCGCAATCGTTCAATTCCAGAAACGACACTTTAAGGGAACCAATATTAACTCCCGTTATGATTGGAAGCTGGATTCCATGTCTGTGAATACCCCATTCCCCAACGATCCCGTTCCGAGTTCCCAAAATGCAAGTATTCGTTTCCATTGCGATAATGGCACTTAACGAACAAATCAAAGAATCCGTAAACGTGACCAAGGAGTCTGTGGCCACTCAGGATTGAGATCAATTCTCATATGACCATCTTTTGACATTGTCACGAGTATAGTAACGGTTTTTAAACGATACTTCGTGACTAGTCGGTCCGAGTCGTGTATAGTCTAACTATACAGAACGCTCCCACTGAATGTCACTACACTAACAGTGTTCCACGTATGTGATTTCGGATCAAGCTATCCAATTTTGATCAATCACCGACCAATGATTTAAATATGTTAACTATACAATTCGATATTTCATAAGACACTTATAAATATCAAAATTTAGTTTCATAACACATTATGGATATTAATGAATATTTATGTAAAATGATATTCCAAACAAAATAATAAAAATGTCTACTTATTTTATTAATCAGCAAATAATATTACAAAATAATATTACAAACACCTACTTTCTAGGGCAACATTCCAACACTTCTTCCCCTATCTTGCCGACCACTTCCTCTCTCCCTCTCTCTCTCCAAATCCAATAAGCGAAAACCTTTAGACAAAACACCAAGTAAAATGGAACCATATGTCTTAGTTATTTACATATTTGCATAAAAGCGAGACAACGCTAACTCACTAGGGGAATTGTTCAAACACCTAGAGGTTGGTACTCTATCCTTTTACCACTTTGGTTCCTTGAGAAAAGTATGATCATGTGGTTATATGTGCTATGCATATGTTTAAATAAATATGTTGGGAAGAAAAATGTTGTCAATATTAACATGTTAACTTCTTGTTATTCTTGTGTTAACGTTATCATTTTTGTATGCATGTGGTTAATGTTTGATCTTCGACAACAAGAGATTACCATTGAGCATGTACCAACTCAGGGCCAAATTTTGCAGCCACATAAACAAAGCTAGAGGCCAAAAAAGGTGTGCCGATGATGACGCTGGCTTTGGCTCTCTAATACTTGAGTCCGTAAAATGAACGAGGGTACATTTAGGAAAATTTGTAAATTAGAGAAAACCTTAACAATTGTCGCTTATTTATAATACTCAGCCGTTATATTTACTTTCTGACAAGATCGTTTATTTTAGGAATTATCTCAATGTGAGAATATTTTATTATCTTTTGTAAATATCTCTTATAAATTTAAATGAATATTCCTTATATATTTGAATTGATACTTGCTTCTTTTAAATATGTCAACTCGAGTACTTACCCTTATTTTTTGGGAATATTCTCGTATTAAGTACGCCGTTATGAGGAAAGAATAAAAGATCTCTAATTTTTTTTTTTTGTAATTGTAGCCTTCGTCCCCTAAGGACCTTTTAGGGCCTCAGGTTTCATTGACCTCAAGTACCAATTAGCTCCTCGAGCCCGAATAACCTTCCTAAAATTACCCAAGTTTTGGCTTTAAGTTTGTAGTTTTGGCTTTAACGGGATTAGTTCCTGAAATCTCTATTTTAATGCATGTAATTATTACGATCTTTTTATCGGTACAGACAGATAAACGTACTCTACAGCTATTATTGTTGAAGAATATTATGATCTGCATTACGAATTTGTCACGCACTAATGAGATCAGATTAGAGCGAGACTAAGAAGAGTAGAGCCTAGTAGAAAAGCGTATAGCGAGCCCGAGAAGCGAACAGAGTAGGGTTGAGTAGAGAAGTGTAGAGTGAGTCCAAACAGAATAGGGCCGAGTAGAACAAGCCCAAGCAGGCCAAGATGACACCTCTAATATTTATGGTAGTCCCTGCACATGCATATCAGGTATGGTTGGGCCTTGTGGCATCCTTACCTGTACCTAAAAACTTTATGTGTCGTAACAACGCACCGATAAGTGCAAACAGGAGGTTGCTCATCCACGAACTCTGAGAACTTGCAAGCAGGACGACGCAACAGAGAGTGCGAGCGGGTACGATGACTTTAAAGACGCCACATATCGGTAAAGGCTGGATCGGACTGACTCGCCCGAGAGGCACGAGCATGAGAAAGATCCAACTTTCCATCTGCTCATACTTGCGATATTTGAGCATCAATATTTGATGGTAGAATGAGGGCACTCGTGAATACTTAAAGGAGAAGTTGGAAAACCTTAAAAGAGTATTGGTCGATAAAATGCTGAAAGTGCTTTGGGTGTCCTACACCATTAATAAGACAGCTACATGTGAGACACTATTATCCCTCTGTTATGGCACTGAGACGGTGATTCTCGCTGAGGTTGGCCTCCTAAGTTGTCTCGTCGAGAATTTCAATGATGCGTCTCATCACGAACGCTTGTGCAAAAGTCTTGACTTGATCGATGAAAATAAGGAGCAAGTTTTAAGCCGAATCATCACCCACAATTGAGTTGTGGGCTCGATATCACAACTCAAAGATGTAGGATAAAAGTTTGAAGTTGGAGATTTAGTATTGAAGAAGATTTTGATTGGCAATGGTGTCTTTGTGCCGAACTTAGAGGGGCCCTATGTCGTGACATGATTCGTTTGCCTGGGTACTTTTCGCCACAGCAACGAGGAAGAAATACCGCTACCATGCCCTTAGAATGCCAATCACCTGAAAAAGTTATATTCGCAGGCGCAAGAAGCTGATAATGTAAGCACATTTATTTTTACTTTTCCAAGAAACGCAACACATGAGCACTTTAAGTTTTTTAGCTTACGTACATTCTTATTTGGCAATGAAAGACTTGAGTCTATGGGTGCCTTTTTGCACATAACTGTTCAAAAGATTGCAACATACTCCACTTTGGCTGCATTGGGACTTATGTCCCTCCAGTTATAGCCGATCAAGCATGACTTGACCAAAGTCAAATGGTTGCCAAAGGCTACGGCCTGTCGTATTAGGTCACCTCAAGACTTAGGTCTCATAAGCTATGGCCGACCGGGCATGTCCTGATCAAGGTCAAATGGTTACCAAAGGCTAAAGTCTGCCAAATTTAGTTCGCCTCGGGACTTAGGTCTCATTATGACTTGCACCTCGAAAATGTTCAAAACTCAGGCCCGGGGGCAAGTGACCGGGTAAGAACGAGTGAAAAAAGATAATAACGTATGCAAAGAACAAGTAGTAAAGGTAGAGAAAGAAAATAACATATAAATGAGAATAAAACATCATATCATTGTCAATATAGATAGATAAGAGGCGTGTCTCACACAAAGTCCCGCGAGCTATGCCAAATCAAAATAAAGTAAGATCATAAATACTAGGTGTGATTCACACACAATCATGTCAGCTATGCCAACTCAAAATAAAGACTAATAAAATAATAGGTGTACGTTACACGTGATTGTGAGCTACACCAAAATAAAAAGTCCAATAAAAAGACTGAGAGCTTGGACCTCCGACTCTTGCTTGGCACAAGCTAGTATATAAATGTACGAATAAGAACCTATAAGCATATATAATCTTTAAGTGTATGAATGACATACATATTTTTAATTTATATATATATATATATGGATATACGTCATGGAAAAGGAAATAAAGTAAAATAAATTTGATAATTAAATAGGTATTTTTGGAGCTAGAAAAAATTGCAGGAAGAGGGAGGCATTGGTTCGAATTTTCACGTGGCAGGAGTTGATTCGCAGGTTGGAATGGCAATGGCGATATGGCACAACACACAGAGAGGCTAATGAGCTGCTAGTGGGGGGAATATGTGCTTGTGGGCCTGTTGGAGAGAATGGAAGAAAACAATTATGGTTAAACATGGGTTGTGTTTAAGGTTGGACCCACCGCTTCTCATTTGCAGTTCGTTGATGACTTAGAAGTGAATCTCACGTTGATTTATTGGCCAGAGAGATATTTGTGCTCATGTTATAAACAAGTGAACATGGGCCCGCTCTTAGAAGCTTGGTGTGGATTGTTGTTGGAGTTTAAGCTTTATTTTGATGTGGGCTATGTGGTATGGTGTCTTTAGGGCTTTGGATTTTAATCTCGACTTTTGTTCATTTCCCTTAAAATTTGGCCCACAAGTTATTTTTTAAAAGAGAAATTACAAAACAATGTCATTCTTAGTTCTACTTAATAATATATCCCGCAAGTGATGTGTTTTTTTTGTTTCAACTATATATTTATAGTGTAAATTTTAGGACATAAATTAAAAATACAACACACATGAGGCATAAAAGAGGGACATTCCTCAAAATCCGCCTTTCTAAAATGAAATTAATAAGAAAAATGCTAATAAAATTACATGAACTAAAATAAATAATTTATAATAAGAAATAATAATCAATTGAAATATTCATATTTAGTTGCGATAATTGTAATAAATAATCATATTTAAGCACAAATAAAAATACTCTTTCGTGAACTTATCAAGTGCCATCTCTTGTGCGAGTTTGGTGATTTCTTAGCAAGAGGCTATTGTGATTTACACCTTTTGGTCAATAAAAGGTATACTTTTGATCAACGTTTTCATTAAATAGAAAATGTATAGTCATTTTTTTTAACTACATGATACTGTGATTTTACATTCATACCCTTAATTCTTTATGGGTTAATTGCTAATTTCTTAATTTTTTGAAACGCACGACATTTTTTAAAACTATCGATAAAAAATTGACCAAATACCAAAAATACCATAATTTTATATGTTTAAAAAAAATCAAAAAATAATTTTGGTAATTCAAAAAATAAAATAGAAAATCGTGATATTTGAATAAATAAAGGAAGTAATTGAGTAAATATCTAGTTACTGAATAAGAAAAGTTTCGATTAATTACAAAAATAATCATTTTCTTAACCATATGATGATGTATTTTTACATTTATGTCCTTAGTTCTCTTTTGTATTAGTGACTTGTAACTTAAATTTTGAAAAAAATTGGCCATTATTTTAAAATATAAATAAAAAAAATGAAATTTTAAGAAAATAGCCACTGTTTACAAAATAATTTTAAAAAATAGCCACAATTTCAAAAAATTTAAAAATTCGTCCTTTCAGAAATTTCTAACATGTGTCAGAAATTTCTTACAATAATTTTTATGTGTAATTTTGTTATTGTCAGAAATTTCTTAAATTGTGTTATGGCTAGTTTTTAAATTTTTTGAAACTGTGGCTATTTTTTAAAAACACACAGTTCAAAATGGCACCTGACTGACCCTAAGAAAAATAGTCAAATATCAAATAGACCCTAAATAGAGAAGGTGGTTGAATAATCAGATTATCCATCGTACATTTTATTTTCTTGAAATGAAATGTTAATTACTACATAAGCAAAAATTAGATAGAACTTTTTGGTCCGGGGTCTCGTTTAATGACATCTTGATAGACATACACTAGAATTAGATTTGAATTATATTTTGACAAGTAAAAAAGAAAAAACAATTGGCCCTTTCTTTCTGTATAAAAAAAACTGATAAATCTTCTGAATTTCAACACTTTCTGAACAAATAAAAGAAATCATAAAAAAAAAAAAGTGTATATTGTGAATAACTTAAAATTTAATTTGGGACAGAAAATCTCTGAGTTTTGACTACTTGTTCGAACTTCGAAGCTTGAGCAGTGAGATTTGTTCCCCATTGCTTGATTAATAATAATGGGCAATGCTTCCATGTTTCACAGGTTTTTTGGAAATCAATTGTCCAGCAACTCAAGGCCCAGAATAAGGCAAGTTTTGTGCTCAGCGTAGGCAATAGCACACCTAATCACTTTAGAGTTTGAAAACCATTGGTACCACTAGTGGAGAAAAAATATAAAGAATTGAATAGCTAATAAAAAATTTATCCTGTGTGGGCAAGTGTACGTAATAGGAGGAAGTGCTATAAAACCAGTGGCCACGATGCTTACTTTCAGAAACTAATGACTGATCAGCTCCGAATTCAATAACCCCTAATTAGAAAACAGTCAAACACTGTTGATTAGTAGATCTGATCACTGGCACCAAATAATGTCCCTAATATAACAGACAGCTAACAACTTGCTAAAGGGAACTAGGGTTTTCTCCCAGTGGAGGCACATTAATTTAAAGAAAAGAATTTTAATAAGTGGGAGTTTGTCTATAAATTTATTCAATTTTTTGTCAAATTTAAAAAATTTACTTTTTATAAGGTGAAACTCATAATCTTTTAAAAGTTTATGGTATAAAATTTAGTTTTCAAACTTTTGAGTATGAGCATATTTTAAATTTTAAATTTTATTGGATAATATTTATAATTTTTTAAAAAAATTACAGTACGAAATTTAATTTTAAAAAATTTAAGTGTAGGCGATTGCCCCACTCGCCACCACCTATCTCATCCATTGACTTGCTTGATATGATTAAGATTCAAGAAGACCGATTTTGGCTAACGCGGTCAAGCTCCTCTCGTCCACATCGATCAGTTAATTCATTCACAATTTTTTTTTTCCTTTTTACACATAATAACTCGATTTTGTTTATTAGATATTTTATAAAATTAGTTGAATGTTGTATTTATCTTTCATAAATATCAATAAATCAAAGTCTTTTGGATAAATAACCACGTTTTCATAATTATAACTAATTATTGTAATTCTTATAAAAAAATTTGTAGTTTTCACTGACCATAATTATAATTAATACTTTATTTTATTATTAAATTATTAAGTCAATAATCACTTTTTGAATAATATCTTAAGAAACTAGTCAATATTTTTATTAATTAAGCATAATCATTTTTTTAACCATATGATGTCGCGATTTTACCTATGTGTCTCTAATTCTTAATGAAATAATTACTAATTTCTTAATTTTTGTAAACGTTGTCATTTCTTTGAAAAAAAAAAAAAAACAAATATCCAATTGACCCTTTATTTTGTTAAATTTTAAAATCAACTATTTATTTACATTTTTTAATAATTTTATTGCAATGCATTGACTATTGATACATAATATCGCTAAACATATTTGTAATTGGGAAAGAAAAATAAAAAGAGCTCTTAAGGTTGAATCTCATATTATAAGTCCTCCTAAATACAAGTAGAGGTCTAAGATTCGACTCTTAGGGAGGAATAAGCGGAGGATAGGTTGGATTCACGAAAATTAGTAGTAATCTCATGTTTGTGGATGGATCGTTATTTTATTCATTTTTAACATGTAATTACTCTTAAATTTATGTCAAAATACTTTGATATAGCTCTTGCATTATTTTGTGTCAAAATTACATGAAGGTTTATTGTACTTTTGTATAGCTCTTGAATATCAAATCAAATATCTTCGAAAGAGCTTTTCAACGGCATATCATATGCGTGATTCAACCAAGTAACAAAGGAGATATGGCATTTAGAAAATCCATGCGTGCAAAATATATACCGCAATTGGGGCACTGAGACGCTACTCCCGACCCTGACCCTAATCGTAGTGTTGTGGCACCAAAAAGTAGTACCGCGGTGCTACTTCAAGAAAATGGGTCATACAGTTGCAAAAAGAGCCTAAAAATCCTAATTTTTATGACATTAACTCTAAAACTAAAGAAACACTTAGCACTATAGAAAAGAGATTTCGAGCATCTAGGAGAGCAATTAGATCTGTTCTTGGAGTCTTCTCAAGGCTTGAGACCTCTATTTCTTCTCCAGATTTTTCTTCTTCTAATATTGTTATTTGACATTGCTAGATTGTATGTGGTTAAACTTTTTATCTTTTAGAGTTTAGATAGATCTTGATTATTGATTGTCATCCAAAGTTTAGTGTGTTTAGTTCAAAGTTCATCATTATTCGTTTCTTCAATTCATGTGTAATTTTATCAATGTGCTTGTCAATGATCTACGAATTTATTGTTACTTGATTGATTGTACCTAGATGAGAGAGGAACATTTGATCGGTCGAGAACTGGATAGAATAATTTAGATTGGTGTAAGATCGAGAGATACGAATGCATAGGTAGCCAAGATAATTTGAGTTGCCAAATCAAGATGTAGAATTCTCTTATTATCTTTAGAGTAGAACTTAACAAAGGTAATGTTAACGGGTTGTATATAAATATAGGCTTAAAACACTTGCACTTCCTGTATGCGGCACTCGAGAATGGGTATATGGATACTTATTACTCTAGGTTAGCGGCGAAGTTGATAAATTATGATTAACGCACACTAATATGACGAAATACAATCTTAATTTAATGAAATCAAACCTAACATCACAATCTTAATTGAATGAAATCAAACCTAACATCGTTGTTCTTATTGATTTTTGTTTTAATTTTGTTACTTCTTATCTTTATTTGTTGGACTTTAGAATTTCAATTTAGTTCATTTTGATTTCTCACAACATTCGAATTTGATCACGTAGATAAAATAGGGTATTGAATCGCAACAGTTAGTTTAATTATTGACTTCAATCCTCGTGGCACGATATTTGTCTTCGAACTACTTTACTACTTTAGCGATTTGTGCACTTCCAAATATAGTACTAAATTTTGCAACACTTGTGATATGTATAAGATTGGATTAAAAAAATTTGGGTCCACCACTATAATCTTGTATTCATAAGATAACTTATCCTACCCAAAATAGTTTATTAAGTATAATCCAATCCACTTTATATATATTACTAATTTGAAGCCCCTATCACTGTAGCCGCTACAGTAACTCGTAAAAGTACAAAATTGTCCTGCAATTAATTTAAAGCATTTGGTGGGAGGGTTATTTTGGGTTTTGTGCACGTTTGTGTGTTACTAGAACTCCATTAAAGAAATCAAGTGCTTCACGTATCTACAGACAAGATTAAAATATAAAAATAATTCAAAAAGCCTTCTCCCAGCTACTTTTTGATGGTTGTAAAAATATATATTTAGTCATATATGCTATAATTTCCTTAAAGTAGTTTCGAATTAATATTAATGTCAAATTTCTTTCTGTGTTACCAAAATTTTAAAACAAAATAATGTGGTAGAACATTTATAAATTTTGCAATGCTTAAATTATGTTCAATGTTAATGCTAATTTCAAAACTTAGATACTAAAAGTGTAATGCCCGCTTCTTGGTAATTTAAATTTACCAATTTTATGAGTTTATTTATGATTGAGTTACTTTATTATATGACATGATTATATTATTTTTCATGAGTATGTAATTGTCTAATTTGCTTGATTTGAGTATTTTGACAGGTGAAGGTGCGACGATAATCGACTATGCTCGACAATTAAGATTTTTGAATAAAAGAGTTAAATATGATGTTTTATGATTTATATGAGTAGATATTTTCACGAGCTTTTCAACGAGCTAAAGAACGTTAAAAATAGAGTCCCGAGTCAAAAGCTATGACCCCGAGAGCATTTTTAAATACTCGTTTGGGCCCGAAAATGAGTTTCGAGCCCAATTTCAGCCCAAACCCCTTTCCATCCGAGAATTCAAGCCTCTATAGTCTATTTTCAAATTTTAAATATTTTACGTTACAATCACCAACCTATTCCATTTCTTCTTATTCTTTAAAAAAAAAAATAGACAAGATACTTCCTCTCTACTTTCCTTCTCCGGCAAGATTCCGACGAGACTCCGGCGACTCTAAGTCATCAAACACCTTCTCTTGAGTCTAGGTAAACATATGTTCAAGATTTATGAGCTTGATTTGTAGTTTGATAAGAGTTAAACTCGATTAGGGATTTTGAGTCAAAAATTTGAGGATTTTGTGTTCTTGATAGATTTTGATCAAATTTATTGAGGGTTTTGCTTGTTGTGAGGATTAGAAACATGTTTTTATGATTTTATGATGTTGAAAAAGGATTTATACAAGTTTTGAGTTTAGTTTAAAAGTTAAACTAAGATTTGTTGAATGTTATATTTTTCTCAGCGACCTATCTGTATTCTTTTAATTACTGGGAATAATTGGTAGCGAATTTGACAAAACTGTTTTAGGTGCTTAAAATAGACATGTTAACGGTCGTTTAGCAAGTAGAATCACTTAAAAAGCTTACTTCTAGAGTGAGTTATGAATTTTTAAAGTTGAACACAGAATCTGTCAGTTTTTCCGAAAAACGATTCTGATCTGTCTGATTTCGGGCCTGTTTTAGGACTCTCTATATTTTCAAAATATGTCATATAATAGTGAAAAAGATACGTTTTTCTGTCCGTTTCGATTTGCCGCAAGTTTCGTAATTTTTGGAGTCTTGTAGAATAAATTATGAATTTTCTAAGCAGCGTCGTCAGTTCTGAAATTTTGAGTCTATGGTTTCGAAATCGCAGCGAGCATAGCGGGATTATCTCGGCACCGGTCACCTAACCTCGACGACTTTTCTTTGCACATGGATCGAGGTAAGTACACTCTCACCTGCACATGTTAGTTCAAAATGAGAAAAACCGAGAATGATGAGATATTTGAATAACTTTATCTATGAGTGTGATTATTGTGATGATTGAGAATGAGATATGAATTGTGAGTTGATAGTTTGTTTTGTAATCATGTGTTTGTGAGAATGTTTATGATTTGATGAGTTAGAGGATATCATATTGATTGTTAATTGATATGAGCTTGTTGAGTAAAACATACATGTCATAGCTAGTTGAGTTATTTATTTTGCTTCCTAAACAGTTAAAGAGAATAATAGTGACGTGTATCTGGTAGTGAGTCCCAATGGGAGTGAGTCCCTTATTTTCATCCGGGAGTGAGTCTTTTTTTGGATGATGACACATAGAGTGTCGGGGCTAGCTACCCCACGAGTGAGTTGCCGAGTTTGACGTTACGGTTAGCTCCCGTGCGTCTACTCGGTTGCGCGCATTGGTACATTGCCACGGGGCCCAAAAGATAAAATGATTAAATTTGAGTTGAGATGAGTTTTGAGTTATTTTGAGAATGAGTTTTAGAGAAAATTAACATTTATTGAGTTATGAGTGATATTGTTATTGATTATCACATTTTGCTTGGGATAAATTTTGTGAGAAAGATAAAGTGTCTTACTAAGCATTTCGCTTATGAGTTTCTCGCATGTGCAGATTCGAGGGGTAAGGCTCATGCTTGACGTGGAGGCTTGTGGCGGCGATGAGCGTGGAAGGTGGTGTTGATGGGTTATCGGGGCCGATCTCGTTTTTAGTATTTTTATGAAAAAGTTTGAACCTCGCTCTATTATTCAAAAATAAAAATGTTATTATTTTGTTGAGTCTGGATCCAGCAATTTAAAAAATTATGTTTGGAAACTTATGAAATCAAAAAAAATTTTTACACGAGGTTTTCTATTCAATAAAGTGCTACAAATATTTTCCGCGTATATAGTAAAGTACTGTAATAATTGTAAGAACCGTTTTGTTAGAAGGTGTTCTTTGTTAATGTCAGAAACACCAACAAAGAACACATGGTGATATAAAAACGAGATAAATAGCACAGGGTGCAGAATAATAAATGAGCAGAATAATAAAATGACACGGGAGAATTGGTTACGCAGTTCGGCAACGCCTACGTCTGCGGAGCCACGCCCAGATATAAAAGATCCACTAGTAATGTCCAAACAAAGACTCACGGACTTATACAATCTTCTAGAAACTTTCCTTCCTCGTACGCCAGACCAGGTGTTTCAAACACCCAGACAGGGTGTCTCAACCTGTCTGTGAGTAACACCCTCAAGAACACCCATGCCGAAAACTCTCAAAAGAAGATCAAACGAAATCTCCAATAAATGCCGAATATTACCATTCCATACAAAGAGAGATTAGAGAGTAATGATGATATCAAACCAATTAATTCCAGCTCTCTCAAGATCAAGTCAAATCATCCAAGAATAAAGGCAAATTAATCAAGCAATAAAAGCATAATATTGGATAATTAATTTGCAAATAAAATGCCAATAATAGAAACACTAACAATAATCCTATTGAAGGAGATGGGTCGTTACAGATATGGTATCAGAGCCAGGTTTCCCGAAACTCCACTACGCCACCACCGCACATCGCCAAAGCAACCTCCAAATAAGTGTAGCTTTTACATTTTAGTAGATTATTTACTAATAGAGACACTAGTAACTTTTAGACTATGATTTTTTGTTTGTTTATGTTTTGGGATAAGCAAGTTATTCCTAACATTATTGTTATATGAAGTTTCTTACGCATAAGCTTAACTTACAGGCAGTGACAAGATATGGAGACCCTACCAGGACAAGGACGAGGTCGGGGACGTGGACGAGGTAGGGGCAGGGGCAGAGGACGTGCCCAACGATATGCCCACCTACCGGACATTGAGGCTCACGTAGAGCCAGAGGGTCTTCAGGGATATGCTGAAAATGTTCCACCGGTCCCACAACCTCAGCCAGCGGCGGCGCCAGACGCCCACATGTTGGACCTCATCCGTCAGCTTCAGAGACAATTGGATGACCAGTCTCGACTTATCGCCCAACTGGCTACAAATGGAGTAAGGGCTCCTGGACTAGAGGATCGAGCCCCTCAGGGGCAACGGGACGAGAATAACTTTAGGGGTGAGGCTGTAGATATTCCTCCTATCGTTGCACGACCAGCAGTACGTCGTGAGCCTTTGTTGCTTATGTGGAAGAGAGTTAAGGCGGCAGATTTTGACGGGGCAACTGAGCCGCTAGTAGCGCAAGGATGGTTTAAGACGATCGTGAGTCTAATGGCAGGACTTGACTTGACGGACAACGAGAAGGTCCGTTGTGCTTCTTTCAGTCTTACCATGGACGCCCGTATCTGGTGGGAGACCATGGAAGGGAAGTATGACATCGAGACGATGATGTGGGCAGAGTTCACTGCAGAGTTCAACGAGAGATTCTTCAACGCCAACCTTACAAATGAGTACTGGAGGAAGCTGGAGAACCTCCAGCAAGGTTCGATGACGGTGACAGAACTCATGCAGGAGTTTCGCAGATTGATCCGCTTATGTCCGAATGCTGCAGCATCAGAGGAGGACAAGGTTCGCCGCTTACTCAAGGCTCTCCGCCCTGAGATAACGGTACTATGCTATGAAGGGGACAAAGCCCCTGACACCGCAGAAAAATGTTTTCGTGCAGCGCTGCTACGAGAGTCCCATCTTGCCAGATCTTCATCAGCAGCCACTATTACTCCAGCACGCCCCTTCCAGGCACGACCTTCAGGGCAGGGACATAGTCGACCCCATCAGGGACAGAACTGGCGCCCAGGAAACAACAAAAAGCGTCAGTTCCAGGGACAGCAATCGCAAGGTCAGCCAAACCGCCAAGGCGGGGGTGCCCCACCAAATAAACATCTGAAGACTCTACCTTGTGCCACGTGCGGGAGCACGCACTTGGGCCAGTGCCGTCTTGGTAGTACTGCGTGCTTCATATGTGGCCAGGAGGGCCACATGAGGAAAGAATGCCCACAACGAACCATCCCTCAGACGCAGCATGATCTCCAGCAGTACAGGCCTACAGCTACATTGCACCACATGCCGGCAACACTTGAGGGTACCACAATTCAGCAGGGCAGACTTGAAGCCCCACAACCCTCTCCAGCCACCAGTGCCCGAGTTTTTGCTATTACCAGGGAGGAGGCCGCAGGCGCATCCAACGTGGTATCAGGTCAGATTTTTGTCAATTCTCGACCTGCCTATGTACTATTTGATACTGGTGCCACACATACATTCATGTCTGCTAGATTTGCTAGAACCTTAGACAGTCCACAGGAGAGTTTGAGTCACAGGTTCCACACCACACTACCTTCCGGGGAGGTGATGGTGTCTACACATCGATGTCGGGCGCTGATTGTGCACATAGCAGATAGAGAGTTGTATACCGATGCAGTAATACTCGAGATGACTGATTATGACCTAATCATAAGGATGGATTTCCTCAGCAAGTATAACGCATCAATCGAGTGTCGACGACGACGGGTTGTCTTCAATCTGCACGACGACAAACACTTTGTCTTCATGGGGGAGATGAGAAAGAAAAACAAGATGTTTCTATCGACACTCGAGGCGAGAAAACTTTTAGCTCAAGGATGCACCGGGTTCCTAGCCAACATTGTGGATAAGAGGAAGGAAGTGAAGACGAAGATTGACGAAGTACCGATATTGGGAGAGTTTCCTGAAGTATTTCCAGAGGACCTTCCGGGTTTGCCGCCAGATAGGGAGATCGAGTTTGAGATCGAACTAGTGCCTGGAACGAGTTCTATCTCTAAGGCACCTTATCGAATGGCACCAGCAGAGTTGCAAGAGCTTCATAAGCAACTGCAGGAGCTCTTGGAGAAAGGTTTCATTCGACCAAGTCATTCACCATGGGGGCACCGGTACTGTTTGTAAAGAAGAAAGATGGATCAATGAGACTATGCATCGACTATCGAGGATTAAACAAAGTAACTATCAAGAACAAGTATCCACTACCAAGAGTAGATGACTTGTTTGATCAACTTAAGGGTGCGTCGGTGTTTTCAAAGATTGACCTTCGATCGGGCTATCACCAACTGAAGATTAAGGAGGAAGACATCCAGAAGACTGCGTTCAGGACAAGATATGGCCACTATGAGTTTGTGGTCATGCCATTTGGTTTGACGAACGCCCCAGCAGCCTTTATGGATATGATGAACCGAGTATTCGACGGCTTCCTTGATCGATTCGTCATAGTCTTCATCGATGACATTCTCATCTCCTCTCGTTCAAAGAAAGAGCACGAAGAGCATCTTCGGTTAGTACTCCAGACGTTGAAAGAACACCAGCTTTACGCAAAATTTTCGAAGTGTGAATTTTGGCTAGATCAAGTGGCATTCCTTGGTCATGTAATCTCAAAAGATGGTGTTATGGTTGACCCAACAAAGGTAGAAGCGGTAAAAGAATGGAGACAACCGAAGAATGCTACAGAGATTCGCAGTTTCCTTGGATTGGCGGGGTATTACAGGAAGTTCATTGAAGGGTTTTCCAAAATCGCCCTTCCCTTGACTGCCCTAACCAAGAAAGGAAAGAAGTTTGAATGGCCTGCGGAGTGCGAGAAGAGCTTCCAGGAGTTAAAAACGAGGTTGACGAGCGCACCTATCTTGACTTTACCAGAGGGTACAGAGGGCTTTGTGATCTATTGCGACGCTTCGAAGATGGGTCTTGGAGCGGTTTTGATGCAAGTAGACAAGGTGATAGCTTATGCCTCGAGACAGCTAAAAGATTATGAGAAAAACTACCCCACTCATGATTTAGAGTTAGCAGCGGTGGTATTTGCCTTAAAAATTTGGCGACACTACCTATACGGGGTGCATTGTAAGATCTTCACGGACCACCAGAGCCTAAAGTACTTCTTCACCCAGAAGGAGTTGAACATGAGACAGAGACGATGGTTAGAGTTGGTGACAGACTATGACTGTGAGATCCTCTATCACCCAGGCAAAGCAAACAGAGTAGCGGATGCCTTGAGCAGGAAGTCTTTAACAACCTTGATGTCTAGGTCTGCGATGCCCCCACAGTTGAGAGCGGAGATAGAGAGTCTTGACCTAGAGATTGTGACAGGTCGACTCTCCGCTTTGACGATCACGTCGTCAGTGACAGACAATATAAAGGAGAAGCAAGATAGAGATGATGAGCTACAGAAGATCAAGGAGGGGATGCAGGAAGGGAAACATCAGGATTTTCGAGTCAATGACCAAGAGGTGTTATACCTTGGCACTAGGCTTTGTGTGCCAAATGATATAGAGCTAAGGAAGCAATTGATGACTGAGGCTCATAATACACCCTATGCCTTGCACCCAGGAGCCACTAAAATGTACCACAACCTGAGAAGTAACTTTTGGTGGAGTGGCATGAAGAGAGACGTAGTCAAACATGTTCAGTCTTGCCTTACTTGTCAGCAAGTGAAGGCAAAACATCAGAGGCCCGGAGGAGAGCTACAACCCATCCAGATTCCTGAGTGGAAATGGGATGATATCTCTATGGATTTCATTGTGGGTTTACCGAGGACAAGCAATGGCTACGATGCAATTTGGGTGTTCGTGGATCGATTGACCAAATCGGCCCACTTCTTACCGATTAAGAAAACGATCACACTTGAGCACCTAGCAGAGTTATATGTAAAGGAGGTGGTAAGATTACATGGAGTTTCCAAGTCTATTATTTCAGATCGTGACACGAGGTTCACTTCACACTTTTGGAAGTGTGTACAGGAATGTTTGGGTACGAAGTTGAAGTATAGCACAGCTTTTCATCCTCAAACTGATGGGCAGACGGAGAGGACGAATCAAGTTTTGGAAGATATGCTGAGAGCTTGTGTTTTAGACTTCAAGGGAAACTGGAGCAAGTTCCTTCCACTCGCCGAATTTGCGTACAACAACAGCTACCAGGCGAACATCGAGATGGCTCCATATGAAGCGTTGTACGGGCGACGGTATAGATCACCACTCACGTGGCATGAGGCTGGTGAGAAGAAAGTGTTAGAATGGGACTTGCAACGAAAAACACAGTTGATTGACGACACTACTGAGGCAATCAAGATGATTAGACAACGAATTGCCACAGCTCAAAGCCGACAGAAGAGTTACGCAGATGTTCGACGGAGACCACTAGAGTTTGAGGTTGGAGATTTTGTCTTTATTAAAGTAGCTCCGATGAAGGGAGTTATGCGTTTCGGCAAGAAAGGGAAACTAAGTCCCCGTTACGTAGGACCATACGAGGTTATGAAGCGAATTGGCGTTGTGGCTTACGAGCTTGCGTTACCGGAAACGATGTCGGCTATTCACAATACCTTTCATGTATCCATGCTCAAAAAGTGTGTATCTAACCTCGAGCTTGTGATCGAACCGCAAGTTGTGCAAATACAAGCGAATTTGAGGAGCAACCAATTCAGATTCTTGACCGTGAGGTTAAGAAGTTAAGGAACAAAGAGATAGCCTTGGTGAAAGTGTTGTGGAAAAACCACCGAGTCGAAGAAGCGACATGGGAACCAGAAGAAGAAATGAGGGTGAAGTATCCCGCTTTATTCTGAGTTTCGAGGACGAAACTTTTCAAGAGGGATGGAAGTTGTAATGCCCGCTTCTTGGTAATTTAAATTTACCAATTTTATGAGTTTATTTATGATTGAGTTACTTTATTATATGACATGATTATATTATTTTTCATGAGTATGTAATTGTCTAATTTGCTTGATTTGAGTATTTTGACAGGTGAAGGTGCGACGATAATCGACTATGCTCGACAATTAAGATTTTTGAATAAAAGAGTTAAATATGATGTTTTATGATTTATATGAGTAGATATTTTCACGAGCTTTTCAACGAGCTAAAGAACGTTAAAAATAGAGTCCCGAGTCAAAAGCTATGACCCCGAGAGCATTTTTAAATACTCGTTTGGGCCCGAAAATGAGTTTCGAGCCCAATTTCAGCCCAAACCCCTTTCCATCCGAGAATTCAAGCCTCTATAGTCTATTTTCAAATTTTAAATATTTTACGTTACAATCACCAACCTATTCCATTTCTTCTTCTTCTTAAAAAAAAAAATAGACAAGATACTTCCTCTCTACTTTCCTTCTCCGGCAAGATTCCGACGAGACTCCGGCGACTCTAAGTCATCAAACACCTTCTCTTGAGTCTAGGTAAACATATGTTCAAGATTTATGAGCTTGATTTGTAGTTTGATAACAGTTAAACTCGATTAGGGATTTTGGGTAAAAAATTTGAGGATTTTATGTTCTTGATAGATTTTGATCAAATTTATTGAGGGTTTTGCTTGTTGTGAGGATTAGAAACATGTTTTTATGATTTTATGATGTTGAAAAAGGATTTATACAAGTTTTGAGTTTAGTTTAAAGGTTAAACTAAGATTTGTTGAATGTTATATTTTTCTCAGCGACCTATCTGTATTCTTTTAATTACTGGGAATAATTGGTAGCGAATTTGACAACACTGTTTTAGGTACTTAAAATAGACTTGTTAACGGTCGTTTAGCAAGTAGAATCACTTAAAAAGCTTACTTCTAGAGTGAGTTATGAATTTTTAAAGTTGAACACAGAATCTGCCAGTTTTTCCGAAAAATGATTCTGATCTGTCTGATTTCGGGCCTATTTTAGGACTCTCTAAATTTTCAAAATATATCATATAATAGTGAAAAAGATACGTTTTTCTGTCCTTTTCGATTTGCCGCAAGTTTCGTAATTTTTAGAGTCTTGTAGAATAAATTATGAATTTTCTAAGCAGCATCGTCAGTTCTGAAATTTTGAGTCTATGGTTTCGAAATCGCAGCGAGCATAGCGGGATTATCTCGGCACCGGTCACCTAACCTCGACGACTTTTCTTTGCACACGGATCGAGGTAAGTACACTCTCACCTGTACATGTTAGTTCAAAATGAGAAAAATCGAGCATGATGAGATATTTGAATAACTTTATCTATGAGTGTGATTATTGTGATGATTGAGAATGAGATATGAATTGTGAGTTGATAGTTTGTTTTGTAATCATGTGTTTGTGAGAATGTTTATGATTTGATGAGTTAGAGGATATCATATTGATTGTTAATTGATATGAGCTTGTTGAGTAAAACATACATGTCATAGCTAGTTGAGTTATTTATTTTGCTTCCTAAACAGTTAAAGAGAATAATAGTGACGTGTATCCGGGAGTGAGTCCCAATGGGAGTGAGTCCCTTATTTTCATCCGGGAGTGAGTCCCTTTTTGGATGATGACACATAGAGTGTCGGGGCTAGCTACCCCACGAGTGAGTTGCCGAGTTTGACGTTACGGTTAGCTCTCGTGCGTCTACTCGGTTGCGCGCATTGGTACATTGCCACGGGGCCCAAAAGATAAAATGATTAAATTTGAGTTGAGATGAGTTTTGAGTTATTTTGAGAATGAGTTTTAGAGAAAATCAACATTTATTGAGTTATGAGTGATATTGTTATTGATTATCACATTTTGCTTGTGATAAATTTTGTGAGAAAGATAAAGTGTCTTACTAAGCATTTCGCTTATGAGTTTCTCGCATGTGCAGATTCGAGGGGTAAGGCTCATGCTTGACGTGGAGGCTTATGGCGGCGATGAGCGTGGAAGGTGGTGTTGATGGGTTATCGGGGCCGATCTCATTTTTAGTATTTTTATGAAAAAGTTAGAACCTCGCTCTATTATTCAAAAATAAAAATGTTATTATTTTGTTGAGTCTGGATCCAGCAATTTAAAAAATTATGTTTGGAAACTTATGAAACCAAAGAAAAATTTTACATGAGGTTTTCTATTCAATAAAGTGCTACAAATATTTTCCGCGTATATAGTAAAGTACTGTAATAATCCTATTGAAGGAGATGGGTCGTTACAAAAAGAAATATTATATATGATATTGATATTTAATTTTTACCACAATGCACTAAATGATATTTTAAAAGCTACAAATATATTTTTTTTGGGTGAATTAGCTAAATAGCAATTTTGAAAAAAGCTTTTTAAATTTTAGGCATTCTCAAAAAATTAAAAAAATAGTCATGGTAAAGTACACGGTCTATTAATGAACTTCGTCTTTCATAACTACTTGATGTCTATTTTCTTAATAAATAAAAACATTAGTCGTATTATTAAATCACTTCAGTAAAATGGTTATTTTTAAAAAATTCCTTAATTATTTTTTTATTACTTAGAGGAGAGATGTGTACTTTACCAATAATTATTACTATTTTGTAGTTGTATAACTTTATACTTTTAATTGTAAGAACGAATTTCTATAATAAAATACTGAAAAGTAAAGAGACAAAATGATATGTCAAAATTTAATATTATATTAAAATTAATGGCAAATATTACACCAAGCTAATCCTTTGTCAAATTTGGCATTAAAAATAGCATTGGATTGAGATCAATGCTATGTCTAAAAAAACAGTCAACGTTTTTCAAAAATAAAAAACTAGCCACGAGCCTTTTAATGAACTAAGATTAGGTAAAATCAAAGTATCATATAATTAAGACAATGACTATTTCGTTAATTTATGAAAATATAAGAAAAATCATTATTAAAAAATGATTATTTGCTTAATAATGTCTTACCTACTTTTTTTTTTTAAAACCTCGTTGCAAGGCGCGGGTTTTTACGCTCGTCTAATCTAATTTAGACGTTGTTTGTAAGCAACTTAAATAAATACATAAAAAAAATAGATTCAAGTTTCATTGTTACAATACCAATATTGTTTTAGCAAAATCTAATTTTTTATTCAAGTATTCTTCGTACAATAATAGGCAATTTTTTTTAGTTCTCAATGCAAGTATTTTCTCTTACAATCTCAATTCAAAAACTACAACTATAAAATCTTATCCAAACATCAATTTTAATTCGAAATTTTACCAAATCATAACTTAAATCAAAATAATATAAATTTTGGATTTGAATTCATTACAAAAGGGCCATTTAATCTCATATATGGAGCGTTTGGTGCACCAAATTGAATCTAATAGTATTGGATTATATATGTGAGATTGGATTAATAGATTGGATATAATTTGATTGTACTTAATACTATCATATGTTTAGAGTTGTATTGAATGGACTGGATATAATATTTATTTTAAATTAAAAAAAATTTAATTGATCAATTTTAAAATATTTTTTTACTTTAATTTTTATCAGTGAATTATATAATCAATTAAAGGAGTGAGACTTGCATTTTTTTGGTTATATCCCATGTAATCCCCTACTTTCGAATGAGATAATTTTTGGATGAGACAGCTATATCCCATGTGATCCCCTACTTTATCCCACCAACATGAGATTATTTTTGGAGGAAAATTTGAATTATCTACTTTTTACACTAAATATAGCATAAAGATTACTTAATCAAATCAAATTCAATCCAATCTCAAGTTTTATGCGACCCACCAAACACACCCATAAAAAAAATGAGTCTATTTAGTATTTAGCCATTTTTTGGTTCACGTTTTAAAAAAAAATAGCCAATATTTTTAAAAATAAAATTATTAGCCATTAATACATAAGACAACTAAGAGCATAAAGGTAAATAAACATCTTCATATAGTTAAGAAAATAACTAATTTATTAATTAATCGAAAAATTAGTTTTTTTTTTTGAATATTGAAATTTGGCATACGTAGGCAAATTATATACTGTAAAAACTAGTTGTGAAAAAAAATAAGGAAAAATTTTATAAATAGCCCCCGTAGTTAGACCCCTCGAACAAGTTGGCCCCTAATGTATAAAACGAGTCAAATAAGCCCCTATAGTTTGTTCCGTCATCAATATTAGCCCTTCCGTTACGAAAAGAGGACGGAATGCTGACATGGCATGTCTTTTATGTTTTTTTATTCATTTTCGTGTATAAATGAAATGCCCCTCAACTTCTTGATCTTATTTGGACCAGAAAACCCTAAAATTTGAGGATAAATTGAATTTGGGGATAAATTGAGCAAAAGCTGCAATGGCTTCTTCTTCATCAATGTCAAGCCGAATTTCAAGTTCTTGCAAGCGTGGGTTGAGGAAGAATATTGTAAGGTACGATTCGGATGGCAGACTTTTGTGTGAGTATGGGTTGGCCACGGTGGAGAGGTTTGCAAAGACTCCAAAGAACTATGGAAGAGCTTTCTGGGGTTGTACCAATTACAAGGTGAGTGACTTATGTTATATAGACGAGATTTATGTATTTTGTTTAGGAAAAAATATGCTTTATTATTTCCTTTTGTTTATTAAAAAATCTGGTTGATTTGGTTTTGTTTATTAAAGAATCTGGTTTATTTTCTTTTGCCGTTGATAATGTTGATTTCATTCAAAGTTTGTGATGATAAAAGGCATGAAGTTTCGTTCCGATTATTTCGTTTTTGACGTTGATAAAAAATATGCAGAATGATTCAGACAGAGGCTGTGGATATTGTGTGTTTGTTGATGAGAGTAGAAGTGATGATAAAAGGCATGAAGAAATTCAAAAGCTTGAAGCAAAATTAAAGGAGAAGGAAGAAGAAATTCGAAGGCTGCAGAGTATGAATGGCAGATTAGAATGTGTGATTGAGTTTAAAAATGCTGAAATAGAGAAGTTGTCAAAGAAGTTAATTATGTTGTTAATTTGTGTAGGGGTTTTAATATTTGTAACAATCATGATGTTGCTATCTGGATAAGTAGTTTTAATATTTGTATTTCCTTTTGTAAAATGTAAACTTTATGATCTTCTACGAAGTATTTCTTTATGTTACTTGAAATACCATTCTAAGCTACTTTGAAGAAGAGATAAAAGGGAGAACTACACTAACTAAATAGATTTCAAGTATCCAAAATATGTAAATACCATTAAGATATATTTGGCATTCATAAATGTCAAATTATACAAGACACTTGAATATGCAAACTGTTTGCAAAATTCCACAAAATATCATAGTATCAAAAGAAATACACTTCAATAGTCAACCAAGGCTGTGAAGAACACTTCAAAAAAACAGCAGTTGAGATGTTTTTCGAACACTCCAAAACAGTTGAATATTTGTAACACTTCAAAAAGCAAAACAAAAACAGCAGCATCTAGCTATTCCTAATTGTCTTGTGTCAACTGAGATGCTTGAGTGGGCTGTGAAGAAGCATCATCTGAAGGTGGATGAAAAAGTCTTCTTGCTGACTGAACATTAACTTGTTTTGTTGCTATGGACTTAAGCCTTTGTGGTGTAACCTGCTTCCTTGCCGTATGCTTGAACCTTGGGGACGACTGCACATGCCAATCACACATCAAATTCACATAACAAATTTACCAATGCAAATTGACATTCTATAAACACATCAAAAAGACAGTTGTTACCCTTGTGGTTGGATTTTCAGTTGGTTGTTGCTGGTGCTGGGTAACACTTCTTTGCCTATTGAAGGGCTGTTGTTGGTTCACATTTGTTGGCCTAGTAGCAGGCTGTTGTTGATTCACATTTGTTGGCCTAGTAGCAGGCTGTTGGCGTTGTTGGGCCTACATTTAATGAAATGGTCAATATTATTATAAATATAGTTCTATAATACAACATGAGCAGTTCTTGTACGTACCTGACTTGTCGATGACCTATTAGGGCAAGTTCTTAAATTATGTCATTCTTTTCCACATATTTTGCAGTGATTCTTATTATATATTCTCCTCATCCTTGTACGCCCTGGTTGGAAAACCTCATCATGTTCCAGTCTTCTTTCTTTTTTAGGTCTCCCTGGTTGTTTTCTAGATGCAGGTGGCTTCATTGCAGGATGCTCACTTTCAGGCCATTCTTCTTGTCTCTTTATGGGCATTATTCCTTGAGCATATGCTCTTTCGTACGCCGCTTTCTTGTACCAATCACACACAAAGTCTTCAGGGTCTTGATGTTTATGCCATATACAAGCAATTGCATGGCTGCATGGTATCCCACTTAAGTCCCACTTGTTGCAAGAGCAGGAGTTGGAATCCAAGTCAACACTGTATGGATGTCCTTGATTGTCAATGACTTGGTAGTTGTTAGCCCCACACCAGTATGCCACGTTGTAAGCAGCCTCATGCTTCGATCTTTCTATAATCCGAGAAATTCGGGGTCCGATTGATAAATGCCACTTAGATCCTGCCAGTCTCTGCTTAATGAACCTTTGCAAAAGATACATTCTTATCCGCTCTAGCATCGAAAGTATAGGCCTTTCACGAGTAGTAAGAATAGAAGTTGTTCCGTTGAAGGTCTCACACAGGTTATTCAGCAGAATATCACACTTTGGAGTGGTCCGGAAGTACGCTCTGCACCAATGCTTCGGCCCTTTTGACATCAACCAATCGTAGGCCTTCGGATCCTCCTTTTTAATCTCATCCATTTCAATTTTGAACCGGACCACAGTTGTTGACGTTGCAGCACTCATCATCTTTAATTTCAATTGCTGACCCTTGAAGACCTTTGTAAAATTACTCTGCACATGTCTCGCACAGTGTCGATGCTCAGCCGTTTCCTCTTCACTATCCCACATATCTTTCAAGGCCTGCTCTAACCCTTTTTGTTTATCTGAAATAAATGTCCAATGGTGACTGTTGTAAATATGGATGTCTTCTCTAAGTATTTCCAAAAACCAACTCCAGCTGTCCTTACACTCCGCCTCTACAACGGCAAATGAGATGGGAAATAAGGAATTATTAGCATCTATGCCAATAGCAGTAAGCAATTGTCCCTTCTGAGGCCCTTTCAAATGACAACCATCAAGACTAACAAGCTTCCGGCATCTTGCATTGAAACCAGTTTTACAGCCGCCGTAACAGATGTAGACCCTCTTGAATTGGGGTATACCATCTGCTCCTAATTCAGTCTTGAATTTAACTGTAGACCCCGGATTAGTAGCTTTAATTTCTTCCGCATAATCCCACAACACTTTGTATTGCTCTTTGTACGACCCTTCAAGTAATGTCTCCGCCTGTTTTCTTGCTCGGTATGCCTTTTGTACTGAAATGTCAATAACATGATCCCTCTTCACTTGATTGACAAATTCACCAACATCCCACCCTTTTCTCGCCTTCAACTGATCTGCATAAGTGCTAGCAAGCCATTTCGTGGAGGCAAACCTATTACTAGTTTGTCTTACACATTTATGCACATCATTGTAAGTCTTCACCATAAAATCAGCACTGTCTTTAAGCTTTGTAGCATAGCAAACCCAAGGGCAACTCTTACTTTTCTTGCTGCACGCGGCCCGAACTCTGCCTGGCTCATTCCTCTTAAAGTAAATGTCTTTACCGGCTTTAAGAGCATATGCCTTTATTGCTTGCTTGAAACATTCACCACTTGGAAACAATAACCCAAGTTGGAAAGTTGGGTTGCTCATATCTGTTGATGGCCTAAACTCGGGTAGATTAGGCAACACCTTCTTTACTTTTCTTTTCCCACCATCTCCAATATTTAGTTGTTCCAAATCAACATCCTCACTGTCTGAAGATTGCACATAAGACTTAGTTCCATATTCTGCTTCACAATCTGAATCCGAGTCTTGACAAACAAAGCCACCATCAATGTCAATGTCAACACCTTTGCCCTTGTTACGTCTTAACATTCCATCCAAGTTCTTCTCAACTTCATCGTCTACAACCGCCTCTTCCTCAGACTGTTCATAGTCATTATCCATAAATTCTGGATCATTAGCTTCTTCCTCTGCACCAGCTTCTTCCTCTTCAACAGCTTCTTCATCTTCACCAGCTTCTTCCTCTTCAGCAGCTTCTTCATCTTCACCAGCTTCTTCCTCTTCAGCAGCTTCTTCCTCTTCACCAGTGTCTTCTTCTTCACCAGTGTCTTCATTGGCATTCACTTCCCATTCTAACTTGTCCCAATCTTGGCTTCCTGGAACGTTGGGCACCTGCCGAAGATCTGGATCATCTTTCCTTCGTTTCACATTTATAGGATGAGAGCAAAACACTTCTACAAGTCTTGAAAATAGTAAGCAATTATCCAGACACTTCATCAAATACTCATCATTGCTAACATACTGCAAATCAACCATTCCAGGAACCTTCAAATAGTAGACAGCTCCAACCGTGTAATTGAATTTATCCTTGATGATTGAATCCAACTCGACAATTGACATCCTATCATAATCACAATAATCAACATATTCGAATTCACCACCCCAGTATTCTAGGATTCCATCATGACTAACAACCTGACCATTGTGCCACAATTTCATTGTGTAATAACCAGATGTGGGATCTGTGGTGCATATGTAAAATACCAATAAATGAGTTAGCAATAATAGTGGTTTACTTCGTATAATGCCATAAACTAATATTAAATAAATATTGTAGCCACAACAATAAACAACAACACAAGTGGGCAACTAACAATAACAGAGAAGGCCAATTTTTATCATTTTTTATTACTTTTTTTGGAAAACAGAGAATGCCGATTCACTTAATATATTTCAATTTTTTAATTTCATTTTCTAAACAATTCAATGCATGTGCACACAATCAGCCGACAAACAAAGCAACGAAAAGAAAAAAAAAAGGTTACATTTGGTCCCCACAGACTCATCACGACATCTCATTCACTAACACTACAACAGATGTGGTCCCCAAAGCTTCAAATAAACACTTCATGGACAGAATATGCCATATTCGTCTCACGCATGTTACAAAATTACAAAATAGCACATCACAGGTTCTAATAAAACCTACATTTTCATATTATGTTCAAGAAATTACCGTAATCGGGGAGAATGATCTCTGGGGGGTCACAGCCATCATCATCGTCACCTGCCATTGCAAAACTTCACCAATTTCTTCAACGACAAATAAAGCCCCAATTCTTTCCCCAATTTCTTCACACCAGGGTTCTTTCGAAAAGCTCCAATTTTTTTCCCAATTTGTTTCCTTCAGAATGCCAAACCAACCCTAACTAAAAATTCCCGCTAATATGAGGTTAAATTACTGAAATGCCCCCGAGAATGATTTTTCCGTCCTCTTTTCGTAACGGAGGTGCTAATATTGATGACGGAACAAACTATAGAGGCTTCTTTGACACGTTTTATACATTAGGGGCCAACTTGTTCGAGGGGTCTAACTATGGGGGCTATTTATAAAATTTTTCCAAAAAATAATAATAATAATGAAAAGATAAAATTGGGATTCTAAAAGGGCTACATTTTTAAACAAGTAAAGATAAGAAAACATAAATATTATTAATAAATGGCCTAGTCTTGGTCACTCCAATCAAGGAACGCGGTGAGAGAGTGAGTGAATGAGTGAGGACTGGACTGACTGACGACAGACCTTGCTTTCTTAGCTCAAAGACTCTTGCTTTGCTTTGCTTAGATTCTGCCACAGACAAACAGATACAGCTCACACACACTTATTAGATTGAAGATCAATAATTATATATTATACAATCATCACCGACATGGCACACTTGGGATGTGAAACAAATAAATAGCTCCCAAATAAATAAATAAAAGAGCTAAAAGAAAGAAAGAACGATACCATAACTATTAGAGATTATAAAAGAGAGAGCTTTACAGAGTGAAAGAGAGTGTTATTTCTTTTCTTGTAGGTATTCTCTTTCGGCACTTCACTCATTCCATTGCATTGAAAACAACGCAACAAAACTTCAGTTGGGTTTGAATTTGGTTAAATAATAGTGAGAGAAATGGTTAAGTATAGGAGTCATTGCTCTCTAGCAATATTTCTCTTATTGCTTGTGAGCTTCACTATAGCAGATAGTCCGTACAGGTTCTATAACTGGAATGTCAGTTATGGTGATATCTATCCTCTTGGTGTCAAACAAACGGTACTTCAAATTTTTTTATTTTTATTTTTTTTGCTGAATTTTAGAAATGTGGTTGAATTTGAGTGCTTTTTTACTTTAAATTCAGGGGATATTGATAAATGGGCAATTTCCAGGCCCTCAGGTAGAGTCGGTAACAAATGACAATGTGATTATCAGTGTCTTCAATAGCTTGGACGAACCTTTTCTCATATCTTGGTTAGTGTTTTTTTTAAAATTTTTTTTATGGCTTTTGTTTGTTTCTTAGAATCCATTGTTGAGTTCTGTTTTACTTTGTCCTTTTTGATTGAATAATGGACTTCTCTTCCCACTTTTGTGGACCACAATGCTAAGGAGTACTAATCAGATCCTAGTTCATACCTTGTTTCTATCAGGAAAAATTGACTTGGTCATGACTCATGACTTGCCTAATATCAAAAGAATGTTTGCTTCAATTTCTGAACACATTTATCACAAGATTATTTTGTGACAGCATTAGGTAGAGCATTAGTTTGCCTTAGTTATGTCCTAACCTAAACCAAGACTCTTTTGTGGCCATTGTTCAATCCTCTTTTAAAATAATAGCCAATGATAAAAGAAACAAGCAATCATAAAGTGTCTTCTACTATTGAACTCTAAAACAGCTGTCCATTAAATTGTCCTTTTAAGTAGAAATTCGTTTTACCATGTTTGAGTAACGATAATTTTAAACGCTTTTTTACGGCATACGACCGGCACCAATGCACAAAATCTCTCATTTAGTACTATGATGTGTGACTTCCTAGGAAGTCTTGTGTTGCGAAGTAATCTTTCGAGACCAACGATGACAAGATCATGCGAATTTTGATGTAGGAACGGTATACAGCAGAGGAGGAACTCATGGCAAGACGGCGTCTATGGCACAAACTGTCCCATTCCGCCGGGGAAGAATTTCACCTATGTTCTCCAAGTCAAGGACCAGATTGGAAGCTACTTCTACTTCCCTTCCCTTGCATTCCACAAGGCCGCTGGAGGGTTTGGCGGGTTCAAAATCCTAAGCCGCTCGGTTATTCCCGTGCCTTTCCCTCCTCCGGCTGAAGATTTCACCATTCTGGCTGGCGACTGGTTCAAGCAGAATCACACTGTAAGCACCAAATTCGTGACAGACAATGGTCAATTTCCATGTTCAAATTTTTTAGTGATGTTAATTCCCGAGAATATGCGGGGTTTTTATTGAAATTCGACAGGATTTGAAAGCGATTTTGGATGGAGGGAATGATCTTCCTTTCCCTGATGGACTTCTCATCAATGGTCGCGGACCAAATGGATACACATTTACGGTTGATCAAGGTGATTGATTGGTTCGCATATCACTCACCAAAATGCTTATTGGATTCGGTTTTCTGTTAGGTTCTTCACCCCTAATTTTTGGTTTCAAATACTATAGTACCTAAATGAATTTTCTCCAATTTTTTACATAAAGAGAATTTCGTTTAAACCTTAAAATGTTCATATGCATACATTTAGGACCTAAATGTTCCAAAGGTTACAAATGTGTATAGATATATACATTGGTTAAACTTAACTAAATTAATATTAGGGACTAAAGAGTATGGACAAAAATGAAAAAAGGTTTTTGTGCCCATATATAAAAGCTGCTATTATTCATGGAATTTGGCTTCTTATGTAAACCTTGTTTGGCAGGCAAGACCTACAGATTCCGGATATCCAATGTCGGTTTGACAACATCAATCAATTTCCGAATTCAGGGGCACAAGATGCTGCTGGTAGAGGTAGAAGGCACGCACATGCTCCAAAACGCCTACGAATCCCTCGACATTCATCTCGGGCAATCCTACTCTGTTCTGGTCACGGCCGACCAGCCAGCACAAGACTACTACATGGTCGTGTCGACGCGTTTCACTTTGCCAGTGCTCGCAACAACCTCGGTTCTCCGTTACAGTAACTCTGCGGGGAGTGTTTCCGGTCCTCCACCTGGTGGCCCCACGATTGAGATCGATTGGTCGCTTGAGCAAGCCAGATCATTCAGGTACAAACAATTAATTACCATTAGTTGTTTACTTTGTTATGTAGTGAAGTGAAGTGAATTTAAGGTGTCTAATTCTGGAGCTTTCTGAACTCTATATGCAAAATTTGAACTTAGTCATCTAGAGACACAAGACAGTTGTATGTTAGAATACTATTAATTAATTTAAAACTTGTTAGCAGATTGAAATGGAATGCTAAATCAATTGTTATCTTTTGTATATTTTGCAGTCAAAATAATAGTAGAATTACATGTTCAAATCAAGTACTTATGCCAATTTTATATTAGGCATAAAAAATGAGATATTATCTTTTGGTATTTGCTCTAATGCTACTTCTCTGATAACAGTTTTTGAATTTGGTGAAAGCCAATATAATAAAGGTTCAAAATTTGATTGATACCAACTTATTTGCTAGAGAAAAAACCAACCAATGAGATCTACATTTTGCACAAATTTTAGTACCACATTAGAGAGTCATTTTTAATTCAACCGCCAAATTTGTGCATTTACACAACAATTTACTAATTTAGCACTACATTAGAGATATCTCTCACTTGAAAACTATTTCATCAACATCTTTACTCGCAACAATTAGAAATTTGACATTTAACATGATATTATTACAAAGACTGCTTGTCACCTCTAGCATGTTGGAACAATCATTGTTTTTATGCAATAAAAACCTGTCTTCCTTTTCATCCTTTACCAACTTTCTTGACATCTTCTGTGATCAAACTTAGGCGAAATTTGACGGCAAGTGGACCAAGGCCGAATCCGCAAGGATCCTACCACTACGGATTGATCAACACCACCCGAACGATCAGACTCGCGAACTCTGCTCCCGTAATCAATGGCAAGCAGAGATATGCTGTCAACAGCGTGTCATTCATCCCCGCAGACACGCCTCTTAAGCTCGCCGATTATTTCAATATCCCCGGGGTGTACTCCCTCGGGAGCATCCCCGACAGCCCCACGGGCAGCGGCGCATACCTCCAGACGTCCGTGATGGCTGCTGATTTCCGAGGCTTTGCCGAGCTTGTGTTTGAGAATGCTGAGGAGACTCTGCAGTCATGGCACATTGATGGTCACAACTTCTTTGTTGTTGGGTAATAAGCTCTTGTTTCCTCTTAGAAATATCACCTAGCACATGTTACCAAAAAGAAAAATGTGGTAAATTTATGTGAGCATTGTGTTTAATATTAATAGGTTTAAAGTTGCTGAAGTTAAAAGGATTTTTTATTTTTTTTATTTTTGAACCATTGTACTATTTTGTGATGTACAGGATGGATGGAGGTGATTGGTCACCTGATAGCAGATTAAGTTATAATTTGAGGGACACAGTTTCTCGTTGCACTGTTCAGGTAACAGTTAAATCTTCCTCATTAGTCACCGTTTTATCTTCTTTTATGTTTTAGTACTAAAATTTATCTTTTTAAAGAAAAAAAAAAATTCAACAAGCACACCATAGACATTAATCTTTATTTAGGAGAAGGGAATTTATGAGTAACTTAGGAGAAACTAAACCACACATATATTTACATTTCCATAACGAGAAATATTAGAGTATTGCTATGTGACTAAAAAAAAAAAGTTTAAAATATTGATTTGGTATTTTTAAAATAATATAGAAACAGTTGATTAATTCATTGCTTCATCAATTCACATAAATTTCTAAACAATTTGTACAACATATTTTCCCACCATATTATTTATTTAAAACCGCTTCTGATTGATAAAAAAAAGTAGCAGTAATCAGCAAAAATGAAGCTTATTGCAATATTTAAAATCCTTGATTACGAGAGATTTCGATGAATACCTCTTTTTTGACACACTATTAATTTATATCAATTTTTATGTTATATTTATAATAATTCTACCTCTATTTTTACACAATAAACAAGAATACAAATCAAGAGAGGGCACTATTTAAAATACAAATTATTAAGTGGAACTTAAATGTCTTATTTTACAATTCATTCTTAAGATATTGGATTAAAACTCACAGGTATATCCCAAGTCATGGACTGCAATTTACATGCCTTTGGACAATGTTGGAATGTGGAATATAAGGTCTGAGAATTGGGCTCGCCAGTATTTGGGGCAACAGTTGTATCTCCGAGTCTATTCGCCAGCAAATTCATGGAGAGACGAATATCCTATCCCTAAGGAGGCTCTTCTCTGTGGCAAGGCTCTGGGTCGTCGGACCAGGCCTCTTTGACCCAACACACACACACACACCAAAAAAAAAAAAAAAAAAAAAAAAAATTCATATCAAATGTTGCATGTGGGACCCACTTAGTATATCTAATACGGATTCACGACTCGTGGATTTTTTAGGAGTTTTCTTACCACTAATGTCACGAATGTGTGACAAGGTTAATTAGGGTTGTGAGGATTGTTATATTATTAGTATTTCATTTCAGCCAGTGAATTAGTGTTTGTTTTCTACTATTATGTTTATTACTGTTTCAAGTTAGAATTAATTCGATTAAGTTTGTTAGTTGAGTTGTATTCTTGTTTTATTGTTATTGAAAGTTCTAACGTGCGTTTGACTGCAAAATGCTAATAATTAGCTTTCCAGTAATTTACTTAATGGGTTGTAGTATTATATACTCTTTTGTAAGTTTTTTTTTTTATTTTTTATTTTTATTTTTATTTTTCTGCTTTCGCCTTTTATGGGTTGTAGTATTGACTCTTTTGTAATTTTTTTAAATTTTTTAATAATATTATGGGTTCTTTGTTGGTTGATTCAAGAGCAGAAAATAAATATAGTTGGTAAAGCTGTTCTTGAATCAGGTAGATTTTAACTTTGTTGAGACGTGTTTCTAATGAGGTATCTTTTATTAAAAAATATTAAAAAATGCTTTAGATAGTCTGATACAATAAAAAGTATTCTTCTCTTAAATATAGATTTCGATTCAAATATTATCAATCAAACAATAGTTTAAGGGGTCAGTTAGGTAAATAGTTATTTTGGACTGTATGTTTTTTGAAAAATAGCCACAATTTTAAAAAATTTAAAAACTAGCCTTAAATTTTAAAATTTACAATAACAAAAATACACATAAAAATGCTGTAAGAAATACCTGACCCTGGGCAAAAATTTTGTCAAAAATTTCTTATATGGCTAGGTTTTAAAATTTTTAAAACTATAACTATTTTTTAAAATTATTTTGTAAACAATGGCTATTTTTTTAAAATTCTCTAGTTTAAATAGACATAATGAAATTTTTGGACTTTTTTAAACTCAAATAAAGATGCTATAAGTTTTTCAATTCAAAGTCTGAACCAATTAATTAATGTAAAACTTTAAACTATAGATCTTGCATGATGATATTTTACTATAAAAGCACGCAGTCGGTGATCTTATAAATGAATCACTATTATTTCCACCTCCTCTCAAAACGAAAAGTGTCTGTTTTGCTTAAGGCACGTTTGATGCATCTCCAATATAACGCTAAATTTGAGTCAATGTTAAAATTTAGTATTTTTGCATAAAAAAAAAACATTCTCTATTAATGTAATGTTAAATTTGTCAAATGCTTTGCATGCTGCAAATTTTGGTACCAACTATAGTAAAAGGCTAACAATTTGGCAGTAGAGCACTCATTGATCAATTTTTGGGCATTTAATTAAAAATTAATATTAAATTAAAAAAATTTCTCATACCAAGAAATTATTATGACTATTTTTAGTTGTCTTCTCTACTATTGGTCAACATCAACTGCTTTATTAGTTTTTACTATTTAAAAATCATAAAATAACAAATATCATTTGAAATAGCATTTATGAATTAGAGTAACAAATGTCAAATATAACATTTTTACCTTTTTGAGTGCCAAACTTAACATTGATTGACATTTGCATTATAAATGGTCTAAGCTCATTGTATTGTATAAGAGATCATACAACAGTGTTGAACATGCTCAAACTATACCATATTGTATAATACACAAAACACACTTAGTACAATAGAAATTATATTATTTAGCACTATAGAAATCTCTTATATTAGACCATATTATTTACTTTGATGAATTATATATAATATCATTTTTTTCATTCTCTTATATAATATTTACACAATTTATGTGTATAAATTCGTATGATATAAATAATACAAAACATCATAATACAATATGGTTTGTGCCCTAAAAGTACAATGTATAAAAATTAATCTCACGAAGAATCACAAGATATCAATATTTATATACTTTTAGCCACATATATTTTACTGTTGCTATTATTTCTACCTTCTCAGCTCAACTGCCAAGTTGAGATCGAGACACGAAGTCAAACTCGAAAATAACAATAATTTAACTAAACGATCCAACTCAAACAGGTAGATGGGTGAAATTAATTTGCTTTAAAATGGTATATGCTCAAAAAATATTTAAAAAAAAAAACGATTAGTATTGGTAGTTGTAATGGCCAATGAGCATTTAGTAAAACCCCGTGGAGGACCCCACCAATGCTTCCTAGTGGTTTGACAAATGCTTTCCTTATTATGGCTTTAAAATCTTTCACCAACTGCTCTCTGCCATATCACCAACATCATATTAATGCATGGCACGTCTAAACGTCCCAACCAAAGATCATGATGAAATTGGCCCTTGGACTTTTAGCAAAGAGATTTTTCTTATATGGCAAAAAAGGTAAGGGAAAAAAGAAAAAAACAAAAAAAAGGAGAGAGACAAGTTTAGTGTAGACACATAAAATGGAGTACCATGCAAGTTGCACTAATCGAGTGTCGGCATAGTTGAAAAGAAATAGATTATTATATTTAGTGTTTTATTGTGTGATATGGAGGCTCTCTAAAACATTAATACATATAATTTAGTAAAAGCTCATAAGTTGTAATTGCTTATTGAGGAGATAATACAACGTCTAGCTTGCTTTAGATAAGTAGTTCAAAAGTTTAAGCTGTGAAAGACGTTAATTGAAGTGAGATAATACAAGTTAAGTACCTATACGCTCAACTCAAAAGAACATTTTGTGTGTAATGAGAAAGAAATATGAATTGACTAGCCCATATATAAGTACCCATATATAGCTAATACCTCTATTACTCTATATATATATATATATATATATATATTTGGGGTGGGGGGGGGGGGGGGGGGGGGGTGGAGGGGGGGGTGTGTGTGGGCTGGTTTTCTAATAATGATAAACTTTTGCACCTTTAAAAGTCTAAAGATAGATCAAAACTATATTATACTTACGCGTAGTGTCAGACTGTCAGTTGTAAACAAGTCCTCTTCTGAAAACATGCCGTATTTTCATAAGGAAAACAGCCGGAGGATATCAATGCTTTTTACGTACTATAAATGCTATCATCATAGAAGTGTGTAAGTGTGTTAAAAGAGTGTTAAATATTATAAGGATATAAAATTTAGACAACAATAGATAAAATAATATAATTTTTTAGATATATAATTAAGTAATTAGTCAATTTATTAATTACTTATGTATGTTTTTTTTTTTACTAAGTCAATTATCATAAGCTATTATTATATAATTATTAAATCACTCAAGTATTTTGTTAATTTTTTTTTAAAATTAATTTTTTTTTTGGCTATAAGATTAAGTATTTAATTAAATTATGTGTGTCAAAAACTGAATATAATGAGGTCCAAACATCATTTGCTTATCTTTTTGTTATATATCATATATAAGTTATTCTTGAAATATATGTTTATTTTGATAAAAAAAAAAACAATACAACGTTAAGAAAAAGTTGTCGCAAATGTTTTGAGTAATTAGTTTTACACCAGAAGTTAACCTCGAGTAGGAATACATCGATAATGATCTTAAAGAGATTTGTCTGCATTATTATTTATAGAAACCACTTAATTTAATAGATCACAAGGTACCGACTTAGATATGATGACCTAATCCAAGGATTTGTATGCTAATAAATAGTAAACCACATGCACGTAAAATGGAAGCCATACATAAAATAGATCAGTACTTGGCTTTCCAGCTACACTTGTTTCCTTTTAAAGTCAAAATCTAGTCCGTGTGTACATACATACATGATATATATATATATATAATATATATATATATATATATATATGTCCAAGTCGTCTTTGACTTATGATTATTATCCACAACTCCAATTAATACTCGCGCCAAATCCCCAACGGTCCCAACGCGTCCCCATGAACATGCAACCATTAAAGCTGCTTTTTCTGAAGAGGTGCTCAAGCACTATAAAAGGAACTCTCACTTTGAGCCAATAACAACACAACAAGCTTAGTGAGCTGAGAGAAAAAAGTAGGCAAACTAATAAAGAGATTGATATATATGGGTGTAATGATCTCTTCGAAATGGCTCTCTTTGAGTCTTCTTGTTCTCTGCATTGCTCTCCATCTGAGTGCAATTGCACTTGGGGATCAGAAACTCGACAAGGATCGATTCCGAGACGATGACTGCCGCTGGGGCCGGGGACGCTGCGATGGCCGTTTCGGTGGCCGCGGGCCGCGTGGCCCCGGTTTTGGCGGCGGTAGGGGCGGCGGCTTCGGTGGTGGTGGCGGAAGAGGTGGCGGTGTTGGAGGCGGAAGAGGTGGCGGTGTTGGTGGCGGCGCTGGCGGAGGAGTTGGAGGTGGCGGTGGCTTTGGCGGTGGCGGAGGAGGCGGTGTCGGAGGAGGGTCGGGTCACGGTGGAGGGTTTGGAGCCGGGGGAGGCGTAGGTGGCGGTGCCGGAGGTGGTGTTGGTGGTGGCGGTGGATTTGGCGGTGGTGGAGGAGGCGGTGCCGGAGGTGGTTCGGGTCACGGAGGAGGTTTCGGCGCCGGGGGAGGCGTAGGCGGTGGTGCAGGTGGTGGTGGCGGTGTTGGCGGTGGTGGCGGCTTTGGCGGCGGTGGAGGTGGTGGTGTTGGTGGAGGTTCGGGTCATGGAGGAGGTTTCGGAGCCGGCGGTGGTGTTGGTGGTGGTGCCGGAGGGGGCCTTGGTGGCGGCGGTGGAGGTGGAGGAGGCGGAGGAGGAGGAGGAGGTGTTGGTGGCGGTTCGGGTCATGGAGGAGGTTTCGGAGCCGGTGGCGGTGTAGGTGGTGGTGCTGGAGGAGGCCTTGGTGGCGGCGGCGGCGGCGGCGGAGGCGGCGGTGGTGGTGGTGGCGGGGCCGGTGGTGGTTCTGGCCATGGTGGAGGCTTTGGTGCCGGAGGCGGCGTTGGAGGCGGTGCCGGAGGAGGGTTAGGAGGAGGAGGCGGTGGAGGTGCCGGAGGAGGCGGCGGTGTTGGAGGAGGATCTGGCCACGGCGGTGGTTTTGGTGCTGGCGGAGGTGTAGGAGGAGGCGGCGGCCGCGGTGGTCATGGAGGAGGAATTGGAATCGGAGTCGGGATCGGCATCGGAGTCGGAGCTGGTTCCGGCCATGGATCAGGCACTGGCTCCGGCAGCGGCGGCGGCGGCGGAGGAAATTAGAATACTTTTGAAGTAATATTGCAGTATTAAAAGTGATTGTTGAGTGAACAATGTAGGTTTTATATATGTCACCCAGACAGCTTAATTGTACTGTTTTCTTAAATTGCGTTGTTATTTTGCCAAAAAGAAAAATGTTGTAGTTTGTGATTTCCACGTCCAAGCTGCATAATATGAATTTCCTTTTCCATTTGCACTATTGATCTTGTAATTATTGGGAAATTTGAGTGTTATAATTCTCCCAAATTTTTATCTAAAAAATCTGAAAGTTTTGCATGATCAGTGAAGTCCTTGTTTAGGACATCAGTTTTATCAGCCTATTACACTCTTAAGGATTTCTCACCTAAAGCCAAAATACATAAATAAATGATAAAAAATAACTTGATTAACAAATTGGGCAGGAGCTTCTTGAGTTCGTTTATGCTCTGTAGCTCACTTAGCCTTATTGGTCTTACAATCATTGTTAAAATTATTGGATATTATTGTATAATTTCTCGATCCAATTTACACCAGTATGTCTTCTTATGGAGGATCTATAACTGAAAGTATTGTTACTTTGAGCTACTCACAAGAATGACCTAGGAACTCATGTGGTTTAAACACAATTATCATTAGAAAATTTTCCATGATACATACGTAGAAGCGAAAGGGTTTATATATAATCTTTATTTGTTCAAGCTAGTAGTTTACAGGAATAAGATAGAAGACACGTTGACCAATCAAATACAAGTTACTTGACGACATAAAATAAGAAACACCGTAGATAGATAAGATAACATGAGTGACTAGGTTGTGTCGAGGAATCTTATTTGTATAGAAGAGCTACGAGTTCTTACGATCTTATTTGTTAATTAGCTCGTGGTCCATGTCTAGATTTTATTATTCTTTCTCCACTAAAACTCATTAATTAAATTCTCAGTTTATTAATCTTGAGATTAGTCCATTAAAAATCCGAGACTAAACACTCGAATTACACATATATTATTTATTCGATAAACTAAGCGAATTGTCCATTGATATAATCATTACATGATTGTCGATCATTCAAAAATAGTTCATAACCAAAGCCGGGTAAAATTACCAATTAAACCATTGATTATTTCTTTGTCCGTAAGTACCATTGAGTTATGTAGTAAATAGTTAATTAATAACTGCTTACAAATTGGAGTGCTAAAACATTTTAGTTCTAGAATTCAACTATTTATGGAACCACTTTAACTTTTTCTGTTGTAAATTTCATATATGGAATTCACATTCTTAGCCCCAATGAATTGTGGGCTCCCAAAAACTGTAAGTACTGGGCCCAACTATTTTTGCGTTGCAACAAGCGAATCAAAGAACTCCTCAATCTAGAGGAGGAGTCTATGAAATGCACAGAATTGTGATCAATCATCATATGATCATCTTTCGACCTCGATTCGAATCTTCATAACGATAATAATTTATAATTTTAATCATCTTGTACGCAAAACTCTTTATATAATAAATTTATAATTATATTAATACATTTCAGATTTTAATAAACGTTCAATTTTATAAGAGAAAATTCTAAATAGTCCCTGAGTTTTACCAAAAAATCCTATTTCATTCCTTTATTTTTAGTAATTATGAAATAGTCCTTCAGTTTTTCAAATCGGTCCAAAATTATCCTTTTGCGTTGACTAAAATTTAAAATTTTTTTAAATGATGAAACTACCCTTTATAAAAATCATTAATCCAACCTCCAATATTTTTAAAAATTACACTTATACCAAATATTTTACTTTTATTTTTTGAATATTTTTAAAAATTTACACTAATACCCAATATTGAGGTATAAATGCACTTTTTAAAAAGGGTCAGTTAAGCAATTAGTCATTTTAAAGGTAAAGTTTGAAGGATTTAACTATAGTTTTACGAAATTAGGGATTTAGTCATAGCATGTAATATTTTTTGTATCATGTAACATATATACGTGTAAAAAATGTAACATAAAATGTTACACTTTTACACGTATATATGTTTCATGTAACAAAAAATGTTACATTTTATGGCCAAATCCTAAAATATTACCCAAAAGTTTGGTTAAATGCCTAAAAAACTCTTTTAAAAATTTTAGAGATTGAATTAATGGTTTTTATAAAGGGTAATTTTGTCATTTTAAAAAATTTATAGATTTAGTCGACGCAAAAGGATGTTTTTAGACCGATTTGAAAAATTGAAAGACCATTTAAGAATTACTAAAAATAGAGGGATGAAACTGGACTTTTTGTAAAACTCATGGACTATTTTAAAATTTTCTAATTTTATAATAAAATAAAACAAACAAAGTTTACAATATATAATGGAGTACCATGCAAGTTGTAGAACTTGAGTGTCGGCAGAGTTGACTAGCTTTGCAATATATTACTCATGAGTACAACATTCTCCCATCAAATATATGGTATATTATCACCGAGAATATCTGTAAACAGATTATGATATTTCGGGTTTATAGTGTCTGAAACAAAATTAATACTTAATGTATATAAAATACTCATAACTTAATTAATTGACTATTAAGTAGATAATCTATAACTATCTTATAAATGGGAGGAGTCTTCGTACCCGTTTTATCCAAAACGCGCGTTGTGTTTCGAAATGCGTTTTTTGTCATTTTTCACGCGAAACTTAAAAAAACGCGATTCATTATGGGCATAAACGATTTTTTTTTTAAATATTGGACCATAACATAATTTAACTAAAATATAGGACAAAAACGCAATAAAAGTGGGACTAAATTGAAAATTTCGGCCTGAAAAGATGGGTACAGCCCTGCACGTGTAGGGCCCGCGTGGCAGGGGCTGTCCCCCCACTCTCTCCTTCGCGCACGCAAAGCACGCGCATGCCCCTTTTTTTTTTCTTTTTGTTATTTTTTTTCCTTTATTCGGTTTTTTTTTCTTTTTGTATTTTTTTTTCTTCTTTCCCTCTTCACACTATTCTTTTGCTTTTTTTATTTTTTTATTTTAGTCTCTAAAATTCTCTTTATTTTCAATTTTTATTTGTAATTTATAAAAAAAATCTTTTCATACCAAAAAAGTTTTAAAATTCTTTTTGATAGTGTCTTATTTTTTATTCTATTAAAAAATTAATTTTTATTTAGAAACCTAAATTATTTTTTTATTTCAAAAAATAGTTATTGCTAAATTAAAAAAAATCAAGAAATACTTTGAATTTTATTTATTGGAGTCTTTACAAAAATATCCTTTATTTTATTTTTTAGATTATTTTCCTTGTTTATGTATGGTTATATATTTTTTTATAATAATTTGATATGTTTTTTTATTTTATATTTATATGTCAATTTACTTATTTTTTATTTTTAAAAACTTAAAATTAAATACTAAACAAATTTGATCATTAATATGTGTATATTCTCGGTTTTTTTGACAAATATGCTTTTGGAGTTTTTTTCAAAAGTTTTGAGGTTTCATTACAAATTATTGGAGGCTTTTTTAATAAATTTTAATCTTTCTAAATCTTGTTGCTCAAAATATTTTTAACCGTTGATTCTTAACTGTAATGGCCTCGAAAAATTTGTTTATATATATGATTGGATTTAATTATTTTCTTAATCTTTTGACACTCATTATGATATGATTTTTTTCAATATAAATGTTTACTTTTTTGTTTTAGTTATTTTATTCTGTAACATAATTTTAAAAGTATTTCAAAATTTTTATTAAATTATATATTGTACCTAAATTAGTTGAAATGATATTAATATATTTTTTCGACAGAATTTTAACATAAATAAATATTTTTAAAATTTATGTTAACAAAAATTATTTTATTATAAATGAATAAATATAACATGAAAAAATTTATATGGAATTCACACGCGCGCGTGGACAAAACCTATTACAATATGTAGCTTGTTATAAGTAGTTCAACAGTTAAGGTGTGAAGGATGATTAATGAAGTGAGCTAATATAAGTTAAAGGACCTATATGCTCAACTCAAAAGAACATTTTGTGTGTAATGAGAAAGAATTATAAATTGAATAGCCCATATATTATAGTGTTGATAAACAGACCACATAGCTAATACCTCTAGATATGTGTTTTTGTACTATATAAATGCATATCATCATAAAAGCGTAATGAAGTGAGCTAATATAAGTTAAAGGACCTATATGCTCAACTCAAAAGAGCATTTTGTGTGTAATGAGAAAGAATTATAAATTGAATAGCCCATATATTATAGTGTTGATAAACTGACCACATAGCTAATACCTCTAGATATGTGTTTTTGTACTATATAAATGCATATCATCATAAAAGCGTATAAGTGTGTTAAAGAGTTTCAAATAATATAATGAGGTCGAAACTTCATTTGTTTGTTTGTTTTTTTTTTTTGATTTTTTTTTGTTGCTATATATGATATTATATAAGTTTTTTTTTTCTGAAATTTATGTTTATTTTGAAAAATAACATACAAAGTAAAAATAAAAATAAAAAATCGTCGAGAGATGTTTTGTGCAATTAGTTTTACACCAGAAAATCTCGTCTTGGAATACATCGATAATGATCTTAAAGAGATTTGTGTGCATTATTTGTAGAAACCACTTAATTTAATAGATCACAAGGTACCGACTTAGATATCATGACCTAATCCAAGGATTTGTAAACCACATGCACGTAAAATGGAAGCCATACAATAGATCAGTACTTAACTTTCCAGCTACACTTGTTTTCTTAAAGTCAAAATATAGTCCATGTGAACATATATACATATATATATATATATATATATATATATCCAAGTCGTCTTTGACTTATGATTATTATCCACAACTCCAATTAATACTCGCGCCAAATCCCCAACGGTCCCAACGCGTCCCCATGAATCTGAGTTCAAAGCTGCTTTTCTGAAGAAGTGTATGAATCTGAGTTCAAGCCCTATAAAATGAACTCTCACTTTGAGCCAATAACAACACAACAAGCTTAGTGAGCTGAGAGAAAAAACAAGGCAAACTAATAAAGAGATTGATATACATGGGTGCAACGATCTCTTCGAAATGGCTCTCTTTGAGTCTTCTTGTTCTCTGCATTGCTCTCCATCTGAGTGCAATTGCACTTGGGGATCAGAAACTCCACAAGGATCGATTCCGAGACGATGACTGCCGCTGGGGCCGGGGACGCTGCGATGACCGCTTCGGCGGCGGTAGGGGCGGCGGCTTCGGTGGAGGTGTTGGAGGCGGTGGCGGTGTGGGTGGCGGCGCTGGCGGTGGATTTGGCGGTGGCGGCGGAGGCGGTGTCGGAGGAGGGTCGGGTCACGGTGGAGGGTTTGGAGCCGGGGGAGGCGTAGGTGGCGGTGCCGGAGGTGGTGTTGGTGGTGGCGGTGGATTTGGCGGTGGTGGAGGAGGCGGTGCCGGAGGTGGTTCGGGTCACGGAGGAGGTTTCGGCGCCGGAGGAGGTGTAGGCGGTGGCGCAGGTGCAGGTGGCGGTGTTGGAGGTGGTGGCGGCTTCGGCGGCGGTGGAGGTGGTGGTGTTGGTGGAGGTTCGGGTCATGGAGGAGGTTTCGGAGCCGGCGGTGGTGTTGGTGGTGGTGCCGGAGGGGGCCTTGGTGGCGGCGGTGGAGGTGGAGCAGGTGGCGGAGGAGGAGGAGGTGTTGGTGGCGGTTCGGGTCACGGAGGAGGTTTCGGAGCTGGTGGCGGTGTAGGTGGTGCTCCTGGAGGAGGCCTTGGTGGCGGCGGCGGCGGCGGCGGAGGCGGAGGAGGCAGCGGTGGTGGTGGGGCCGGTGGTGGTTCTGGCCAAGGTGGAGGGTTTGGTGCCGGAGGCGGTGTTGGAGGCGGCGCCGGAGGAGGGTTAGGAGGAGGAGGCGGTGGAGGTTCCGGAGGAGGCGGCGGTGTTGGAGGAGGATCCGGCCACGGCGGTGGTTTTGGCGCCGGTGGAGGTGTAGGGGGCGGCGGCGGCCGCGGTGGTCATGGAGGAGGAATCGGAATCGGAATTGGGATCGGCATCGGAGTCGGAGCTGGATCCGGCCATGGATCAGGCACTGGCTCCGGCAGCGGCGGCGGCGGCGGAGGAAATTAGAATACTTTTGAAGTAATATTGCAGTATTAAAAGTGATTGTTGAATGAACAATGTTGGTTCACCAAACAGCTTAATTGTACTGTTTTCTTAAATTGCGTTGTTATATTTTGCCAAAAAGAAAAACGTTGTAGTTTGTGATGTCAACGTCCAAGCTGCATAATATAAATTTCCTTTTCCATTTGCTCTATTGATCTTGTAATTATTGGGAAATTAGCGGGTTATAATTCTCCCAAATTTATATCGAACAAAACGTAAAGTTTTGCATGAATTGGACAGGGATTGCAAGCAATGGAATGACTTTAGCAAATGGGTATTTTGAGTGAAAATGTTTTCCCGTATGTTTAAGGAGAGAAAGTTGATGTGTTATAGCCCTCTCGATTGCCTTACCGTTAGTTTTGGATCGGGTCAGTGGGAACGAAGTCCAATTCACCCATCTTAATTGGTACTTGGCAACGGCAATGAAATGACTTGCATAGTATCATTGGGAAAAGTGCAGAGATAGTTTTGGACTGGGTCATCTTGGTCGGGGAAGAGGAAGTTCAGGTTATTATGAATCCGAATCTTCTATCCCTTCTTGAGATCTTTCTATCATCTATGTGGCTCTCCAATTAAATCTTGACAACTCAAATTATTTTAAGACTAACTTTGAGTTAACGTCGTGAGTATACTCTGTTGACTCACACTACTACAAAGAGTTTTGTAGACGTCGCTTCATAGACGTCGGTTATTATTTAAGCGACGTTAAATGTATCATGAAAGGGATTTAGCGTCGGTCATTACAAAAGCGACGTTAAAACTTTATCATTTAACCTCGCCTTTAGTAGAAGCGATGTTAATGTTTATCAATTTCACATTTTAACGTCCCTTAATGGAAAACGATGTTAAATCCATATCATATGACGTCGTTTTTTACAAAGCGACGTTACAATTATTTAAATTAACGTCGCCTACTAAAAAAGCAACGTTAAAAATCCTGTATTTAACGTCGGCTGTCTAAAGCAACGTTAAACCTACTGTGTTTCCATCTCTAAAAAAATATACTATATTTTAAAGCAAATTCTTTCCCTAATTCAAATTCACATAACACCATCAAAAACCAATTCCTTCTCTAATTCAAATTCACATGCACCATTTAAAGCCAAAAAAAATTAGTCGTAGAAAACAAAGAAAAACAAATTAGCAAGATTTTTAGATTTTTTTATTTGTACATTATTTTTAGGACAAAATTATTAAAAAAAAAAAAGAAGTTGTCTTTTTGAACGACGTCTATTAGCACTTTTGTAGTAGTGTCATAAAAGCTATGTTAAGTGTTAACTGATAAATCATAAATAAATAAAAAATTATTAAAAGAAAGCGTGCACAAATAAATAAATAAAATAAAAAGAAAACCCTAGTCTCTCTCCCCCTCCCTCTTTCTTTGTTATTCGATTGAGTCTCCCAGCAAACATAGGCTTCTGACAGAGAAATGTATTATCTTCTATTTTTGATATATCAACAATATCACACAAAAAACTCTATTAAGTGTTGTTTGAATGGCTTTTTTTTATTTTACATTGTCAACATTTAAAATAATAAAACAATACTATTATTCATGATTTTCGTTACCATTTTAACATTATTATATTAGAGCCACAAAACTAGTATGTTGGTCATGTCAAAATCTAATATTCGGGATAGACTATATCAAAAAAGGAATACTAATAGATTAATAATAAAACATATAAATATAAATGTGAGTACTAAATAATAGATGCTCTATTTGTTTTATTTTTTCGTAGGCATATATATATATATATATATATAAAGTGCATAAAACGCAGCTCTTTCTCTTTTCTTTTTTTTTAATTAAAAAAACGTAGCTTTTTCAATTAAACCCTACCTCTTTCAATATGTATATAAAACGTAGTTCTTTCGATACCCAAAACCATGTGATGTCTTTTTAAATAAAGAAAATTGGCTATGCTTATTTTGGGAAACTAGCAAAAGAAAGAGTATTGTAGGCTGCTTGAATAGAAGGAAGAGAGAGAGTGAGAGAAATAAAGTTTTTTTTTTGTTTTGTTTTTAGTAGCAAACGATTAGACTATTGCCTTATTAATTTTTTATGCTCACGGCGTCATCTCAAAGTTAGTCTTAAAATAATTTGATGAGTTATCAAGATTTACCCTTTGTTTGGGGTGACCATTTTGGTCATTCCATCTTATTTTTTGGGATGGAAAAAATGATTTGGAATGGTTTGAAAATAATTTAGAAAAATGATGTAAGAATGGTTTGACTTTGCGAATTTCGAGGTGATATGAATGGTTGAGATTTAAAGATTTTGTATAGAGATTTAATAAGTTGAAAAAAAATAGAATGTAATAGAATGGTTTGGAGGATTAGGAAAGTTGAAAAACATGAAAAATAGGATGGAATAGAATGGGTGAAATGTATATGCCAAACAAGAGGTTAATTGGAAAGGCTAAGAGGAAATAGAAAAAAATGAGACAGAAGATCCGGACTCGGTCATTATGTACACAAGTGGAATGAGTAGGACATGTCTTGGCTAAAGTGTTGATGACGTTTTTATAGCACTAGTAGATGATCTAGATAAAAATGTTAAAATTCTTTACAAGAAATATCCCAATTCAATTCAAGAGATTCAAACCATAAAATACCAAAGAGAGCGGAAGCGTACCCGGATCCATGATGATGAAGAAGAACTAATGCTATGGTTCTTCCAATGGTGTTGTACTCTGAAATTGTGCCTTAGATTTTCTGAATTCTGAGTTCTTGTTGATGGGGAAGACAAGAAGCCAGAGACCTTTTGTGTCTCTCAGAAAAAAGAACGTACAAACCATGTGGACCATAACCCCTCTAATATAACTGCCCATTTAGTGGCAATTAATTAGTTTTAGTTATTTCTAATTCAGCCCCTCATAGAATTAGAAATACCACTTAAGGCATCCTCACTTTATATTCATGATAAATACACCCATAAGCCATAAACTTTATTCTAAATTAGACCACATTAATTTGGCTTATATTAAAGATGACATTTTCCACAATTATTGTTACATTTGTGACCCCACAAATTCCAACAATCTCCCACTGGGTCACATATGTTTAAAATAATTGTGTCAACCTTAGTGCGCCCGAAGTTTTGTGTCATCTCAATCAAATGGTGTATAAACAATCTTATCTATCAATTATATCAATATAGGACCAAAGAAGTCGTCGTTGTATTTATAACAACTAGACCCAACAAGGATCACATATATCAAATACAATCAATTGACAGATCAAATCATGAATGTGAGGCATGAAAAATTACATGCAAGGTGATCTGTTCATGTCAATTTTCAACTGGTCCTACTTCACTTTAGTGAGATCATAACATAACATAAATGTACAGAATATTTTGAAATGAAAGAAATTTCATTTTTAAACATCATAATAACTGAAAACCATAAGTGTGTACACATATATCATAAAAGTATAAAACAACAACAACATAGAACAAACTCCCACTAGAACTAAATATCCTTAAGTTCTAAAATACCCATGCGAGCAGTGTGCTCATGAAAGACCTTAGGTGGCAAGCCCTTTGTGAGAGGGTCTGCTACCATAGAGTTTGTTCCTAAGTGTTCTATACTAATCTGTCCATTCTGTACCCTTTCTTTAACAACAAGGAACTTAATGTCAATAAACTTTGATTTAGTAGAGCTCCTGTTGTTGTTGGAATACATTACAGCTGATTTATTATCACAATACAACTTTAACGGTCTTTCAACTCCTTCCATAATGCGCAGCCCAGTGACAAAATTCCTCAGCCATAAACCATGATTTGATGCCTCATAACACGCTATGAATTCAGCTGCCATGGTGGAGGAAGCTACAAGAGTTTGTTTAACACTCTTCCAGGAAATAGCTCCACCACCTAGCAAATAAACATAGCCCGAAGTGGATCTCCTGCTATCTTGGCATCCCGCAAAATCAGAGTCAGAATACCTAATGATCTCAAACAAGTCTGACTTCCGATAAGTGAGCATGTGATCTTTTGTTCTCTTTAGGTACCTCATAACCCTTTTGGCTGCTTTCCAATGATCCATTCCTGCGTTGCTTAGATATCTGCCTAACACCCCAACAATGTACGCAATATCTGGACGCGTACAAACTTGAGCATACATTAAACTCCCAATAGCCGAAGCATAAGGAATTGTTTTCATTTCTTGAGTCTCAAGTTTTCCTTTTTGGGCATTGATTGAGACTGAACTTGTCTCCTTTAGCGACAGGGGTATCTCCTGGTTTGCTATCCAGCATGCCATACCTTTTTAACACTGTTTCGATATAGTTCTTTTGTGATAATCCAAGAATACCTCGAGAACGGTCTCGATGTATTTGGATTCCTAATACAAAAGAAGCTTCACCAAGATCTTTCATTTCAAAATTCCTTGATAAAAATTTCTTGGTTTCATGCAAAATGCCTATATCGTTTGTGGCAAGCAGTATGTCATCAACATACAAAACCAGAAAGATATGCTTACTCCCAACAAACTTGTGATACACACATTCATCAACTGCATTCGTCTCAAAACCAAACGAGAGAATCACTTGATGAAATTTGTGGTACCATTGACGAGAAGCTTGTTTGAGCCCATAAATGGATTTTGTCAATTTGCATACCATATTCTTTGGGTCTCCCGACACAAAATTTTCTGGTTGCACCATATAGATCGTTTCCTTAATGTCTCCATTTAGAAAAGCCGTCTTGACATCCATTTGGTGAAGCTCCAAATCAAATTGTGCAACAAATGCCATGATTGTCCTAAAAGAGTCCTTTGATGAAACTGGAGAGAAGGTCTCTTTAAAGTCAACCCCTTCCTTTTGAGTATAGCCTTTAGCAACAAGACGAGCTTTATATCTGTCCACATTACCTTTCGAATCCCTTTTGGTTTTAAAAATCCATTTGCAACCAATAGGCTTCTTTCCTTCAGGTAATGGGACAAGTTCCCAAACTTTATTGTCTTGCATAGACTTATACTCCTCATTCATGGCTTCAATCCACTTTTCAGAGTTAGTATCCTTCATGGCTTGTTGGAAGTTGACAGGGTCATCTTCCATTATGCCACCACTATCCTCATTTTCTTGAAGAAACACTATATAATCATTTGAAATGACATTCTTTCTTTCTCTAGTGGATCGCCTCAAAGGCACTTCATTTTGAGGTTGTTGAGTTTGTACCTCATGGGTTTGATCGACAATGTCTTGTTGCTCTTGATTTTGAACTTGATCAATGGCAGGAGTGAAATCCTTATCATTGTCAAAAGCAACTACTGAAATAGGAGTCAATTCTTCTCCAACAGAAATTGTTGAATCCAAATCCTCCTGAAAGACAAAGTCTCTAATTTTATTTCTCCCCCCAAACTCAATATCCTCAAAGAACGTTGCAGTTCCCGTCTCAAAAATTGTCTTTAACTTGGGATCATAAAACTTATAGCCCCTTGATCGCTCAGAGTACCCGATAAAGTAACTGCTCACTGTTTTGGGATCTAATTTTCTTTCATTCGGCCTATAAGGCCTTGCCTCAGCAGGACATCCCCAAACATGAAGATGCTTTAAACTTGGCTTTCGCCCTGTCTAAAGCTCATAAGGTGTTTTTGCAGTTGCTTTAGTTGGTACTCTATTCAGAATGTAGGCTGCAGTCTTGAGTGCCTCTCCCCAGAGTGATTCAGGTAAGGTTGAATGACAAATCATACTTCTTACCATGTCTTTAAGAGTGCGGTTTCGTCTTTCAGCTACACCATTCATGCTAGGTGAACCTGGCATGGTGTACTGTGGGACGATTCCACACTCCTCTAGGTATCTGGCAAATGGTCCCGGACGTTGTTCACCTGAACCGTCATATCTACCATAGTACTCACCACCACGGTCAGACTTGACTTTCTTTATCATTTTGTTAAGTTGATTCTCAACTTCAGCTTTAAATGATTTGAACACGTCCAAAACTTGGGACTTTTCATGAATGAGAAATAGGTATGCATATCTTGAATGGTCATCTATGAATGATACAAAGTATTGTTGACCATTCCAAGAAGGTGTTGGAAATGGCCCACAGACATCCGTATGTATCAATTCTAAGAGTTCCTTTGCCCTAATTGCACCCAATTTCTTCATTTTCGTCTGTTTTCCTTTAATGCATTCAACACATACATCAAAGTCTGAAAAATCAATTTGATCCAAAATTCCTTCAGAAACAAGTCTTTCAACTCTATTTCTAGAAATGTGTCCTAATCGCTTGTGCCATAAGGAACTTGAATTTTCATTGTTAAATTTACGCTTAGTACCGTGTGATTCCACATTCAAGGTTTCATTATAGGAAGCAATAGTTTCAAGCAAATATAGATTGTCATAAACCATAAGTGAACCAGTTCCAACAACTTTAGAGTTAATAGATAAACTGAAACAACTGTTTTGAAATGAACAACAATAACCCAATTTGTCCAAACATGAAACAGAAACCAAATTCCGTCTAAATGACGGTACAACAAAAGTATCTATCAAATCCAAATAGTAACCAGTACTTAATAACAGTCTAAAGTGCCCAATAGCTTCCACTTCCACCGATTTGCCATCTCCCACATAAATGCGTCTTTCAGCATCATTTGGCTTTCGGTAGCTCAGGCAACCCTGCATTGAAACACTTATATTAGTAGTAGCACCAGAGTCTAACCACCAAGTGTTTCTAGGTACTGAAGCCAAATTAACTTCAGAACAGACCAAACTAAGAAATGTACCTTTCTTTGCACGCCATTTGCGATACTTAGGACATTCCTTCTTTTCGTGTCCTTCCTTCTTACAAAAGAAACAACCCTCATTTTGAACATTTTGAGATTTTTCCTGATTCTGTTTCTTTTGAAGTGGACCCTTATCCTTAGCATCCTTAGCAGCCTCATTCTTTCTTTTATTGCCCCTTTCTTTAGAGGTGCTTGCCAAATGAGCACTTTCAGTCTTGTTTTGCTTCAATCTCTCTTCTTCTTGCACACAAAACGAAATGAGCTCATTAAGAGACCATTTCTCCTTTTGACAGTTATAACTGACTTGAAATTGACTGAATTGAAGAGGTAAAGAGATAAGGACTAAGTGCACAAGTAAGTCTTCCGACAACTCGAGACCTAGTGCCTTAAGCTTTGAAGCAACGTGAGACATTTCCATAATGTACTCCCTTATATTTTCCTTGCCCTTAAACTTCATAGAAATAAGCCTCTTTAAAAGAGTACTAGTTTCCGCCTTATCGCTCTTTGCAAAGCGTTTCTCAATTTCAGCAAGGAAATCCTTGGCATCGGTTATCTCTTCAGATACCGCACCCCTAAAGGCCTCAGGTATGCCGCGTTTAATGATCATGAGACTCAAGCGGTTAGAACGGTCCCACTTCTCATAGATCCTCCTATCATTAGGGGAACTAGCATCCGTAAGAGAAGCTGGTTTATCCATTCTAAGCGATAAGTCCAGATCCATGCAGCCAAGAACAATCAAGATGTTCTCCTTCCAATCCTTAAAGTTACTCCCATTAAGGACCGGAACCGAATTGAGGTTAGCAGACACAGTAGCAACAGCTGTAAAGAGAACAATATAAATATCACATAAATTCAGATGCTCACATACAACAAACTTAAAAATTAATTAAATTCAAATAATGGTAAATTTCCCATCTCAAGATACCTAATGCAACATTAATACCAAGTCTTTGGACAATAATATTAATTGCTAGTGGAATCTTGTTGTAATGATCAAACATTAACAATAAGACATGTCAAATAATTAATCTATCTTTGGATATGATTAATTATTCACATAAATAACACTTTATAATTGCTATATGTTTATCATCACAAGTGTTTATGCAATTCGGTCAAGTATTAGTCTTCCTTTGGGCCGATTAATACCCACATAAATTACACAACACTAACATTCAAAATTTTTCATGAACTAATCTCAATAAGCATTGTCACTTTGGTGATTACTTATTTTAATCAACACATTCCAAATAATGAACAATTTAAATTTCCATAAAAATACCATTAAAAGAATTTATTTGAACCTTTTTTTTTTTAACGCAGTCATAATATTATTGTACTGCAGATTATTAAAAAAAAATATGACCCAAACCAATTGGTCACAACTCACAAATATACTAAATTGCGTCATCACTCAAAGGCAAAATAATAAAGCATGATTTTGCAATTTACAATTGAAATAACAATTTGAATGGCAAATTCCTTTGAAAAGTCACACACGGACACTGATCAATCAACTTGTACTATATATGTGTAAGAAAAATTCTGTGTAATCAACGCCATAGTGGGTTTTGAAGACCAAACTAAACCAATATGCCAAAAGAAAATTGCAACTCCAAAAGAACAGAGATAAGCATTCACCCATACAAATTCTCACAATAAATTATGAGGAATTATGAAAGCTTATGCACACACAGCACATGAGACAAACCAGCATTAATATTTACGTATACAAGATCAATATAATTGGGCAAAATACTGTCGAGGTTCAAATCAAAATAAAACAAGATTCCAATTGCTAAATTCAATGGGGATGAAAGATAATTATCTACAAAAATTGCCAAAGCCCAAAGACAAGTTTTGTCCTTTATTTTCTAAAGGCATATCAGTGGGAAACCAAATTTTCATTGCCGAATTCACTTAAAAAAAAATCTGAATACGAATGAATTACCAAATTCGATACATATATTTCTAACCCTAGAGAATTTAAATGACGTAAATACAATATATCACAAAATCAATTCTCAAGAATTAAATTAGGATTGGCTCTGATACCAATTGTTAAAATTCTTTACAAGAAATATCCCAATTCAATTCAAGAGATTCAAACCATAAAATACCAAAGAGAGCGGAAGCGTACCCGGATCCATGATGATGAAGAAGAACTAATGCTATGGTTCTTCCAATGGTGTTGTACTCTGAAATTGTGCCTTAGATTTTCTGAATTCTGAGTTCTTGTTGATGGGGAAGACAAGAAGCCAGAGACCTTTTGTGTCTCTCAGAAAAAAAGAACGTACAAACCATGGGGACCATAACCCCTCTAATATAACTGCCCATTTAGTGGCAATTAATTAGTTTTAGTTATTTCTAATTCAGCCCCTCATAGAATTAGAAATACCACTTAAGGCATCCTCACTTTATATTCATGATAAATACACCCATAAGCCATAAACTTTATTCTAAATTAGACCACATTAATTTGGCTTATATTAAAGATGACATTTTCCACAATTATTGTTACATTTGTGACCCCACAAATTCCAACAAAAAAATCATGGATTATGTTATCCTTTTCTTTAATGTGCTTAATTTCAAAAGAATACAGATCAAACAACGTAGCTAACCTTTGTGGAGTGACTCTTTTGTTGTTCTTGAAATCTAGCATACTCTTAGATGTAGCAAAGTTTGTTCGACAAGAAAGTGATGTCCAATAAGATGAAATTTGAACTTTATTATTCCCATGGTTATAGCCATCAACTCTTTTAGCGTAGAGTGATAATAGAGCTAGGAATCTTTGAAGTTTATACACCTATAACTACAATTTTTCTATTCTCATTGTACTTGTCCTCAAGTAGGATGGCACCCTTATGTTTGCCGTTTGCATCTGCATGTAATATTCCGTTTCCATCGGAGGGAATCTGCACACACACACATGCACACGCATACGCACACCTAGTTGTACTTTGAGTTTGGGTGAGTTTCTTTTTCCTTCTTTTTACTCTCTTTTCTTTCTTTCTCTCTCTCTTTAGTCAGCAACTTATTGCTGAGTAAATGAGACTTACTTCTCATTTTATCATTCTTTCGTTGCATGTTTTTTTTTTTTTTTAAACCAACTCATGTACAATTCATTGGCCACTTGTCCATTTATTCCTTCTATTTTTAACTAAATAAGCAAGCTTAAAGGGCTAAGCAACCAATTCACTTTTCCCTTCAGAATATTTGCTATCAGCACAAGATTCATTATCCCCTATTCACATAAATTTTCAATTGGCCCCAAAGATTAATTTTTCTTGCATTAACGTCTACAAGGACTTTCAATGGCATTTCTAACTAGTTTCTAATCTATATGATATTAGAGGATATCATAGAATTTTTTTTGAATTTATGAATCCGTTTGCTTTTTTTTTTTTTATTCCCTTCATATTTACAATTCGACTCCAAACTTGTCGAAATCCAGCCATAACGGCTTTGTTAGTTACCGGAATGACTTCAAATTTCATTCTTACGCCTAATATCCAAATTAAGGCCCAATCAATCTTGATTTTAGTCACTATTTCCTCTGAGTTCTAATTTTTAGGTTAAAACTGTAATTTTAAAAAATTCGGAGAGTTCTTTCTGAAAGATAGTTGTTTCAGAAATTTTCAACCTTCTATATGTTCAAAGCCATCTAAACTCAATATTCAGGTGATTTAGATAGCCGTCCAGTCTTCTTAGTTAAAAAATGGGTAACATTACAATCTTACGCTTTCATATTAAAACGGCTCTTGAAGAGCAAGAAATTCAAATTTTCACAAGAGCTGATATATATATATATATATATATATATATATATTATGGATGCATTTCGACAAAGTTGATTCATCTTGAATAAGCAAAGTCTTACCAGCTAAGTTGACGTGCTCCTAAAGATTCCACTAATACAAAACTCGATATTATCAAAATAAAACAAATACAAAATTTTGTGTAATAAAACCAACTGATAAAGTAGACATAAGACAATCCGTTAGGACCTACCCATCATCATGCAATGTTGCATCTTTAAAATCTTTGACTGAAAAAATGAAGAGAGAAAACCGAAAAGATTGCCAGCATTATTCGATTGCTAAAGCTTAAAGGAAGTTTAAACATCCAAGATAATGCAAAAGATGAGGAGTTCTTAGCCTCATGTTTTACTTTTCTATAAACGGCCTAACTGAATAAGTGAACGTATTTTACGGGTTAGTAGTTTTTCGGGATTTGCTCAAGCAAATTACAACTCTAGCGGTGCTCAGATCGTCTATCATCTTCTCTCTATTCATTTCTCTATCCCTTCCAATAATATTATAACAACTCATCAACATATAAAAATATTAATCATATATGTAGAATTTAAATTAATTTATTAGAGGGATAGAGAAGGGGATATAAAAAAGAGATAGAGGATCTAGATTCCTCTAGCGAGGGGTAGCATGCATTGAATCAAGATGCGTGTTTTTGCTACAACTGTTAATTAGACTATTAGAGGGACATATTAGGGGACAAATAAACAGAGATAACTAGAAGATTTGGGTTTGTATTCTTTTGTGGTTTGTAAGCAAATCACATGATCCTTAATCATAACGGACTACGAGAGTTAGAGAAATTTTTAGTTGAGGAACAACCTATTTGATGCGCTGTTAAAGTTCAAACATACGTTAACTTTGTTAAGATGCATTCTTAATTTGTTGGCGTTATTACTTAAAATAATTATATATAATTATTATTTCTCATTATCTTTAGTTTATATTTTACTAAAAAATAAAATCCACTATGTCCCTGGCAAGGGGTCGGCCTTGTTAGGTATCTCACAAACTCCCTGGCAAATTGCCGCGAGGGTTTACCAAGCTTCGCCTCTGCCAAGTATAAGGGATACATATCATCCCGACAGGATGGCCAAGCTGCTACGTTAAGATCCCTCACAATTTTTTGAGAAAAGATTACCATGAACAACCATGTTGTAAAAAAAAAAAATCCAAAGTAAACCGTGTGTTTTCTATACTTTCAAATTAACTCGGTTTATAAAACCTGATTATAATATTTTTTTATGAGGGAATTCAGTCAAATCAATGTGTAGGTAGGACGTTATATTACAAATTAAAACAATTTCATTTTGACTATATTCTTGAATAAGGTTTGATTCATTTGTGATCCAAGTCAAAGAATACTATCAACTTTTTATATACTTACAGTTTTTATTAGATGAAAGTTCTAAACAAGACCTATATATTTAGAAAAACATTAGGGTTTTCTATCAATATTTGCTATCAAATAATTAAGAGAAATTATAGTGAATACCCAATTTTTAAAACTTAATGTAAGTTATTACCCAATCTTTTGAAAAATATAACCAACTACCCAAAAGATGGAATTACTTACACAGTGATAAGTGGTGGTAATTCACTTTGTTACCAAAAGCATTTGCAAGTAATTCACAAATTGACTAGAAACTCAATTACTTCAAAAGTTTGGGTATTTATTTTTATTGTTATATAAATTCTGGGTATTTGCCTACTTCACCCAATAATTAATTATTGGTTAGACCATTTTCTATTCTTTTTGTATCCATTAAACTTTTCTGATCATCTTCAATATTTTATTATATATAATATTAGAATTTATTTTATAAAATAATGCATATGCGATCCTAATTTCCAATTTAATTAATTTATGTGAATTATCAACATATAATTAGTAAAATATTATTTGTCGACAACACATACGCCAAATGTATTGTTAAAATAATTTGGCATAAATGCGGAAATCCCTAACACTTCTCTAATTTTTATTGATATTCAATTTATTTTAGAATTCGAATACATGCACGTATTAAATAGGGCTAGCCATAAAGATGAGCAAACTATACAGCTAGATTTGTTTTTGAAAGTCAAAACTAGTCCCTGTGTACATATATATATATATATATATATATATATATATATATATATATACACACACACACACGTCAAAGTCGTCTTTGACTTGAGATAATTATCCAAAACCAAAACTCTATTTAATGTTCGCGCCAATTCCCCAACAGTCCCAACGCGTTGCATGAACATGCAACCATTAAAGCTGTTTTTTTTTTTTTTTTTTTTTCTGTAGAAGTGTATAGATGGGCAAGTGGTAGTGGATCGACTTCAAGCCCTATATAAGGAACTCTTGTTTTGATAAAAGAAAAACACCAAGCTCAGTGAGCTGAGAAAAGAAAAAAAATAAAGCAAAGCAATAATTAAGCTTTGATAATAGTATGGGTGATCTGATGATCATATCTTCCAAATGGCTCTCTTTGAGTCTTCTTGTCCTCTGCATTGCTCTCCATCTGAGTGCGATTGCTCTTGCAGATGAGAAGCTCGACAAGGATCGATTCCGAGACGATTACTGTCGATGGGGCCGGGGACGCTGCGACGACGGTTTCGGTGGCCGTGGGCCCCGCTTTGGCGGCCGCAGGGGCGGTGGATTTGGCGGCGGCAGAGGTTCAGGGCGCGGCGGGGGATTCGGAGCTGGTGGTGGGGCCGGAGGTGGCCTCGGTGGTGGCGGTGGATTTGGCGGCGGTGGAGGAGGCGGTGCCGGAGGTGGTTCGGGTCAAGGAGGAGGTTTTGGAGCCGGGGGAGGCGTACGTGGCGGTGGTGGTGTTGGTGGTGGCGGTGGATTCGGCGGTGGCGGAGGCGGTGGAGCCGGAGGTGGTTCGGGTCAGGGAGGTGGATTCGGCGCCGGTGGAGGTGTCGGTGGTGGTGGTGCTGGAGGAGGTCTTGGCGGCGGCGGCGGTGGCGGCTTAGGTGGTGGTGGAGGAGCCGGAGGTGGTTCAGGTCATGGCGGTGGTTTTGGAGCTGGTGGAGGTGTCGGTGGTGGTGGTGGTGCTGGAGGGGGTGTTGGTGGTGGAGGCGGATTCGGCGGCGGTGGAGGTGGCGGAGCCGGAGGTGGTTCGGGTCAGGGAGGCGGTTTTGGAGCCGGTGGAGGTGTCGGTGGCTCTGGAGGAGGCCTAGGTGGTGGTGGCGGCGGCGGTGGCGGCGGTGGTGGCGGCGGAGCCGGAGGCGGTTCTGGTCATGGCGGAGGATTTGGAGCAGGTGGTGGTGTCGGCGGTGGTGCCGGAGGAGAACTCGGTGGAGGTGGCGGATTCGGCGGCGGTGGAGGCGGCGGAGCTGGAGGCGGTTCAGGTCAAGGAAGTGGTTTTGGAGCTGGTGGAGGTGTTGGTGGTGCCGGAGGAGGTCTAGGTGGCGGTGGCGGTGGCGGAGGAGGAGGAGGAGGAGGTGGTGGCGGGGCCGGAGGTGGTTCTGGTCACGGGGGAGGGTTCGGAGCCGGTGGAGGTGTCGGTAGTGGCGGCGGTGGAGGTGTTGGTGGCGGTGGCGGCTTCGGTGGTGGTGGAGGTGGTGGTGTAGGAGGTGGTTCAGGTCATGGAGGAGGTTTTGGAGCCGGTGGCGGTGTCGGTGGTGGTGGTGGTGCCGGAGGAGGCTTAGGAGGAGGTAGCGGTGGAGGGGGAGGAATCGGAATCGGAATCGGCATCGGAATCGGAGTTGGAGCTGGTGCTGGCAGTGGATCTGGTAGTGGCTCCGGTAGCGGCGGTGGTGGAGGACGTTAGAGCAATTTTTATTGGTAACATTAAAGCTTTTTGGCGAAGCCAAAAGAAGTACTCAAAGAAGCAGTGCCAAAAGTGATCAGAGTGTCGAACGCATGAACGTGGCTTTATATTATTCAGACATTTTTTTTTTTTTAGCTCTATTTGTCACGGAGAGAGATTGATTGTAAGAGTTGCATTATATTGTGTTTTTAAATGTGTAAAGTAATTTGTTGTTGCCAAATAAAATTTAAAATTAATCGTGATTTCATAGTCCAAATTTAAGGTTTTGATAATTTGAACAACGTCATTATATTTTGCAAACGATATTTTAAGAAAATAACCAACTTTATAATTAATGATTTTTATTTAGTACAGTTGGTGTATTAGTAAATCATGAAATAGGAGTAATAGAATCAAAAATAATTATAAAATATTAAAACACATTTAATATATCTTATTATAATAATTTGTCTTTTTGTTACTTTGTCTTTTCATTTTATTACAATATTCAATAAAGGAATTGACAAGATACCTTGATGGTTTAGAAATCGATAATTGCGAGCTATTCAAAAAGCGAGAAAGATGAATTTGGCGATTTCAAACATTTTTAAGGAAAAAAATATTGTGACAGATAAATTGGCATCTCAGGCCTCTGCTTCTAAATTGGTGGATGCACATTCCGGAGGGTTTGACCATGGTCTCCCATTATACATAATTTCTAGTTAAGATCATGTGTCAGACACTTTTTTTTTCTTTCTCTAATTTTGTTTTTCATTGAATTTTTCTAGAGAAGGGTTGTAACGAGACCTCATTTATATGGGTAAACCCTATATGATAAATTTATTTTGTGATCACTTGTCTCTTTTTGGAAGCCGTTCTTTGACGGTGTCGTTAGATATGTGCCAAATTTAACCTGATAGTTCTCTACACTAAAACTAGTATAACGACGAGTACGGATTGATCCCACAGAGACACGGTTGCAATATAGTTATATCTAGCTAAATAGAAAGTAAAATAAGTGAATACATTAATAAACACAGCTAAAATAAATAAGAAAATGGAGAATTTCAAAATAAAGTCATAATTGATACTACTTAATATTCTATGCCCCAAGTGTATGCTCCTTTTATTTTCACCCTATGTTTATAGTGTAAATTTTTTAGGTATAAAATAAAAGTGCAATATATATAGAGTATAGATTATCATTGTGCCAAGAATGAGACATTCCTCAAAATCTCTCATAAGAAAACCAATACTATAGACACGAGCCCAGGGCCTCTATCCACTGCTAATTTTGATTCTTGTTCACACTGTTGATTCAATTCTTATGTTGATGTTGCCAAATATTTTCTAATCAAGTTTAACCAAGAACGCTCCTAATTAATCCCTCTTATCTCTTATCTAGATTATTCCAACACGTGTTGCAAATAACATATACATGGCATTACATAAAGGCTAACCCGATCTAAACTAAGTGTCACACGCGTAATCACCTAATCTAGATCTGATCCTATATTGCAAGTGAACATGAGCTCTTCTCACAATTTGCTATTATGATACAGAAATCAAGATTACGATTCAAAAACCCTAATCTAGCAATATGCAAGCAATCAAGATAATTTACATGCCATTTAACAATCTCAACTACTAACAATAGACAATTGAAGCAAAAGAATAAAACAACCTCAGATTTTATTAAAGAATCAATAAGTGTTCACAATCATTAAATTAGGATTTCAAGAACCCGTAAACTACAAAAGAAAGATTAGCAACTCAATGTACAATTAAGAACATAGAAAAATAAAGAGAGAAAAGAGAAAACTTGTGCCATCATTGGGCTCGACACTGAGAATTGCTCTAGCTTTCACTCGTTGTGTTCTCTCTCCAATTCCTGATGAATTTTGAGTGCGCAAAATTTATTTTTTTCGTGGTCTTTGATGTTGAATTTATATCCTCCAAGGTTTGATCTTCAATTTAGGTCAAAACTAGGAATTTTTGGCTAATTTGGAGTTTTCGGGTCAATTTTGTACTTTGGGTCGCAATGCTATTTGGAGGGGCCAATATATGACGCTGTCTGCGATCGGCCATTGAAGCAGGACTGTGGTCACCGGTGGTCGCAACACATCTATATTTCGAATCGTCATAAATTCTTTGTTTTAACTTTGATGGACGCATTTGACTTACTTTAGAATGCTTTTTCGATGATCTTTTTTTTTTTAGTACATAATCTGCTACATGAATATTCCAAAATCATCAAGATATTTCCGTTGTAAGGTGTTAGTAGATTCTTGACTTCACATTCTTACATCTTTTTACCCAGTTTTGACTTAGCTTCGGATGTCTGCCTCCCTCTAGTTAAACCTGTAAACTAAAACTTCAACAAATAAATCACAAATTAACCATAAATATATCAAAAAATGTGAGATTATTTAACATCAAAATATATGCAAATATAACCATATCATGCTTTTTTGCAGACTATTAATTTGTATCTTTTATTTTTATTTTAATAATATTTTAGTCTTTTACCAGATTCTTTGGTTAAGGACCGATATAGTTAAAAATCTTCTAAAAAATTAGGCGCGTGCTAACCTTAATAGGATCTGTTCCTCAAAGATCCTCTTGTTAAAAAAAAATGGAGCTTGACCTATGGACCATGAAAGTGGAACATTAAAGCATTCTTCTTAATTATTTTGACACAAATTAATGCACAAAAGATGTACGGAGAATGATATTGTTTATTTTATATATTTTTTTAAAAGACCAAGAAACAAAAAAGAAGAAATTGTTACAATATATGACGATTTTGTGCACCATCAATAGTGCACAACTTATAATAGCTTAAAAAATATATAAAAATAATGTTTTCCCTATGAATAAGTTCATTATATTTTTTTATTTTCATGTTATCGATTCATTTCCTAAATTCAAATATAAAATTATGTTTAATCAAAGATGAAAAATGAAGAAAGAAAAAAAATACCAAAAAAAAAAACAAACTCTTTATAAAAAATTTTATCATCTCCGATTAAACATAATTTTTATGTTAAATTTGAAATATGAATCGATAACATAAAAATAGAAGATATAATGTGTTTATATGTAGGAAAATTTTTTATTTATATATATTTTCTTTAAGTTTTTACATATCATGCTATTGATAAAGTATAAAATCGTCTCCTAATATTTTTTAGTCACTTATTGTAGCACCTTCTAAGAGAGAGAAATTTTAGTTGTGCACTTATTTTCTTTTAATTTATTAAAAAAACCATGGCCGTGTAGCATATATTAGTTTTCATACACGCGTTCCGCGTGTGCAAAGTATGTGTAAAATAATATAACCGATAAAAAATATGACACGACGAAAAAAATAATAAAGTATATTTTTGTCAAATTTTTAAAAAAAATTTGATATTTTTGTTATTCTGAATAATTAAAGGGTTAAATTTATCATTTAATATAAATATAAGGACTTTTTAAAAAAATTTCAAACTTAAAAAATAAAAATAAAAGCTTAGAACAAATAAATTAAATAAAAATAGATGCGGTAAAAAAAAGTATATGACAATGGGTGTCAAAAGATTGAGAAAAATATTCTATATCCAACCGTGTCAAGAAAAAAAAAATTCGAGATCGTTATGTCAAAAAAATAGCTGTTGAAACGATTGAAATAAAAAAAAATAAAAAAGAAAGAGAAAATTTGAAAAAAAAAATCCTTCAAGATTTACGAATTTGCAAAAAAATCTCTTTAAATTTGCAAAAAAGTCCCTTAAAATTTCTCAAAAACCCATAAAATAAGCCCCCAAATGCAATTTTTAAAAGGAAAAAATTTAAATAAAAAAAAAAAAAGAACGCCATGTGTCATTCACAGGAGACGCCACGTGTCGTCCTCTCAATACACGTTTCTTGGCAAAGATGGAAAAAACGCATCCATCCTTAGACCATCTCCAACCAGGAGATGTAAAATGCCATTTTTTTGTGCCAAAATGGCATTATGCAGTGAACAGTAACTGTTATATCAAACCTAGTTTTATTTTTTATATCAAAAATAATATTTTTAGTATATTCTTTCACACTAACTTTTTATAATAATTTGTTTTTAAATCCTTATAATTTTAATATTTTACCAATTGCCTACAATAAAAGTTGATTAATATATTATTAATCCAATAATATAAATTAAAATATATATATATATGACAAACTAAATGCATATTTTCTCTATTGTATGAAATATGTTGATTTATTTATCATGAAATATTACAAAAAATAATATGTGAATAAATTACATAAATCTAAACATTACACCTTTGTAATTTCAAAATAATATTTAGACAATAAATCTTATTTAAAATATAAACAATAATTTAAAAATAGAGTTATATCTAAAAATATTAAAAAGTAAAAAGACTAAAAAATAAATTAAAAAAAATGCATCATGAATAATAATAATACAAATTTGTATCTCTATTATTTACTTTTGGAGCAAAATAATATTTTAGCTCTAAAAGTAATTCTTAATCGGAGCATTTGATGATGCAAAACTTGAAAATTGGAGATGCTCTTAATAGATTAGTATCGATACAAATTCGAGCGGGGCTTCTCGGTGGGCCCATGATTGACGTGGCTGTCCCCGCTGCTTGTCAGTATCCATAAAAGGACAGATTTCCCGCTCCGTTCTGTTTTCAACAATCAATCGTTCCTTCTCCCTGAAGAAACCCTACAGCTCTCTCCAACTCCATCAATGGAGCCTCGTTCTCGAGCAAACACCGCCGATTCCGTCACCGACGGTACAACCAAAACCCTAGCTTTCTCCCTCTCTCTCTCTCTCTCTCCCTCTGGTTCTAAATTCCATTTTTGTCAACACTCTTCCTCTTCTTCTTCTCTCTTCTTTTCTTTCCTTTTCCAAGATCTTTTCATGGTTTCGTTTGAATTTTTGTTTCATGAAGGTAACATCTTTCTGTAATTTTTTTGGGGTTTTCTTAGAAGCGAAATCGAGGGCCTTATTATTTAGGTTCTAATATTAAATTTTCATATCAATGAACAATTCATGATTATATTTAGGGTTTTCGGTAATGTACGATTTGTTGATGCATAATTTGACATGACTTGCGGCACAGGAAATGAAAATCTTGGCAGTGATAGTGAAAACCATGAAGACACTGACAACAAACTTGATGTGTCAACGATTCTTGATATATCATCAGAATCTGATGGCTGCGACAGCGATAAAGGTAATTCTTTTGTGCTTTTCTTTGAATGGGTTTTCTAAAAATTTTGAAATTCAATTGAAATGGGTTTCATTAATGTGCTTTGACAAAGGTAATTTTTTTGTGCCTTCTTTGGATGGGTTCTCTAAAAATTTTGAAATTCAATTGCGAAAGTCGATTCCAGTGGATTTCATTAACGTGTTTTGAGGAGCTTGAAATAATTGTCCCTTTTCCTTAGAAAGTAGAGACAAGTACTTGAAAGACTATGAAGGTGAAGATCAGTTTGTGAACTCAAAGTCTTGGAAAATGAGGAACAAGAATCCAGAGAAATATGTCAATATGGATGACGAAGATTATTACGGAGATTACGATGATGTTCTGGATGAAGCAAAAGAAGGAGATAATGTCAAAGATGATGTAGAGGAAGGTGCTATTTCTGAAGAAGATGCGAATGAAAATGAACCAAAGAGGAGTTATAAAAGGAAAAACAAAAAGCCAGTTCTGATGTGGCATGTTTGGGAGGAGGAAAATAATAAGTGGCTTGATGAGAACATGAAAAAAGGCTTTGACTTGGATAATAAGCAACATGAAGTAATGATTGAATCTCTGGAAGCACCGTCGAATATGGTTGTGGAGCTACTAAGGTACCAAAAGGAGTGGTTGGCTTGGGCTTTGAAACAGGAAAGTTCGGTGAGCAGAGGAGGAATCCTTGCAGATGAAATGGGGATGGGTAAGACCGTCCAAGCAATCGCGCTTGTCCTTGCCAAACGAGAGCTTTCCGAGGAAGTTGATGAACCTTTCAGAGCTTTATCGTTGCCAGGTCCATCAACCGCCTTGACTAGAATACAATGCACACTGGTGATCTGTCCCACAGTTGCTGTAAAACAGTGGGAGAGTGAAATAGACAAATCTACTTCAGAAGGGAGTGCAAAAGTTCTGGTTTATTACGGTTCCAACAGGGAGAATGATTTCACGAAATTCTCTGAGTACAGTTTTGTCATTACCACGTACGGAACTGTTGCGAGCGAGTTCAGGAAACTCGCGTTGCCTCCTAAAGATACAACAAAGCATTCCAACAGAGCATTACTTTTGCATTCAGTGAAGTGGGAGCGTATCATTTTGGACGAGGTGATTAAGTAGCGTTAGCGAAAATGATTCAGAAAAGACACAACCATAATTTTCTGTCATTTTTTTGAATGCCCTTGTCTCTTACCAATTGGCTTTGCTTTGAAATTTTGTTGCTTTACTTGAGAACATGATCTGTGATTGCAGGAATTTTCTGGAAAAAAAAAAAATGATCGTATGATTTTGTTTTTTTTTTTTTGTTTTTGGATTATCAAATTATACTAGCTGAAGTCTTGTTTTGTATATATTCTTAGTTCAAACATGGAATTTCTCCTTTTCAAGGTGTTTGAATTTTAAGCGCTTTATATATTATCTAACGTAAAACCAGAGTGTTAAGTCACATTTTCTTTTGACTTCCTAAAATATACATTATTGTTGGCTTTTCCGCTGATAATTTAGTGGTTTTTGCACTTAAGGAGTTATTTTATACTGGGTTTTGCTATCTTTTTTTTTTTTTTTTTAAAGAAAAATTATGTGCATTTAAAAGTTACTTTTCCTTGTATCCTTTCCTTACTCATCTTCATGTTTTTTTTTCCCTCACCTTTTTTTTACTGTTCTTCAGGCACATCATATAAAAAATCGACATTCTAAAACTGCAAAAGCTATTTTTGCTTTAGAATCCTCATACAAATGGGCTCTGAGTGGTACTCCCTTTGAAAACTATGTTGAAGAAATATACTCTTTGGTAAGTGACTTTATACTAAGAAACTTCACTGTGCGCTCGAAGCTTCCTTCTAACTTATATGCTTGCAATCCATTTGGGCAGATACGATTTTTGCAAATACCTCCATATTCCTTTTACTTATGCAAAGACTGTGATTGCAGAGTTCTTGAGTACAGGTTAGTTGTGCCTGAGGACCACTCATAATTTGGTATTCCTTTTCTATGTTCATTTTTACGGTTTTGTGGTGAATCTCATACCTGTCTGCAGCCGAGGACAGTGCTCGAATTGCCCACATAAATCTCACTTTTCTTGGTGGCAAAAAGTGAGTATGAAATTCTTATTCCTGTCTTTGCTTGCTATCATTTCTGCACCATGGTATCTCTGCATGCTAACTTTTAATCTTTAAACTTGCAAGTTTATTGGCAAGCCAATAAGGATATTTGGACCTAAAGAGCAGGGAATGAGATCCATACTTTTGCTCAAGCACAAAATTTTAAAGAGCATATTGCTGCGACGAACTAAAAAGGGCAGGGCCGTTGATCTCGCGCTTCCTCTGAAAATTGTAATTTTCTAGCTCTTTGGCTTTTCATGTGACCCTATAATGATAAGAGTATTCAACTTTCTGACGTTTTATGGCTATTCGACTATAGGTTTCATTGAGGAGGGACACATTGGATAGAAATGAACAAAACTATTACGAATCTCTGTACGATGGTACTGTGGCGGTATACAACACGTATAATATCTCCTCTCTTCTTTATGTAATAAAAAAAAAAGCAGAATTTTTTATTTTCTATTTCTTCAGGATGTGCTTTCAGAGATTCTGGAAAATTTTTACTCGTGATTTCCGTCATGCAGTTCAATTTTCCATACGCTTATCAATAGACTGTAGACCGAATACTAGTCTCCTCATTGTTATTTCCTCCGTACAGCTATGTTCAAGCAGGAACAGTGATGAAAAATTCTGCTCACATATTTGAACTTCTCCTTCGCTTACGCCAGGTGAATAGTTTGCTTTAAGGCGATATCTCTCTAAAATATTGTTCCCTCTTTATTCAGTTTCACCTTTTCTGAAGATATTTTGTAGTTCTAAAGGTAATTTTTGTTCCCTTATTGTTGCTTTTTTTCCTTTTCAGGCACTAAACCATCCATACCTTGTGGAATATCGTGCAACGACAGAATGTGGTGTCTGTAAAGCCCGATCAAAAGATCACGTGGTCAGTTCCTCTTTCTTTCCCATCGCTTTCTAACGATTTGCCGTTCTTGGATTAGTTCAACATTCATTTTGTCATGACATAAACATGAAATTCTGATCCATTTGTTCATTTTTTATTTGCATTAACAAGATTTTTGAGGATCTGAGACATACTAGTTATCCCCCTCCTCCAGTTTTGATGTATTGCTTTGGTAAATATCAGTTAAAAATGCTTTTTAAAACCTTCTCATTTTTTAGCTGAAACACATTCTTCTCTCTCTCTTTTCACATGAAGATGATTGTCTCTTGACTTTATTTTACTTCATGAAGAAGATTTTTTTTTTTTTTTTTGGGCTAAAGAACGAAGAAGCATTGATTCTTCTTTCAAATGCCTTCTCAGCTTGTTACGAGCCTTGAATATAAAAACTCCCTTTTTAATATTTCAGGTTATGCCTTGCAAACATGTCTTCTGCAAGGAATGTTTGTATGCTAATGTTCCTTCTTCTTCCGAACCAGTCTCGTGCCCTTCATGCTCGGATTTGCTCCCTGTTAATTTCTTATCAGAAAGTCCGACCAGCAAAACAAGAATCGAGGGCTTCAGTTCCTCGAGTATTCTAAACAAAATCCAACTGGACAATTTTGAAACGAGCACGAAGATAGAGGCTTTGGTGCGTATGATTGCAATAATTATTGTCTTTGAATTCTTTATCTATGTAAACGGTTTAATGTACAAGCCGCTATTTGGTTAGAAAATTACTCTTCTATGCTTGTATGCTAAGCAATACCTCTGAGTTGTTCTAGTGTTTACATTTCTTTTATAGCCCTGTATTGTTTTTTTTTTTTTTTTTTTCTTTTTTCCCTGTTGCTGAGTAAAATCGGGTGGCTGCAGAGGGAAGAAATTAGGTTCATGGCTGAGAGGGATGGTTCTGCAAAAGGAATAGTCTTCAGTTACTTCAAATCATTCTTAGATCTCATACAATACTCTTTGCAAAAGGTATCACTCCAACTCTCTTGTTTTCTTATCATTTATTACTAATCCATTTTGTTAATAAGTTACCAAGGTACTAATACATGATTATCTCCTGCAGTCCGGTATAAATTGTGTTCGGTTGGTCGGAGGCATGACCATGAATGCCAGGGATGCTGCTATAGAGAGATTCACTGTGGATCCGGATTGCAGGATTTTGCTCATGAGTTTGAAAGCTGGCGGTGTTGCTCTCAATCTTATGGTCGCTTCGCACGTAAGCGAATGCCCTTTCACAGAGAAAAACTATTTTGCTCAAACATCTCCCGTTATCAACTTGTTAGATCATCTGACATTCGTCGTTCGAAATGATATTATTGGTTTACCGTTGCTGCGAAAATGAAACGCTCTTGTGTTTTGGACCCGTTCCAGGTTTTCTTGATGGAGCCTTGGTGGAACCCTGCTGCGGAGCTCCAGGCGCAAGATAGAGTCCATAGGATTGGGCAATACAAACCAATCAGGTTTGTGCAATTCACTCGTTTCGCGACCGATGCATTTGCTGCTTAATTTAACCTTACGAAGGGGCCTCTTATGTCTCCGTTGTTGTCGTCTTCGAGCAGAGTTGTGAGGTTCATAATTGAGAATTCAATCGAGGAGAGAATTCTCAAGCTGCAAGAAAGCAAGGAGCTGATGTTGAAAGGGTAAGATTTGTCATGTCTTCGTCGCGTTTACTTTATGTTTTCGTCGAGGCTGGCTGTTCCGACCATTTCATGTTTTATTGGCCTTTTGGCAGAGCCATGGATGACTCCTCCGATGGTGCTGGAAAGTTCGCAGAAGGCTTGAAATTTATTTTCAGACATAGGTTTGCGTGAGGCGCAGTGGAAAGTGATAATGACAACAATGAACCTCAAAAAATCCCAACACAAACGGTTGTTATACTATCGCATTGTCATTGAACAGAATTGATCCACTGAAAGTATCTTGAAAATAGAAAATGGGATAGAATTAGGAAAAAAAAAAAAAGTACAGTGAAATTGTACATTATTTGAAACAAATATGCAATAAATTGAAGTGAGGATATATTGGATGCAGTTATTGGATTCAAATATGAGTATATGCTGTTGGATATTTTGCTTTTTTGCGAGAACCATCAACTCAGTATAGTTGATTTTGAGATTGATATTGTAAAAAGATTATCTACACAAATGTGCTCCGATGCTATTTTATCAAGTTGTACCCTAATGTTTCAAAACTAACATTATTGTCATTTGATGTTTTAAAAACTTATAGATAACTCCTCCGTTACAATCTGTAAAAAAATTGAAGGAAATAATAACGTAATAGTAATCAGGTGGTATTTTTATAACTTTTAAAAGATCAAATGTCTTAAAATTACGAAAATTATAATAACTAATATTATAGTTATTTTCATAAATACTTTCTTATGTTGTCTTTTTTTTTTTTCCTCAACTTGTACCTTGATTTTTTAAAACTTTGTATTCATATCCCCTAATTCCATTATGTTTTTATCAAATTAAACGGAAGGGGTGAACCTATAACATTCTCAAACATCAAGGGCAAGGACGTCAATTTTAAAATATTAAGGCGTATTTGTATAAATAACTCTATTGTAATTAAAAACTTCATTGATTTTATTTATTTAGGTACCACGTCAAGAAGATTAGCTTAGATTGGTTTCACACTATCTGTATAACTAAATAAATAGTACATTCAAATTAATGAAAATGATCCAGCCACGATTCTCCAAATTCTTAACTTTTTATGTATGGTATCAGAGCAATTCTCGTTCATGGGATATTTTTCTTCTTCTTCAGCTTCATGTCTTTGCAAATTGCCTTTTGCACTACCATTCAAAGAAGTAAAAAACATAAAGTATCCCTAGGTATTACTCCTTTGTTCTCTCATCATTTTAAGGGTTATCGACATAAATGCTCTTCAATGTTGTGCTATTCTCACAAGTTACGCTATAATATTTCAAAACTGACGTTGTTGGTGTAAATTTGAACCAACATCGCGATCCGCACCTCTAGGGTGTGATGCGGCAATGAAAAACAATATTTTTGGTCTGAAATAAATAAAAGACAAAGAATTTTAGAGTGATTCGGCCCTCATACGAAGTAATAACCTACGTCCACTGTAAATTGTATTCTTAGAATCAAATTCCAACCCACCCCTTCTCCGGTTTCCTCCATTCCCTTTTATAGCTCTAGGATTAAGGTTCGGAGAAGGTCAAACCATAACGCACGATTCCTCAAAAATTAGGAGTAAATGCCGAACTGAATGCGCAGTTATTTCTCTCTAATGACTCGGGAATTGAATATCCTAACGGTTATATCAATCCCGAGTCTTACAGACTTTATTACAAAATATCCCACGATCGGGGCTAAAATAATGGAACAACAAGAGAAACCTAGAAACCTAAACTACCACGCGTGGACTTCATTTTCGATCGGGAGTCACCAGCTTCGCGGGTCGAGACCCACGTCTTATGTGAAGTCTTGACCTCCTCTCCGAGGCTAGCTTCGCGGGGGTGGATCATCTTTGAGGATCCGCGGTCTTCTTGTCCGTCAATCCTTCTGCGAGGGTCTTGTCATGAAGTCGACATTTCCTTTGGTGGTGTTCCTCCTGTTTATCTTCGTGGGTGTAAGATCGTGGTTCATCTTCGATGATCCTCGTCCCATCTTCGTCCGGGGGAAGCTCCTGTGATGACGTGGCATTCATTTTCTATTGGGATCGAGGGCTTGTGCTCTCATCAAATGTTCCTTAGAGACTCTGCCTCCGAGACTACAATTGCTGACGAAAAATCACTTACAACAGACATTATTATCCCTGATGTTTTAAAAACTTATAGGTATACCCCTCCTGTAGGCATGTAAAAACGGCGGTAATAACCGACCGAAATATTTGTTGCCGGTTAAAATCCGGTTAATTAACCGGTATCACCCATTGTTAATTTCCGGTGATTAACCGATTATTCACCGAGAATTTACACCGGTTAATACTGGTTAATTAACCGAAAATTTAGCGATTGTGATTTTTTTTTTATCAATTTTAGTTTTAGTTTTATAAGTTTTAATTTTATAAGTTTTATTTGTTTTAGTTTTGTTTTATAAGTTTTAATTTTGTTTTATAAGTTTGATTTGTTTTAATAATTTAATTAGGAGTTTTAAGTTATAATGTTTAAATTTAAGTTCTAATTTTTAAGGTTTATGATGAAGTGTTATAAATTATAATGGTAATTGATAACAAATTTATATTGATAAAGAATAAGTAAATAAATTTATGTAAATTATTTTGTTAAGAAATAAGTATTAATTACAAAAAAAATTAATACTAAATTGTCTTAATAAATAATGAATAAAAGAATAGGATAAAATACAATTGTTTAACATATGATAATAAAAATAAATAAAAAGACCGATACCAATGTCAAAAATTGGAGGGGGACGTTTGGTTGGGCGGAGGCCGTGCGACATCACTGGAGCGTCCACTCTTCAAGCTGTTCAGCAAGGTCGGCGTTTGCTTGTTCGACCGTGTTTTGCATGCGCATCCGAGCTAATTCCCAGTCTTTTACCAATGTCAGAATCTCCACCATCTTTGGCGTTAGTCGGCTTCGATGAGGATCTAAAATATTGCCGGCCATGCTACACGCAGATTCTGAAGACACTGTAGAGACGGGTATGGAGAAGATGTCGCGAGCCAACGTCGACAACACTGGAAATTGGCCTGAATGATTACGCCACCACCTGACCAAATCCAGGTTTTCTGAACCTGCGTCCGTGAATTTTGTATTCAAGAAGACGTTTAGTTCGTTGTGCTCGGTTCCTCCTAGGGGGCTGACGCTTGACGGCGACTCCTCTTCATCCTGTAAGTCTTCCCGAACCAACCTCCAACTAGCTGAAGTCGGCGACGTCTTCTCAGTAGGGGCCTGATCTGAAGTTACCCCGAACCGCAACTCATATACACTGTACGCCTCTTGCAAGGCTGCAGCGTGGTCATCCACTAGGCTCGCGTAGTCTGGGCCGAGTTGTCTTGTTAACACTTTTAAAAATGACTTCAGGCCCTTATATCTATTACGCGGGTCTAGTAGGAAGGCAAAAGCGTACAGATGCGGTAAAGGATGAAAATATTTCAGGAACTTCTCCAGCATCTTATTGACGGCCCCTGCCAGACGTCGGTGGTTCTTGTATTTCTTGAAGACGTTGCCGATGATGACTAGTTGGTGCACGACAATAGGAGTAGTAGCTCGCGAAGAGGACGAAAAAATATTGGTCGCTTCGTAGAACACCTCAAGGAACCCGCAGAGCAGCGTAGCGTCTTGCCAATGCCGTTCGTTGAGCAGAGAGCCTCTCCGCTCATTGTTGTACCAAACGGTGAAACTCTCTGCATAAGGAATGATACTTTGCAGCATCAGGTAAGTTGAATTCCATCGAACAGGCATGTTGTTGGCTATCATCTTCGGTCTCAACTGATTTAATTAGCACGCTCTCCTCCATCGGGCCTCACGTTGGTGGGAACCGTTTAAATAAATTACGGCATCCCTAATATCTTTAAGCGTGGAGTCCATTTCCTTCATACCATCTTGAACTACAAGATTCAAGATGTGTGCGACGCAACGGCTGTGGAAAAAGTATGGGTAGGAAATCGGGTTCAAAGCCCCTCGGAGAATATTGATTGCTCGGTCGTTGGCGGAAGCGTTATCCATAGTGATAGAGATAACTCGTCCTGTAACGCCGTAATCATTAACGACTTGTAATATCTCCTGAGCTATCATTTCTCCGCTGTGGCCTTCTTCCATGGCTCTAAACCCAATGATTCTCTTCTCGACGTTCCAATCCCTATCAATATAGTGACAACAAACGCCGATATAGTCGTGCGACGCCCCACCCGACCAAATGTCGCTGGTCAATGCCACCCATTGGCTTGCCTCCACAAAGCCCCCGATCAACTCCGTCCTTTTCCACTTATACCACTTGAGCAAGTCGGCCTGAGTAGTCGTTTGACTCGGACGCTGATAGTCTTTGTAGAACGATAGTCGTATAAGCTCCTCCCAGTTTGGATTGTCAGCAAAGTTAAGCTCCAAGCCTTGCACTGCGATGAACCGAGCGAGTGCTTCTCTGTGCACTTGTTCGTCGTATAACACCCCTGACGACGGCCCAGCTTGGCCAGCCACACCCTCGACTGGCAGAGGAAGCCCGTTTTCCAATTTATCACATCTGTCAATGTGATAATGGAGGTGGCTAGTCTCTCGAAATGATTCGCCCCTATATTTTTTCTCACAACCCTTACAGATGGCCCACACCTTGATGCTGCCGTCTGATTGCCGTTCTTCTGTTCGCGTCATACTGTGCCACACCTCAGACTTCTGTCTCTTTGGTCGCGTAGGTTGGACGCCGACATCGTCGTTGTCGTCGTCATTGCCCCCGTCATGTCCAGCGGCCGGTGCGGCCGATGGTGGAGCTGGCGATTGCAGAGCTGGCGGTGGACATAGCTGAACGGTCGGGACAGGCGGCGGGCCGGTGTGGGCCGGAACCTGGAAACTGAAGTCCATTGTCGGCGGCCTAAATTGCGGCCTCCCGCCCCCAAATTGCTCAAAGGAAGGCATCTAGTAATAATCGGCGGAAGGAGGACGATGTGACGAGCTACTTACCTGCCCCGCTGGTCGGCCTAGCTGCAGATTAGTAGATGGAGCATACAATCTGATCTCGGCATGGTCCATGGCGCTATCCGTGTAGGGGGGCAACGGCCTTGGTGGGCTACCAAATAAATAAGTACTCTGCTGTTGCATCGCCTCAATCCATGAATCTTGCTCTTATGTTTGGCTTATGTGTGTACCCTGAGTCTCGTCGTCGCTGTAGGCGGCCTGCGAGTCTTCGTACGAATACGCCATGTCGCTAAATTTATAGCAAATAAAAGAAAAAAGTGTGTTACTATTTAATAAAATAAATAAATTAATAATTACTGATTTCATTAATAACCGGATTAATAACAAATGCAACTAACAATTTAAGTAACAATTTAACTAACACTATTATAAGTTATATAACTAATATTAAATTTAACAAAGTAAAAAGTAATAATTTGACTAACAATTTAACCAAAGGTTTAAAAAATATTTTAAATAATTATCATAACTAACAATATAACTAATTTAATAATTATAATGGTAATTACCTTAACTATTACTAAATTAACAACTACTAATATAACTAGAATGAAATAAATAAAATAACAAGTACTTAAATAATAACTACTACTTTAAGTATAATGAAATAAATAAAGTAGCAAATACTAAATTAGCGTCTCCTAATTTAAGTATAATGAGATAAATTAAATAAATAATAAATTAATAACCACTAATTTAACTATAATGAGATAAATAAAATATCAAGTACAAATTTAATAACTAGTAATTTAACTATAATCAAATAAATAAAATTACAAGTTAACAACTACTTAAATAATAACTAGTAATTTAACTATAATCAAATAAATAAAATAACAAGTTAACAAGTACTAATTTAATAACTAGTAATTTAACTATAATCAAATAAATAAAATAACAAGTTAACAACTACTAATTTAATAACTAGTAATTTAACTATAATCAAATAAATAAAATAACAGCTACTAATTTAAGTATAATGAAATAAATAAAATAACAAATAATTTATTTAACATTAATAACTATTAATTTAACTAAACAAATAAATCAAGTAACAACTAATAAAATAACAACTACTAATTTTAATAATCAAATAAATAAAGTAAAAAGTAGTAAATTTAGAAAAGAAAAAAGTAAACCGTTTGTAAGTTGTAACTAATCATAAAACAATATTTCACTAAATATTATATTATGAAAATAAACTAACAAATATGGTAGTAAAATAACAAAACTTACATACGGGCAAAATATATAACTAATTATAAAACTAATTTAGTTATTAGTTATTAATAAATAGTAACACTTAAAATTAAAAAATCCAGCAAAATTTAGATATGGCAGAATATGAAGCCGGCACAATCAAAGACGCAAAACAAAGCTGAGTAGCCGATCGGTGAAGTCGGAGATGAAGTGAAAATCAAGTGAAAATGAAGTGGGAGGTCTAGTGAGAATGAAAAAATTTTCTTTGCCGAAGATTGAAGTTTCGGTGGAGAATGAAGTGAAGAACCGAAGAGTGAAGATTGAGATTTTATAGCAAAAAATTAACATTCCTACACTACACTGCACATTCACGGGCGGGGTCAAACACACTGCACCTCACAAGCTCACTGCACCTCACTGCACACTGCTCACCACTGCACCTCACTGCTCCACGCTGCACGCTGCACACCACTGCACCTCACTGCACCTCACCACTGCACCTCACTGCTGCACATTGCGCACACTTCACCGAGCACTGCACGCTGCACCACTTCACTTTTGAAAAGGAAAAAGACAAAAAAAAATTTCGGGCATGACTAAAAATTGTTGTAATAGTGCGGTTAAAATCCGGTGAAAATTTTTTTTCGCCAAAAACCGGTAACAATTTTTTGCATGTTTACCCTCCTGTAACAATTCGTAAAAAATTTGACGAAATTAATAAAATAATAATAATCAGGTGACACTTGTACAATTTTAAAAGATCAAACGTCTTAAAATTAAATTATAATAATTAGTCTTGTAGCTATTTTTACAAACACCCGTTCACGTTGTTTTTTTTTCTCAAGTTGCACCCTGATCTTTAAAAACTTTGTATCCATATGCCCTAATGCTTGAAAACATTACAAGTTCACCCCACAAAATAAGGGGGGTAAATTGAAACAATGGGGGTTAACTTGTAACATTTTCAAACATCAAGGGTTACAAGTGTTAGTTTTGAAAGATTAGGGTGCAACTTGCAAAGATAGCACAACATTAGGGGTATTTGTATAGATAACCTCATTTTAACAAAAAATAAACACGTGTCAAAAAAATATTATATGTAAAATTACAATGATAACCTTAAATGAAATAATTTTATATTAAAAGCTTAATTCATTTTTATTTTTAGTTTTTTTTCCCTAAGAAGAGGTTATTAAAAATTTTCTTTCTACTCTACACACACCTCACCTTTTTTTTTTCTTTCTAAAATTAACCCTAGATTTAAAACTTTATTTTTTTTCTTTATTATATAGTGTTTCTAACTAAATATTTTCGCTCTTTTTCTTTTCCTTTCCCTCTTTCTAAATTATAACATTTATAACTAAAAATATATACAATATATTGTATATACAAATATACGTATACATTTAGCTTAAATGCATCATATTTTACAATCTTAAATGTAAACTCATATTTTTGTGTGTAAAGAAAAAATAAAAATTGAGAAAAAAAAATCAACTGAATAAGATAAGATATGAAAATTTAATTGGGAATTTTAATAAAATAGCCACGGTTTACAAAATGATTTTAAAAAATAGCTACAATTTCAAAAAATATAAAAACTACCAATGTAAGAAATTTCTGACAAAATTTTTGCCTAGTGTTAGAAATTACTAACAGTATTTTTATGTGTATTTTTGTTATTGTCAGAAATTTCTTACAGTTTTATGGCTAGTTTCTAAATTTTTTAAAATTGTGACTATTTTTTAAAAATACACAGTCCAAAATAACTATTTACCTAATTGACTCAATTTACTTATCTACAATCAGATTAGTAACAAGTTATCAAAATAAAATAAAAAATAAAAAAGTAAGTGAAGATTATTTTTCCTTTTCATTTATTTTCAGAGAAAAAAAAAAGTGAAAAGATTCATTTTAGCGAAATTGTCTATAAAAGCAATTTCACCTATAAAGGTATGAGAAAAGCAAACAAAAATGGTGGAAAATCGAGATTTTGGCACAACGTAGATTATTTTTTACGGTTTTTATTCCATGTGTTGATTAATATCTTCTAATTCCCAAATGAGAACTACTAAACAACCAATGTTTAGGCATAATTCCACCACGGGACGAATCCTTGGGTGGAGAACAAGAGAAATATTATGCTATATGTATAATAAATCATGTTATACATATAATATCGTTAAATCTTTAGTTCCATGAAATTAAAATTAATTTTTAAAAAATTAACTAAAAATTTAATTAAATCCTTAAAATTTTCTATATTAAAATAGGTTAATTATGATATAAAATATTTATAAATAATGATCTAGCAAAAAATAATAATAATAATGTGTCAATTGATTATTGAATAAAATGAATTATTAAGGTAGTGTTTGGTTGGCATAAAAAATTGTCCTGATCACAATTATAATTGTAATGGAATGGAGAGAAACACAATATTGATTCAACTGATATATTTTACTCCAATAGCTTTAGTTTATGCCAAAATAATAAAAACATCAAAAAGTCCAAATAATCCAAAGAAAAAGTCAAAAAATCTGGTGAGCCTCTTCGCCGCATCGATGGGCCTCGCCGCCGCTCGTCGCTGAGCCTCTAACTAAAATTTTTCCCAAATCACAAAGAAAGATTTTGAGCCCAATCAAGGTTGTGGTTCCAACCTTTAACATTCATAAAAAGCCCGTAGATTGATGCAGAGAAACATAGTGGCGAAAAGCTGATATAGCTCGATTGACATGACTATTTGCAATGTTAAAATACAGAACTTCATAGATATTAATCCAACTAAAACTCTAAAAATCCCCAAATTCCAAGACTGGGGTATATTTAATCATGGCATTAAGCAAAAGACAAAGCAGAAAGAACCTATCAACTACTATTTCTTCAAAACGAAATTAGGGAACACAGAAACAAGAAAAGAAGAAGAAACGAAAGTTCAAATGACCACAACAGAGTTAAGAGAGTCGGCTGGTTTTCTCTAGCCTCCGAATCAAAACTTGCAAAATTTCTTTTAGAACTTTTGCTCAGTAGATCTCCAAAAACACTAGTTTTGGGATATAGATCTCATTTTAAACTGATTTATTTATTATCATTTTTTATTTTTTTTTTAAACTCTAAATAGAGTGAAAGTACCAAAATATCCTTCTCGTTTTCTGATCTAGGTTTTACCTAGCTCGTAATTTTATTTTCCCTTCGCCTGGATAATTTTATTTTCCCTTCGTCTTCCTCTTCTACCTCTTCTTCTTCTCACAACGGCTACTCCCGCCTCGCACTCTCCCCAGTCTCACAGGTCTCCGTCACCTCAGAGGGACGGCGGCGTCGCGTTCGTTCAAGGCCGCTCAAAGCTCGCGCGAAATCGTCGCGCCGACGCCCGCTCGGCGTCGTGCCGCTCCGCCTCTCCTTCGCGCGCAACTCCGACAGCGCTCGCGCTCTCCCCGGTCTCGCAGGTCTCTGCCACCTCTCTACCACGTCGCTCTCTCCGGTCTCGCAATCCCCGCTTGCCTACGTCTCTGCCGCCCCGACGCCTTGCCGCCTCGCCGCCCCAACTCCCTGACGCCTCTCTGCCGCCCTGACGCCCCTCATGCATCTAATTGGTGATTGTGAAGGTAATGCCTTTTGACCGGTCTTTTGACTATCTTGAGCTCACGAGATGGTAACTTGCTGAAGAGCATTGTGAGTTTGTTAGGCTACTTAGAAGGGGATTGCTTTTTTGACCGGTCGTTCATTTTGATGCGTTGTTCATTTTTTGATCGGTGATGTATGACTTGAGTGGTGAGTGAGATTGGTCATGTGTAGTGTTTTGAGTGTGAAATTCAATATTGGGTCACTTTTTATTAGCTTAAGCTTAAGCTTTTGCAGGGGACTAGTTTAGGTAACATGGTATGACTATGAGCAAGTCTTGAGTTGGACATTCTCATGTGTTGGGTTTGTCTAATTGTCCAATCCCTGAGATTGAAGAGAGAATGGTAAGCTTAAGAGTGTGAAGTTCAGCGTTGGTTTACCTATGAGCTTTTTGGGGAATTGGTGAAATAACAAATGGTATATCGTATGTCTTGGTGTTTAGGATATGATAATGAAGAATATAAGTTATTTTCTTGATTTGAGTTTAATTATTAATTTATGCCTAATGGGTAATGCAAATGTTTTTTAAGGGATTTTTCTGCTTTTTTGGTTGACGTTGAAGGTGATTGATGACGAAAATCTGGTTCATCATCTAATAATATATGTTGTGGAAGTACATAAGGTTATGCAAAGAGACTATTAGCAGAAATTCATTGGATCCCAAATTACATGTGCTCAAGATACATATGCTCAATGTGTCTCTTTCATCAATGGTTGAGAATATATAGTGTCCTAATTTTAGCATCTTTAATTTCTATTAGTGTATATGATCATTGTTGTAGATCTTTTTAATCTATAATGGCGAGAAGAAAACAAACTCGAGAGAGTTTTGACGAGCAACAAAAGGTCAATGAGACTTATCGACTCGTGGCTAGTTTAATTGGCGACAATTCAGTGGCACGAACATCGACGGCAGGCGCGGTGACATCTAAAATACCGGCGGATGAGGTGATATTGATAACTATTATATCTTCGTTATTTTTTATTTACAATATTTCCTTGAGGTTTCTCCATATTTTTTTTTATTTATAAAGGTTTTCGAACGTTTGACAAATGCAAGTCGAACGCGTTTGATAGCTATGTCGAACGCTCGACATGTGGTAGTCGAGCGCGTTCGACTGACTCTGTCGAATGCTCGACTGGCTCTGTCGAACGCTCGACTGGATCTGTCGAGCGCGTTCGACTGCTCTGTCGATCGCTCGACTGGATCTGTCGAGCGCGTTCGACTGCTCTGTCGAACGCTCGACTGGATCTGTCGAACGCTCGACTTGCTCTGTCAAACGTTCGATTGACTTTATCAAATTCAAATTATATGGCTTGATAATACAAATTGTTTTTTCTTAATGCTACTAACTCAATTAATCAACCAACTCTTTTGACAGGATATTTTAAATTCGGTAGCCGAAGATGGAGCCAACGAAGCAGGTACAGAACCGATGGAGCCGATAGTTGAAGATAGAGGAGAGCCGCTAATAGCCGAAGACAGAGCGCCGATAGTCGAAGATAGAGGAGAGCCGTTAATAGCCGAAGACAGAGCTGATGGAGCAGGTATGGAATCAATAGAGCCGATAGCCGAGGATAGAGAAGAGCCTCCGATAGAAACTATTTCGGTATGTATAGTTTTTATTTTATATCAAGTTTTTATTTAAAAATATTATATCTATTTTTGTCTTTACTAGTTTTTATTTTACTAATTTTTGTTAATATTTGTCTTTAGGCAAAAGAAATTGAATCGCTTGAGCCTATACTATCGGATGAGCAGTACTTTCCAAGCCAGATGACTGTTAGATGTAGATTCAAAGAAATCTGTGATGCAATCATGGTTAGCCTTAGTGAGGAAGAACTCAATCAGTTTAGGAAGACACAATTCGGCCACCTTCTTGATGTGCCTACCTATCATCAATTCTCTAGCCAACTACTGTGATTTTTTCTTCTTCGACAAATAAAAATCAAGAAAGAAAAAGAAATATAGATGATAGTCAACAAGACACCGATGAGGCTATCTATGACGGAGTTTTCTTTGATAACTGGGCTTAAATTTTCAGGCGGTGCAACTCAAGAATTGGTGAAAATAGCGTTAGAGAAAAATCGCCTGAGAGATAAATTTTTGAAGGCCATCACACAATCACTGTCAGCGCGTTGAAAGAATTATTGCCTTCACTTGCGCCTACTAAAAATCCTCCAGAGGACATAAATGACGATAGAGTAAAGCTTGCTCTTGTTCTATTTGTTGTGGGTGTAGTGAAGGCACAAGATTATAATCGAGGAATCGATATTAATCTTCTTGCGATGGCCGACAATATTGAATTATTTGACAGTTGTGATTGGGGAACTCAAGCATACTTGTGGATGTTGAACTCTTTTAAGAAGTTGGACTTGAAAAGCAAGATCGAAGAATTAAATAATAAAGGTAGCAAGAAAAGATTGAGTTTCACAGTACATGGCTTTGTGCACGTGATTCAGGTTGATGTTTCGAATTGATTATTTATTATTTTACTATTTTGATTCTTAACTTTTAATTTCAATATAACAATTGTTAATTTATGTTCTCCAGACGTGGGCGTACGAGATGGTGCCGGCTATTGCAAGCAAGTATGCGCAACGGCGCGATGATTCATTTCCACGAATACTTCGTTGGAAAATGAACCAATGGAACGAAAAGTGTTCTCCTGAGTATAGCACAAGTAACATTCAAATAGCACCCTTCCTTTGTTTCTTCTATCCAGTTGCGTTCAAATCTGATGGAGGTTGTCTCTGGGGACAATTTTTTTTGGTAGTGTCCCATCTCTCTGCATATGGCACATTTATTCCTACGAACTATCTTTCTTCTATTCTCCCCAACTGAAGGAATTCTCTGTTTCTTTACTGGACCGCGCTTCTTTTTTACTATTGGAGGCACAACCTTGATAAACTCAGTGTCTTCGGGGATATCCCACTCTGATGCTAAGGGAACTGGATATATAGTTTTGGCATATGCCAGTGCCCATGCATCGATTGTATATAATCTAGAGCAAAACCGAGATACTTGGTCAAAGTCATCATCTCCTATAGCTGATAAAGTGTGTGCGCAAGGAATCCTGTCAATATCAAATGCACGGCAACCACAAGACTTTTGACTCAAATCGACTACTGAATCGAGCTTGTTTCCCCGCGCATTATATTCAAACTGATTAAGGGGTGTTGCTGTCATATGTTGTGCTAAAATAAACCTCTCTCGCAACATTGTTTCTATTGTCGGAGTTAAAGAGGTTGTACAGGACGAAGCGGCCTTTCGGCGGTCGTGAAACCAACTGGATGTCAACTCTTGGACTGCTTCTAGCGAAGCAATTACAGGATAAGCTCTAGCCTCCCTCAAAGCATTGTTAATCGACTCTGCGCAACCAGTTGTCATAATATTATATCGATTACCACTAAAATGAGCTCTTGACCATTGACCAAAAGTGATATTGGTGGTAAGATAATTTGCAACTCTTGGATACCTGTTCTGAATCTCCATCCACAATTGTGTAAATTGAGAAATCTGATATGCATGTGCCGCCTTCTTAAACAGATCAATCGCATCTTGACAAGTGTAAAAATATTTGAGATTTTGTTCAATATGCCACATACAATAACCATGATGGGCATTGCTGTAAACACTGCACACCGCCTTCTTGATACTTTGGTGTCGGTCCGAGATGAATACTAAGTCATCGGTATTAGGTACAAAATCTTGAAGTTTTGTCAAAAACCAAGCCCACGAAGCATCATTCTCCGAATCCACGACGGCCCAAGCAATCGGGTAACAATGACGATTACCATGTTGCGCGGTGGCTACAAGCAGACAACCCTTATAGCTTGTTTTCAAGAATGTATTATCTATAGAAATGACTTTCCTCATGCATGAAAATCCTCTAATACAGGACCCAAATGCTAAGAAAAGATATTTGAACCTGTTGTTGTCGTCTACCTCTAAATGTGTGATTGTATCAGGATTAACCTTCTTCACCATGTATAGATATATAGGAAGCGACGCAAAATTCCCTTCTGGTGAACCCCTTCTTAGATTGTTGGCAATCTTTTTGGCCATCCAAGCTTTCCAGTAAGTAACTTCTACCCCTAACTTGCTCATCATTCCTATGATACTCTTAGGAGTAGGAATATATTTACTATCTTCTGCACAAATCTGTTTCACCATATCCCATACTAGTGCCGCACTTGCTTGTCTATGCTTTCTTTTTCGTTTCTCTAAGCCGCAAGTGTGAGTGTTGTTATATGTTCTTATGGAGAAGTAGCTTGAGTTCGTTATCTTAGCCGCCCGCAACCGCCATGTGCATTTGTCGTCCCCACATTTAACCACGTACAATGACGTAGACGAATTGATTATTCTCATTTCAAAGCAATTATTAATTGCAACTTCATGTAATCGGTTCTTTAATTCTTCCTTGCTCACAAAATTCTGACCAACCACAAAACCAGAATCGTCTGTGAAACTATACAACGCAGAGGCTTCGATATCGGTTGAACCACTTTCATTACCAACAACGAATTCTGGATCTGGACGTTCTAAGTTATCGGAATTCATATTTTGGCTCAAAACCTCTGTCCTAACAATATTTATCTCATCGACAACAAGCGAAGAAGCCCCATCACAAATAACTTTTTCAAAGACAACATCACTAAAGAATGAGTCACGCAAATGCTCCTCTTGATTATCATTGTTGCCATTATCATCTTCATTGTGCTCCTCATGGTTACCATTGTCAAAGCTCTCGTTTTTATTTTGCTCAAGATCTTGTTCATTCTCCATTTCAACCGGTTCTTCAAAATGGACTATTTCAAGGTTTCCACTTCTATCATTCTCGTCGCAACCTCCTTCTTTCTCCTTTAGTTCCACTCTCAATGTCCCTCTACGACCTTTCTCATCAAAGCTGTTGAGAAGTGCAATAACACATTCATCACTTGTTAGATAAATAGGGTGATTCGACAAGTCCCATGAATTGGAAGCATAGCTTAATTGCATATTCGTCTTCTTTGAGTCTACATTCAACTTAACATACAATTTCTCAACCAATTCCGCCAAAGTAATCCCCGGATCAACAACAAATGCAATGAGCTTAGTGTCGCCTATCCATTTGAAAGTTTCGTTCTTTTTTTGCCACTCTCCACCAAAAGCAACTTGTAGAACTATTGGAGTCATTCCTACATTAAAAACAATTAATGACGTAAAACTTAATTTATAAACGTGAAAAAACTAAAATAAATTTAAAAAAAAATTATATTTGACATTAATCTAGCTTAAAATAAACTAAAAAGAAAGCATATGTTTGCATAGATTAATAAGTTTTGTTAAATAATCAAACAAAAAAAAAACTCTCAAAAAAATTATGTTGTTGTGTTCGACTGCGTTCGACAGCGTTCGACAGACAACTGTCGAACTTTTTTTTTATAGCTGTTCGACTGCGTTCGACTGATAGCTGTCGAACACTCTGCAACTCATCTTCAACCTCCGTTTTTTAAACTCAAAAATCGCAAATTTTAACACCACATGACCAAAATATGTTGATTTACATGAAATAACACTATAGAAACTAAATAACTCAATTTTACATATGATTTGAGATAAAAAAAAATATATGAAAACAAACTAAAAAAAAATTGAAATACCATACCTTTCTAACTTTTACAAGCTCAATGTAGCTATGGAAAACCCCAATTTAAGCTGCACTTTGATCAAGAATCTCCCTTCTTAATGAATCAAATACAAAGTTTCTGTTCATTCTCCCGTCCTCTCATGTTTTGTTTTTTCTTTTTCTAAACTTTGTTTACAACTTAAGACCTAGCCCCAATTTCTACCCACAAGCCAAAACAACGAACCCCAGCCCTAGCAATTTCGTTTTTTTTTTAATTTATTTATTTATTGTTTTATTAAAGATTTTATTAAGGGTAGTTTTGGTAAAATAAAAATTTCATTAAAGAGGAGTATATATTTTGAAATGTGTATTTTTTCAATCTACCCATCAAAACCTTTTTTTAGATAAGTCTACATATCTAAAGGACCCGAAATACTTTATAGAACTTTAGCTCAATAGACCTCCAAAAACACCGGTTTTGGGATGTAGATCTTACTTTTTTATTTTCATTTTTGTTTATTTTAAAACACTAAAACGAGTCAAAGTACCAAAATGTCCTTATGCTATTCTATTGTTTTACCTAGTCCGTAAGTTTTTTTTTTTCCTTTCGTCTTCCTCAGTTCCTCTTCTATTCTTCTCACAAACGACTACTCCCGCCTTGCGCTCTCCCCGCTCTCGCAGGGTCTCTGCAACCGCTCTACCGCCTTGCTCTCTCAGGTCTCGCAATCCCCGACGCCTCTCTGCCGCCCCAACGCCCCGACGCCTAAACTCATGACATGGCAATTGGCAAGCATAAATGGCCCAGTCGAGCGCTCGACTGGTGTTGTCGAACACCTGTCTGGGTGTTCGATAGGTGCTGTAGGGCGCTCGACAGCCCAGTCGAGCAATGACGGTTTTTTTTTGGCCAAATTTTAATTTATTAACATTGGAATATCATTGGAATGACGTAAAATGATTGTTATTATGTGAATGTAAATTATGTCGCATTAAATTACGTATTCTTATACATTTTGTGTATACACACTTAATGGATCACGAGCGCTCTATAGCACCTGTCGAACACCCAAACAGGTGTTCAACTAGCCCAGTCGAGCGCTCGACTGGTGCTGTCGAGCGCTCTACAGCACCTGTCGAACACCCAAACAGGTGTTCGACTGGCCCAGTCGAGCGCTCGACTGGTGCTGTCGAACAGGTGCTGTAGAGCGCTCGACAGCCCATTCGAACAATGATTTTTTTTGGCAAATGGAGTGCTCGACTGTAACAGTCGAACACGTGTGTTGGCTTTTATAGTAGAATGTTTGATAACACCTGCTGGACAATGAGTTGGAATTTTAACCAAAACAACATTTAGTTAAGCTGTAAATATGATGTAATAACATTTATAACAAAAGATAGCAAAAGTAACATTCAAATAGTACCCTTCCTTTGTTTCTTCTATCCAGTTGTGTTCAAATCTGATGAGTTTGTCTCTGGGGAAAATTTTTTTGGTAGTGTCTCATCTCTCTGCATATGGCACATTTATTCCTACGAACTATCTTTCGTCTATTCTCCCCAACTGAAGGAATTCTCTGTTTCTTTACTGGACCGCGCTTCTTTTTTACTATTGGAGGTACAACCTTGATAAACTCAGTGTCTTCGGGGATATCCCACTCTGATGCTAAGGGAACTGTATATATAGTTTCGGCATATGCCAGTGCCTATGCATCGACTGTGTATAATCTAGAGCAAAATCGAGATACTTGGTCAAAGTCATCATCTCCTATAGCTGATAAAGCGTGTGCACAAGGAATCCTGTCAATATCAAATGCACGGTAACCACAAGACTTTTGACTCAAATCGACTACTGAATCGAGCTTGTTTCCCTGCACATTATACTCAGATTGATTAAGGGGTGTTGCTGTCATACGTTGTGCTAAAATAAACCTCTCTCGCAACATTGTTTCCATTGTCGGAGTTAAAGAGGTTGTACAGGACGAAGCGGCCTTTCGGCGGTCGTGAAACCAACTAGATGTCAACTCTTGGACTGCATCTAGCAAAGCAATTACAGGATAAGCTCTAGCCTCCCTCAAAGCATTGTTAATCGACTCTGCGCAACCAGTTGTCATAATATTGTATCGATTACCACTAAAATGAGCTCTTGACCATTGACCAAAAGTGATATTGGTGGTAAGATAATTTGCAACTCTTGGATACCTGTTCTGAATCTCCGTCCACAATTGTGTAAACTGAGAAATCTGATATGCCTGTGCCGCCTTCTTAAATAGATCAATCGCATCTTGGCAAGTCTAAAAAGATTTGAGATTTTGTTCAATATGCCACGTACAATAACCATGATGGGCATTGCTGTAAACACTTCACACCGCTTTCTTGATATTTTGGTGTCGGTCCGAGATGAATACTAAGTCATCGGTATTAGGTACAAAATCTTGAAATTTTATCAAAAACCAAGCCCACGAAGCATCATTCTCCGAATCCACGACGGCCCAAGCAATCGGGTAACAATGACGATTACCATCTTGCGCGGTGGCTACAAGCAGACAACCCTTATAGCTTGTTTTCAAGAATGTACCATCTATAGAAATGACTTTCCTCATGCATGAAAATCCTCTAATACAGGACCCAAATGCTAAGAAAAGATATTTGAACCTGTTGTTGTCGTCTACCTCTAAATGTGTGATTGTACCAGGATTAACCTTCTTCACCATGTATAGATATATAGGAAGCGACGCAAAATTCTCTTCTGGTGAACCCCTTTTTAGATTGTTGGCAATCTTTTTAGCCATCCAGGCTTTCCAGTAAGTAACTTCTACCCCTAACTTGCTCATCATTCCTATGATACCCTTAGGAGTAGGAATATATTTACTATATTCTGCACAAATCTGTTTCACCATATCCCCTACTAGTGCCGCACTTGCTTGTCTATGCTTTCTTTTTCGTTTCTCTAAGCCGCAGTGTTGTTATATGTTCTCATGGAGAAGTAGCTTGAGTTCGTTATCTTAGCCGCCCGCAACCGCCATGTGCATTTGTCGTCCACACATTTAACCACGTACAATGACGTAGACGAATTGATTATTCTCATTTCAAAGCAATTATTAATTGCAACTTCATGTAATCAGTTCTTTAATTCTTCCTTGCTCACAAAATTCTGACCAACCACACAACCAGAACCGTCTGTGAAACTGTACAACGCAGAGGCTTCGATATCGGTTGAACCACTATCATTACCAACAACGAATTCTGGATCTGGACGTTCTAAGTTATCGGAATTCACAATTTGGCTCAGAACCTCTGTCCCAACAATATTTATCTCATCGACAACAAGTGAAGAAGCCCCATCACAAATAACTTTTTCAAAGATAACATCAATAAAGAATGAGTCACGCAAATGCTCCTCTTGGTTATAATTGTTGCAATTATCATCTTCATTGTGCTCCTCATGGTTACCATTATCAAAGCTCTCATTTTTATTTTGCTCAAGATCTTGTTCATTCTCTATTTCAACCAGTTCTTCAAAATCGACTCTTTCAAGGTTTCTACTTCTATCATTCTCTTCGCAACCTCCTTCTTTCTCTTTTAGTTCCACTCTCAATGTCCCTACGACCTTTCTCATCAAAGCTGTTGAGAAGTGCAATAACACATTCATCACTTGTTAGATAAATAAGGTGATTTGACAAGTTCCATAAATTGGAAGCATAGCTTAATTGCATATTCGTCTTCTTTGAGTCTACATTCAACTTAACATACAATTTCTCAACCAATTCCGCCAAAGCAATCCCCAGATCAACAACAAATGCAATGAGCTTAGTGTCGCCTATCCATTTGAAAGTTCGTTCTTTTTTTGCCACTCTCCACCAAAAGCAACTTGTAGAACTATTGGAGTCATTCCTATATTAAAAATAATTAATGACTTAAATCTTAATTTATAAATGTGAAAAAACTAAAATAAATTAAAAAAATAATATTTGACATTAATCTAGCTTAAAACAAACTAAAAAGAAAGCATATGTTTGCATAAATTAATAAGTTTTGTTAAATGATCAAACAAAAAAAACTCTGAAAAAAATTTTGTTGCTGTGTTCGACTGCGTTCGACAGCGTTCTACAGACAACTGTCGAACTTTTTTTTGATAGCTGTTCGACTGATAGCTGTCGAGCACTCTGCAACTCATCTTCAACCTCCATTTTTTAAACTCAAAAATCGTAAATTTTAACACCACATGACCAAAATATGTTGATTTACATTAAATAATATTATAGAAACTAAATAACTCAAATTTTACATATGAATTGAGATAAAAAAAAAATGAAAACAAACTAAAAAAAAATTGAAATACCATACCTTTCAAACTTTTAGAAGCTCAATGTAGCTATGGAAAACCCCAATTTAAGCTGCACTTTGATCAAGAATCTCCCTTCTTAATGAATTAAATACAAAGTTTCAGTTCATTCTCCCATCCTCTCATGTTTTGTTTTTTCTTTTTCTAAACTTTGTTTACAATTTAAGACCTAGCCCCAATTTCTACCCACAAGCCAAAATAGCGTGTATTTTACCTCAGCCCTAGCAATTTCGTTTTTTTTTTAAATTTTATTTATTTATTTTATTAAAGATTTTATTAAGGGTAATTTTGGTAAAGTGAAAATTTCATTAAAGAGGAGTCTATATTTTGAAATGTGTATTTTTTCAATCTACGCATCAAAACTTTTTTTTAGATAAGTCTACATATCTAAAGGACCCTCTTCTTCTTCCGCAAGACCAGGCGGGAGACGGCGGGGGTTTCAGCCGGAGGAGCCGTGATCGAAGAGACGATGGTGAGGTCGGAGAAGAGGCTCTCGTCGGCGGCTCGGAGGACGTCGTTTGAAGATCATCCGATCATCACCGGCGAACGAAAACCACGCCGGAGATTTGTGCTTGGGCTTTTTATTTATTTATTTATTTTTTATATTTATGGCTTGAACCGTGAAGAAGAGAGGATAAAAAAGAAATTTCAGGGCATATAGGAAACATAATGGTGTTTTCATAATAGGTTGGATCACAATTACACCAAAATGGATGAATGAGTTTTACAATGTAAAAAGAATTCCTAATTATTTTTATCAACCAAACATTATAAATGAGCTAATATAAAGGAATATGTTTTCTTTTACAGCTCATTTCCTCTGATCAAACACCGTCTAAGTGTGTTTTTAAATCAAATCAATTTAAAAAATTTTAAAAAAATAATCACAGTTTCAAAAAATTAAAAAATAGCAATTTCAAAAAATTCTTACATATGTAAAAAATTTCTTATAGTAATATTTATGTGTAATTTTGTTATTGTAAAAAAAAATTTATGGCTAATTTTTATTTTCTTTAAATTGTGATTATTTTTTAAAAACAAATCATTCAAAATGAAAGTTTCAAAAAATTAAAAACAAAGCAATTTCAAAAATTTCTTACATATATAAAAAAAATTCTTATTGCAATTTTTATATGTAATTTTGTTATTATAAAAAAAATTTATGATAAATTTTAATTTTTTAAAAAATTATAATTATTTTTTTAAAAATAAATCATTCAAAATGATTATTTACCGAAGAAAAATATTAGACATACTAATTCTTTTACCAATTTTTTAATACCAAATTATGTGATAATTGATGTATCATGTTTTGATTGGCTAAATATCAAATCTTTTCACCGATATGATAAATACTCATTAATGAGAATATGACACATGAGTTTATATTAAAAAAATTGGTAAAAATATTGGTATATCATATATGTAGCATTGCTCTTTACCTAATTAACCATAGATTAATGCCATTTTATTCAGTCAAATTTTTGGATAGCCGCGTGAATTTTCCCTTCATCTCCGATGGGCCCACAATGACGTGGCAAACCCCCTTTTAGATTGCCACTATAAAAGGAGGGATTTCCCGCGCCGTTGTGTTCGCAGACACTCGAAGCACTCACCACATTACCACCAAAAGCCCAAAAAAAATAAAAATAAAAAATAAAAAATTCAAAGCCGAAGCGATTACCTCTCTCGAGTCTCGTTCTGCCTTTTTCCAATCCAATGGAGCTTCGTTCTCGCAGAAAAACCCCCCAAATCGTTGGCAATGGTAAGCCAAACCAAAACCCTCTCTCTCTCTCTCTCTCCCTCTCCCTTTTTTTTAAGGGCCGTGTTTGGTTTTCGATTTCGTAAAAAGGGCAAAAGTTTTTTCTTTCTTTTTTGTTTTTGTTTTTTAAAATTTTTTTTATGATATATATTCTTGATATTAATTTGACTTGAGCCACTTCGTAGGAGATGAAGATCGTACAGACGAAGCTAATAATAGCGACAGTGAAGGCCATCATAGTTCTGGCGACGAACTTTACATGGCTTTATCATCAGAATCTGATGGCAGTGACTCTGATGAAGGTAATTCTTTTGTACCTTCTCTTAATGGGTTATTTTATTTTATTTTATTTTTTTCAAAATTTTGAAAGTGTAGACCAAATTTCACTTTGAATAGGGCTTTTCTACATTAATGTGATTAGTAGGCTTAAAGGGGTTGCTATATTTTTTTTTTCCTTGATGAAGTGAGTACATTTAAGTTTACAAGAATGAATAATTTCCCACATACATTTGTGAAAAAAACTGAAAATTTATTTGTAGGCGAGACTCGGTATGTGAACTCCAAGTCTCGGAAAAGAAGGAAGGAGAGTCAAGAGAAATATGTTGAAGTAAATATCGATGGTTTTGACGAAGAAGGCGGAATTCAGGTGGAAGAAGCGAACGGAGGTGATAGTGTTGGTTCGAACGGAAAGAAAGCGGAGAAACACAACAATTTGGCTTCCAAGAAAGAGAAGCAGAAGCTGAAGCCAGTTTTGATGTGGCAAATTTGGGAGGAGGAAAACAATAAGTGGATCGATGAGAATAGTACGAAAGACTTTAATTTGGATAAAACTAATGAAGTGATGATTGAATCTGCGGAAGCGCCGTCTAATATGATTGTGGATTTACTAAGGTACCAAAAGGAGTGGTTGGCTTGGGCTTTGAAGCAGGAAAGTTCGGTAATTAGAGGAGGAATCCTTGCAGATGAAATGGGGATGGGTAAGACCGTCCAAGCAATCGCGCTGGTCCTTGCCAAACGAGAATTTTCCGAGGCGATTGGCGAACCTTTAAGAGCTTCATCGTTGCCAGGTTCATCGTCTAGCTTGACTGGGATAAAAGCCACACTCGTGATCTGTCCTGTGGTTGCTGTGAGTCAGTGGGTGAGTGAGATAGACAGGTTTACTTCAAAAGGGAGCACAAAAGTTCTAGTTTATCATGGATCCAATAGAGAGAAATCTTTTGAAAAATTTTCTGAATATGATTTTGTCATTACCACATACTCTATCGTTGAGTGCGAGTTCAGGAAATACTTGATGCCTCCCAAAGAAAAGTGCCTTTACTGCGGTAAGCTGTTTTATGAGAAGCAGTTGACAATCCACTTGAAATACATTTGTGGGCCAAATGCCAATAAAACCGAGAAGCAATCCAAGCAAACAAAGAAAAATACTAACTCCGTGCCATCCTCATCAAAGTTTTACTCTGCGCCTCCTAAAGAAAATACAACAAAGCATTTCAAGAAGGAAGCCGATATGGGTTCCAGATTTTCGGGTAAACGTCCCGCTGCACGAGAATTGCCCAGGGGAAAATCAATTTTGCATGCTGTGAAGTGGGAACGTATAATTTTGGATGAGGTAATTAAGCACAATGTGGCTATGTAGTGAATTAGTAAAAATGAATCAAATAAGCGATAAACACGTTATTATGTGTTCTGTCTTTTTGTTGATGCCATTATCTCTTTCCTATTCGTGTAGCTTGCTCTTGTGGCTATGCATAATTCTTGTATTCTCTTGTTATCTTCCTTTGAGTAATATTGTGTACAAGAATTAGGTGTATAAATGTCAATAACTTGCTAAATAGACATTAATATTTGTTTATTAGATTTTTTGGACCAATTTTTTGGAGTTAGAACAATAAATTTTATTCAATTTTGAATTGTCTAAATGCTCCTTTTAAGTGTTCAACTCCTTTCTGTAGGCACATTATATAAAAGCTAGACACTGTAATACTGCTAAAGCTGCTCTTGCCTTGGAGTCCAAATACAAATGGGCTCTGAGTGGTACTCCCATTCAAAATCGTGTCGGCGAACTATACTCTTTGGTAAGTGATATGTTTCAAAAATTTTCTGTCCACTGCAAACTTCCTTCTAAATTGTATACTTGCAATTCATTGGGCAGATACGATTTCTGCAAATAGTTCCATATTCCTTTTACTTCTGCAAGGACTGTGATTGCAGACTACTTGATCACAGGTATGGTCTGAGAATCCATATCGTAGATTACCATGTTCATTGTGCCTGATAATCACTCAATATTATGCTCCATGCAGTTTGTAGATGTTATTTCTCTGAGGAAAGGTTACGTGAAGAAATGACTATTATGTTTTTAGACATGTTTTACTTTTTTCATTGACAATGAAAAGTGTATCAAAAAATGTTTTATTTTTTCTTTGAATTGAATGGTTTATTCTTATAATTCTCGCACCTTTTTTCGGCACTGAGATGCATCTCTATTTACTCTCTTAATTTTTGTGTGGCAAGGAGATGCACTGACACTTCTACTTTCTCATGTGTGTGATGTTTTAATTGTCTGTGGAGACTTCGCTTTTGAGTTAATTTCTTATTTTTTCAAGCTATGTTTTGTTGTGCATATTAATTCATTAGTCTTCTTCTTATCATCTTTATTCTCTGTAATTTTCTAGTGAATTTCCTTTCAAATATTATACTTTTCATTTTTATGGTATTTGGCTGAATCTCATGTCTGTTCACAGTTCAGCACAATGTTCGAATTGCCCGCATAGCTCTGTGAGACACTTTTGTTGGTGGAATAAAGTGAGTATGCAGTTCGTATCCCTGTCTTTGCTTGCTATCATTTCTGCAGTATGGTATCGCTAACCTTGATCTTTTAACTTGCAAGTTTATTGCCACACCAATAAAGGATTATGGAAATTCAGAGCCGGGAAAAAGGTCTATGATTTTTCTCAAGCACAAAATTTTAAAGAGCATATTGCTGCGACGGACTAAAAAGGGCAGGGCTGCTGATCTTGCACTTCCTCCAAGAATTGTAATCTCCAGCTCCATGGATACTCTTGTGACCGTTAATGATAAGGTTTTAAATTTGTGACTTTTTATTGTTTTTTTTTTCCCTTACTTTAGGTTTCATTGAGGAGGGACACCTTGGACATAAGAGAACAAGATTATTATGAGTCACTGTACAATGATAGCCAGTCCCAATTTAACACGTATAGTAACTTCTCTCTCTTTCGTGTAACATAACAATAACTTGTTTCTTTCTTCTTGGCTAGCACTTTCAGATATTCTGAAAATTTTTTATTGGTGATTTTTGTTGTACGGTTCAAATTTTCATATGCTTGTATGTAGACTGATAGAGAATCAGTCTACTTGTAATCATTGGCGTTCCTGTATAACATAATCTCCTCCGTACAGCTATGTTCAGGCAGGAACAGTGTTGAATAACTATGCTCACATATTTGACCTTCTCACTCGCTTACGCCAGGTGAATAGTTATTTCTTTTGATCTCTTTTTATAATCTTGTTGATTCGCTCTCCAAATTCAACCTGGATTTCTAAAGATATTTTGTGTTTCTAACGGAAACTTGTGTTCCTTTATTTCTTGCTTTTCCCCCCTCAGGCAGTTGACCATCCGTACCTCGTGGTATATTCTGCAACTTCTGCTATGAGAAATGCAAACAACATGGATCCTGTTAATGCTGATCTAGTATGTGGTATTTGTCATGACCAAGCAGAGGATCATGTGGTCAGTCCTCTTTCTTTTCCATCATTTTTTAGATCGTCCATTCTTTGAGTGATACTATATCAACTGAAATTCTGATCGACTTGTTTAAACATCATTTGGGTTGACAAGTTTTTAATGTTGCCTTCAAAAAGGAGCATAAAATCTTTCTTGGTGTTTGTGACAAAGATGATCATTTTCTCTTCCATTTGGTACTGAGAATTCTAAAATTATGTTTTTCTTAATGTGTTTTTTATCATTTGGGGCACATTTACATTGTACTTCTTTTTAGGTGTTAGCTAGTGTATTATGTTTTTTCTTGATTTTTGCATATTTTTTTCATTTTTTTTTTCTCACAAGAGGGTAAAACTGCTGGTCTCTTTACTTATGTTACGTTATGAAGCAGCATCGTTTCTTCTTTTAAATATCACCTTTTTTCTTTGTTATGGGTTCTGAACTCTCTATTGTTTCAGGTTACCTCTTGTGAACATGTCTTTTGCAAGGCATGTTTGCTTGATTATTCCTCTTCCTTGGGACAAGTCTCATGCCCATCATGCTCAAAATTGCTTACTGTTGATTTGACATCAAAACCAGAGACTAGCAATCGGACCAGCAAAACAACAATTAAGGGCTTCAGGTCCTCCAGTATTCTAAACAGAGTTCAACTTGACGATTTTCAAACAAGCACAAAGATAGAGGCTCTGGTGTGTATGGTTACAATCATTAACTAGTAATCTGGTTCAAGCTGATATTTAATTTAAATATTACTCTTCTATGCTGCCTCTTTTAAAAGCTTGATTTGATGTTACATAAATAAGGCATTGCAACTATGCCATGTTGCCACAAAGGTTCTTGTTTTTGTATATGATCAGTTGGCAATTTTTTATTTTATTTTTTACACCATTTGATTTGAGCCAAAGAATTATTATTAGCTTCTTGCGAGAAGATATCATGCCTTTTTTTTTTTCCCCTAAACTCTCTCTCAAGCTGCTTCTTTGATCTTCTGGTGTGTGCGCATCTATTTTAGTTTCTTTTGTGTGTATGTGTGTGTGTTTTTTCTTTCCTCGGAATGATGAGTGAAATTGTGTGGCTCTAGAGGGAAGAAATCAGATTCATGGCAGAGAGGGATGGTTCGGCAAAAGGAATAGTCTTCAGCCAGTTCACATCATTCTTGGATCTCATAAACTACTCTCTCCAAAAGGTAATGTAAAAAGTTTCTTTTTTATTTCATCAACATGATTCTATTAAGAAAATTCCAATTTTTATCAACTTTGTTAAGAAATTACCATGTTACTAATGTGAGAAATCTTTTGCAGTCTGGTATAAAATGTGTTCAGCTTGTTGGAAGCATGACCTTGAATGCCAGGGACTCTGCTATTAAGAAATTTATTGAGGATCCAGATTGCAAAATTTTCCTAATGAGTTTGAAAGCCGGAGGCGTTGCTCTCAATCTTACCGTCGCATCACATGTAAGTCTTGCACTTTCGCATAGAAAAACCATTTTCTTTAGACATCTCCAACCATCAACTTCTTAGAACCCTTTGCTACATGACCAAGAAAATTCTCTTCTTCTATTGATCGTCCGAATGTGCATTGTGAAGTGGTATTATTGCTTTATTGTTGTTGCAAAAATGAAATGGCCCACGTTTTGGACCTCCCAGGTTTTCTTGATGGACCCGTGGTGGAACCCCGCTGTGGAGCGCCAAGCACAAGATAGAATCCATAGGATTGGGCAATATAAACCAATCAGGTTTGTGTATTTTCTTCCGGCAACCATTTCTTGTCTTGCGCCCTATAGATCGGGGCATAATTTAAAACAGTCTATAAGCGAGCTTCTTAAGTCTTCTTTTGTTGTCTGCGAGCAGAATCGTGAGGTTCATAATTGAGAATACAATCGAGGAGAGAATTCTCAAGCTGCAAGAAAAGAAGGAACTGGTGTTTGAAGGGTATGATTTTTTGCTTTTATGTTTTGTTGAGTGCGTTCCAACAATTCTATGTTTTAACAAGATCTTTTGTGGCTTCTGGCAGAACCGTAGGTGGCTCCTCTGAGGCTCTTGGAAAGTTAACTGAAGCAGATTTGAAGTTTCTTTTTGTCACTTGAAAGAACCATCGCCAAGAACAGCCAAGCGACGCGTTTTTTCTTCTCTTTTTGATTTAACTGTTTTTTTTTGGGGTAGCGTTTAATCATTACATATCTAGCAGAATCAAACATTGTAACTCTTTTGGAATATGAATTTATAGTTGGAACTGGGAAAGGTTTCTAAGTGGGAAGTTTTCCATTGCTTTATCAAGCTACATATTATATTAATATAAAACATTATGTCAATATTCAAGTATATCGGTTGTGTAACTAGATATTCTCCTACTACTTAGCAAACCCAATGAAACGCGATCATGCATGCGGCTGGCAGAACGGAGCTGCAGAGCTCAAGTTGGCAGTCGAGGGCGGAGAGAACCGAGAGAAAAGAGACATAATCAAGCATGCAGCTGGCGGAACAGAGCTGCACGAGCTCAAGTTGGTGGTCGAGGGTGGAGAAGAAAGAGTGAAAAGAAGCACAGAGCTATGGTTTTGCAATAACTGAGCTGCCATTCATCGAGGGCGAATGTAACCCAAATGGTCTAACGACGAGTCTTTAAATAAATGACACTAGCGGGAGGAATTAACAGCGAAGTCAATATAGCACGAACGGACATAATAAACTAGATTATAATCAAAAGCATGTATCATAGATGGATGGATGACTCTTGATTTGCATAATTCTTCCGTTCTTGAAAAGGATTTGGTCCTCAGCGGTTTTGTATCAAGTGAGTAGAAGTTAGATTAAAAAAAAAACGTTGAAGGTGGAAGCAATGGCGATGCCGAGAGGTAGATTGAGCCCACAAGCATTATTATTAAGGTACTTGGTGCATTACATAGACCTCACAGCATCACCAACAACTCATAGAGGGTTTGAAAGCTGTTTTCCATTTATTGCCTGCGCGATTACGGGTTTGATAGTAGCCACTTCCCGAATCAAGTTTAGTGAAAAAAGGGAGACTCAACGAGCCTATCCAATAAATAACTCATCAACCATGTCTTGTAAGATTCAAGGTTGGGAAGGCTAGCACCACGAGTTAACTCGATATTGTGTTTGATGTCCAACACTGGAATGAAGCAATGGGGCAGATTGTTAGAAATCAGATCATGGTCCAAGCAGTTTTTGAATCTCCACGGAGGGGTAGTAGCAGCTTCTTTAGGCTAAGTTTGGTAGGAGGGAAGGATTGAGGTGTGAAAGGAAAAGAATGTGAATTGAGGCAATGTTGCTAGTTTAGCGGAATGGAAGGCATGGTGGAAAGGAAAAATTAGGGTAGAAGAATAAGTTAGAACCGATTATATGTAGTATTTAATAAGCAACAATTTAATATTTTTATTGTGTGAAAGACTTGATGTAAGGAATAAAAAAGAATGTGCTTTATGTAAGAGAGTAGCCAAACTCAATTTACTATTTATTATCTTTTGCGCTTGACTTAGCTTCTTAAAAAAAGCAAATCTTTTCACACTTCCACACTCCACTACCAGTCATTGTACTCAAACCGGAGAGCGGTCTGGTAAGCTAGTACGTTAGAGTCGGCATGCAAAATGAGGTATTGACTTGTAGCAAAATATGCAAAAACGGAGACCACTGTTGCAATCAATTAGTCGAAACTAGTCAAATGGTGGTGTTAGTTTACTAATCGAAGGTCTAAAAGTACGAAATCTGTGTCGGACCTGTTCGGTTTTCGGCATGCAAAACAAGGCGGCTAACCGAGTGCTGTGTGAACTTGCAATTAGTTTACCCAACCTAATTCGACCCTTCCTAATCCATTAGTGAGGTAAGTGTCAGCTAAACAAGCCTATAACATGTCCAATTGATCTATAAAGTTTCGAAACTTTAGACCAAAATTAACAACGCACCGGAAGTCGGACCAGAGTGATTTTTGAGGGATTCATGCTGACGTGCTCTACAAAATCCAGTAGCCAATTTCACCCCAGTGTCCGGCACATGCGAGCGACAGTGATGGGAAGCATGGAGGCTGTGGATGCCACGGTTCCGACGAGAAAACGACGACGATAGGGTGCATGACTGACTGGAATGAAGTCGTCGCAAGAGCTAGTGAAGCTAGGTCAGCGCGTGCTCTAGCGAGAAGGCAGTCGGCGGCGGTGCGTTGGGCTCATGCTTCATTGAGCGGCGGTGGTTCGGCAAGCCCTTCTCCAGTCCAAAACTAAAGATCTTCCGAGTTCAACGGTGGTGCCTGTTTCTCTAAATTTTTCCCGAAAATGCTCAAATCGAGACTAAAAATATAAACTTTTAGGGTTGTTTTTTGACAAAATTCGACGGTTTCCGATGACAACCCACTGCTCAGTGTGTTCCTCTCATCACAATCTTTACAACCACACCTCAAGTGCGTCGACTGGACTTCGAAGGAGAGAGATATGATGATTTAAAAGTCTAGGAGAATTTTTGAAAAAATGTTGAGAGAGAGAGAGAGAGAGAGAGAGAGAGAGAGATGGCGAGGGATGAAAATGAGGTGTGGTGAAAACTTTCTATAATCCTCAAATATTAGCAAGATTTTGCCAAACAATGATCGGTTTTGTAGCATGAGTACTTTACTTAAAAATTTGTGATCTAAATCGCTTACGAAACGACCCGTAAAAAGTTTAGATTTATCATATTGATTTTAGTTAAAGAAGTAAAAGTCTTGTATTTGGATTGTAGTTTAAATTAATATTTAGCCATGAGTTTGGTTTGCACTTTTTGAATTGAGATATGAAAGAGAATTTGAATTAGGAATCTAAAAAGTGTTTTTTCCGGTAGCAAGAGTACTGAAACATTGTAATAAGAATATTTAACTTATTTTATTAATATTTAGCCAAAGAATACTCGATATTATAACAAGAAAAGTTTAAAATTATAATCTAAGGGGTTGTTTGGTAATGAATTCAAATAGAAAGAACATATAATTTTGATTTGAGTTTTTATTTGGTAAAATCTTCAATTTAAATCGATATTTTGGTAGGAGTTGATTGTAGTATTTGAATTGAGTATCCAAATATTTAGATTGTAGTCACAAGATTTTATCACTTTTGGAGTTGATGTTAGTTGGCTGTCCAAGTATCCTTCTGTATTAATATATAATATTGTAAATGATGTCTTGAATTGTTTAATAGAAGAATCTCCTTTTCAAAAAATACATTATTCCCCATTATTTAATTTCTTAAACCATACCCCAAACAAAAATTTCACTTGACAAAGTTTAATTCAATTAATAGTAAAAATAAAATTTGTGGCATAAATAGAGGGAATTTTTTTTTGAGTTTTTTTTTTCTTAATATAATAATTATGTGCTTTTATTAAAACCTAAATCTTGGATACTTATTGTGCACATATCGTCTTATATAATAAGTGGGATATCATATATAACTAGTTGAGGTTACGCGCAATGAAACACATTTTAATTTTATGTGATAAATTTAAAAATTTATAATTTAAAATTTCAAGCAATCATAATAAAATATTATTTTTTTGCTAAAAAAAATATTGTAAAAATAATCATTTTTTTACAATTAAAATAGTCAATGTTAATATTATGAAATGAAAAAATATCAAATTTTAAGACTCTAAAAGAGATAAAAAACAAAAGAATACAATAAATTTTTTTGGAGTGAAAAATATGAAACTAATCAAAACACAAAAAGAGACAACAATAAATTAAAATAAAGAAAAAATAAAAAATTTTGAATTAAAATAAACATAACACAATAAATGTCAATAGAATTAGAAAAAATATATATATAACTGACAATAGTAATAATTTTTTTTTTAGTGGAATATGAAAAAAATGGGTTTTTAAAATTTAAATGGGCTGTTAAAACAAAATGAATTTAGATAGATTAGAAATTTAAAAGAAAAACAAAAAACAAAAAAACAAAACGGCCGGGGGGGGGGGTTTGGGTTGGGTGAGGGGCGCACGCTCCTCAAAAGACAGTAAAAAGCAGGCCTGACGCAGTGGGGCCCGTGTTTTATACTATTGTATCTTTTTTATTTATGTTTTAGTCCTTTAAGTTTTTATTGTTTATACTTGGGCCCAATTTTTGGAAAAAATTTCATTCTCACCCCCAAAAAATGCGTTTTTTTTTTCAAGAAAAATGCAAAAATGCCAAAAAGAAAAGCCTCCCCCAGAAACGCTTGAAACGGGAACAAATCGGCCTTTGAAAATGCCCTTGCGCTTTCATATTTTGTTAAGATTATAGTCACTGCTAAACACCTTTTTTTGGCACAAAAGTCAATTCTCAACCCTAAGGTGGTCATTCCGTAAGTAATTTAAACTAAGAGTTAACATCAATGTTTGGATAGAAGTTTCGTTGGCAATATTTGAATTGAGATAAATGAGAGAAAATTGAATTGAGAGTTTAAACAAGCGTTTTTTTTTTAGTAAGAGTATTTAAATCACAATAATAGAAATACTTAAGTATTTGGGTCAGTTAGGTAAATAGTCATTTTGGATTATGTGTTTTTAAAAAATAGTCAGAGTTTCAAAAAATTTAAAAAACTAGCCACAATACATGTAAGAAATTTTTTATAACAATAAAATTACACATAAAATTGCTGTCAGAAATTTCTGACACGTGACAAAAATTTTGTCATAAATTTCTAAAAGGGCTAGTTTTTAAATTTTTTGAAACTGTGACTATTTTTTAAAATTATTTTGTAAACAGTGGCTAATTTATTAAAATTTTCTAAGTATTTTAATAAGATTTTTCCAAACAATAATCGGTATTATAGCAAGAACACTTAAATTAAAATTTGTGATCCAAATCACTTAAAAAGCGGCTCGTAAAAAAATCATATAATTTTTATTTCAGATTGAAAAAGTCAAAATCTTGTATTTGAATTGTAGTTTCAAATAATATTGGGATAGGAGTATGATTTGCACTTTTTAAATTGAGATTTAGGAGGAGAAATTTGAACTAGAATCTTTTAATTATGTTTTTTTTATTTAATACACTGTACGAAAGAGACTCCGTTGTTTTAACAAGATTCTGCTAGAACATATTAAATATAATAACAAGAAAGAAGATTTCGAAGAATGCCTTTGACATGGTATAGGTGGGAGCAATCACCCACATTTATATTTTTGAAAATCGAATTTGGAACTGTAATTTTTTTAAAAAATATTATAAGTATTCCCCTATAAATATTGAAAATTTAAAATATATCCCCACTTAAAATTTTAAAAATTAAATTTTATACCATAAACTTTCAAAAGATTATGAGTTTGCCCCATAAAAATTAATTTTTTTTAAATTGCCAAAAAATTGAATGAATTTATAGACATTCTCCCACTAGTTAAAATTTTTTCTTTGAATGTACTCCCACTGAGATAAAATTCTAACCCCCACAAATAGATAATATTTGCCTTTTTTTTGTGTGTTACTTTTGTAAATAGAGCACACTATTTAAAACAAAAATTATTAAATAACACTTAAAATATTATTTATTTTCAATTCTCCATAATAAGAATTCTTTGTTTGTTTGTTTTAAGAGAATATCACAATAAGAACACTCTAAATCGCTTACCAAACCACTCTATATACAACAATATTTTATGAGGCCGTATCTTCTGTTTTTTTTTTTCTGTCCACCCAATCACATTTTAACACATAAACAAAAATATTTAAATTTTTAATTACCTGTATATTCTGTTATATTTTATCATAATTATTTTCGTTCAAGTGTCAAAATTTTACTTGAGGACGATAGAAGATCTGGATTCATATTTTATGACCATCATTTCACTACGTGGCGAAAGATTATGGAGAGTCTACGCAATCCTCGTGGGCTCACCCGCACACGAAAAAATAACTCACCGTGGGTTCATCAGAGAGCAAAACGCATCGACAGACACACCATACCGACTCACCAGAGGAAGCACGAACCAACCCACAATCCGATTTTTCACAGTTCCATTGGTTCATTCACTCTAGCCTCTAGGGTTTGTTCGTTCGTTCGTCCGAGAAGCTCAACCCAAAAACCCAAAAAAAAAAAAATGATAGAGCTTCTGTACATGGTGATCGCGGCGGAGATGGGTCTGATCATGACGCTGATGTTCAAGACGCCTCTGAGGAAGCTGGTGATCATGGGGCTCGACAAGGTCAAGCGCGGCCGAGGCCCGCTGATGGTGAAGACGGTGGCCACGACGGTGCTTTTGGTGCTCTCCTTCAGCCTCTACAGCGTCGCCAAGATCCAGAACCGCTCCGCCGAGCTCGGCGCCGGCGGGTTCAACCCCACCGACCAGGTCCTCATGGCCAAGCACTTGCTTGAAGCTTCTCTCATGGGTATCTATATTTTCTTTCGATTGTTCGTATATTTACCTGAAAAATGGGCTTTTGGGCATTTGGGTATTTGGGTTTTTTGGTTTGGCTGCTTTCGTTTTGATTGTGAGCATTTTTATTAATGTGTGATTAATTATGAGTGAAATTGTGGCAGATATATTAGGGTCCCATTTCATTTTTGTTCTTTTCAGTGTTTCTAGTCTGAATATTTGTACTGAACTTTTTTAAGTGTAGTAGCTAATCTTTGATCTACTTTGGTATTTGATTTTCATTTTGTGCACTACGATGGTTGTGACTTTAGGAGATACAGTTTTTGGATCTTTGATGCCAAAGCTAGATAGATTTGACAATTTTATCGAGAAGAAGGAATTAATTAACAATGACAAATAAGATTGTTACAACCACAAAATTTATTGATATTGATCTTGCAGAAGAAGGTCTACAAAGGACTTGATTGGCATTCATTACACTGGTATATATGATTGCCCAAAACACTTTAAGCCGCTTGTTCTTGCATCGGCATCCTTACACTTCTCTATATAGCTCGAGCACAAAACGGGAATTTTTAGGAACCCGAATATCAGTTAAATACATCTCTTATGTGACAGTGACACTTCATGATTAGGATTTTTCTCAATAAGCTATAGCAACATTGTGGCACGACTTTGAGAATGGTGTGTTACCAGAATAAATTGTTTCCATGATAAATCATTTGGTTAAGACAGAGTTGTTGCAGATGCAGGTCCATCGTCTGAGTTCATGTCTGAATGTAACATGTTGGTTCATTGACAAGTTGGTTTGTCTACAGCCAATAATAGAGCGCGATGCTAAAATTATTCTTTGTTCGACATGATACTTGCTGTATATGTGTATAACCCGTTCTATAATTTGGCTCGTACATGCGCAGGATTTCTGCTGTTCCTCTCCTTGATGATAGATAGACTGCACCATTACATAAGAGAGCTTCGGCTACTGAGGAAGACTATGGAGGCCATGAAGAAACAAAACCGAGGTAACGAGGATGCGAAAAATGGCAGTGCAGTGGAGCTCAGGGCCTTGGAACAAGATATTGCTACCTTGAAGTTGAAGATCAAGAACCTGGAATCTGAATGCAAGACAAAAACAGAGGAGGCAGAGGCCGCAGTAGCCAAAGCGGAGGCCCTGAAAAAGCAATCCGAAGGCTTCCTTATGGAATATGATCACTTGCTGGAGGAAAATCAAAACCTTCGGAGCCAGTTAGAGTCGATTGACCAAGGCCTGTCACAGTCTGATGACAAGAAGAACATGTGAGAAGCGATTACGTTGTAATGAAGTTCTTCGTCTATAATGACTGTGATGATATCTTCGATCTAGTACCGGGATAGAAGAAAGAAAGGGCCAGGGATCTCATTTTGACTACTAGTTCTCTTATACGATACTTAGTAGTCAAAATTTGCAGTATTTTGTGAAATTTTTGTTATTTTGATAGTAAAAGTATGAAAGATAGCCAGTTATAACACATTGAGCCCTGCAATACTATCTCTTCAGCATCAAATTTTGTAATGAGTAATGTTAGATATCCTAAAGCTTATCCCAAATTTCTCATACTATTTGTCAACATCTGATTTATAAGTTAATTTTTTAAAAAATTATGCATAATCAATCACATATAAGTCACGTGTCATATGTGTTGATACGAGAAATTTAAAATAAAATTTGGTATCTCCAACATTATTTTACTCTTTATTAATTGCTAAACTCTAAATGAATTATTGTTGATAGTTTCATTTTAGGCTAAACACAATTTGCTTCACCCAATCCGGGCAAACAAAATTTGTCAAAATATTTTCCAATTCTGATTAATGGGGTGATGAGATGGTTTTTCCCTTCGTTTTGAAAATGCAATCAATGTTGATTGATGAGTACGGAAACAGAATTGATAGTTAGCCAGGCACTTCATTTTGTAGAATTTAATTACTTATGTGGATGTGAAATTGGGAGCAATCTCATTTTCTTCCCACTATGTAAACTAATTTTAAAGAAAGAAAAGCTAAAGTGGGTTTACAATTAAATGTTCTAATTTTTATTTTCAGAGAAAAATAATTAAAATTTATAATTTAAAACTAATACAAGAAATGTTTTCAATTTTTTTGCCTTTTCCAAATTAAAATACTTGTTTTTTTGTTTCATTTTATTGTTGTATCAAAAATAGACATTTGACCACGAAAAAAGTTATGGATATATTTTTAATAAATAAAATAACTAGCATAATTTCTTAAAGTTAAACGGCTCGCCCACCCGTCCCTCTCAGTCGAGATCAATTTGAGCGTTTGATAAAAATATTAAAGGTTGTGCCTTTCGAATGTGAAACAATTTCTCAAAGTTGTTTTACTATAGCAATAATGCTCAAAATATTAAAGTTTATGCCCTTTGAATATGAAATAATTTAAGAGATTTTTAAGGATTTAATCAGATTTTTGGTTAATTTTATAAGAATTAGTCATAATTTCATAAAATTAAAGATTTAACCATGACATACGTATAACATAATATGTTACATATAACATATGTATAACATAATAAGTTATACATGTAACATACGTGTATCATATTTAATTATGTTGCGCGTGTAACATATTATATTACACGTATGTTACGGTTAAATCCTTAATTTTGACATTCTGGGTCTAAATCTTTCAAATTTTACCTTTAAAATGACTAATTTCTTGACTAGCTCATAATTTAATTGTAATTATTCGCAAAATTTGATTCTTCCTTAATTCTACTTACCCATCACGTGGTACCATCAAAATCTAGATCTTAATCTGCTAATAAACAATTAAAAGGATTATAAAGTAATACCCTTTGCATAACGCTCTCCCATCACTGTAAATAAAACATGGCCAGTGGAAATCAAACCCATAATCCTGACAAAAAGAGAGAAGAAATAACGAGTCTGAGTCAATTCCTAGTGGACACAGATGACGCAATTACTTTTCATACGGAATTAAGCTGAAGGAATATATATTATGATAGTGGGACTCAACTTGTTGAACTTTGCAAACTTTTTTTCTCTTCTTGAGCCCATAATGCTAAAAAAAACAAAAAAGAAACAGAAGAAGAAAAAGAAAACAAGTTGTTAACAAGTTGTTGTCTCAAATGTGGTATAAATGACAGAAACGGCTCATACTTGATTAACTTTTGTTGGCAAAGTGAATACACTGAGCACTTTTATTACAGTGGGATTTTACCTCCATCGTGCGAAGACGCAGGGAATATATAAAGGACTTCGGAGAATCTGCTAGAAATCCCTGTAGATAGTGACGTTATCAACTTAATAATTAAAGTTCTAAGGGTAGTTCTATATTGCCGTAATGCTTTTAGATTCTACAATAATTTGGTAATAATTTGGTAAAAATAATTTCTTAGCAGATTTTTCAAAAGTATTAATAATAAAGACTCTCATTTTAGAACCTAGAGTTGCTGTGATCAGTGGATACTATAAGAAAAGCTTACGGAATAACTTCTTACAATTATTATAAGATAATTCACTTATTTATTTTTGGCTTGAACTTAATTCACATTTTTTGTAAAACAATATAAACAACTACATATAAAAAGCACATCATTAACTATAGGGTGAAGTAGGCAAATACCCAGAATTTATATAATAATAAAAATAAATACCCAAACTTTTGAAGTAATTGAGTTTCTAGTCAATTTGTGAATTACTTGCACATGCTTTTGGTAACAAAGTGAATTACCACCACTTACCACAGTGTAAGTAATTCCATCTTTTGGGTAGTTGGTTACATTTTTCAAAAGATTGGGTAATAACTTACATTAAGTTTTAAAAATTGGGTATTCACTATAATTTCTCTTAACTATATATTGGCAAATTTTTTTCCACCCCTTTTCCTTATGAGAAATTATAGTGAATACCTAAATTTTAAAACTTAATATAAATTATTACCCAATCTTTTAAAAAATATAACCAACTACCCAAGTAATTCAATTACTTACATAATGATAAGTGGTGGTAATTCACTTAGTTAGCAAAAGTATGTGCAAGTAATTCACGAATTGACTAGAAACTCAATTACTTCAAAAGTTTGGGTATTTATTTTTATTGTTATATAAATTATGGGTATTTTCCTATTTCACCCTTTTCTTATTAATAAATCCTTCATAAAAAATCCAAAAATGGCACATTTACTTTTTTCACACTTCCTAAATACCTTATAATTTTATAATTATTCCTCATAACACTTATAAGAATTTTTTTTCTCACCAATAATTAAAAATCTACCATTTTATTTATATCCTTTTTTTAATTTTATAATCTTGGTAAAAAATCCCCTATGTTAGGATGGCATTTTTTTTGCTCTTTAAATTTATAAAAACTAATTAATTATCAAATACCAATTATTAAAAAAACTATTGAAGATAATTTCTAAAATAAGTCATTTTCAAGTAATTTATATTTAATAAAATACTAAAAACTAAAGAACATAATAATATTACTAGAACTCTATGGTGATAATAGGATATATTTAAGAGAATTTAAAAGTAATTGACTATACATTGACTTGATATCCAATGTTAAGAGTATATTTTTTAACATAAAATAAAATAATGGACCTCTTTTGATCATATTTTTGTAGGACTTTTCAATCAAATTATAGTAAATATGCATGTTTAATAATATGATATTTAGTAATTAGAAGTGTTTAAGAAAACGATTTTATTCTCAAAGTGTAAATCTTTATATATAATTTCATGTGGGTATTATTAGAAAAAATATATCTTTATAAGTTATTAAATAAGGGTGTAAAGATAAAAAATAGGAGTGTCATTAGAAGTTATTTAAAAAATTGGCTGTAATTATTCCTAATTTTGGAAGAACTTAAAGACTAAGCATAGTAATTATTCGATACTCAACCATAAATTTCCCATATTATAATACTCTAATAGAAAAAAGGAAAAGAAAAAAAAAAAGAAAAAAGAAAGGGAGTGAAAGAGAGAGAGAACATGCATAGGAACTTCTTCTAAATTGTGGAATAACTTGAAGCCTAAGCACAACGTTGATAAGGAAACAAGCACATATATGGATTTATGCCCTACAGATATGAAGCCTTATCAATTATTATTTTGAAAAATTTTATGTTTTAAATAAATCATATAGGATTCTAATGAGGTAATTGGAAAAAAAAAAAAGAATTTAAGCTTTTTAAGAATCCCATAACCTAGTCAACCAACAAAGTTTATTGATCATCATAACATAAGATAAAATAAATATAAATAAAGAATCTAAAAACCTTGAGCCATTAGTTATGCACTAAAGCCTTGATGATCTAGCTGTAAAGACTCAAAAACAAGTCATCCTTCATGGAAAGTGACTCAAAAGTCCAGAAACTATGCCGAGAAGCTAGCAAACAACCTCGAGCCCCAAATCAACACTCCGAAGTACATATTTTTCGGAAGCAAATACAATAGTCATAAATCTCCTCTTAAAGCTCCTATATATTTCCGTAATAGTACTATGTGCAAATCAACAGCACTATTTACTACAACATTACGTGCCAAACTCAAATGGAGAAAAGCCTACCACAACCCCAGATTGAGCTTGATGTCGAACAACCTAAGGACGTTGATGTGAAACCATCGGTAACGATCGGCGTGAAGAGATCATCAAAAGCTCAAATCCTAACCAAATCGCATGCGGGTTATTTCAGGATAAGCCTCTCTCTTTGCAGCCAAGCACTGCTTTGGAAAATCCTCATTGTCGAGCCAAACGACGATATTAATGCTTTGAGAAAAGTCTTTCACTTCGTACCACAAACGGCTTTCAGTTTCCTTTGGTCGTTAAGCCTCTTCACGCTTGCCTCGCAGTCGGTTCTCTACGTCCTCAGATGTCTTCTTCACTTTGACATGGTTAAGGCCGAGTTCCTGCACCATGTCGGAGTGAACTACCTCTTCGCTCCCTGGATCGCTTGGCTTCTCTTGCTTCAATCCTCGCCTTTCATCGCCCCCAAGACCTTGTGCTACCAAGTCCTTTGGTGGGTTTTCGTTGTCCCGGTTTTAGTTCTTGATATCAAGATCTACGGCCAGTGGTTTACCAAGGGAAAGCGGTTTTTGTCCTCGGTGGCAAACCCGACAAGCCAGCTTTCAGTCATTGGGAACCTAGTGGCAGCGCGTGGGGCGGCACAGATGGGATGGAAGGAGACTGCTGTGTGCATGTTCTCGTTGGGGATGGCGCATTACCTTGTACTATTCGTGACGCTCTATCAGAGACTATCGGGGAACAACACCCTTCCCGCGATGCTAAAGCCGGTTTTCTTCTTGTTCATTGGTGCGCCGAGCATGGCAAGCTTAGCTTGGGAGTCGATTTCCGGGAAGTTTGACTGCACATCCAAGATGCTCTTTTTCCTCTCACTTTTCCTTTTTTTGTCTTTGGTAATTAATTTACTTATTACATATTAAACAAAACTCTCCCAGAATAACAAGGCAAAATGAGTGAATTAAAACACATTAGTGTTTAGTATGAGAAACAAGCTAGTAGGACATGAAAGAAAAAAACACATTATACGTAGTAAAATAAACCAAAAAAAAAAAAAAATCGATGCGGTAAGTTACATTTTTTTTTGGCTAGTGATAACAACATGTCATGAACAAATTGTTGCTAATTAAATACCTTATCAACTTGTTTTGCTAAAACAGGTTTCAAGGCCCAAATTGTTCAGAAAAGCAATGAGGAAGTTCAACGTGGCGTGGTGGGCTTACTCGTTTCCCTTAACGGTGTTGGCATTGGCTGCCACTGAATACGCAGAGGAAGTGAAGGGTGGGACAGCTCATGCATTGATGCTTGTTTTATCTTCACTCTCATTTCTGGTGTCTCTCGTTTTGGTGCTCATAACTGTGCTTCACTCTAATACATTGTTGCTTGATAGAAATACTTGTCCTCTAAGCATTATTGCTACTTAATTAGCTCTTGTACGGAAACCTTTGACCTTGTTAGAAGCTATATAGAAAGGTGCAGACGTAATCTAAGACATTACGATGTTTCTTATTCTACGGTCTAATTGTAGTTCGTGAGAGAAATAGTACAAAAATTTGGAAAAATTTATGTAATTATCGTATGCATTTCATCGCAGTACTAAACATGTTTTGTAGCAACGTGGCAGAGCCTCAAATTTTCTTTAGGACGACTATGGCGCATTTGATAATGCTTACGAAACTGTCATTAACTTCTAGAAGAATTTGAAGTCAAGCTGGGTGTTTGGTAAAAACAACTTTTGATTATATATATATATATATATTTGCTGTGTAGAAACTGTTTTAAAGAATCTACCCAGATCTCATTTTTTAGAGTCTACTGTGACTGCTAGCAAATTAATTTTTTGATTAGCTCAATTGGTCTTTGAACCTTTTTTTTTTCAACAATGACGTCTAAATTGTTTACATTGTGAAATTTTGGATGAATTTTCACTTTGTGCGTTGTACATGTTTGTTATTCGAATACAATTCCCAAATAACACTTACTCTTTTTCTACATCCAAATATTTCTCTCTAGCCACAACATGTTTGATCTGGATATACACGTTGATTTTGTATGGATTCCTCAGCCCAATCCTCGACATCCTACTCCATGCCTCCTCCTCTGCCCTGTGGACGTACATCTCTGCAGGAGCCTGGCCTTCCTCACCTCTCTCGATTTTCCAGCATGATATACATGCCACAAGGAGCTACTATTGGTATCAATTGTGGAGCACACGCTCAACCCCCGAGTTGGAGTTCCTTTGCCGTCGATTAGGACTCTCAGTCACTGTGATTGCTGCCTCGGTAGTACGCTCGCTGGGGCGTAGCTTAGTTGGCAATTAGCTAATGTTTCTTGATTATTGGTTTGATTCTGGTATAGGTACGTAAGGGGGAAGGGAATTTTTACATAATAATTCTATTTTGAGTCACATATTACACATTTGTTTCATATTTAAATTAAATATTCGGTCTATTCATCCCGCTCAGGTGGCATTTTTGAGTTCAACATTTTTGTCTTGTAGTATTTTAAAGTTTAATTGTTTTTGTTTTTGTTTTGTTTTTTTTTTTTTTTTTGCTTCTGATTCTGTGTGCATGATAATTAATAATTTTTTCCACATTTAGTGGATTTTTTTTTATTATTTCTATGTTCGAGTTATTAGTTATATGATTAATGTAAAATCATACAGTTCTATATGTAGGATCTCATGATGGGTTTATGCAACTTTCCTTAATTTTTTTTTCATGGTTTAATATGATTCAACAAAAGAAATTTCTATAAATTAAATTATAAGGTCGAATTATCGAACCGCAAAATTGTATCAAAAAATATGATACTTAATGTTTCTCATATAATCTTAGCATTTTACGAGGTTTTAAAGTTCATATAGCATATTATATTTTCGGGCTTGTGGCTTATTTGGTCCATGAACTTTTACTCGGACGACAATTTAGTCCTTGTTCTTTTTTTTTAATTAATTTTTTATTAGCTCTAGTAGTCCTTAAACTGTTTATTTATTTCTCCGCCGTTAAATTTCAAAAACCATGTTTGTCTCCTAATAGATTGCTCACATGACTTGAACATTTCTCGGGTCCCATACAAGAATATCAAAAATACCTTGGATATTCACGGTCTTGGTTGAGTTTTCGTCAAAAAAACATCAAATAGAAAAAAAAGTTCCTATAGAAGCCAATGATATCTCAAAGTTTCAACTAGGGTTTTGTAGGATTTCGTTGATGAAAGTGGATTTGAGTGCTAAAGATGTCAATTTTCCACGAGCCGAGGTCTGGGCCACCAGTGTACTGTGAGTTTTTGGCCCTTTTTCTCTTTGGTTTTTCTTCATTCTCGGTTATGTGCTTTAGTTTGATTTTCGGTAGATTTAGAGTACTATTGTTGTTTTGTTTGCTCTTGTCTAATTTTTTTTTATGCAAATTTTTATATTATGTGTGGTGTGTTGCAATTTGTTCTTGATTATGTTCGTTTTTGACAAATTTGTATTGTTTTTCTTATTTGCAATTTTCTCTTGTAAAATCTGATGGTATTGTGAGTTACATTGGGGTGAAGTATGCTTTGTGGATTGGGTTTAGTACATATTATATGTCCCTGCTTAACAGTTGCTTAGAAGTTAGGCTACATTTTGACTATGAATTATTATTACAGGAAAAATGGCCATCATAATGTGGATTCATATGTCCAGATCAAGACATACCAAGATCTACAATAAAAATTTACAGGTGTAAGAAATGTGGATTCATATGTAAGTGTAAGAACTGTGGTGCACTTGGTAATATTACAAAAACCTGTGATAAAGGTGATGGCAATCAAGTTGCTCCCAACACTCATACTGTCAAGAGTCGTTCCTCCGCAAATAGGGATGGCAAAAAAATCCAACGAGGCGGATTCCCACGATACCCACCCTATCGCCCTATTAGAATTATGGGCCGAGACAGGGTTTGTCCCGTTTATACATTTGTTAAACGGGGCGGGGCAGGTTTTTTGAAAAACACCCCGATTGAAAAAAAAAACAAAACAAAACCTTCGTCTCTTCGTCTCTTTCTCTCACTCGTTTCCACTCTCCACAGTCCATTCTCTTGCTTCGTCTCCAATCTCCAATCACCATTGAAGACATGCTTCGTCGCACTCAAGCTCGGCACGAAGGCGAAGTGAGGTTGGCGAAGTTGCTCGGGGTCGCCGGAGTGAGGCGCTGTGCACAGCCGACGGCAACTGGGCGAATGCGAGCAGTGGTGTTGTCGAGCGGTGGTGAGGGACGAAGGCTGGCAAAGCTTGGGTTGTGCAGAGAACAGGTGTCGCCGGAGTTCGTACTCGTCAGCGTCGCGGCGAGGAGGCATGGCTGAAGGGAGAATGGCACGTGGAGGAGGCCGTGCAGCGTGGGTTGGCGAAGCGCGCGCTGGTCCGGGGTTCTCCGGCGGTGGAGGTGGCACGAGGTGGAGGTTGGCAGAGTTGCTCGGGGTCACCAGCGTGAGGGTGGCAGCTCGAGGGCCGAGGGTTGCCAGCTGGAGAAAGAGGAGAGGGAGAGAGAAAGAGAGAACGGTGGAGTATTTATTATAATATAAAAAAAACTACAGTACAATGTTTAAAAAATATTAGAAACATAAAATTATAAAAATAAATAAAATATTAGACTGGGTACCCATTACCCCATTGGAATTGTTGTGCCCCGCCCCTTCTACCCCGCGGGATAGACGGGGCGGGGTAAATAGAATAAGTAAATTAGACGGGGTGTGGCGGGGCGGGGCGGAGCGGAGCGAAAAAAACCCACCCCATTGACATTCCTATGCGCAAACAACCAATCAATTCAAGTTAGTGATGAGTGAAAGGGAAACAAGTCCTATAAATATAACTTTTATATTATTAGTAGTATATATTATGTTTTTGTGATACTCTTATGTGTAAGAGATACACTTGTTATTTTGCTCTTATTTTCGAAACATTAAAGGAGGAAGATAATTTTTTTTGTGTGTGTGTTGTGCATAGATAGGTTTTTTTTTTTGCAAACAGTTGTGCATAGATAGGTTGAACATATGACAGGGACTACTTCAAAATTAGTTGCACATTGAGTCTGGGAAGATGGTATTTTTATTGCCATGTATATTTTGGTGTATTGCCATGTATATTTTGGTGACAATATTTGATATGCATGAAACTTAACATTCCTAGATTTGAATTATTATGAGACTTTTATATTTCCTTATATATTTTCAGCAGCTTAATTGGTTGTATATTTGGAGAACGTTCATTTTATTATAATAAGCATTGATTTTGCAACATAACCTCGTATGTACATTAAGCATTGTTATTGCATCTTCAAATGTGATCATTGATATAGCCAAACAGAATTACAACTTAATTACGTACATCTCCATATAATTCACCAATGAATTACAATCATTCCTCTAAAGAAAAGGTCGTAGTTTGCATCCATTACAACATCCATTACAAGTTATCAACTTAACCATCATAAAATCATTATATCATCCCTAACATAGTTTTCACACTTTATTATGAATGATTTATACAAACAACCCAACAACGTCTTAATAGCGTGCAAAAAGAAAACCAAACAATAACTTAATCGTCTTTTTGGCCAAAAAACATTACAAAGGCAACACACATAGCAATTAGCCACTATATCTTCCAATTCTTCCTCTATTTTGGTATGAGTAACTTCTCCTCCACCTATCTTATCCTTAGCTCTATATCCTCAATTTGGAATTGCATCTCTCTTGACTTCCTCAATATAAAACCCAAAATATTTACATTGGACTTATTTGTAATGGAATTTTTTTTTGTGTGGAGGTTTTGTAAATTTTATAAATGTCTCGAGTTAAAATCTAATTTTTTTAGAGAAATATATCAGCCCATTAGTCATTCTCTCTCCCTCATCCTTCTCTTTCTCTTTCCCAGTTGTCACCACCCCCTTCTTACCCATTTTTGCCCCTCCATAGTGCCTTCTTTGTGAATGCTTTCCAGCCACCATGGTGGGAGGCGGCATGAACCACCACCGGAGAATCGAAGTACAAGTGCGGAGAACACCGATGACCCATTGTCCGACCTTGGGAACGTTGTGGCTCGCTGAAAATCAATGATAAATTTTGGAAAAACTCACGGCGGAGCTTTTGGTCGCCGAAACTTCGACGAGCCGTAACTTTTCCGTCTAAAATCCGATGGATGCGATTCTTGTGGCATTGGATTCCTTGTGAAGAGTACTACAAATTTGTAAAGTATTGTGACAAAAGTCCACCAGAAAGGCCATAGTCGGAGCTTTGATGGGAAACCGTAATTTTGAACTTCCAACGTAGATCCTGATCATCTCGAGAAGAATTTGGGAAAACGGCTACCACCATTGTATTCGGGGTATCGAGAGCTTCAAAGTCCATTCTTGCCTCGTTGGATCCACCGCCGCCGGCCGCCGTTGACCGGCGTTGACCGGTTAACTTTCTGGCCAATTTGGTTAAGCGAGCTCTCGGGCATCGTTTCGATCTCCTAAACGCAATGGTGAACTCAATTTGACCAAATTCGTTTTTAGCAGAAAGTTCAGTTGACTCAAATCTTAAACACTAGTTTTCAATTACAGATATATTGTACATATAATAGTCCTACTACTGGTGACGGCGCTCGTCATTAGTGGTGCAAAACTATGACGTTCCACCTAACAATTTCGTACTAGTTGTCAATATCCACGAACAAGGATTTGAAGACCACAAAAGCCTGGGCAAAACGAAACTTGCTATTCTTGGAAACCATAGAAATCTTCTTGTACTTCTGAAACCAATGAAGCTCATGCACGAGGGGATGATCTCATGTTGTTATTCATCGGAGAAAAACAACGACGGAGTAAGGAGAAAGTCTTTAGAAATTTAGAACCGGGTGTTATTCGTTATTATAGTAGTTAATCACTTTGCATCATCTGGGTAAGGCGCCGCAGACGTACACTTGGCTCAACTGTTTTACCAATTCTCTGTACTGTTTACTTTCCGTTGTTTATTTTATGCTCTCACATTCATTTATATTTTATGTTTATATTCTCAAAGTATTCCTTACTGTTATAGAAAGTTGTTCTGGAACACCACTGTACAGATTAGCTTTTTCAATAATAATACTCAGTTACTCACAATGATCGAACTAGTGAAAAATTTTAAAAACCTGCTCCTTAATTATTTTTATTTTTCTCTATACTTTTTTTTTTTGGCTATCGATTATAAATTCTCCCACCAGAAGTTATATATGCTATTGGTTCTAAAAATTTCAGTTCATTTTAAATACTGAAGGCATATCAGTAGACAGTAGTTAAATCAGTACTTTCATATTTTCTTATGAAAAAAAAGACAGCGTATATCTCTTTTTTATTGGACAAAATGAAAACTAATGGCAATTAATCGTACAATATTCTATTTATTATTGAGTTTTTTAGGCATTTAACTAAATTTTTGGGTAATTTTTTAGGATTTAGCCATAATTTCACAAAATTAGGGATTTAACCATAAAATATAACGTTTTTTGTTACATGTTACCAAAAATATTACATGCTATAGCTAAATCCCTAATTTCGTGAAACTATGACTAAATCTTTCAAACTTTACCCTTAAAATTGCTAATTGCTTAATTGGCCCTTTATTATTTTGATTAACAAATATCACAACTACGCATTAGACACAAAACTTGTGGCCATTATTGGAAAAATAAAACATTCAAGCTTAAACACTTGAATCACGCTAGGCTATATAGCAGTACTACTAGCGGCGATGGCGATGATCAGTAGTGCAGAAGAGTGACGTTCCACCTAATGATTCCGTACAAGTCGACGAGATCGAGGTACACGGTTTCCAGGACGGCGAAACCCCGGGCAAAGCGGAACTTGCCGGTCCCAGAAACGACAGAAATCTCCCTGTACTTCTGCAACAGCCTGTCGGAGCCTTGTATCTCCAGAGTGCTGCCATTGTACTCCTTGTTTGTGAACCAAACCGACATGGTGAAGTGCAAGTCGGAGCCGTCAAGCGCCGAGTTGACGTAGGAGCCGCGGGCCCTCCCCACATGCGGGGAGTCCCACTCGTAGGCCGCCGTCAGCTTGTCGTCGATGGCGACAATCATGTGAACCCCGACACCCCAATGTCTCGAAAATCTTAGGATAAATAAACCGCTGGGTATTTAATGTTAATTATAATAAGTACGAGAATGTTTTCTTTCCATAAAACCCCTCGCGAGTCCAAAACCCTATTTCGACTAATTAAGGGGAAACTAGTCGAATTACTGAAATAAGAGTTAGTAAATAATTATTTTTATCAAGGAATGAGTTTAATATCAGATTTTGGTGACTTAAACAAGGATTTTGGTTTAAGAATTCTTGTTGCTGCCAAAAATTACGCGACGAGCCCGAAATTTTGCGAAAGTTGTATTTTTGGCCCAAATTTGGAAAAAATGAAGAAAACGGTCATCAATCGAGAAAATAAATTGTATTTGAGTTATATAATTGTATTAAGCTCAAGTATAAAATTTGAGGTCAATCCGAGGTCAAATAAAGAAGTTACGGTGAAATTTCGGTGAAAACTGCTATTTCGGGACCGAAATCGTAACACCAAGGAAAAATAGGAAATAACCTCTATAAATTTTGAAAATTTATATAATGCTTTATAATTGAATAAATAAGGTGGTTAAAGAAAGAAATTGTGTTATAAGGGCTAAGAAATAAGTTTAGAAAAGTAACAAAGGACTAAGTTGTTAAGGAATTATTTCGGTGGACTAAAGTGCAAATTTCGTAAAAGAAGTAAGCATGACGGGTTTCACCATCACATGGGCAAGTATGAGCTGTCCTTTAGAGAGTAAATCTGATCTTAAGTTTGCTTTGTTGGCATAATACAAGAAGGAGGTGTCAAATTGGAAGCTCGAGGTGGAAAGTTGATTTCGTCACCGTGACGTCGTCGTGACACACCAACTAGCTTAGCTTTTTACTTAAATATTAAGGTTTAGCACGAAATTAGATCATCAATACAGAATAGAAAGTTAGGGAAAAAGGCAAGAGAAAGAAAAGGGAGAGAAGAAAAAGGAGAAGAAGAAGAAGAAGAAATTGAAGAAGAAAAAGTTTAGTTTAAGCAAGCTTGGTAAGATTTTTATTATTCCCTTGCTTTCATCTTCTCTCAAGCAAACTTACAGTACCTAATAACTTCCTATATTGTGTTTTAAACCATAGAAAGATTGGTGAAGAATTTGAAAGGAAAATTCCACAAGTTCAAAGAAAGAACAACACAAAAGGTAGAATTCTTTTCCTTAGAAACCATGACTTTCTACTAGTGTGTTTTTAGGTGATTTAGAATAAAATATGATGTGGTTGGTGTATAAATATGTTGGTGATGATAAACTGATTTGTGGATGGATATTTTATGGATTGATGATAAAGGAAATGGAAATCCTTACTTTAGAAAGGAATTTACAAAGTTAAATTAAGTGTTGAATATGTTGTGTTTGATCATAGGTCTAGGTGGAGAAATTTTTGTGATTTTGTAGGTTTTATTGAAGTTTGATATGTTTTAAAGTGTAAAATAATGAATAAAGCTTCAAAAATAAGTTTTGTGGTGTTTGAGCACAAATTGGAAAAAATTGGACAGCACCCGGGCTAATGGGTGCTGTGGGCGCGCTGCCAGGGCGCTGTGGGCGTGCAGCCGCGCTGCCAGTACGCCCAGCGCGCGCATTAGGCAAGCAGCGCGCGCACCAGGCGCGCACCAGGCACGCAGCGCGCGCGCCAGCCTCCCAGTGTGCCCGTCAGGCACGCAGCGTGCGCGGCAGGCGCCCAGTGCGCCCGTCAGGCACGCAGTGCGCGCGCGCCAGGCGCCCCGTGCGCGCGCCAGGCGCGCTGCCTACGCTCGTGCGCGCGCCAGGCACGTCGCCTGCACCCGTGCGCGCATCAGACACGCCGCCCGCACCAAGTGCGCGCCCAGGGAGCCCGTGCGGGCGCCAGGCGCACTGCCTGCGCCCCGTGGGCGCCCGGTGCGGCCCGTGTGCAGCCTATGCGCGCCCGGTGTGGCTCATATGCTACCAGCTCGCACCAAATGTTATTTTAAGCTGAAAAATGACCTATTTGGGATATTTTCACGATATAAACGACTTGTACTTAATAAAATGAGTTTAAATAAATATGAAATAATTTTAAGTGCAAGTAAAGTTAGTCATTGGACTAAATAAGATTTTATTTCATTGGTCAAGGAACTTGGAAAAGTCCTGGACCCGAAGAGCTTGGAAAATAAGCCGAAACGACCCGGATTGACGGACAAGTGACCCAAGTAAGTGGACGATGCACCTACAACTCAAGAAGTGTGCTATGTGTTGCATTATTACGTGCTAGGTTTTGTGCATTTTATGATTTATGCTTAGCACGATAGAAATTAAAGAATAGGCCCGAAACCCCGGTAATTTACACAATAAAGATAAATCGGGCTTGTTCCCATCTTAAATAATACGTAGTACGGGCTGTAACCCGATAGGTGAATCGGATTGTTTAAAAGTACACCGAGCCTTATTTGTTGATATGAAACGACCCTTTTACGATAAAATAACCTTAGGTCCTCGGACCAAAGGTAAGAGAGGGTTATGATACGGACATCGTTAATTGCCAGATTCAAGCCCGAGCATGATGTCCTAGCGACTCCGGATTCATGTCCCGAGTGCTAATTGAAATGTTGAATGACATTGAGGACAACAAGGGTCGGGATTTAATCCCGAACCCGTAACCTCTCAAGAAAGTATGCATTGTGGCTCGGTTGCCTGAAATGATAAGGTACCGGGGGTTGTTGATTGTCAGTCAACAACATAAGGTAGAATTATGAAACGATGTCGATGGTACCAATGTCCTTTGAGACCACTATTCCTCTTATATGTTTATGAAAATGAAAGTAACGATGAAATGCATTGACGGAGCTTGCTCTGTCTAAGAGGAATTATAGCATGGAGATGCTCCGCAAGGTGAGCTGGCCTACTCCCCGCTTGGCGCCATTAAAGTAAAGTTATGTGGTACCATTAGTGGATCCCAGACAATAACTGAAATGAAAATACAATCGCCGAGATGTCTATATGAATGGCTGAGGCGAACACTAAGAAAGTATGAACGGTTATGGATAGTTCTAGAAGCAGGAATCAATCGGTATGGGACGGTTGATTTCTTTCTAATTGTTTATTGTGCTTTAAATAAATGTTAATTGTATTATTGTAATGCTGCATTGGCATGACTCATAGGTTAGTTAGTTCGTCGCTTACTGAGTTTAGCAACTCACTAAGTTTCTTGATGTTGTAGATAAAGGTAAGCTCCAAATGAAATGACGTGGGATCTTTGAGCACTGGAGAGCGTGCATGTGGACAAGACCTGTGACATCAGCGAGTCTATACCCGGACCTCATATATATGTTTTATGCAAAATATATGCGCAAACATATATGACATAAATATCTATGTTTGATATAATTACTCTATGTTGTAAAAAAAAAAAAAGCATGCGTTATTTTGCTTATATTATGTTGTGATTTACGAATTTAAGTATGAAAGTAAGATGTTAAAGCCGTCGCGGCTCGTGCTAGCGGGTCGTGACAAATCATCCCGAGCTTGAGGAAGTTGTAGCCCTTCGGTATCGGTGTGGGAACTCCGGCGACGGGGATGGCAGTGATGTTGCTGCCTATTACTATGTCATGCATGTAAAACACCATGTTGGTCTCTTTTAGCCTTTTGTATTGGTATTTTGAGGCTTCTGATTGGGTAGCTGTTGCCACAAAGGCTAGTAGGACTAATAACAAAACTGTGACATATTGGGCCATTTTGCTTGCTACACAAACTAGCTACTTTATGGTAGTATTGGTGAGTGAAAATTCACTTGTGTTTGATGTACTACTTTATAAGTTGATATGTGAAGTTGGAAGTGGCTTTGGAGATCTATATATATAGTAGAGGAGTTTGTCTTGCTGCTAATAACTTCCAAAAAATGTTTTAAATGTATGTTTGGTGAGTGATAGGGTTTGCTGGAACTTCTTATGCTAATTTTTTTATTTCAAATAAAAAATAATAATAATAATTTTTTTTTCTAATTTCTTCATGCTAGTTGTGTCTGTTAACTGTTATTGTTAAATAAAGAAGAAAAATAAGTCAGCTAATTGAGTGCCGTGGTAGCACCGTAGCAGTGTATACTTACTTTTTGCTGGCTGGCTCAATTTGGCGTCTATCATCCATGGGATGACTTTTTAACGTCATATATAATACTTCTACTTTCTGAAAGTCATGTAAATGGGTTGGTGTAAACAGGGACAGATCCATGTGGGTGTTAATTAAGGGGGGCCCTGGCCCTCTCCCTCAACCCAATCTATTGTTATATATATTACGAAATTTAAATGAAAAAATGAAAAAAAAAAGATTTATAAGTATAAATTATTATAATCAGTCTATGTGGATCTTTATGTGTGAAAAGTTATAACTATAACATATTGACTTATATTTATTCTAAGTATTTTTTTTTTGTTTGCAACTGAGAAAGAATTATAGATAGTGTAAAATATTCGCCCAACTGTATTTCAGTCAACAAGTTTGAGACACTATCCTTCTTCTTTGAAAAGTGATGTGTATGTATGTATACGGAGGTTTCCTAGTAATGACAACAAACATTGGCATACGTTAAATTTTTAAATACCAATAATATCCCAATTAAAATAACGTGCAAATTACGTAATTGATCATCTCCACTTAAAAATGGACGAAAGTTAAGAATATTCGTAGCTAGCTATTAGCCAATATTTTCAAGTTAAGAGTGCAAAGTGCCAAAAATTAAAAGTCAGGGGGCAATTCAGGAGCACCAATACCAAAGACTATAAAATCTTACTGTATATACTAAGCGTTGAGCTGTTTACTTCACTTTGGAAAGAAATGCTTACTATGGGGTGACACGTGATGCCCCTTGTGAGTGACACGTAGTGTCCCATTTAAGAAAGTAACGCTTATCATAAGGCGACACATGATGCCCCTTTGATTTTTTTTTTAAATTTATTTATGTTTTAAAAAAAATTTGCAAAACAAGGCTTATTTTAGGGGCTTTGTCCAAAAGAATGAGAGGTTTTTAATAAATTTTGAGGGTTTTTTGTTTTTGTAATTTTTTTGTTATCTGGCCTACTTTTTATTTTTATTATTATTTTTTTGTTTTAATTGTTTCAAACATCATTTGTAATGATCTCGATTTTTTTTTCTCGACACAGTTAGATTCAAAATATTTTTTTTATTCTTTTGACATCCCTATTGTCATATACATTTTTTTTATTACTATCGTTTTATTTGTTTTAGATTTTGGCGGGGCAGTTTTGATGGCAAATATTAAAGACTTTATGCTATCGATATGTTAGTCGCAAGCATGTCGCCGAAATCTAAAATATTCTCCTAGAATATCCTAGCATAAAACAATCTGCGACTGATTTTGTGTTTAAGAGATTGTTTAATTAATTGCGAAAAATAACCGTGAACACATGCCAAACTTTGCCTCTATTTTGTGATTATCCGCAATTGATATGGACAATAACCAATCGCAAAAAGTTCAAGTACCATACGTCAAGAATTGTTCTTTTTCGCAACTGATATTTTCGTGAAATCAGTATCGGATACCCCATTTTGGAATGCACTCATTTCTAGTAGTAGATATTTTTACCACGTGCTTTTGTAGAAAGTATTGGATAGAATATTATTAAAAAAAAAAAAATCAGTCGTAGATACCCCATTTTGGAACGCACTCATTTTGGAATGAAAATTAAATTAGTATTTTTTTTTTCATATAATATATAGGTGGCCGTTGTGCTAGACACATGTAATTGTATACTTTTCAAATCGATCTTCTGGCAACTGTTAATTTGTCCCCATACCAGTTTCAAAATTTTGAAATGCAATAATACTACACAGTTTGGACTGTACTCTTAGATGGTCTTTGTAAATCAGCAGTGAAGAATCAGACTCACTATCACTTGTCGACGTCATGGAAAAATTCAAACTTGATAACTGAAAGCTGACAAAAACATTACAACTTACACCAACCCAATATCGAGCGGCGGGGAGGAGGAGCTCGCGTGGCGGTGAAGGCCGGAGCTTGAGCGAGAGGGAGAGAAAGAGGGATCTTTTTTTTTTTTTTTCTCCAATCTTAATCGTAAATCTCAAATCCTTATTCATTACCTGCCACAATGGATTGTTATAAATGTCCTCTTCAAATCACGTGCAGACACATGGGTTGGGATTTCGGTCCAAAATTATAACTCAGTTATCAATTTGTAACAATTTGTTAATATTTTTTAATTCAAGATGCTTAAATACCACAAATTAAAGGTTAGGAGACAAGTTGTCAAACACGTAAAGTTCAAGGGCCACCGGTGCAAATAACTCTTTTTTAAAATTTTTGAGCTTGAAAGTTAAAATTTAGTGGGCAACTTGCTACATCGCGCATAATTCAGGGGGCACCAGTGCAAAATATGTTTTATTCATAGTGTTTTGCCACATGTTTTTCTTAATGGTTTTATACCTTTGAGCATCTCCAATGCAAATACCAAAGTCAATACTAAATTTGGTATTAAAAAAAAGGTTAAAATACTATATTTGAGATAGAACACTCCAATGCACTAATGCTATTTTAAATGCTATTTTTATTATTTTATTATTATTTTATTGTACAACTCATTAAAAGCAACAAATATTAGCCAATAAAAATACTATATGTAGTAATGATAACTTTTTGACATAAGAGACTTTTTATAATATAAAATTAAAATCATAATTAAATGTAAAAAATAGCCAATCAATGCTCATTTTTAAATATTAAAATTTGGCATTACGCTATACGTGGTGCTAAATTTGACACCAAGTTTAGCATTTGTCAAATTTGGCATTGAAAAAAACATCGCATTGGAGAACAACTTTTTCACTTAAATATCAAATTTTGGCATTGGCATATTACTTTGATATTATATTGAAGATGCTCTTAGAAAATACAAAGTGATTAAATGTATTTTTTTCTTAGAAAATACAAAGTGATTAAATATTTATTTGCAATTTCAAATAATATATGAATAGGAGTTGGTTTGCACTTTTTGAATTGAGACGTAAGGAGAAAAAATTAAACAAGAATTTAATTTTTCTTTTTTTTTTTATTTAAAACACTGTACGAAAAAAACTTAGGCGTCGTTAATGAGTTTAAACTATGATAATTTGAATTTTTTTCATTTAAATAGAAAATTTTAAATTGTACAATCTGAATTAAGAATTTAAATTATTTTTTTACTCAAATAATCTAAATAAAAAATATTATTTGAATTGTTGTTTGGGTAGATTTAGAAATATGTGATTTGAGGTATGAAAAGAGTAGTTGAAATGTCAAATAAAAAAGAACTATTGAAAACGGATCTAAACTGTTGAATTTTGAGGGTGCCTAGAATTTGAATCGGGGATATTGAGGAATACCCTAAGTTTGGACACTTCATGATCTATACCCCATTCTAAATGCAGTTTTAATTTATACCCTATTTTTTTAATACAGCAAATTTCAAAAGACAAAATTAGCCCTATAATACCCAAACATGGTTTTCTTTCCCCGAAAGATTTCTATGAAAGCTTGAAACACTTCAACAATGGAGTCATTGGAACTCGTCAACGTTGATCTTCCGACCTCCTACCTCTCTTATCGGAACTATTTTTTTAATACAGCAAATTTCAAAAGACAAATTAGCCCTATAATACCCAAACATGGTTTTCTTTTCTTCGAAAGCTTTCTATGAAAGCTTGAAACACTTCAACAATGGAGTCCTTGGAACTCCATCAATGTTGATCTTCCGACCTCCTACCTCTCTTGTCGGAACTCTTTATCGCAGAGAATCAAGAACTATTGGTACAATGATTTTATTTTCTTCCAAAACATCAATACGAGTACTGTACAATCACTCTCGCAGCCACCAGTCATGGTAGAGCCACCACTCAAAGTCGTCCATTGTATCGACCATTGAATGATCGTTCTCGCTTGTCGTCGTTGCACTCTCGCACTCACTCGCGATCGTCGTGCTTTCGCTCGCTGTTGTCGCACTCTGGCTCTCACTCCGTCTATATCGATCACTCTCTATTTGTAGAAAATAGGGACGAAGAACAAGCTTTCTTCAAGCAAGATTTGAAGCTTGCGATCGTTGACAGAGTCGGGGTAGGAATCGAAAGGCTAGGGAATCAGTGGTCGGAGCTTTCAAGCACCGTAGATCAGCTGGCGGTGCTCGCCGGTGTAGATGCTTCTCTTTTTGTTTGTTTCTATATTATTCATAGTTTGATTGTTTATTCATAGTTTTGGTTTCTTTTTCCAAATTGATTTGTACCACGATTGAATGAGCAAAGAAAATAAATAGTTTTCCTTCTCTGTTTTTGCTAGTTATGTACTACTAAATTTTATTCTTTAATCATTTGCTTATATTAATTTCTTATAACCATGTCACTTATGCGTTACGAAACAAGATGTTTGATAGAATGTCTTAGAGAAGTTTAAGTTTTTGGCATTTAATGATTAAAGGGCATGATATGAATTGTAAAGAAGATTACTCGGTAGGTTGTTTAAGAAAATGAAGAAAAACATGTTTATGCTTTGACAAGATTAGAAGGAAAATCAAGATGAAAGAAGTGAAGAAAGGCATGGTTATGTTGGTATTTGCCCACAAAATCAATGAGTTACCATCAAGTAACTCAATGAAGTACCAAATAGTACCTCTGTGAGTTGCCATCTTGTAACCTAATAGGTTACCAATAGATGATTAAACTAGCAATAATTCTTGTACGTTATCCAGAAGTAACTTAATAAGTTGTCATCTAATAACTTAATGGGTTACTTGATGGTAACTTAGTGTGTAACCTAATAGTAACTCAACGAATTAACGTCTATTAACTTAGTGGTTTACTTAATTGTACATAGTTAGTTCCTTGATTGTAATTTAGGATGTTATTTAATAGCAACTCAAGGAGTTACCATTTAGTAACCACAAACTCAATGAGTTACCACTAAGTAACTCAGTGGGTTACCATATATATTTTAGCTCAGTGAGTTACCATCTCGTAACCTAGTGGGTTACTAAATGGTAACTCAGCAAGTTACCATAATTAACTTTATAGGTTATGTAATGGTGATTTGTAACTCAATGGGTTACTAAAGTAACTCAGCATAAAAAAAATGCTATATTCATTTCAATTATTATAAAAACAATATACTTAGAAGTAATCTGTAACAAGTAAGTGGATTATCAAATGGTAACTCAGTGGGTTACCAAACGGTAACTCAGTGAGTTACCGAATTAGATTGTTATTAAAAGTAAAGAAGTATATAGGAAATTGCTATATTCATTTCAATTGTAAAAATAATAATTTACTTAGAAATAATCTACAACAAGTTAGACAAAACAAATACTCGTGGATTATGAAAAAAAATAACTAATCGATTATTAAATGGTAACCTACTTGGTTAACAAATAGTAACTCACTTATTGGATTATCCAATGGTAACTCGGTGAGTTACTAAATCACTTATTCGATTATAAATGGTAACTTACTAGGTTACCAAATGATAATTCGTGGGTTACTAAATTTAATTAGAGAAATTATAGTGAATACCTAATTTTTAAAACTTAATGTAAGTTATTACCCAATTTTTTAAAAAATGTAACCAATTACCCAAATGATGTAATTACTTACACATTGATAAGTGGTGGTAATTCACTTTGTTACCAAAAGCATGTGCAAGTAATTCACAAGTTGACTAGAAACTCAATTACTTCAAAAGTTTGGGTATTTATTTTTATTGTTATATAAATTCTGGGTATTTGCCTACTTTGCCCATTTAATTATTAATAAAACGAAACTGGCATAAAAGGAATTACCGTATTCATTTCAATCGTCACAAAAACAATTAACTTTACATATATAAAACCAGAAGAGAAAAGATATATAGGTAGAATGATCTTCAACAAGTCAAACAAGACAATTGACCCAGTAGGTAACGAAATGGTATTTGAGTGGGTTACCAAATTAAATTGTTAATAAAACTAAATAAGCACAAAAAGAGTTGCTATATTTATTTCAATTGTCATAAAAAAAAAGCATACGTAGAAAGAAACTACAAGAAGTCAAACAAGACAAAAAAAACTTATAGATAATTAAATGGTAACTTAGTGGGTTATCAAATGGTAACTCAATGAGTTACCAAATCAGATCCAAACAAACATAAACAGAAGTACTATATTCATTTATATTATCATAAAATAAACAATAATGATAACTTAATCTTCAAACCATTGACATCAAATCACATTTTATTTTCTTTTAGATAGTTCACAGCTCTCAACATCAAATGAGTTTGTAAGGTAAAACATGGAATATTTAGAAAATACATAAAGCATGTATCCTTGAATGTTTGCTTTTAAGCTCCTTGTTTTTATCTCTTCCAGCACTTGAGACTCACACATTTGCACTATACTCTTGAAACAAATTTTCAGATCAACTCTTACTCTCCAAATCTGAAAAAATATATAATTTAAGAAAAATCATAAATATAATCAAACATGTTAGCCATAGTAAATTAGTAACTCATGTGATAACTTAGTGAGTTATCTAGTTTGTTGAAAGTTAACGTAGTAATTATCTAGCTTGTCAATATACTTGTAGAGATAAGTCAAGCTGGCATAAAATCATACATGACACACAATGCTTTGCAAAAAAAAAAAATAAATAAATAAAAACAAACAAACAAACAATACATAAATTGGATACATGATTAATATCTAAAATGGATAACAAGAGGTAGTAAAAAAAAAGAAGAAGAAGAAGAAAAAACACACTAAAGAAAGCTTAATCGATAAATATACTCATAAAATATCTTGTGAGAGATGTTATTAACAAGGAAAATAGTAAATAGATAACTTTTTTTCTGTCTTCATATAATTGAAAATTATACCAATCAAACATATAAGATAAAAAGCACAAATGTAAACATAAATACCATTGTATTATACTACTAGGTAGCTATGGTATTTCAACTAATAAAGAAGAAGACTTTGTAGGATAAATGAGTAAAAGTATCCAAACGAGTATAATATTATATCACAATATCATGAAGTCAATACCTTGGTTTCACGGTAAAAATCGCATAGCCTGAACACTCTGTTTAGATTGCGCAAAGCCTTGACTTCTACTGAATTTTGTTATTACTTGAATAATAAAATTGTAGAAGCTTGAAGAAAGTAACTAAAATTAATTATCAAAACTTGAAAACTGACCAGATTTAAAATGATGAATATTCATCAAATACTGCTAGTAAACAATGTAATTGTTTGTTGATTCATGTTTACTTTTTTTCCATCTAAACAGAGCACAGAATCACCAAAATAACTAATTCACTACACTTGAAACATTCCTTTCTCTCACTTTTTAGTGAATTTCTAGGCAACTAAACAAACTGAAACCGAGAAAATATCAAGAGATTGTACAAATTGTACCTCGGAAGTGACGCAAAGAAAGACGAATATCCTATGGTGGCCGTAGAAGCCTTCAAGGCAAGGTTGGACGTCACAGAGATGAGGAATAGGAGCGGAAAGATAATTGCCATGTTCGCCGCGAAAGCTGGTGGCAGCAATGTTGCGTAGGCCATGATTCATGGCGAAGATTGCAGTTCAACTAGAGCTTAGCTCAAAGTCCTTGAGAGCGATCATGCCTACAGACGGTAGTGGGATCGTGTTAAAGCCAGCTCGGAGGAGAGTGGCCAGAAATCTAGGTTTCGCTGCTGAGAGTGGCCAGAGAGCGAGGTTTCATGGTGGGGTTTGAACAAGTTAGAGAGAAGATAATAATTTAGGGCTTCGTTCAAAGGAAGGGTATTTTGGTCAGGAGTAGTTGCTAGACATATCAACTTTTTTTACCAACTTTTTAATACCAACTTATGTGTCATATTATCATTGGTGATTGTTTATCAACTAATTAAATGATGCCACTCAAAACATGGCACTTCAATTGCCACATATGTTGGTATTAAAATGTTGGTAAATGAGTTGTATGTATAGCATTATTCTTTATTCAGTATGATAAATATTGGTAAATGATATATATATCAATATGATAAATATTGGTATGTATAGCATTATTCAAATGAGTTGGTATTAGAACATTGGTAAATGATAAATATTTTCAATAAAAGAAAACAAAAAAAAAACCAAAGAGTTAAGTAAGTGGCTCACGTGGGGTAAGAGAGAGGTAGGAGTCAAAAAAAGAGAATATGAGAGTGTAAAAATGTAAATTATTTTTTTTTATCATTTTAATCTATTAAAAACACTATAAAATATTATGATTAAGTTAGAAAAAAGATACACAATATGAATGTCAAATGATTGTGTAAACTAAAATAAAATAGATAGTAATGACAAATATTTTTTTTTGGAAACAAAAATAGTTAAGACATTGGCTCTAAAATTTTAAACAATAAAGAAGCTAGAAAGAAAAATGAGAATTAAAAAAAAAGTATTTTATAATTACACCACGTGCATCTTAGGCCTTAGGTTAAGTAAAAAAAAAACTAAAAATAAAATTAAAATTAAAAAATTAAAAAAGGACAAGGGAACAATCAAGGGGCGATAAGACCCCCCTTCCCTGTAGCTCCCTCCGTATAAAAATAAGTTGAGGAAAAAAAAAAAAAAAAAGGAGCAAAAGCGGATTTGCACTCCAAACGTCGTCATATGGGACGAAAATTTCATACTTTTGTCTTTTTTATCTTGCTTAAGACATTTATGAAGTTAAAGATATATATATATATATATATATATATATATATATATAAGTTTTTTTACATCAATAAATATGTCATAATAATGTATATTAACTAAAAAAAATTACAAAACTAGTTATAAGCTATTACTCAAAATGTGTATATATATATTGTTTTTACAAAGGGCTCGTTAGCTAATTGGCCATTTAGAGGGCCAAGTTTTAACAAAATAGCCTATGAATCTAATATTTCAGTTATTAGCCATAAGTTCCGTTGAAATGTCAAAAATGCCCCCATCACCAACAGCCCATTGGCCCAAAGCCCAAGAGTGCAGCGAAGCCAAAGCCGATCACCAACACCAGGCTCTTCGGCTGTTTGCCATGGATTTGCACTTCGAAAACCATTCCCACCACGGCCACGATCGAGCTCACGAGCCACCCAAACTGAACTCCGAACCGTGGCGGTAGAGAGAGAGAGACATATTTTATGACGATGACCGACTAGTTCTCAGAAGCTCCCTATAGCCGGACATGAGAGCGTGGTGGTCGTCGATAACCTCCCGATCGTCAGACATGAGAGCTCTCAGAAGCTCTAGAGCGATGTGAGGGTGATTACGGAACCCTACCTGCAGCGAAGATGGCGACGCAGCTGCCGTGGCGTGACTCTTCTCCTCTGTACCGTCTCCGTTCACGTCCCCAAGGTTATATATATATATATATATATATATATTTTATTAGTGTATTCTGTTTTTTGAAATGTAGTTTGAGGGGCTGTTTTTGAAATGTAATCGTTTTCAATGTCATGGTTCTAAATGCAGTTCCTTTTCAAATAGTATAAAAATAATTCAGGTTCTGTGTATTGATTTTCTTTTAGAATTCATTTTTTATTTATTTATTACAATCAGTAACAACTCATAATATAGATAGTAGCACATTTGTTTGTTACAATATATATCAAAATTTGTTACTTGTTGGAACAATATTTATTACGAATCTGTAACAAATTTTGATACATATATTATAACAAATAAATGTGTAAGAAATTTGGTTGTTACGATATGTATCAAAATTTGTTACAAATTATAACAAAATATGTTACGATATATTGTAACAATATGACAGATAGTAATAAAATTGTTCCATTATGTATCAAATATTGTTACAAAATGTGTAATAAAATTTGTTCCAGTCTGTAACATTTGTTACTTTATATAACAATATTTGTTACGACATATAACAAATATTGATACAAATTGTAACAAATAAATGTATAATAAAAATTAGATATTTCGCTCAAATTTTGTTACAATCTGTAACAAATATTGTTACGGATTGTAACAATATTTATTACGACATGTAACAAGTGTTGATACAGATCGTATCAGACAAATGTCTGATAAAAATTAGATATTTTGTTATATATGTGTATCAAAAGTTGTTACCTATTATAAAAAAAATTATTATAGTCTGTAATAATATTTGTTACAGATTGTAACAAAATTTAGACGAACAAGGGTATTTTCGGCAACCTTGATGTGTGTAAATGGGTCTGGTGGCTAATAACTTAATTATGACAAACTCAGGTCAATTCCTTAAAGTTAAAGCTAAAAACAGGCAATTTAGCTAAAAATTTCTTTTATAAATGACTAAATTAATTTATATTTATATGTGTGAATAACGAATAATATGCTGTTAATCAATGACATTTTGTATGGTTTTGAATATCAAATTTATCCATTTTTAAAATTAGTTTTCTACTCCTATATCTCGTATTTATGTATTTAAATCACTATTTTCTTTTTTCTTTCCCTCTCATAAAAAGAAAAACGACACTTGATTTCTTTAGGAAAAAAATACTCATTTGCACCCCACATTTGTGCTACTTTTCTCGATAGCACCCTATTGTTTTTTTTTTTTTTCGACATGTTTGCACCCTGAATTATGTAACGTTAACGACTTTGCACCCTCCATCCACTGCTGTTTATTTTACCGTGAAAAATGGTGATGTGGCCTGAAAAATGATGTTTAATTTTCTAAATGACAAAATTAGCCTTTACAAAAATATTAATTCAACCTCTAAATTTTTTAAAAATTAAACGTATACCACAGATCTCATATTTGTCTTCTCTTTCACCCTACACTTCTAATTTCAAAGTTAAAAAATAAAAATAAAAAACTTACAGATTCAACAACAAAACTCAACCAAAAAAATTCAAAAAAATTAATCCAAACAGTGAACCCCGACCACGCCTGACCCCGGCGAACCCCGACCACGCCTTACCCCGGCGAACCCCGACCACGCCTGACCCCCACGAACCCCGACCACGCCTAACCCCGGCGAACTCGGACCACGCCTAACCCCGGCGAACCCGGACCACGCCTTACCCCCGCGAACCCCGACCATCGCCGAGCGATTTCCCTCCCTCCCTCACGAGCCTCACCGCCGTTTGATTCCATTATGTCCCAAGCCCCGCCGCCGCACGATTCCACTCTGTCATGAGCCCCACCGCCGAGCGATTTCCCTCCCTCCCAAGCCTTGCCCTACGTTCGATTCCCTTTCCTCTCGAGCCCCGCCGGGAGATTCCTCCTCATCTCGAGATCCGCCACACGATTCCCCTCCCTCCCGAGCGCCGCCACACGATTTCTCTCCATCTCGAGCCTCGCTGCTTGTTTCCCTTTCTTCCCAAGCCCCCCCCCCATCGGGAGCCCAGCTCTATTTTTGTATTAATTTTTCCAACTCTAACTTGCTGAATTTTTCAACCCCAAATTTCCAATAATCGGCAAGAACACAAATAAGCCAAGTCAAGTTTTTTTAACCTTTTTTTTTCAGCCAAGTTAGAATTCACCATTTTACCCTTTTAATTTCTCTAAAATTACTCAATTGCCACTCAATTTGACGGAAAAATAAACAGCAATGGACGGAGGGTGGAAAGTCGTCGATGTAATATAATTCGTGGTGCAAACATGTCGAAAAAAAAAACAATAGGGTGCTATCAAGAAAAGTAGGACAAATATGGGCTTTTCTTTATTGGACAAAATGAAAATTAATGGCGATTAATAGTACAATATTTCTTTTTATCATTTTTATCAACAAATATCACAACCATGAATTAGGCACAACCCTTGCTGCGCCATTATTAGAAAAATAAAAACGTTCAAGCTTAAAAAAACTTGATTCCACGCACGGCAATATTTGTAAATTTAATTGTACTATATATGGTGACGATAACGGCGATGATCAGTAGTGCAGAAGAGTGACGTTCCACCTAATGATTCCGTACAAGCTGACGAGATCGAGGTACACGGTTTCCAGGACGGCGAAACCCCGGGCAAATCGGAACTTGCCGGTCCCAGAAACGACAGAAATCTCCCGATACTTCTGGAACAGCCTGTCGGAGCCTTGTATCTCCAGAGTGCTGCCATTGTACTCCTTGTTTGTGAACCAAACCGACATGGTGAAGTGCAAGTCGGAGCCGTCAAGGGCCGAGTTGACGTAGGACCCGCGGGCCCTCCCCACCTGGGGGGAGTCCCACGCGTAGGCCGCCGTCAGCTTGTCGTCGATGGCGACAATCGTCCCGAGCTTGAGGAAGTCGTAGCCCTTCGGTGTGGGAACTCCGGCGACGGGGATGGCGGTGATGTTGGTGCCTACTACTATGTCATGCATGTAGAACACCATGTTGGTCTCTTTTAGCCTTTTGTATTGGTATTTTGAGGCTTCTGATTGGGTAGTTGTTGCCACAAAGGCTAGTAGGACTAATAACAAAATTGTGACAGATTGGGCCATTTTGTTTGCTACACAAACTAGCTAATTTATGGTAGTATTGAAGTATTGATGAGTGATGAATCACTTGTGTTGGAAGTGTGGCTTTGGAGATCTCTATATATACTAGAGGAGTTTGTCATGCTAATGACTTAAAAAAGTGTTTAAAAATATGTTTGGTGAGAAATAAAGGCAGTTGCCAAAGTTTGCTGGAACTTCTGTCGCTAGTTTTTTATTTCAAACAAAAAAAATATTATTATTATTTTTTTCTAATTTCTTCATGGTAGTTGTGTCTCTCATTGTTAAATAAAGAAAGAAAAATAATTCAGCTAAGTGAGAGCCGTGGTAGCAGTGTATACTTACTTTTTGGTGGCTGCCTCAATTTGGCGTCTATCACCCATGTGATGAATTTTTAACTTCATATATAATAGTTTCTACTTTCTGAAAGTGATGTAAATGGGTTGGTGTAAATTATATATGTAATTTAAAATATTCGCCGCCACTGTATTTTAGTCAACAAGTTTGAAACACTATCCTTCTTCTTTGAAAAGTGCTATATATGTGTGTGTACGGAGGTTTCCTAGTAATGACAATAAACATTGGCATACGTCAAGTTTTGATTCTTGCAAAGCAAGAGGGTTTATTTATTTATTTATTTTTTTAATAGCTTTTTTCGGCTTTTCTTTGTTTATATTCATCTCTTTTAATCAGCTTGAAACCCAAAAAAATAAAAGTTGAATAATTACTAATATAACTTATAGAATATTTTATAGGATTGCTCCTCAATTACACCGGATTGCTCCCTAAACCAAATAAAAGTTTATAGTATTTTATAGAGTATTTTATAGGATTGCTCCTCAATTATACAATGGCAAGTTGCTGCATCATTTTTAATTTTTTACACTTTGCACTCTCAACTTGAAATTTTTGGTAAAATTCTACAAATTAATAAATTTTGTTAATTTTTTGATAGATTATAGCTCATGTGATATATGTTGGAAAAAAATCAATAAATTCTCGTCTTAGAGAAACCACAGCATAATAAACAAATTCTTTTTCCCACTTTGTGTGATCAAATAAGCAACACAAACCATGCAAATAAAAATCGGTGAAAATAAATAACGCATTAACGAAAATTATGATGCTAAATTTTAGCGTGGAAAACCCTTAAAATAGAGAGTAAAAAACTACGGGATTGAAGCCACTTAAAATCTTTACTAATCAAATAATGGGTACACCAAGTTCTTCCTTAGAAAATACTTAGACGTATCAACAATCAAGCTTTACCAATTTGGTGGCAATCAATAATAATCATCAAACACAAAGTTTGGTAAATCTCACCAAAATAAGTGATTAAAGAGAGGACTCTATAATTCGAACTACTAGCCTCGGTACCCGAACCGCTTCCAATGAGATACCCTAATCTCGTGAAAATTAGACAAAGATTAGTCTGCAATAGTTTTGTGTTCTTTAATGTAGAAAACACCACAAAACACCATAATTTCTTTCCCCTATTATTCTCTCATTCTCTCTCTTTTCTCCCTCATTTTTCTCGGTCTTCATGCGGCACCCAAGTCTTCACACAGTCAAAATTGCGATTTTCTTCTCGTTAAAATCGCACAACACTTTCTACGGCAAACCAAAATTGTTTTGGTTTATATATAGGAAAAATTACATATATAAGTTACGCTCAATAGAATATTACATATTTAAGTTATAGTTTGAAGAATATTACATATATAAGTTTGGGTAAGTAAAAATACATTTTTAACCTCATTATATATATATATATATATATATATATAACTTGCTTTATAGATAGTTTTTACTCTCCACGTAATCTAGGAAAAAAAAAACACAATCCTAAACACTAAATGCAATCCCTAATAATTCTACATGGATAGTAGTTGACCTTTTGATAAAAGCTTTCAAGAACAAATTCACTCCTCAAACATATTATATGAAAAAAAATATATATGTTTAAAAAATTCACTTCCTTTCGTGGAATATAATTTAAATTCTCGATGAAAAAAAAAAAAGGTTCCAAAAGAAAAAAATAATAGAGTTGTTATTTATCCTTCAAGCATATATGTTCTTATGTACATGAATATAAATTAAATTCCTGATAAACTAAAAATATAAAACCAATCAAGCTATTTTTGTGAAATTGTGAGTTATCTTTCAAACATTTATGTTGTAATGTGCATGATTATAAATTAAATTCTCAATCAACTATAATATTCATATTAAAATCTGTCTAACCTTAAATATTAACACAATTCAAATTCATCAGTAAATTAAAAAAATATATTATATACACGAATTTAATTTAAATTCCTGATATATAGTTGTCATTTATCCTTCAAGCATATATGTTGTTATGTACAGGAATATAAATTAAATTTTTGATAAACTGAAAAAAAAAAAAAAGATCAAGCTACTTTTATGTAATTATCAGTTAGCTTTCAAATAAACATTTATGTTCTTATGTACTTGAATATAAATTAAATTTGCAATTAACTTTAATATTCAGATTAAAATCTATCTAACCTTAAATATAAACAAAATTCAAATCAGTTAATTAAAAATATATATTATATACTCGAATTTAATTTAAATTTCTAATAAGCTAATAAATATGGTTACGTAAGAAAAAATTGATAAAAAAAATGATCTAAGTTATTTTGGTGGAACTGTTAGTTATCTTTAAATCATTATGTAGTAATTGAAAAATATTTTTCCATTTTATATTTAATTTTTTTTTATAATTAGAAAAGGATATTTTAGTATTTTAAAAAAGTACACATCATGAATCATCTTATATTTATATATTCTACCACATCTTCTTTATATTTGTAATATTCTCTTAAAACACAATTATATCTGTAATTTTTCCTTATATATATGCTCATGTGGGCTTTGGGCCTAAAGCCCAAGTTTTTCACGTCCAAGGCATTTAAGCTGCTTCTTCTTCTTCTTCTTCTTTTTTTCTTTTTCACTTAACTTAAAACTAACCTTGTGTTTGGAAAAATTATTTTGGTCATTTTTGACCATTTCAAATGGTTTGAAAATAGTTTAGAATATGGTTTAAAAAATAATTTGGAAAATAGTTTGAGTTTGCAAATTTCGAGGTGGTATAAATGATTGAGATTTAAAGATATTGTATAGGGATTTGGAAAATTGAAAAAAATAGTTGAAAAAATTGGAATAGAATAAAATGATTTGGAGGATTGAAAAAAATGAAAAAATAAAATAAAATGGAATGGTTAGAACGAGGAAGCCAAATATGGGGTAAGTCTTTAACTTAAGTCTTCGTGAGCTTCCCTCCTGGTTACCACGTGGGACGGATCAGCACAACAATATATGGGTATTATTGTCTTTTTCACTGTTATCTTTATCTTATTTTCCATTTCTGATTTCTTCTTCTTCTTCCTGCTTCTTCATTTTCAATCGATGAAAGAGCCACCATGAACACCAAGACACCCGTACGAACCCTGATCCTCCACCTTTGCGTACTACACAAATTCTCGACGTCTCGACAACGCGCAGCTCATTCACCATTGATCTCGGCCGCCAAAAACCCGATCATCCATGATCTTACGACCCAAATTCACGACGTCCTGACCTTGCCCACCTCTTTCACCGCCAATCTCTCCCACCAGAAACCCGATCCGCCATGACCCAACTTCAATCCACTACCTCGTCACCCAAACAAACCCTGATATCCTCAACTCCGGCGATGACCACTAAAGCTACTAACGCCTGGGCTCGGCGACTCGCGTCAACCGCCATGCCTATGCAAGTTTGAGGTTGTTGTCCATGCGTCGATGACGTTGAAAATAGATCTAACTTCCAAAATTGAAAAAAAAAATGCTAAGTTAATTTGGTAACAAAAGTGGTCACCTTTGAAGAAATGAGATTAGAGGTGGATGAGAAGAAGGGAGAAAGAAGCACAATCGTGTTTGGGTCGAATTTGGTACGCTTGGAGACTTCATTGGCCATGAATTATTATTAGAGATTTTTAAGGATTTAGTCAAATTTTTGGTTATTTTTTTAAAGATTAGCCATAGTTTCACGAAAATAAAGAATTAGCCATTTTCACTTATAACAAAAATTGTTATTGGGTGTATCAAAATTTGTTACTTATGTAATAAAAATTATTACGCAATGAAAATGACTAACCCCCCGTTTGCCCCCCTCTTCCTACTCATTCCATTCCATTCTATTTTTTCACTTTTTTTAATCCTCCAAACCATTCTATTCCATTCTAATTTTTTCAACCATTTTTTTCAACTTTCCAAATCCCTATACAATATCTTTAAATCTTGGAAAAAATACCCATTTGCACCCTATATTTGTGCTACTTTTCTCGATAGCACTCTATTGTTTATTTTTGACATGTTTGCACCCTGAATTATGTAACGTTGCCCACTTTGCACCCTCCGTCCATGACTGTTTATTTTTCCGTGAAAAATGCTGACATGGCCTGGACAGAGGTGTTTTTTCAAACTTCTTTTATGCCCTTAGGGCTGTAACTATATTTTTGGCGCCAATTGCATCTCTTTTCCCTCCATTTCTCAACCAAGCATTTATTTACCTTTTGTTTGCCTTACCCATTTCTCCCATTCCATTCCATTCCCATTTTTCATTTTTTTTTTCAACTTTTTAAATCCTTCAAACTATTCCATTCCATTCCATTTTTTTTCAACCATTTTTTTCAACCATTCATATCACCTCGAAATTAGCAAAGTTAAACCATTCTTACATCATTTTTACAAATCATTTTCAAACTATTACAAATAATTTTCAAACCACTTTTTCCATCCCCATAAATGGTCAAAGATGGCCAAAATGGCCAAACCAAACAAAAGGTTATTAAGGGGATAGGTTTATTTATTAAGGGGATGGGCTATGTTTTGCACTCATTTTTATTAGTTGCAATGTCTACCTTGTACAATGGTGGAAATTTTGGGCATCAAAGTAGTTGCTCTTCTGGAAATTTGTGTGAATGTGGTAGTGAGGAAGTGCTTCGAACTGCCACAACTCCGAAGAACAAGGGTATATGTTTTTATGGTTGTTCTAATTGGAAGGTGAGTGATTTATATTGTAAAATTTTGACCTGAAATTTTCGGTAACTTTGGCTAAAATTTGTCTTTTTTTTTTCTTTTTTTTTTAAAGAAAGATGTTAGTAAAGGATGTAATTTGTTATAGAGTGGATTGATCCTGAGATACAAATCCATTCAACTACTCATGATCTTGGTCTGCTAAGGAGGATTCAAACAATGGAGGAACAAATTGAAAAAATAAATGAAAGTTAATGGCCAAGGATGAGAAAGAACATATATTGGCTAAGAGAATTTACTCTAAAAATATGAAAATTGTGAGGCAAAATAGAGTAGTGAAGAGCTTGAAAATAATAATTGCTTTATGTATTTTTCTTATAATATGCTTGTAGATAATGTAATGCTATGTTGCTTTTTATTTTAGTTGTTGGAAATATAGTGGTTGGTTCTTTGAAAATGTAATGATTTTATTTGTAGTGTAATGCTATGTTTTTTTTTTCTTCCTTTTTTTTTTATATGTTGGAAGATTTTTCCGTGTGTATAAATTTTTTCCAATATGTGACAGTGGTAGGTTAAGAAAATAAGTGTGTAATACACAGAATTGGGTGTATGTATTACCCTGTATAATTTTTGTAATTACTAATACACTTTTTAGGGTAATAAATAAAAGCTTGGTTGAGAAATGGAGGGAAAAGAGATGCAATTGAGGCTAAAAATATAGTTACAGCCCTAAGGACATAAAAAAAGTCTGAAAAAATGCCTCTTTTCAGGCCACATCAGCATTTTTCACGGAAAAATAAACAGCAATGGACGGAAGGTGCAAAGTGGGCAACGTCACATAATTCAGGGTGCAAACATGTCGAAAATAAACAATAGGGTGCTATCGAGAAAAGTAGCACAAATATGGGGTGCAAATGGGTATTTTTTCCTTAAATCTTAACCATTTATACCACCTCGAAATTTGCAAAGTCAAACTATTTTCCAAACCATTTTCTAAATCATTTTCAAACCATTTGAAATGGTCAAAAAGGACCAAAATGGTTTTCCCAAACACAAATATCTTTAATTTCGTAAAACTATGACTAAATTTTTGAAATATGAGTTTAAAAATGATTAAAAGCCAAATTTTCCCTGATTATTATTATTATTTTTATTTTCTCCTGATATCTTATTTGCGGAAAAGAAACCTATACTGATAAACATGAAGGCGAAAGAGGAGGATCGAAAAAATCATTTGATAATTTTTTTACTAATGTTTTTTTAAATACCAATAATATCCCAATTAAAATCACGTGCAAATTATGTAAATGATCATCTCCACTTAAAAATGGACGAAGGTTATGAATTTGTAGCTATTAGACAATATTTTCAAGTTAAGAGTGCAAAATGCTAAAAAATAAAAGTTAGGGGGCAAATTCAAGGCACCGATGTCAAATACTCTAAAGTCTTACTAGATATAATAATCCTTGATATGTTTCTTCCACTTAGGAAAGAAACGCCTATCATGGGGCGACACCTGGTACCACTTGTGGGTGACACGTAACTCCCCTTTGATTTTTTTATTTTTTTTATTTTTCAAAAATACTAATCCTTGATCTGTTTCTTCCACTTGGGAAAGAAACGCCTATCATGGGGCGACACGTGACACCCCTTTGAATTGTACTTTATTTTATTTTTTTATGTTTTAAAAAAATTTTGCAAAGTAGGGCTTATTTTAGAGGGTTTGTCCAAAATATTGAGGGGGGTTTTAATAAATTTTGAGGGTTTTTTTTTAATAATTTTTCTCTTATCTCTCCTACTTTTTATTTTATTTGTTTTAATTGTTTCAAACATCAATTTTTTTATTGTAATTATCTCGAAACATATATATCGCGTCCTTTCGGTTGTCATTCACTTTCCACGACTGGTAGATCTTTTACAGAAAGCCTTATTTGCGGCTGAAACCTATCAACCGTGGAAAGTAGAAAATTTTGGCGCGCAATTTTGATGTCAAATATTATAGACTTTCCACGATCGATATGTTCATTGCAGAAGCAGGTCACCGAAATCTAAAATACTTTCCGAGAATATCCTAGCATAAAGCAATCGGCTACTGATTTTGTGTTTTAGAGACTATTTAATTAATCGTGAAAAATAACCGCGAAAACGTGCCAAAATTTGCCTCTATTTATTGATTATCCGCGATTAATATGTATAATAGTATGTCGTGGAAAGTTCACGTATTATGCGTCGAGAATTATTCTTTTCAGCGATTGATAGTATCGTGAAATCAGTCGCGGATACTCCATTATCAGATGCCCTCACTTCCTAGATATTTTAAAATGTGCGAGCTTTAGTAGAAGTTATTTAATATATTTTATCTAAAAAAAAACCATAAAAAGTTGAATTTATTGTAATTTTTATAACAATCGTTTGCAAGTTGTAGCGTTCGTCTCGTATTGCCTATTGAATATTCTGCGGAATGAAAATTAGTAATTTTTTCATATTATTAGTAGGTGGCCGTTGTAGTACTAGACACATGTAATTGTATACTATTCAAATCGAGCTGGCAAGTGTTTGTCGCCTTATCAATTTCACAATTTTGGAATGCAATAATACTATACTGTTTTGACTGTACTCTTATATGGTCTTTGTAAATCAGCAGTGAAGAATCGAACTCATGACTCTCACCAGCACTTGTCGACGTATTTTCATAAAATAAAAAAAAAAAAAAAACACTTGTAGACGTCATGGAAAAAAATTCAAACTTGATAACTGAAAGCTGACAAAAACATTACAACGCATACACCAACCCAATATCTGCTAATTGTTCGTATCATTTTCCTAAATTAATCACAACGTGAGAAATTCATATGGATAGAGGAAACAACCATACACGCCAAGTGGACTAGAAGTGCCATCAAGAAATCTCTCCACTATATATAAACAGAATTCGGATCCACATTCACATATTAACTTATAAACTAGTACATCTAAAAAAAGTGATTTTTCACTCATCAATACTACCATAAATTATCTTGTGTAGCAAAATGGCCCAACACGTCACAGTTTTGTTATTAGTCCTACTAGCCTTTGTGGCAACAACTACCCAATCAGAAGCCACAAAATACCAATACAAAAGGCTAAAAGAGACCAACATGGTGTTTTACATGCATGACATTGTAATTGGCAGCAACATCACTGCCATCCCCGTCGCCGGAGTTCCCACACCGAAGGGCTACGACTTCCTCAAGCTCGGGACGATTGTCGCCATCGACGACAAGCTGACGGCGGCCTACGCGTGGGACTCCCCGCAGGTGGGGAGGGCCCGCGGCTCCTACGTCAACTCGGCGCTTGACGGCTCCGACTTGCACTTCACCATGTCGGTTTGGTTCACAAACAAGGAGTACAATGGCAGCACTCTGGAGATACAAGGCTCCGACAGGCTGTTCCAGAAGTACAGGGAGATTTCTGTCGTTTCTGGGACCGGCAAGTTCCGATTTGCCCGGGGTTTCGCCGTCTTGGAAACAGTGTACCTCGATATCGTCAACTTGTACGGAATCATTCGGTGGAACGTCACTCTTCTGCACTACTGATCATCGCCGTCATTGTTACCATAGTGTTGTTAGCCGATTTTGGTTCGAGGATCTCCTTTCAAGAAGACCTTCGCGAAAGGCGAGAAGCTCCTGGAGAAAGATTCATCGTAACGAGTGAACCGCCACGTCCTAGTGAAGGTTGACAGCCACCACCCCGAAGGTATAATTCGACACATAGCTGAGTCCTCGGAGAGGACCAGTGGACTGTAGACTCGCTCAGCTCGGGGACCTATGAACCTTATAGCCAGCATCATGCTCCCGATGGACAGGGAGGCTCGAGGGACTCTTCGCGAAGGGAGAGAACCCCGGACGAAGGGTAACGCGCAAGCAGCGACAGTCGGATAATCCCGATGATAACTCCCTCTGACAGGCACTGTACAGGCCTCATCGGTGACTGACATGAAGTGATTAGTTAGTAACCAACCCCCTGATTTTCGGGCAGGGTATGGCCGATTAAGATAAGGCCACCTAATCCCTTGATTTAAGGGCGATTAGGTGGGGCGCATTTAATGCACTTTTCCTCTCTCTCTCTTGCCGAATAAGTATAAAAGGCGGGAAAGTTGAAGGGGAAGGGGTTGGAAAAAACTTACTCTGTAAAACTCTCATTCAAGAATATATCAAAAACACAGTGGACGTAGACTTTTACTCCATTGGAGGGTCGAACCACTTAAAAAACTTTCTTGAGTGGTTATTTTCTACAAAGTCACAATATTCATTGCCGTATCACACACTAGAGATACGGATCACGGCGTTGGTTCAAATTATACACCAACAGCTTGGCGCTAGAAGGAGGGCGCCGCCGCCTTAGGTGAAAGATTTTCCCCGCCTTCTCTATTTCTCATCGCTCTAGTTGATCGGAGATCAAATGGGGCCCATCTTGAGAAGTAGCGGTAAAAGTCCTTTGACTGCTGAGCAAGAAGCGCTCGAGGAAAGAATCCGGCGCATGGAAGAATCCATGACTAGAATGAACGGATTGATGGAAACTCTGGTTCAGAAACAAAGTTCCCCTCCGCTTTTAACGGACGCTGAGCACATAAGTGTGCTCCGAGCACGGCGAAGAGCCGAGGAGGTTGCTAATAACCTCCAGAACGCAGGCAACGTCGAAACGACGCCTGAAGAGGGCTCGTCGGAGTGTGACCTGGCGCGCGGGGCTCTCCAGTCCCGTCGGCGTAGGACTATACCGGTTCCTACATCCACCGCCCATCCTGGAGGACAGCAGATACCGACCGACCCGGCCGGACCATCTAGACCCATGGTCGAAGGCATAGCGCCAGTCCAGCCTGGTTCGGTGTTTGCCAGGTTAGGCCCTTTTCAGCGGGATACCACCCAGAGATCCCCAGCGCGCCCTGGAGCCGTCCCCGAAGACGTGCGGTTCCCGGTGAAGGAGCGCCTCCGCGAGGGCTCGGTCAACACGGACGCTAGTCGTCAGACCGAGATGTCCCAGGAATTTTCCCCTGCGGAGATAGAGCGCATCCGCGGGATACTTGGTGAGCCCTCACGCGATGGGATCCTAGATGGGGACTTCACCCCTCTCACGGAGGCTCTCTTGGCAACTCCTGTTCCAGACCGCCTCAGGCTGCCGAAGGTGAGCCTATTTGACGGGAGCGGGGACCCCTCCGACCATTTAGGGGTTTACTCTTCATGGGCGCGTGCTTATGGCTATCCGGAAGCCATCTGGTGCAAGCTCTTTGACACCACTCTATCGGGGGAAGCCCGCCGATGGTGGTATCGGCTCCCAGCCAACTCTATCGGAAGTTGGCAAGATTTGAGGACGAGGTTTGCAGCCCAGTTCTTGGGAGGTCGGAGACACCTCAGGAACCCGGCATACCTCTCCCGGGTCAAGCAAGGAGAGAGCGAAAGCCTCCAAGCTTGGCTACAGCGGTTCACCAAGGCTACAGTAGAGGTGGGACATCTGTCCGACGATGCCCTACTCCTGGCTGCTAGTTCCGCGGTTCGCGAGGACACTCCCTTTGCCTTTTCCATCAGCAAAAAACCCCCTAGGGTATATGCTGACTTTTTGGGGCGTGCGCGGAACTATATCAACGCGGAATCGGCGACTTCGAAGAGGTCCGTCTCTGCGAAGGCCCCCCGCGGCAATCCCGAAGGGGACCGCCGAAAAGATAAAAGGCCGGTCGAAGTCTCAGCGGGCCACAATCGGCAACATCGCGACGAGAAGCGACCTCGGGACTCCGTCCCCTCGTCAGGATCCGGCGCATCTCGCTCTCGCAGGCCGCGGTATGAAAAATACCAGGAATTAACGGCCTCTATCGACGAGATATTTGTCAACTCGCGAAGCGAAGTTGACTTTCGGCCCCCTGCACCTTTGAAGGGGAAGGTGCCGGAGAAACACAAGGACAAGTTCTGCTTGTTCCACAACGCGGCTGGACATACGACTGCGACCTGCTTCGACCTGAAGGATGAGATAGAATATCTCATCCGCCGAGGGAAACTTGAGGGATATCGCAAAGAGACGAATCCCAATAATCGAAACCAGCAGAATCGGGAGATCGACGGTGAAATCCGGACGATCGCGGGAGGTCCTTATCCTGGGGGGCACTCCCAGCGATCCATGAAGGGTTACGCCCGAGAAGCGCGACAAGAATCCTCCGGAGGAGTGTTCCATGTGTCGCGGAGGTCTCCACAGCCCCCCCAGAAGAGCGTGAACACGCTCACATTCTCAGATGCGGATGCCGAAGGCGTCCGTTTTCCACACCATGATCCGCTCGTCATTTCTGCGATGATCGGAAATCATCTCGTCCACCGGTGTCTGGTGGACGACGGCAGCTCGGTGGACATCCTTTATTTGGATGTCCTCGAGAAAATGAGGATCAGCTCTCGGAGTTTGCGAGCTGTCGCTAGCCCGCTGCACGGCTTTACAGGAGATTCTATCTTCCCGGAGGGAAGCCTAGAGTTAGCCGTTTCATTTGGCGAAGAGCCAACAAGGTCAACCACCATCTCGAATTTCATGGTGGTTAAGGGCAGTTCCTCCTACAACGCCATCCTTGGGCGACCTACGTTAGTAGCGATGAAAGCAGTCACCTCCATCTACCATCTCTGCCTCAAATTCCCTACGCCTGGTGGTATAGGAGTGATCCGTGGCAATCAGTACGAGGCCCGGATGTGTTACACGACGAGCATTAGAGTGGCCCCCGCCGACCCAAAAGGGAAGCGCACGGCCGACGAAGCTGCTTTGGGGGAGGCGACCTTAACTATCGGCATGTCCGAGGGTCGGAGCGAGCTAGACCCTCGACTCCCGACCCCATAGCAATTAGCGGGCCCGGCCGAGGACACCGAAGAAGTAGACATAGACGATCTTGGCACCGCGCGAAAAGTTAAAATCGGGACTTCTTTAAGCCCCGAAGTGCGCAGGGCCATCATTGCTTGTCTACGGAGGAACCGAGACGTGTTTGCATGGAGCCATAGCGATATGAAGGGTGTAGACCCGGATGTGATGTGCCACCGTCTCAACATAGATCCTCGGCACCCGGCCCGTCGGCAGAAGAGAAGGCCTCTCAACCCCGAAAGAGCCCAAGCTCTTAAAGATGAAGTTGATAGGCTCATCGGGGCCGGGTTTATTCGCGAAGCAAAATACCCGGAATGGGTCTCTAATCCAGTGCTGGTCCCCAAGCCGGATGGCAGATGGAGATGCTGTATCGATTTCACCAACCTCAACGAAGCCTGTCCAAAGGACAGCTTCCCAGTGCCTCGAATCGATCAAATGGTTGACGCGACCGCGGGCCATGAGCTCCTCAGCTTCATGGATGCATATTCTGGCTACAACCAAATCCCTATGTATCACCGTGATGAAGAGCACACGGCTTTTATTACTGATCGGGGGTTGTACTGCTACAAGGTCATGCCGTTCGGCCTCAAGAACGCGGGCGCAACTTATCAGAGGTTGGTGAACAAGATCTTTTCGGATTTGCTTGGAGTCTCGATGGAGGTTTACATTGATGACATGCTAGTAAAAAGCGCGAAGGCGCAAGACCACGTCGAGCACCTGGATCAGACTTTCTCAGTCCTCAGAAAGACCAACATGATGCTCAACCCAAACAAGTGCACTTTTGCCGTTAGAGCTGGCAAGTTTTTGGGATTCATGGTGAGTCAGCGAGGAATAGAAGCTAATCCTGAGAAGATCCAAGCTATTGTTGACATGAGGGCTCCTCGGAGAGGGAAAGAAGTTCAGAAGCTCACCGGATGCATTGCAGCCCTCAACAGGTTTGTATCTCGGTCAACTGATAAATGTCTTCCCTTCTTCAATGCTCTCCGCGGCAGTAAAGAATTCGCGTGGACCGACGAATGTGAACAAGCGTTCGAAGAACTCAAAGCTTACCTTGGTCATACTCCCGTCCTGGCAAAGCCAGTGGCAGGAGAAAAGCTTTTCACTTACCTCGCGGTATCCCAGCACGCGGTTAGTTCAGTGCTAGTCAAAGAGGCGGCTGGAATACAGGTGCCCGTGTACTATGTCAGTAAGCGTCTTCTTGATGCCGAGATGAGATATCCGGAGTTAGAGCGATTAGCACTGGCCCTCATCGTTTCTACCAGAAAACTTCGACACTACTTTATGGCTCACCCGGTGATAGTTTTTACTAATCACCCTATGAAGCAGGTCCTGCGCAGGCCGGAGGCCTCGGGCAGACTTGTCAAATGGGCTGTCGAGTTGACCCAGTTCGACATCCAGTACCAACCACGGACAGCGATCAAAGGGCAAGCACTTGCCGACTTCATCGCCGAGTTCACATTTCCTTCGGAGGAGGACCGAGATGGTCTGGTCGAACCCCCGAAGTGGAAACTCTACGTAGATGGGTCGTCAAACGAGAATGGTTCGGGGGCTGGGCTTATGCTCGTCAGCCCCGAGAATCATCGAGTCAGCAGCGCCTTACGATTCGCTTTCATGGCATCAAACAACGAGGCCGAATATGAGGCCTTTCTCGCTGGACTAAGACTCGCCAGAGAACTCCAAGTAGACTCGCTAGTAATCTATAGCGACTCAAAGCTGGTAGTCTCTCAAGTTCTAGGCGAGTTTCAAGCCCGTGATGATAGAATGGCTGCATATCTACAAAAAGTCAAGTCCGAACTTCAGAACTTCCCTAGGTACGAAGTGAAGCATATCGACCGAGAAGATAACGCGAACGCCGATGCCCTGGCAAAATTGGCTACTAGCCGAGATGCGGATCTCCTGCGCCTGGTCCCGGTCGAAGTCGTGGTAGAACCCAGTATCACCAAGCAGAATGCAGTGAAGGCGGTTGCCTCCCAACCTTCGTGGATGGATGATATTGTTGTCTACCTGAGAGACGATAAACTACCCGAAGACCGAGACGTAGCGCGGAAGGTCAGATATCACGCCGAGCACTACTTGCTGCTCAACGATAAGCTGTATAAGAGAGGAGTCTCGACCCCGCTGCTGCGTTGCCTCAACAACGAAGAAGCCAAGCGAGTCCTTAGTGAAATCCACGACGGAGTCTGTGGAAACCACTCAGGTGGGCAGTCACTCGCTCATAAGGCATTGTTGCAGGGATTTTACTGGCCCACGATGAAGCGAGACGCGTCTGAATACGCAAAAAAGTGTGATAAATGCCAGAGGTACTCTGCGCTCATTCGAGCTCACCCGGAGCGACTCACCTTCATCTTCTGCCCTTGGCCCTTCGCCAAATGGGGGATCGACATAATCGGACCACTGCCCACAGCGCCCGGAGGGCTCAAGTTTGCTGTGGTAGCAGTGGACTACTTTACCAAGTGGGCCGAAGCGATCCCTTTGGCCACAATTACCGAGAAGAACCTGACGAAGTTCATTCGCGAGCATCTCATCTTCAGGTTCGGGGTGCCTCAATCCTTGGTCTCGGACAACGCCCTTCAGTTCGACAACCAAGCTGTACGTGACCTCTGCGACCAGTTTGGCATCAATAAAGATTTCTCTGCACCTTACCACCCGCAGAGTAATGGCCAAGTCGAAGCCGTCAACAAGATCATCAAGACCACGTTAAAGAGGCGACTCGACGCCCTCAAGGGGCGATGGGCAGCGGAGCTGCCTCTGGTCCTCTGGAGTTATCGCACCACTGCCCGAACGGCCACTGGGGAAACACCATTCTCCATGGCGTATGGCACAGAGGCGATGATTCCAGCAGAAGTCAAAATCCCCTCGTTCCGATACGAAAATTTCGATGCAACGGTCAACAATTCACTCCTCGCCGCGGAGCGAGACATGATCGAGGAGCGGCGAGAAATCGCAAGGATACGGATGGAGGCCCAGAAGCAACGTATGGCGAGGTATTATGACTCTAAGGTAAAGGAAAGAAAGTTTAAAGTCGGGGACACCGTCCTCAGACAAGTTTTCCAGAATACCAAGGAGCCGGGCGCGGGGGCGTTGGGGTACTCATGGGAAGGGCCGTATCAGATCACTGAAGTTCTGCGATCGGGAGCTTACCGGCTCGCGGATCTCGCTGGGGTTCCACTGAGACTTCCCTGGAATGCGGAGCATCTCAAGAAGTATTATCAGTAGGTTCCCTTAATTTGTATGTTTATTTCCTTATAATTTTTCTCACATTTGTACTTGTAAATTATTTATGAATGAAAAAATATTTTATATTTCCAAATGCGTCCAATTAAAAGTCTGCGGAGTAGACTATAAACTCTGTGTATAAAGGATATAACTGCGAAGTGGATAAATCCTAAAAACACTACCCTGTCTTCTCGACCGCTAAAGCGATCAAGAAGCCGGGGGGCATCCGGGGTACCAGAAGGAAAATAGATGCGCTCTATAGGTACCTCGAAGGCAAGTGGGGCTAGAACATGTGAGTTCCGAAGGGCTCACACAGGCCGTACTTGTTGAGACTTCCTATCCCAAAGGCTTATCTTGTCAGGAGCATTCCTTCGAAGAAGGAAACCTGTTCGGAGACTAGCTTGGGAAGTCAGACTAACTTATTCCTAGAACCATTCTATTCTTCCTAAGAAAATAGAAGAACTAGGCACGCTCGAAGGAAGAATTCCGAGGCAGACGAAGTAGGCCAGAGCGTGGGAAATAAGAAATCACTCGTTAAACATACCCTCGGAGAGGATATACAGTCCCGAAGGGACCGAAACTAATCACGGATAGTCTCGGAGGGACTATCGTTTGATGAATTAGTTAGTACAATCCCGAAGGGATTTAGTTGACTGATCGGATCCCGAAGGGACGATCGGTTAGCTGAGTTAGTTAGTAGATCCCGAAGGGAATGAGAAAATTGTCATTTATTAATCAAGGGAAACTGTACAAAGGGCGGGCGTCCATATAAGGACCCCAATAAAAAAAAAAAAGAGAAAAGCTTAAGGCCGAGGCGGGTGCTGCGGAGGTGGCTGTCGGGGTCGCGGGAACTCACGGCGGATTTCCTCGACAAAGTCCCATTCGGGGTGAAGGGTCCTGAGTCTGTCCAAAGCCCGGTTAGCGCCTGTGAGCATAGCTTGAAGGATTTCGTCCCGGTACCCCGCGCTCTGGTGGTAGTTGGCGAGCCAATCTTGTCGTCTCAGCTCTATGATACTCTCAAACGCAGGGCTCTTCTTAAAATCAGCCACTGCGGAGCGTATCCTTGCTCTGACCCCGTTAAGTTCGTGCTCCACCAGCTGTTTGCTCCCCCGCTCCGCCTTGAGCTCTTCCTCGAGGGCTTGAACCCGAGACTCCGCCGCACCTCTCAAGGCCTTTTCCTCCTCGAGGGTGGCCCCGAAGACAGCCTTCTCGGAGAGAATGCTTTCTTCGCGAGCACGGCGCTCCTCAGCCAGAGTCTCCCACGCTTCAGATTGCTGGGCCGTTGCCTGAGCGAGCTCCTGCTCGAGCCGGACTTTAGTCGCGGCGTGAGCCTCCCTTTCTCTCTCCAGCTCCTCCCGAAGCTTGGAGGTCTCCACCTTGAAGGACTTCCGCTCTTCCCTCGTCTTTACCAAACTCCGGGTAGCGTAGTCCGTCATTCTGATGGACGTGTCAGACTGGGCCCGGAGCTCGCGGAGTTCATCCGAAAGTCCGCGGACCTGAGCCTTGAGTTTCTCCCTCTCTTCTCGAGCCTGGAGGAGAGCATCCCGTCCCTGGGCGTAGATTGCCTCCGACCTCCGGGAGTAGGTGAAGTTCGCTAGGAATGCCTGCAACGGCCAAGATTAATAACAAGACAAAACAAAAGGGAATACAAACGGAAAAGGGGCATACCTTCGCGAACAGCCTCATGCCCTCGCGATTCCCGGCTTGAAGCGGCTCCTCGGAGAGTTGCCTGAAGGTCTCCTCCGACCAGAGCTCATCTAGCATAGGGCCGAGTTCTGGCATCCAGGGGAAGCCCCCAGACGGGGCAGGCGACCCCGCTCCAAAAGGAGCCCCAGCTGGGGGAACCTCGAAGTCCTCCAACGGGTCTCTGGCGGAGTTGGTTATCGCAGGAGGACTTGGAGGATTCTCGGCGAGGTTGTTCCCCGGAGACGGCAAGGCTTGAGCTCGCGAAGAAGCGCCCGCCGTCGGTGGTGCTTCCACCTCCTCCGAAGACGAGGCCTCGGAAGACGAGGCCTCGGAAGGAGTGGTCTCCTCCAACGGGCGCTTACCCTTGTCTTGGATGGGAGACTCGCGGGGAGGGGTCGGTCGGCTGGGTGCGTTCCCCGAAGGCGACGACCATAGCCTCCCGAAAAGTTCATCTGTAAATAAAGTGTTAGTCCCTGCTTAACATTAAAACAGACGTGCGTAAAGAAGCTGCTTACCATCATCTATCTCGATGGGCACCGTTGGGCGGGTTCCCGGGGCGAACTGGGTCGAAGGCCCAGCCGGCGTCGCTCGATCTGGTGTTGGAGCCACCCCTGAAGGAGACGGATCGGTCGGCTCCATCACGAAATCCTCCACGCTTAATAGAGGATCCCGCGCCAGGTTAGCTGGCGGGCTAGGCGCAGGCGGCTGCTCACTGAAGATGTCCGCGGCGTCAGAGAGCACTTGGCGTGCCGCCTCCCCAAACGGGATACCCCCGAGGGTTGTCTCGGCAACCTCCGGGTCTTGAGAAGCCGCGAAAGGTCTGACCTCTGGAGCCGCAGCAGACTCCGTCCGTGACCGTTTCCTCCTCTTGAGGGGTTCCTCTGGTGTCTCCGAGGCCTCTTCTTCGTTCTCGGCCTCTTGGGAGGGGGGGAAAGGGGGAGCAACCTTGGTCTTGGAGCTGGCAGGCTTCTTCGCAGAAGTGGCCGCCCTCTTTCTGGTTGAAGGGGGAGTGATCGTGCTCCCAGAAGCCCCCGCCGTGGCCTTGGTCTGCTTGGACCCCGACTTCTGCCCTCGAAGCTGGTCTGGATCCAGCACCATGCGGGTCCCGATCCACTTATGGAAGAACAAGTTCTCCTCGACTACGAGGGCCCGGACGTCCCTAGCCTCGTCGGGAGAGGACAGAGCACTAGTAATCCGCTCTTCCTGCGCCGCGGACACGGAAGCACGAACGAAAGAACCTGTTCACAACCACCGGCGTTAGTACAACGACATACGAGAAAAGCGAAGAACAAGATCGCCAGAATCCTAACTCACCGGGGACTTGGTACACTCGCGGAAGAGTCGGGGCTCCTTCTTCTGAGCCGCATGGGTCGAAATCTCCCCCGACCCAGAAGTTCCTGTCTTTCCACCCCTCACAAGACGAAGACAGGTTCGTCATCAGGATCTTCTTCTTCTCCCACGGCGCCAAGAAGAAGTACCCCGCCTCGGACCTTTTGGACGAGGGTTTGTAGAGGTGGCACACCTCCTCCACGGTGACATCCTCCATGAACCACACCCTCCAAAAGATGTGCATTCCGGCCATGATCTTGTAGGCGTTGGGGTTGAGCTGGCTGGGAGCGAGGCCCCAATGCGCCAAGACCCCGCGAACTAAGGGATGGAGCGGAAGTCTTGCCCCGTGCTTCATGATGGCTTTGTTGAAGGCCACCTGCGACGGCGGAGGGCGTGTTGAGCGTTCCTCCGCGGACATGGCCCTAGTAGTGATGGTCGCGGAGAGATGAAACTGGTTGCGGATGTGCTCCACGTCGGCCTCGGAGCATTTGGAAATTTTGTCATCCGCAGCAAGATTGGCCGAAGTCTCTGGGGGATGGGGAATGGCGGCGTACGATGCTCCCGACGGTCGGGTCTCTCTAGCCGCGTCGGGTCGAGAAGCAGCGGCGGTAGACCCGGTGGGTCTCTCCATGGCGGGCTCTGAGGATGAGCTCGGCGCAGCCGATGAAGCTTTCGCCTTCGCCTTCGCCTTTCTAGCGGCGGCGTGCGGCGCTGGCGGGGATACTGCCGGCGGAATGACGGAGCCGGCTTCGCGCCCAGCGGCGGCAGGAGGTGAAGATGAGTGAGACATTTACTTTTCTGAAGACGACTACAAACCCGCAAAGTCACCCCCAACAGATAAGAGAACCTCACGCAAGAAAGAGAGGGCAAGATAGTAGACGGAAGACTTACCAGGAAGGGCAAGACGGAAATGCCGGCAGCACCTTTAAACTCCGAGAAAGTTGCAGCTTCGTAGAAGAGTTGCAGAACGTCGGAGGGCGTCGGAATGCGGGTGAGCGATTTTGAAGTCGGAAAGTTTTCAGAGAGAAATGTCGAAGACAGCAAAAGTTTGAAGAAATAGGAGTGAGGAGGGCTTTATAGGCGAAGAGGGCGAAGTCACTTCGCGTCTTTTCGCCTTCCGCCTTTCCGTTTCACAACATTTCATCTCCGGACCTCGAGCTCGCTCATGGACCGTTGGATGAGAATATTCCCGTCAGCATCTAACGGTTGGGAAGCATTTCGATAATAGGCAATTATTACCTGACGTCAGCGTATATTACCGAGAAAGGCAAAAGGTATACTCCCCGAGAAGTGTGTCAGAGCATTAAATGCCCGTCACTCAAACGGCGCGGCTCTTCAGTGTAGAATCGTACCCAGAAAGAAATCCCAGAGGACGCGACGCGTGTCCTCGGGGATTGGGGGGCAGATGTTGTTAGCCGATTTTGGTTCGAGGATCTCCTTTCAAGAAGACCTTCGCGAAAGGCGAGAAGCTCCTGGAGAAAGATTCATCGTAACGAGTGAACCGCCACGTCCTAGTGAAGGTTGACAGCCACCACCCCGAAGGTATAATTCGACACATAGCTGAGTCCTCGGAGAGGACCAGTGGACTGTAGACTCGCTCAGCTCGGGGACCTATGAACCTTATAGCCAGCATCATGCTCCCGATGGACAGGGAGGCTCGAGGGACTCTTCGCGAAGGGAGAGAACCCCGGACGAAGGGTAACGCGCAAGCAGCGACAGTCGGATAATCCCGATGATAACTCCCTCTGACAGGCACTGTACAGGCCTCATCGGTGACTGACATGAAGTGATTAGTTAGTAACCAACCCCCTGATTTTCGGGCAGGGTATGGCCGATTAAGATAAGGCCACCTAATCCCTTGATTTAAGGGCGATTAGGTGGGGCGCATTTAATGCACTTTTCCTCTCTCTCTCTTGCCGAATAAGTATAAAATGCGGGAAAGTTAAAGGGGAAGGGGTTGAAAAACTTACTCTGTAAAACTCTCATTCAAGAATATATCAAAAACACAGTGGACGTAGACTTTTACTCCATTGGAGGGTCGAACCACTTAAAAAAACTTTCTTGAGTGGTTATTTTCTACAAAGTCACAATATTCATTGCCGTATCACACACTAGAGATACGGATCACGGCGTTGGTTCAAATTATACACCAACACATAGTACAATTAATTATACAAATATTGCCGTGCGTGGGATCAACGTTTTTTTTTTTTTAAGCGTGAACGTTTTTATTTTCCTAATAATGGCAGCAAGAGTTGTGCCTTTAGAGCATCTCTGATGCAATGTTAAAAAGATGTGTTAATGCTAAAATTTAGCATTTGAGAGAAAAATACATCTTCCAACCCAATGCTATTTTTAGTATCAAATTTGGCAAATGCCAAATTGAGTGCCAAATTTGGCTCCAAATTTGGCATAATGCCAAATTTTAGCATATACTTTTAATAATTAAATATTCAAAAAGTACACAACTTCCAACAAAGTAATAATTGCTTATTACTATTAATTGATTTTTTTTGATTTCTACACCTAAAAAATAATAAAATAGTATTTAGCATTGATAATGCTAATTGAGTGCATTGGAGTAAAAATTGAATGTCAATGCTATATTTAGTATTTTTTCACTTTTTGGTGCCAAATTTAGCATTGGCATTGGCATTAGCATTGGAAATGGTCTAATGCATAGTTGTGATATTTTTTTTTAAGCAAAGTCGTAATTATATTATTGTACAATTATTCGCCATTGGTTTTCATTTTGACCGGTAAAAAAAATCTAGTGGCATTGTTCTTTTCATGAGAAAAAAAATGATAATAGTGATTCAAATACGTAAATAACTGAGCTTTTGGATTAAAAAACAAATTTAAAAATGGATGAAGTCATATATAAAATTAACTGATTTTTTTTTTTGGATCAATAGCATATATTACTTGTTTTGGGAAGGTCAAGGAGATGAATATGCTTTTAAAAATGGATAAATTTGATACTCAAAAGTACATAACATTTGTTTTCCATGTTCTCTTACTTCTTCTGGAACCAAATCTAGAAATATGCAACTGTAAACGTTTGTTAGTTATAGCATGAGCTACACCCTTGGGGCATAGTGTAATTGTTTTATCATACGGATTAGTTAGGTAAATAGTCATTTTGGACTATGTATTTTTTAAAAATACTCAAAGTTTCAAAAAATTTAAAACCTAGCCATAATACATGTAAGAAATTTCTGACAATAACAAAATTAAACATTAAATTGCTGTCAAAAATTTCTAAAAAGGCTAGTTTTTAAATTTTTTGAAACTGTGGTTATTTTTTAAAATCATTTTATAACCCGAGGCTATTTTCTTAAAACCCCTTATCATACTTGTCTAGTTTAACTGTTTATTCTAATTCCATTCAACTATAATGATTAATTTGACTCTTAAATCCACGTGAATGTTGTGCGAGCCTACTATTATCTAAATGAGAAATTTTGGTAGGAAATCCTTTTTAAGACTAGATTCAAGAAAAGTTCACAATTTTTTTTTAATTAGGTGAATAATCTGTTTTTGTTTTTGGTAAGTAGACAAATTACTATAGAGAATGAACGAAATAAAGACCATTTTTAGCTATATCTTGTCTACTAACCGTAATAAATAATCTATATAGTACATATATATATATATATATTTTTTGGTAAAATGACTAATTAGCATGGTAAGTGGACGAAGTATAAAATCGAGCCCAATCTCGGAATTAAGTCGTACGGGCCCCGAAAATACACCAAAGCCCATTAAAACTCGTCAAAACCCATTTAACGCATCAAGGCCCATCGATCCTATCAAAGCCCAATAAAAGCCCGTCAAGGCCATTTAACCCATCAAAGCCCATTAAAAACCCGTCAAGGCCCATTTAGCCCATCAAGGCCCATCGAACTTGTTAAGGCCCACAAAACCCGTTAAGGCCCGTCAAAGACTCATCAAGGCCCAAATCCTATCAAAAACCGATGGAAGCTTATAAAAAGGTCATTGAGGCCCAACAAACTAGTATAAGATTCTCAACTCATGAATTAAATAATTATGTTCTAATCTTTACATTTTTAGAAAATCATGAATATTTTATAAATCACTTATTTTTGAAAATAACAAATATATTCTTACCAAAAGCACATAATTATTTAATCTAGGGACTCAAGCCCACAATGGGTGATTTATTGGGTTATGGAGTAGAAGGTTTAAAATATTAAGTAAGGCTAACATATAGAGTCATATTTAGAAGCTTATGAATTTTACTTGGGAAAATTCATAAGCACATTTTTAATTATGATATTTAATAACCTCACTTTTTATAAACACCATTTCTTTTATAAAAAAACCTAATTTCTAGTTTTGGACATTCTTGTTTAAATCCACATGACACTTGTGATTATATTCATTTATAAACTAAAAAAAAAAAAAATCATCTGAGGATTTGCCTTCTTGTTGTCCCGGTGACGTGACATCGGTCAGTGTATGTGGATTTAACCCATGTGTTGTCCTAATACTGTACTATTTATTTATTTATTTATTCAGTCATTTACATTCTTGTCCCGATCAGTTTCTGTGGATTTTTCGTTTATTTATTCAGTCATTTATATTTTCGTAATTTACATTTCAGTCATTTAAATTTCCGCAAATCAGGCCAGGTCATGTGCTTTATTTTTTTCATTTCTTCAGTCATTTAAATTCTCGCAAATCAGGCCATGTCCTGTGCTTTATTTTCTTCATTTCTTCAGTCATTTAAATTTTTGCAAATCAGACCATTCCTGTGTTTTATTTTATTTTTATATCTTCAGTCATTTACATTCCCGCAAACCAGGCTATGTCTTGTGCTTTATTTACATTATTTACATTTCAGTCATTGAAATTTCCGTAAATCAGGTCATGTCTTGCGCTTTATTTTTTTTATTTCTTCAGTAATTTAAATTCCTACAAACCAGGCCATGTCCTGTGCTTTATTTTCATTATTTCTTCTGTCATTTAAATTCTCACAAATCAGGCGATATCATGTGCTTTATTTTCTTTATTTCTTTAGTCATTTAAATTCTCGTAAATTAGGTCATTTTCTGTGCCTTATTTTCCCACAATTTATATTTATGTAATTTGCACGTCATTTAAAACCGACGGATTCATAATATTTGTATATGAATATAGCATGGTCACTATTTTATCATTAACATACATACATGTCACGGCATACTAGTTATTTGCATATCATAATCATACACTTGCTCATATTCCTAGTTGTATTAATCATATGTTTTTATCTAATTATATACTTATTTATTTTAATCATATACTTTATTTGATCACATGCTTATTTGTTTGCTTCACTTAAAATAATGACCACTCGTTTCACTAGATTATTATATCTCATATTCACATGTTATAATTAGAACAAAAAAAAAAAAACTATGTATATATTTTTTTTACATAATCATGTAGCATAATCATGCTAGGGCCCACCTTACACACTTATGTGCCATTGTTTGATTATGTGTGCATAGCCCTAGACTTAGAAGCCGTCCCAAGAATATATGTCTGATCATGTAAATCGAGAAATTTACTATCAATAATGTCCCTCTGAATAACCATCCGCTAGTTTTCTCTTTTCTCATCTTACTCATCCACTCACAAGCTATTACCATATTATTGTCCTCTGGGACCACACTTATCATTATCGTCCCTTAAGGACCATCTATCTTATCTTTCGAAATGGACTACTTGCTATGAGTGGATTACTATTTTCTCACAAACTGTGTGGCTTTCTACGGCTATCATAAGGGTATTTCGATATAAAAATCTTTAGTAAACCTGCTTTGACATATACATAAAGGATAATTCCCGTTATAATTTGATGAATTTAAATACTTATATACTATAATTACGGCTTCAATCCCAGCTATACCCCTTCATCTCATTATATCATGGCCCTAGGCCTTGGCTAAGTGCCTCTACTTTATAATATTATGGTCGCTACGCCTGTCGCCGATTCTGTCAGGTACTACCAATATACTATACAATCACCTTATCAACTAATAACGAATTACTTCTCTATATTATGGATTGATTACACACGCTTAGTTTTTTTTAATGATTATATACATTAATAGCGCCAATAGGTGATTTGATTACTTTCTTGACATGTTAGTAGATTGCTCGTTCATTTAATTATTTATTCATGCATACATGCTGACTATATGATTCGTGCATTAAAGTTAACTGTCAACTACATGATTATAGTTAAATTATTGCATAAGCATGAGTCTGGCTTGTTTTGCTAAAAATCATGGATATTATGCTTTAACCTCTTACCTTAAATAACTTGTGCTACGGCCATCACCGAGTTTCCCACAACCCGTTTGTCTTTTTATTTCTTGCAGATACTGACTCACACAGCATAGGGTAGGGGTGCTTCTCTTCGCGGTTGTCACTCCAGCTCACCATCCAACATCACACTATGAGGGAATTACTAGTGGTTCGTCGAAGCGGGTTGACGGTCCAAAATCCAATGCCTTATCCAAGACCAGTACCGTACTCGACTGAAGCCCAATTTGACGAGCTGGGCCTGAACACCTCCTCATATTAAAAGGCGACTCTACCCAGGAAGCCTTTAAGTGTGAAATCAGGCCAATCTTGCTTGCAGTACACCATCAACACACAAAAGACTCCCCACATGAAAAGGTGACTCTACCCGGTATGCCCTTGACTGTGGACTTATGTCACTTTTCTTCTTTGTTGCACGCATCAAAACTTTCGCCCCCACAATAGGTAATTTATCTATTAACTATAATGAATAATCTAAATAACGAAAATGGACATTTAATTAGAAAATAAAAATTATGGACATGTTTTTAAATAAGTTAAAAAATAAAGCAATTTAGCTACAAACCCTTAAAATCGTACTACATCTTAGTTTTCTAGAGGTGGTGCTTACCCTACTTGTTTTTTTTTTATTAGAGAAATTATAGTCAATACTCAATTTTTAACATCTAATTTAAAATAATATACTTAGATTTTTTGAAAAATATAATAAAATACTCAAGTCATTCTATTACTTACATAATAGTAATTGGTAATAATTAATTTAATTACAAAAAAACATGTGCAAGTAATTAACGAATTGACTAGTTACTCAATTACTTTAGAAATTTAAGTATTTATTTTTATTGTTGTTTAGATTTAAATACTTGCTTATTTTGCCCTTATTATTATTATTATTGTTGTCGTCGTCGTTACTTCTTCAATCTGATAGCAATACAAAATCAAATTCCCTTTATTAATCATTCAAATATACATTACAGCTTTCCAAGAAATTAAACTTGACGCATGTGGATATAATATACTTTTCAAAACGCCCCAGCCAGCGTTTGTCGCATTATCACCGGTGTCATCTATCTATCTATCTATCTATCTATCTAATATAATATAATAATATTCACTTTATTTTCCAACACAACGAAAATGATTTGGACCTCTACGGCTTGTCTTGCAAAGTTCTTGACTGGCGGCTAAATCATACATTGACTAACACCAACCCACCATCCGCTGGCCCATCACTTTCAGAAACTAGTAGAGGAGCCAATGACCGTAGATACGGCTCCCAATTATTTTGGTGCATGTATTTTTTTTAAATTTTTTTTAATTTAACGATAATAGACATAAAGAAACGAAAAAGAAAGGGGATAGAAATTCAAATTGGCAACTTCTTGACCGTATCACTCACCAACCACAGAGTAAATATCTTTGGAAATCATTAGCACGAGAAAGTACATGCATATCAACTTATAAAGTAGTACCAACGACAAAATATTAGAGATGTTATCAATATCTGTATACATAGTAACATAGAACTCAAATCCTCTATCCCCTCATTCTAGCCCCTTCTCTACCCCCAATGAAATTATGACAGCTCATAATTTTTTTTAACTCTAACATCTATACTTTAATATAGTTACTCCATATTGTCTTTCCGTCTCCTCTATCAATAATACCTTATTTTCATTTTTCTTTTTCTTTTTCTATAAAAATTGAATATCCCATTTCATTTATTCGGTTCCATAGAAACAAGACACTTTTTTTGGTTTGTGCAATCTTCATCTTCTTTCTTACTTTTCTTCCATCGTCTTCCACTTCTAGCCATAGAAATCACGATTTCAAATCAATAATCAGAATAAGAAATTTACAATTACGTTTTTTTTTTCTAATGTTTTGTTCTTTGTGTTTGAGAAGTTTTGGGATCGATTTATCTGTAAATTTTTTTGGACTAATAAAATTTCTTTGTAAATAGATGAGAAATTCAAATAGTAGGCTCAAAGGCAACTTATGTTGCTTAATTACCTAAATCCAACCCCAACTCCTACGAGCTTCCCCATTTTTAACTTATGTTTTATTGTACTGGACCATGTACCTTCCTATTACCAGCCTTTTGATGGAAAGTAACCATTAGCCTTCATCATTCTAAGACTCATTGTAGCTTCACTATTCTTGTTCTGTCTTACACAAAAAAAAATTCGACTTTTTTTTAAAAATATTATAATTGTTGTATAAAAACTGATAAGAGATACATGATGGCTCATACATTTTCCTACCAAAACAGAGTGTGCCAGTCTAAAAGTAGTCAGGATAAGAAAAAAAAAAAAGAAAAAAATTGAGTGTTGACAAAAATGGATGGAAAGAGAGAGAATGAAATCAGGAACGGATTTGACTAAATGAGTATTTTTTTTTAATTTATTAATTATTAACAGAGTATGTAACACCGTTTAGTACAGTGCTAGAGCTAAAAAAAATTATGAACTATCATAATTTGATTGGGGGGATAGAGAGGGGAATAGAGAATGGGGATAGCGGATCTGGGTTCGTATACATATCGGCAAAAATGCAAAATTCATGTTTTCTACATTTTTAAATAAAAATTTATGAAAATTTTAAAATAATGACAAAATCATCTGATATTACATGACTAAATAAACATAATTATACATCAACTAACACAACAAGACAATATAACAAATTGAGTAAATAAAATTGTATAATAAGTTAAATTATGCTTGACATATTATTAATACTGGAAAGAAAATTTACGTGGCTCAAATGTGATTGGACATTTACATTCAGATCAATATAAATTTCATATATGTGACATTTACATTCAGATCAATAAGCTTAACACGAGGGAGGACTTGAATAAGCATTGAAATCCCATAAAAATCACATGCTAGTTCCAAGCGATCATGATGGACAAAATTCAGTGACGCTTTAGTTTTTTATTTAGTCAATTGAAGCTGAGTAGCCACCACATTATTATGTCATTTTTATAAGACAATTTGGAATTTTTTTTCGACTGCTGATTAATGGAGTTATGACCACACATCTATAGTCCTGTTTGGACTTAGAGTTTAGACTACTCGAATTATACTAGTTTAGAAAAAGAAAATCAAGACTTTTATCACCCAACAGTACTCTAGTTGTCGACGTCATCATGAGAATATTCAAACTTGTTAACTAAAAGGAGATAAAATATTATGCTTACACCAACCAATATGGCAATATCTGGTAGTCCATCAGTTTACAAAATTAATCACAATGTCAGAAATATAATATAAGCATAGGAAATTAACAGGCCCCAAATAAAGCTAGCCAATTTTAATACGGCATTCAAGAGTTATTTATTTATTTATTATTATTTTGTTTATTTTTAATTATAAAAAACATTTCATCAGAAAACGAAAGAAATTCAAACCAAGTAGGCGGTCGATCTTTACCACTATCACTCACCAACCACACACGTTACCTTTTAGGAAAATGATAAGCATAAGAATAAAGAAATATCTTCACTATATATACTCACTATTGGACATACTTCTACTTCACCCATCAACTCGTAAGTGTTCATACATTCAATACAACTACAATTGTGAATTGTACAATTAAACAGCTAGTTTGTGTAGCAAACAAAATGGCCCAATATGTCACAGTTTTGTTATTAGTCCTACTAGCCTTTGTGGCAACTACTACCCAATCAGAAGCCACAAAATACCAATACAAAAGGCTAAAAGAGACCAACATGGTGTTTTACATGCATGACATTGTAATTGGCAACAACATCACTGCCATCCCCGTCGCCGGAGTCCCACACCGAAGGGCTACGACTTCCTCAAGCTCGGGACGATTGTCGCCATCGACGACAAGCTGACGGCGGCCTACGCGTGGGACTCCCCGCAGGTGGGGAGGGCCCGCGGCTCCTACGTCAACTCGGCGCTTGACGGCTCCGACTTGCACTTCACCATGTCGGTTTGGTTCACAAACAAGGAGTACAATGGCAGCACTCTGGAGATACAAGGCTCCGACAGGCTGTTCCAGAAGTATAGGGAGATTTCTGTCGTTTCTGGGACCGGCAAGTTCCGATTTGCCCGGGGTTTCGCCGTCCTGGAAACCGTGTACCTCGATATCGTCAACTTGTACGGAATCATTCGGTGGAACGTCACTCTTCTGCACTACTGATCATACTATGATCACTTGTGCATCAATAAGTGTTTTAAGTTTGAGGATTAGAGATTGTACTTCTGTTTTTTTTTTTTTTTTTCCTCAATAAAAGAGGCAACGCTCGTGTCTATTGCATTGTGACATTATTTGCGTGGCAAAATCGTAGAAAGTATTGTATAATTTATTCGACCTTACGAAACTTTTATAAAATATGGCATGTGATTGGTTAATATATGATTGAATGTTCACAAATTTTTAATATATGATTGAAACATATATTTTTGAGAAATCACTTTTAGGCCTCAGGCGCGGTTTACGTATACTAGGCGTAACAAGAGCAGAGCTGACGTGTAATTGGTGAGGGGTATTTGTGATTGAGCTAAGCTATTGAAGAGAACGAGCCTCTTTAGTTATTAATATAAAAGTATTTTATGACTTGTTGTGCATTGTTATCTTTATTTTCTCTTTAGTCGTGTTGGAAATAAGTCAATAAATCTCGAGCCAAAGAAACCACAGCAGAATAAATAAAATCATATTTCTCTCTTTGTGTAATCTATTAAATAACGCAAATCAAACAATTAAATCGACAAAATAAATAACATAATTCACAATAAATTATGACAACGAATTGTAGCGTTAAAAACCCTTAAAATAGATAGTAAAAAATCACAAGACTCGTAAGCCACTTAAAATCTCCACTAATCTAATAATGTGTACAACAAGTTTTTCTTTAAGAAATAACCAGTTATATCAACAATCAAGCTTCACCAAAATATGTGATAATCACCAATAATCATCAAACACAAAATTTGATAAATCTGACCAAATTAAATGACTAACGAGACAACTCTACGATTCGAACCACTAGCCTCAATACTCGTACCGCCATTAATAAAATAATAAAATCTCGCAAAGATTAAACAAATATTAACCGACAATCTTATATTCTTTAAAATAAAAAACGCCACAAAACCCCCTAATTTTTTCCTTTACTCTTCTCTTTCTCACTTACTTTTTCGGTCTTCGTGCGGCAGTCTTTTTCTTCACATGGCTACTGCTTGCGATTTTCTTCCTCACCCAAAATCGCACATAACTGTTTTCAAGGGGCACACACACTGGCACTGCTTTTGATAGTACACCCCTAATCGCACAACACACCATGGAAATTGGTGATATATGCCAATTGGGCTTATTGGTTAAAAAAGCCCATCAAGACCAACGTTAAAGGCTTTATGCCATCTTTTTCTCTAAGAGAAAATTACATGTGTAATACACATGGTTAAGTAAAATATTACACTAACTCACACAATTAAAGATATTTACATCTAACTCAAAATTATGCACATGTCCAGTTTTGTCTCAATTTTATCTTTTTATTTATTTAGATTAATTATTTATTTTTCTGGAAATTCTAAGAGCTGTTGTTTATTTTACTGTTTTGTTTTTTTAATCCAATGACCACAAATGGGAGGTTATAAACCCACAATTATAGGAACTGAAAAAGCTATTGTCATTTTTTTATATTTCATTTATTTTTCATATTTTTCAATTTTATATTTAAATAGTATCTCCATATGAAGGGCGGAATATTTATCATTTTATTATGATTATTTCTTTAAAATTATCCGAAACGAAATCCTAACCATTATTTTTGAGATTATATTAATTTACTTATTTTTGCATTCTTTAGACACCTAATTATATGATATTTTTCTTATATAAACTGGACTATACACAAGAATATATATTATATTCTAGGATTATATGAATTATTTTCTGGATTTATATATATATATATATATATATATATTGAACATGTTTTTGCACTTTTTAACACACTGGATTATATGTTATTTGCAATAAACCAGATTAGACACCAAATTATATGCCATGTTCATATATACATCTATTAATCTCTTATGTTATTTTCAATAAACCAGATTAGACACCAAATTATAAGCCATGTTCATACATCTATTAATCTTTCAATTAATCTATAAAGCACGATTATATGAATTTTTTTTCTCGATTATAGTATTGTTGATGCCATATTTTTTTATATATTTAAACATGCTATTTTATTATTATTTTTTCTTGAAAATATGCACGATCGTTTAGGTGGTTTTCCCTTTTATTTTGTTTCCTCAATCTTACGTTTTAAACGGGATACAATTAGCTCCTTTTTTATGAATTGTCAACTAAACTTAGTTGTTATTTCTTTTATTTTTCTAGACTTTTTAAATTTAGATATATTTTGAAACAAAATAGGTGCATTTTAGACATTTTATCTTTACCATCATTTTATATATAAATATCTAAATTTGTGTGAGTCTAGGTGTAATATTCTTCTCAATAGTGTGTACATATGTAATTCTCTCCTTTTTATTTGTTTCAATTCACTTAAGCCCAAAATAGATTAAGTCAGTGCTATCCCTCTATCCATATGTGAGGGATTTAGCTCAACAATCTCCCCCTACCGATCACGTGGAGGATGGCTCTCCCATGCTTACAATCTCTCGGCACACTACAAGCTTTTCCTTCGATAATGCCTTCGACATCAAATCCGAACTATTATCGTCGGTATGGATGTTATCAAGTTGTAGCATCTTCGAGTCTAACACATCACAAATCTAGTGATACATCGCATCAATATCTTTGAACGTGAGTGGAATGTGGAATTCTTGCTGATGTGAATTGCACTCTAATGGTCACAGTATAAAGCAAAATTTTCTTGCTCGTACCCAACTCTTGTATGCATTTCTTCACCCACAAGACTTCTTTTCAAGCTTCTGTAATCGCAATATACTCGACCTTTGTTGTCGACAAAGCGACAGACTTCTTCAGTTCAAGGTTGCCATGAAACTGCTCCCCCTGCAAAAGTAATCAAGTACCATGACGTAGATTTCCTCGAATCGACGTCGCCGGCCATATCTACATCTGTGAAGCCATCAAACACAGGTTTACCTATACAAAAAGCACAAGCACACTTTGAAAGTACCTCTGAGACACCTGAGTATCCATTTAACTGCTGCCTAATGTTCTTTTCTAGATTGGAAAGAAACCGACTAACCACATGAATTGCATGAGCGACATCTGGCCTAGTACATACCATCGCATACATCAAGCTACCTACTGCTGATGCTGTACTGCACATTCTTCATCTCCTGCTTCCCATTTTCACTTGTAGAAATTGCTTTGAACTCAACTTAAAGAGACCTACAAGTGGAGACACAATAGATTCGCCATGCCCATGTTAAACCTCTCAAGAGCTTTTCTATATACCTCTCTTGAGACAATGAAGTTCTTTCTTCTTCTTGTCATGAATAATCTTCATGCCAAGGATCTTCTTAGCCGGAACCAACTCTTTCACGGCAAATGATTTGCTAAGCTCCCTTTTGAGCTTCTTAATTTTGGCAGCATAATGACCATCAATCAACATGTCGTCAACATATAGCAAGAGAATCAGAAAATCACTGTCTGATAATTTCTTCACAAAAACACAATGGTTAGGAGTAGTCTTACTATACCTATTCGCTTCTATATAAATGCTTTAAACTTCTTGTACAGTTGTCTTGGTGCTTGTTCAAACTCGTATATGCACCCTCTCAACTCGCAGACAAGATCTTATTTCCCTTTAGCTTTAAAGCCTTCACGCTGCTCTATGTAGATCTCCACCTCTAGATCACTGTGGAGGAATGCAGTCTTCACATCAAGTTGTTCGACCTCCAAATCCATACTGGCAGCTAACCCCAAAACAACTCAGATAGAACTCATCTTCACAACAGGTGAGAAAATCTCATCGAAGTCAATACCCTTCGTCTGACTAAATCCCTTGACAACCAACCTTGCCTTGTATCTTGGTTGTGAGCTTTTCTCTTTAGTCTTCAATTTGAACACCCATTAGTTCTTCAATGCTCTCTTATCCTTCGGTAGTTTAACCAGGTCAGAGGTGTAGTTCTCATGCAAGGAATTCATTTCATCTTGTATGGCACTTAACCACTGATAAGTCTCTGGCTCTCCCCAGTCAGTAAGCATTACATAATCGCCAATAGAGTATCTCCAATTGAGCTTATTGATTAAAAAGCCCATCAAGACCAACATTAAAGTCTTTATGCTTTCTTTTTCTTTTTATTTGTTTGAGAGATTTCAATTCACTTAAGCCCAACATAGCTTAATTCAGTGCTATCCCTCCACGTGTGAGGGATTTAGCACAACAAATTGTTCATTCGGAGTTCAATTTATACCAAAGCGGCAGTGTTGTCGAGTGCATGACTACGAGGTCTTGTGAGAACGGCAAAGACGTAAGCGGCAATGGTGGCTCACAACGATGGTGTGTGTGTTTTTTTTTCTTTTTTTTTTTTGTATTTTGCATTTTTTTGGGCTTTGAGATTTGAGGTTTGTGTTTTGGAATTTGAAATTTTGGACCGATGAAAGTTGGGAAAAAATTGATGTGATCTGGGCATGGGAAAAAATTTCTTACTTTCTCTTTTTGTGTTTAGAATTGGAATTGTATTTTTTTTTACTCGAAGGGTATTTCGGTATTTTTAAAAAAATCAAACATTATTCAATGCAAATATCTGATTAGCGATACTTCTAGACTCATTTGAAATTTTGAAAGATCATTTTAATATTATTATAAACATAAGAAGAAAATTAGATTTTGAGTAAAACACGGGGGGGGGGGGGGGGGGGGGGGGGGGGGGCGTGGGGTGGGGTGGGGGAGGGGGTGGTTGGGGTTGGGGGGTTATGGTAACAAAGAGAATCAATATAAGTAAGATCAAGTCACGACAATGAGTGTGTACCATATGCTAGAATAGTAACGTTGAACATACCTTTTCACTCTATGATGTACTTTTCTACTGTACAACATGACTTAGGAGTCGTTAAATCTTAAACGACTACTCATTTCAATTCCGCTAAGAGAATTCTTCAATATCTTAAAGGTACGATCGATTTTGGCTTGTTCAATTTAGTTTATGCTTATTACAAGCTTGCTGGTTGCATTGATAGTGATTGGTTTGGAAACATTAATGATAGAAAAAGCACAAGTAGTTTTGTATTCTTCATGGGATACACCGCATTTATTTGGTTATCACATAAGTGACTGAATGTTACACTCTTAACATGTGAAGCTAAGTATGTTGCTAGTACTGCATGTACCAGTCATGTAATTTGGCTGAAAATTTGTTGAAAGAGTTAAGCGTGCATCAACAATGATTCAATGGAGATTTGTATCGACAATCAAGTCAGCAATCACTTTGACAAAGAATCACGTCTTCTATAATCGAAGCAAACACATCTACCCTTGCTACTACTGTAATGTATCACAAATAAGGAAGACCAGTTGAAGTATGCGAAGTTTGAAGATCAAATTGTTGACATCTTCGCAGTGCCTTTGAAACAAAATGTTTCTAGATTATGAAATTTACTTTACATTGTAAAACAAGTTTAAAGGGGAGTGTTAGATTTTAAACTTGTTTTTAGACCAATAAGATTTTTGCCCAATAGCACAAGTTCTAGAGGCTTCTTATCAACTTGATAATACAATGTGTGGTGAGTATTGATATTGTGCATGGACAAGCTGAGGTATTGAGAAAGAATGTGTGGTGAAGAATGAATTCGCTCTAGTATATGTATCCCTTGTGTGTGACCCAAAATAGGCTAACACACACAGACAGAGAGAGAGAGAGAGAGAGAGAGAGAGAGAGAGAGAGAGAGAGAGAGAGGGGGGGGTCGACATTGGTTTGAATTGGTTTTATAAATTAATTAGGCTAAAATTGTTATTTTATAAAACTTATAGAAAATGCATGGAAGAGAGGAGATGATCTAGTGTAACAAAATTGCAACCACAACACAAATGAGACAATCTAATGAAAATCGACAATAAAGTAAAAGGGAAGAGAAATGCAAACTATTTGTTTATGGAGGTTCGATCCAAGGATGATCTACGTCCCTTGTTATCAAGCTCTCCGTCACGAGCTAGGCCTTTGTCCACTATAGAGATCGATTTAAAGTTCGATCAACTTTGTACATGTGTCAAATACTTTGTGGGCAACCCGAGGATTCTAAAATCCTCCTCACAATAAAACTACCTAAATTCCCTTTAGGGTTCTTACTAACTCCTTTTGTGAAAAGGCTTTACAAACACTCTCAAGATATATTAGATGAAAGAATGTGAAAAGGCTCACAAGTTCTAACAATATAAATGTTTTTACAATACATCTCTAAAATTTTTTTGACAATGATTGGCTCAAAAGAAGTTTTTGGTTCTTTCTCTTTATAGGAAAGCTCAATAAATATCAAAGAATAATCAACAATTAAGAATGATGTGTGAGTGCGTTTTGGCCATAGAGAAGAATGTGTTCTTGAATTTTAAAGATGAACCGATATGAAAATGTTCTTGAGATAAACTAGAGATGTAACATTTTTTTTTATCAAAGAGATCCTTTAAATGATTTTATTCATATATATATGAGGATCCAAATGAATGATTTTGATGATTGAAGTGATATATGCCAAAGTTATTATATTTTAAAGCAAAATTTTTGAGCCAAAATATCATCGCTAAACTTAAAGACTGATTCTTCCTTACAATGATATTTCAACTGATGCTCTTCAACCTTGATTTTTCTTGATTTGCATATTATTCATCATTCAAGCTTTTGAATTTTTATCACTTCTTTTGTCTTGAAATACTTAGCAAACATATTAGTGACATAATAAGATTTTCCTTGTAATTATTAAAATATTAGGTTAATTTATGACATAAGACAGCATTATGTTGTTAGAATCAGAAAAAAATTGAAGCAAAGCTTCATCGAAGAAAAAAATAGAGAAGAAAAATTAAGCAACGATTCTTTGCGAATTCCGAGAGAGAGAGGTGCTTAGGAGCTAGTTGAGAAAAATAATAGTGCGAGGATTTATAAGAGTGGTGTTGTATTTGTAATAATATTTAGAATAAGAAATAAAATTATTTTTTACCATTTATACTCCCACAATTCTGGCCAATATTCTTGAGAGTCTTTTGCTTTAAGATTTTCGGAGATGGTTATTCTCTCTTTTATTTTTTTCTTGTTTATGATCAGAACATTCCAGAATTTAATCGTAAGATGTTTACTGAATTATTCTTGTTTGGAGATGTTTATGATGTGAACAGTAATTTTTTTGTGCGTGGGTAATCGGAAGATATATAATATATTAGAGAAGAAATGTACTTATGTTGCGTCGAGCAGTGAAATGGCAATATCTATTAAATAAGTTGTGGCCTTTTTAGTTGATATCGCCTTATCTTTTAAGATGTTATTCGTTCCACAAGGAAATTGACAGACAAATTGGACAGGTGATTTGCGTCTTTTTAAAAATGCTCTCAACATTAGTCACATGATCTAAATACCAATTCATGAGGTGACTTAACTGGAAACAGTCACTAGGATTTTTAATATAATCTCATTACAAAAAATAATATGTGAAATGGTTGGCCTTAGAAACTAGTTTTTAATTCACACATATCTATAACGCATACAAACATTCGGTAGTGGACAACATATATTTTGCCAAAACCTGTAGAAACCAACCACCACGTGAAATACTAACCAAGCAGTTCCTTGATTTTTTTTTTTTAATTCTATTTAGTATGTGTAAAAAAAAAGAAAAAAAAAAGTAATAACAGAGTCTTAACCTGCTTTGATTAGGACTTTCTCTGGTTATGGCTAGCCGCCTATATCTAACAATACTCAATAATCATTTCAATATATATATATATATATATATATATAAATACATTTTTTGGTCATCAGTCGTCGTCTTAGTGCCGGTTTATAATATTTTCACTACCAATTTCAAACATTGCAGTTTTCCGTATCTATAAGTAGTGCAAAATAGTCTAAGAGTTAATATATGATACAAGAATCCAGATTTTAATTTCTACTATTGTTAGAGAAATAAACAAGAAGAACACTACACATTGATACGTAAAAACTATGGCCATGTGGGTCATAGCGTATTATATTTATTAATAATCATAAAAAGGCTCTCAACAATAATTTTCAAAGTACGTAAAAACGCATGTGGGTCAATCTAAAATATAATGGCCATGTATCATTTTGTGATAAACCAATTATGGTTGTAAACATTGATGGGTTTCGTAACATGCCTTAATCTACACTATAAATAGACGCCTCAAGATGGTAAAAAAAATGCACCGAAAGCTAGCAGAAAGCAAAAAACCTATAGTCGCTCTCAATACTAGCTAGCTTTCCAAATGGCACAAAATTTGCTAGCAACGATACTAGCAATAATCCTCCTCTCAGTAACACTATCTACGCTCTCAACACAAGCCTCGCCCAAATACAACTTCCGGACGATGAGGGAGACGAGAATGGTGCTTTACATGCACGACCTCGAGACGGGCCGCAACGTGACAACGTTCCCCGTCGCCGGGCTGCGAAACAAGCGGTGGGGCACCGTGCAGTTCGGGAGCGTGTTCGCGGTGGACGACAAGCTGACGGAGGCCTACGAGTGGGACTCGCCGCAGGCCGGTCGGGCCCACGGCATCTACGTGTCTTCCGCGCTGGACGGCAGTGACCTGCACCTGCTGATGTCGCTGGTGTTCACCAGCAGAGAGTACAATGGAAGCACGCTGGAGATTCAGGGTGCGGACCGGGATTTCCAGAAGTACAGGGAGGTTTCTGTGGTTTCCGGCACGGGGAAGTTTCGGCTTGCCCGGGGTTTTCGCGGTCCTGGAGACCGTTTTCCTTGACGTGCCAAATTTGAATGCTGTCATTAGGTGGAACTTGACGGTTTTCCATTACTGAGCGGCGTAAGCTATGGCAATATCTGGCGAGGTTTATACCTTGATGTTCGTTCTATGTTCATTAATAATAATAATCTTGTTTCTGTTCAAGAAAAAGTAGCGATGATAATAATGTATTTCTTCTCTATATGTTGGAAGATTAATATTTGCCCCACTTTTTTGATAACAAATGCTGGAAAATTTGAAGGAGCTTCAATGAAATCGAGGCTTGAATTATGTATGAAACGGCTTCCTTAAGCGTTTATTCGCGTCTTACTTCGTTTTGAGAACCAACATGCAAATACACCGTATGATACCATAGGTATTGATTGAGTTTACACCAAAGCAATAATGAAAACTCAATGGAAGACAAAGATTGAATTCTAAATTGTTTGTTTGTTTTTTTTTTTTTTTTTTTTTAATCTTTAGAGTAGTTAAAATTAAGTTATTTTTGCGTTTGTCTCCTACGCAAGGCTTTAAGGTAGTGAAAAGTCGTGACTTTTAGTGAAAAGACACAACTTTTCACTCAAAAGTCAAAACGGTTTATTTCGATGACCGGCGCACAGTGCTACTAAAGCAGTGCCGCAGCGCTCGCCTGGGAATGGCCCGGGGCCGCGGCGCCCAAAACACAGTGCCGCAGCGTCCTGTGAGCATGTCATCCGGGATATTGTAGCACCGCAGCTTGAGAGAGTCCGCGCTTTCACTCGAGCCCTAAGTGCCACAAATGCGCCTAAAAGCACCAATAGCGCATCACCGCCCACGCACTACGCTTCACGCCATCACACGCACGACGCGCTCGAGCTCGTATTCGAGCAAACGCTCGCACGCCTGCGTGAGCATGTGAGTGTGTTGTAAGCATAAAATCGATCCTAGTATGCGTAATAAAAGAAACAAAAAGGATCGAAATCAAAGGGCCCGATCGGCGTACCTTCGGCCATTGTCGATGTCGGTGATCGGAGACGGTATTTGATGCTTCCACGCTCTCAACTCACAACCACGATCGTGTATGTTGAGAATAAAGATATGAGTTAAGCATGGGAACCAAATATATACAGAAATATATAGTGGAGCTCCCATCAAAGCTCAACTAAGCCGACGTCCATTTCGATTAAAACAACGTCCGTTACCACAGCCATATAATGCAATTGAATGGCCATTGAAAGACAGCCATGAATGCCAAAATGAATGCTATGGAACGTTGCACCATTTTTGCAAAGTAAATGTTGCATGTGCCACCTTGCACACTCTTTGCTAGCACTTATTTAAGTCCACAAGGTACACAATGACTTCTTCATGGACGTTTTGATAAGGATGTTTTTATGGATTAACCAGTAGAGTATGTTAATTCGGATTTCCGCGATTATGTGTGCAGGCCTGGCTAAATGAGGTAATATATAGACTTTATCAGGCACCGCGAGCATGGTACATTAATGAACTTCGTTCCTTTTTGCTCTCCAGGGGTTTTGTAAACTCTATGTCTAACACCTCACGTTTCAAGATTACTCGGAGTGGCTTCACGACCTATCTACTGGCTTATTTTGACGACATGATCCTCACTTGCAATGATATATATATAATCGGTTCCTCGATCTCTTTGTTCCGTAGCTTGCTATACGTTTCTCAATCAAGGATTTGGGTGAGCTCACTTTTATACAGTGGGTTCGAGTTTCATTGGTGAACTTGGCGTCTCTGTCTCCGCTACACCAGTACTCTACATTGACAACATTGGTGCTACTAATTACTTGTGTGCTATCTCTTACTTGGAGAGCTTGTTCAAGGTGGGAATCTTCAAGCGTCTCATGTCTCCTCAGCATATATATCTATTAGCTGATGTGCTTACAAAGCCTCTTTCTCGGCTTCGCCTTCGTGAGCTCAACATCAAAGCTCTTGTCGTCGACGGATCACTATCTCGAGGGGGCGTAGTAGAGTTATCATTGTATTTTATGTATTTGTATTCTTTGTGTTTGTTTTACTAGTCAGTTTCTTTTTTATTACTATTTCTATTATTAACGTGTATAGAAATAACATACTATTGTGAATAATACGATTATCCATTCACCAAACTCTCAACACTATAGATTGACTATATCGGTGAGGAGATTCAAAATTCCTAATTTTTAGTAACTTTGGTTATTCTAGAACGAAGTGATTGTGAGAATGAATGACGAATGCAATGAAATCTTATGTAGATTTTTTCTATAATTATTGAAATAAACTATTTTTATGATTTACAGTCAGATTTCTCTCTCATTTTTTTTTTTCACATCTATATTATACCAAATAAATTAATATGATTTTTTTTTTTTTTGCTCGGAAAAAGTAATATGTTTTTATTTCTGTCATTCTGTTCTACCAAACAATATAAGACTCATTTTCCTCACACTCCTTGTATGTTTTTCTCATCTTAATTACTGCAGAAGAGATATCTACTTCAAGTTTAGGTTTTGCACATTCATTGTAAATTGGATAAAATGTGATGTAATTATTGCGTTTGAGATCGAGCAGTATATCATACAATCGATTAGTCTTGGCGACTTGAATATATAATTGTTAAATGACATAAATACTGTTGAAGACCATCACCTGCTGGCCCAAACAAAGTCCAGCCCAATAAACTTTCTAAGCATATCAGCTGAGATATGCAACGAAAAAAAAAAAAAAAATCTAGACTAGGTTGGCGGTGCCGCCCAAGCTATTGGCATTCTTTTAATATCTTTTAATGCCCCAAGCCTCATAACTCTACCTATAAATAGAAGCCTTCTCCATTAGCTTCAGTGCACCAAAAAAAAAAAATAAATAAATAAATACACAAGCCGATTATAAGGCTAGAAAAAAAAAAGTGTTTAGTCTTTCTTTTGTGAGTGCCAAAGCTTTGTTTGCTTTGTGTCATTTTTATTTTGTGTGGTCTTTGTATTAAATATTTAATATAATAGAAAATTTCTATTTCTATTATTTATTTATTTGGGGTTGTGATTTTGGTATTTAGAGTCAAGTGGTGCTCAACAATTAGTATCAGAGCCACGTTTAGGGTCTCTTGAAATTTTGAGTATGCTCTGTAGGTTGCAGTTTATAACTGATCTTCCACATCAGAAAAAATTTCTTGAGATTTTTTGCGTGGTTTGTGGTTACCTGGAGCCACATCATTTGGGACTATTTGCGGGGAAGTTTCTTTGTGTCGTGAGTAGTCAGGGACTCTGCAAGATTTCTTCTTGAGAATAAAATCTTGTTTTGGTACTACCGTAGTCTTGCCAATACGATGGGTGATCTTCAAATTGTTGGAGGAATTAAGAAACTCAATAACCAAAATTACAACACATGGGCGACGTGTATGGAGTCATATCTGCAAGGCCAGGATCTTTGAGAAATCATTGGTGGTAGTGAAACTGCACAACTACCTGACAATGACTCCACATCAAAGAAGTGGAAAGTCAAAGCAGGGAAGACCATGTTCGCCATCAAGACCACAATAGACGAAGAAATGCTAGAGCACATAAGGGAAGCAAAAACACCAAAGGAAGCGTGGGATACTTTCAAAGCACTCTTTTCACTGAAAAATGACATGAGATTACAGCTCCTTGAAAATGAGTTGTTATATGTCAAGCAGAATGATTTGATGATCAATCAGTATTTTCACAAGGTGTGGGATACTTTCAAAGCACTCTTTTCACGGAAAAATGACATGAGATTACAGCTCCTTGAAAATGAGTTGTTATTTGTCAAGCAGAATGATTTGACGATCAATCAGTATTTTCACAAGGTGAAGCCTTTGTGTAGAGAAATTTCTGAGCTAGATTCTGATGCCAAAATCGCGGAGGTTAGGATGAGAAGAATAATCATTCATGGCTTAAAGCCAAGGTACAGAGGATTTGTTACCGCTGTACAAGGCTAGCCTACTCAACCGTCTCTTGTAGATTTTGAGAATTTACTTGCAGACCAAGAAGCAATGGCCAAAGAAATTGGTGGAGGCTCACCAAAAGGTGAGGAAGACGCGCTCTTTACCAACAAGAATAGAGAGCGGCCTAGACCAAGTGCCGGCAAAGGATCGAAGAGAAGCGATGACAAACCAGGTAGTCATCACGGCAGCTCTCACTCAGGGAGAGCTCAGAAGAATGGAGACAAGGGTTATCCGTCTAGACAAAAGAAATGGTTTGACGGTAATTGTCACAACTGCGGAAAGAAGGGCCATATGGCGAAAGATTGTTGGTCCAAGAAGAAAACGGCCGAAAGCAATGCAGCAACCTCCAAGACGGAGAATCGGAGTGATGACGAGTGGGATGTCGTCGCATCATTTGCTGCAGAAGAAGAAGAACCGGCGCTCGCAGTGATGGGACCAGGACGGATTGACTACGAGAAGGATTGGATCGTCTATTCCGGTTGTTCAAATCACATGACCGGAGACGAAGACAAGCTGTGAGAAAAGACAGAGTACAAAGGAGGCCGTGTGGTGGTGACGGCCAACAACTCGAGGTTACCAATTTCTCATATTGGTAAAACAACCATTGTGCCTCGTTACGGTTCGAACGAGATACCGCTTCAAGGAGTCTATCATGTTCCAGGCATGAAAAAGAATTTGCTATCAGTGGCGCAGTTAGCATCATCTAGCCACTATGTGTTGTTCGGTCCTCAAGATGTCAAGGTGTATAAGATCTCAAGATCACAGGAACACCAACAATGGAGGGACGGAGGTTAGAGTCTGTCTATGTAATGTCAGCAGAGTCTGCTTATGTAGATAGAACTCGAAAAAGCGAGACAACAGATTTATGGCATGCGAGGTTAGGGCACGTCGGCTATCACAAGTTGAAAGTGATGATGAAAAAGTCAATGCTCAGAGGACTTCCTCAGCTCAAAGTCCGAGAAGACACGGTTTGTGCCGGGTGTCAATACGGTAAAGCACATCAATTACCGTATAGTGAATCAAAGTTCAGAGCGAAGGCGTCGTTGGAGCTAATTCACTCTGATGTTTTTGGACGTGTCAAACAACCATCTATCAGCGGAATGCGATACATGGTTACGTTCATCGATGACTTCTCCAGATATACTTGGGTTTTCTTTATGAAAGAAAAATCTGAGACATTTTCAAAATTCAAAGAGTTCAAAGAAGCTGTGGAAGGAGAAGTTGGAAGAAAAATTCAGTGCCTGCGCACCGACAACGGGGGAGAATACATGTCAAATGAATTCTCCCAATACCTCAAAGAATGCCAGATACGTCATCAGATGACTTGTCCAAATACGCCGCAACAGAATGGTGTAGCCGAAAGAAAGAACCGACATCTCGCAGAGATTTGTCGGAGTATGATACACGCTAAGAATGTACCAGGGAGATTTTGGGCTGAGTGTATGAAGACAACAGCTCATGTTATCAATCGGCTTCCCCAACCAAGGCTTGGGTTTGTTTCACCCTTTGAGAAACTGTGGGATGCTAAACCTGCAGTTGGTCACTTCTGAGTTTTTGGTTGTGTTTGCTACATGTTTGTGCCAGATCACCTACGTAGCAAATTTGATAAGAAAGCGGTTCGTTGTATCTTTGTCGGATACGATGACCGGCGAAAAGGGTGGAAATGTTGTGATCCTACTACTGGTCGGTGTTATACATCACGGAATGTGGTGTTTGATGAAATGTCTTCTCGGTGGTCTTCTGAAAATGTGGAATTACCTGATTCCAAAGAGATAGAAGATCAACTTCAACAAATGGAAGAACAAGTTACCGAGGTACGACCAAGTCCAGGAGCAACCGAAGAGTGGGATGATGAAAATGGTACTGAACAAGGAGAAGTAGAGAATCCATGGCAAATCGGTGTTTATCAAAGACCTGTTGAAGATACCGAACCTATTCAAGAGGGAGAGGGTTCTCAATCACAACTCAGGAGGTCAACCAGAACACGGAAGCCAAATCCCAAGTATGCCAATGCAGCCGTAGCTGAAGTCGAGATACCAAAGGAACCAGAGACGTTTGATGAAGCATCTCAAAGCCCTAAATGGATCAAAGCTATGGAAGAGGAAATTGCTGCATTAGAGCAAAATCAAACTTGGGAACTCGTGCCAAAGCCGAAAGAGGTGAAGCCCATTTCATGCAAATGGGTGTATAAGATCAAGACTCGGCCTGACGGTTCGATCGAACGATACAAGGCGCGACTGGTAGCTCGTGGCTTCTCTCAAGCAATACGGACTTGACTACGATGAGACGTTTAGTCCGGTAGCAAAACTGACAACCGTACGAGTCCTTCTAGCACTTGCCGCTAGTGAAGACTGGAGATTGTGGCAGATGGACGTGAAGAATGCCTTTCTACATGGAGAGTTAGATCGAGAGATTTTTATAGTTCAACCACGGGGTTTTGAGAGTGGAACTCATCCCGAGTACGTGTGCAAGTTGAGAAAGGCGCTCTATGAGTTAAAACAAGCCCCGAGAGCATGGTACGGAAAGATTGCTGAATTTCTAACCCAGAGTGGCTATTCTGTGGCACATGCTGATTCTAGCTTATTTGTCAAGGCTAGAGAAGGAAAGCTAGCGGTAGTGCTGGTCTATGTGGACGATTTGATCGTCACTGGAGACGATGAAAGAGAAATTCATCGAACAAAGGAGAATTTATCAGTCCGCTTCCAGATGAAGGAACTTGGAGAGCTCAAACATTTTCTCGGGCTCGAGGTCAATCGCACAAAGGAAGGGTTACTTCTCTGTCAACAGAAGTACGCGAAAGACCTGCTACAGAAATTTGGAATGCAAGAGTGCAAGCCTATTTCGACTCCGATGGAAGCAAATGCCAAGTTGTGCGCTCATGAAGGAAAAGACTTGGCGGACGGGACGATGTACCAACAACTAGTAGGTAGTCTTATTTACCTAACTTTGACTCGACCTGATATTTCCTTTGTAGTTGGCGTTGTGAGCCGGTACATGCAGAATCCAAAGGAGTCTCACTTGGAAGCTGTGCGATGTATTCTGAGATACGTCAAAGGTACAATAGATTATGGTCTTTTGTACAAAAAGGGTGAAGATTGCAAGCTAGTCGGTTATTGTGACGCTGATTATGCTGGAGATCATGATACGCGGCGATCAACGACGGGATATGTGTTCAAGCTCGGATCTGGAGCAGTTTCTTGGTATAGCAAAAGACAACCAACAGTATCACTATCCACTACAGAAGCCGAGTACAGAGCAGCGGCGATGGCAGCGCAGGAGAGCACGTGGTTAATTCGGTTAATGCAAGATTTATATCAACCAGTTGATTATGCAATGCCACTTTATTGTGACAACCAATCAGTAGTCCGCTTGGCGGAGAATCCAGTGTTTCATGCTAGGACAAAGCATGTGGAGGTGCATTATCACTTTATCAGAGAGAAAGTGTTGCAAGAAGAAATTGAGATGCACCAAGTGAAGACAGATGACCAAGTTGCAGACTTGTTCACTAAAGGACTGAACGGTGGCAAAATCGAGAAATTTCGACAACAACTTACCATGTGTCAAAGCGAAAGCAGATGTTGAGGGGGAGTGTTGAAGATCAACACCTGCTAGCCCAAACAAAGTCCAGCCCAATAAACTTTCTAAGCATATCAGCTGAGATATGCAACGAAAAAAAAAAAATCTAGACTAGGTTGGCGGTGCCGCCCAAGCTATTGGCATTATTTTAATATCTTTTAATGCCCCAAGCCTCATAACTCTGCCTATAAATAGAAGTCTTCTCCATTAGCTTCAGTGCACCAAAAAAAAAAAAATAATAATAAATACACAAGCCGATTATAAGGCTAGAAAAAAGAAGTGTTTAGTCTTTCTTTTGTGAGTGTCAAAGCTTTGTTTGCTTTGTGTCATTTTTATTTTGTGTGGTCTTTGTATTAAATATTTAATATAATAGAAAATTTCTATTTCTATTATTTATTTATTTGGGGTTGTGATTTTGATATTTAGAGTCAAGTGGTGCTCAACAAATACTAGCACTACACGATCGATCCCTCAAAAAATTAAAAATAAAAAACTAGCGCATGATTCAGCCTGATTATAATTTATGTCTTAAATTATGAAAACTAGCACACCATGTATAGTACAAAATTCTATTAATATCTAAAATTTAGTACGACGAGCACATGATTAATTGTAAGTCTATACTATCTTATCATTGTATTTTATGTATTTGTATTATTTGTATATGTTTTACTAGTCAGTTTCTTTTTATATTATTTTTTCCTATTATTAATGTGTACAGAAATAACATACTACTGTGAATAATACGATTATCCATTCGCCAAACTCTCCACATTATAGATTGACTATATCGGTGAGGAGATTCAAAATTCCTAATTTTAAGTGACTTTGGTTACTCTAAAACGAACTGATTGTGAGAATCAATGACTAATGCAATGAAATCTTTTGTAAATTTTCTCTATAATTACTGAAATAAATTCTTTATAAGAAATTATAATGAATACTCAATTTTTAACCTCAAATTAAAGTAATATCCAATCTTTTGAAAAATATAACAAAATACACAAATGATTCAATTACTTACATAGTGATAGCTGGTGTAATTAACTTAGTTATTGAAAGCATGTTCAAGTAATTAACAAATTGGCTAGTTATTCAATTATTTCAAAAGTTTGGATATTTATTTTATTGTTGTGTAAATTTTGGATATTTCCTTACCCCACCTTAAATTATTGACAGTCATATTTTTTTTCTCTCTCTTTTTTTTTTCAAATATATATTTATACAAAATAAAGTAATATGTTTTTACTTCTGTCATTCTGTTCTAGCAAGCAATATATATAATAAGACTCTTATTTTCCTCACACTCCTTTTATTCTTTTCTCCTCTTAATTACTGCTCAAAAGATATCTACTTCAAGTTTAGGTTTTGCACATTCATTGTAAATTGGATAAAATTTGATCTAATTATTGCGTTTGAGATCGAGCAGTAAATCATACAATCGATTAGTCTTGGAGACTTGAATATATAATTATAAAATGACATAAATAATAGCACACGATATCGATATCCCTCAAAAAATTAAAAATAAAATACTAGCGCATGATTCAGCCTGATTATAATTTATGTCTAAAATTATGAAAACTAGCACACCATGTAGAGTATAAAATTCTATTCAATATCTAAAATTTAGAAAGACATGCACATGACTAATTGTAAGTCGATACTAACTCATTCTAGAATGTTGAATTATCTTGTTGAGATTTCAACAAAATGGTGAGGAGAGAGGTTATTTTAGGCTTGCGTATATCGATGAAGAATCAAGCAATAATTATAGTATATATATCTAAAAACCAATCCGACGGTCTGAAGACATTGAGAATCATTAATTGATATCATTCACGAATTATATATGTAACTTCGTATTATTAAGGTCGTGCAAAGCAAAATATTGCTGTTTAAAATATCTAGCCCGATTGTTCTGATTTGTACGTCTCTCTGATTTTTTATTTTTCGTTGACAAAAAATAGATCTCAATCTATCAATTCAGACATAAGTACATAGCTTGAGGTGCACTTTTTTTTTTTTTCTGCGAACATGTAGAAAAAAATTTAAGAAATATTATTTGAACTCGTCCTTTTAATTTTAAAATTGAGAAATTTATACTCTATTATTATTTTCTAGCAACAGCAACCTCTGGGTTTCAAAAGTATAAAGGCTAATGGAGATTGTGCTGAGAGAATTTCTAATATAATAGTTTGAACAATAGATATACATATTCTTTTTAGGAGATTATTAAGCAGAATAGGCATTTTTTAATCATATTTTAAGAAAATAGTTTTTCATTAATTAAGAAAAGGGTAAGCTAGGCAAATAGCAATTTCAGACTGTGTGTTTTTAAAAAATAGCCACAGTTTCAAAAAATTTAAAAACTAGACATAAAATTGTAATAAATTTCTGACAATCACAAAAGTACATATAAAAACTGTAAGAAATTTCTGACACTAGGCAAAAATTTTGTCAGAAATTACTTACATGGCTAGTTTTTAAATTTTTTAAAATTGTGACTATTTTTTAAAATCATTTTGTAAACAGTGACTGTTTTCTTAAAACTCCCTCATTTTCTTAACTACATATTCTTTATCGGCTAAAGACTAATTTAAAATTTTTGAAAACGTTGACAATTTCTCTGAAATATAGACCAAGAAAACACTAAATACCAAAATGACTCTATTTTAATTCTCCAATTTTAATTTGCGACCATATCCTTTATATCTTGATTTTCTTTTCTCAAACTTAAATTCATCTTTTTTCAATTTTTTCTTTTATTTGGATTTTTTTGTGTGTGTGAACTATATTGATGTATTGTTTGGATATAACACATATCTATTAGGGTCTGTTTAGTATTTAGTTATTTTTTAATCCATATATGTTTTAAGAAAATAGCCAACGTTTTCAAAAATTATGAAACTTGTCATTAGCCCCATAAAGGTAACATCACACTGTAGTTAAAAAAAATAACTACTTCCTTAATTATTAAAACTGCTGACTATTTTCTTAAAGGGTCAGTTAGGTAAATAGCCATTTTGAACTGTGTGTTTTCAAAAAATAGCCACAGTTTTAAAAAATTTAAAAACTAGTCATAACACAATGTAAGAAATTTCTTACAATAACAAAATTACACATAAAAATTGTTGTAAGAAATTTTTGACACGTGTCAGAAATTTCTGAAAAGGCTAGTTTTTAAATTTTTTGAAACTGCGGCTATTTTTTAAAATCTTGCTCAATAGTCTCATTTATATTTGTAACCTAATTAATGGAAATAGCAGTATAACTTGTCTATGTATCATAATTTATATAAGAATAACTGATTTAAAAGTTAATCCGACATTAGAAAATCTTAAGTTCAAGTTCATAATAATAAGGGTAAGATAGAAAATACTCAGAATTTATATAACAATAAAAATAGATACCCAAACTTTTGAAGTAATTGAGTTTCAAGTCAATTCGTTAATTACTTGCACATGCTTTTGGTAACTAAGTTAATTACTACCACTTACCACTTTGTAGTAGTTGGTTACATTTGTTAAAAGATTGGGTAATAACTTAAATTAAGTTTTAAAAATTGAGTATTCACTATAATTTTGTAAAAATTTTGTTTTTCATTATTTTAGAGTCAAAACCGAGGTACTAAAAGTATGCCAACTTTGATTCCACAAATATCAGTAAGAGTTTCAAAAACATTAAAAATTCAAGGTATAAATTTGTCATTTAGAAAACCGTGGAAATTATTTTTTTCTATTTTAATTAAATTATAGATTAATTTTGCAAGAATTTTCAAATGGACGATGAATTTCTCAATCTTCGAGAAGAAAGACTCAAACTCAAGGTGGTTTTATATTTGAGTAGTGCTAGACATATCAACTCTTTTACCAACTTACGTGTCATATTATTATTGGTGAGTATTTATTACGTTTTTAAAATGATTCTATATTCAACCAATTAAAATATTACACTTCAATTGCCACATCAGTTAATTTTAAAATATTGATAAAATAGTTGATTTGTCTAGCATTATTCTTTATATTTTGATTGTCATTATTAATTGGTCAATCTAGAAAGATAATATCTCCCCACCCAATTATATATAAGGTGAGTTGCAAAAATAGGCCAAAATTAAATGTTTGTTTTAAATGATAGCCTCTGTTTCAAAAAATTAAAAAAATAGCCATGTTACGAATTGTATAACAGAAAAGTGGCACATAAAATATAACATATCTATAAATATTTGTAAGATATTATTTAACACTTCAAAAAATAATTAGTAAAACTTGAAGTGTTACAAAACATCTTATAAATATTTACAGATGTGTTATATTTTGTGTAATACTTTTCTATTATACAATTCGTAACATGACTATTTTTTTAATTTTTTGAAACATAGACTGAATTTTAAAAATAAAATTTTTTTTTTGGCTATTTTCTACAATTTTCCTTATATATATAGAGTACTACATAACCCGTTTGGGAATCACAAATTGCCTCTCCATAATTCTCTCTCCCAACAAAAGCCAATATTGTACACCTCGAAATATCTATGGCACAAAAATCGACCATGATTCCTTCGGTATTTCTAGTTCTATTAGCTTTGGTTTCAACATCATCGCTAGCAGAGCAACCCCTCAGAGAAACAAACATGTCCTTGTATTTGCAGGACTACCTCGCTGGTCCAAACTTGACATCCTTGCCCATCGCAGGCATAGCCGGAAAGCTCTGGACGTTCGCGCAGTTCGGAACCGTCTACGTCGTCGACGACCTCATAACCGAGACCTCAAACCCTAATTCTGCCCCGATAGGGCGATGCCAAGGAGTGTTTGTGACAGCCGGGGTGGATGGGCTTAGTGCACACGTCATGGCGTCCCTTGTGTTCACAAACAAGCAGTACAATGGAAGTACCCTAGAGTTGCAGGGCAATAGCAGGCAGTTCGAGCCAGTCCGGGAGGTTTCTGTGGTCTCCGGGACGGGGATGTTCCGGTTCGCCAGAGGGTATGCGACGTTTGAGACGTCCTTTGTGGACATCTCTAAGGGATACTCGGTGATACGGTGCAATGTCACAGTTCGCCATTACTGAGTATGTGAAGCTCTGTTTAGTTCTTATCTTGAATAAGGTTTAAGCGTTACCGTCGCTGTGGTGCCGATTTGTGTGTGTGAGTGATAGCGTGTAAGTTGTGATCTCCAAAAGTTATGTAATTGTTCTTGAGATATAATGAAAAGAAAAATAAAATTGGAACATTAATTAGTCCAATTTTAAGTTTTAGTCCAATTTTATTTCAGTCAAGTGATTCTTCATCAACTTATCAATTAAAAAAAAATATTCTTCATAATGGTTTTTCAATAATGATGTGACCATGTGAGAACTCCAACAAGTTATTCAAGAAATCATCAATTTGATGCAAAAAGTCCAAGATAAGGAGTTGAGATTGGAAAAGGATTGAGATAGTCCAAATTTGGCCGAAAGAAAGTTCATAAAAATGGCCAATCAATATGAACGTGGACCAAGTCCTTTATTAAATATGTTATTTTTATTCAATGTCATCAAATTGATTTGTCAAGAATAGGGAAGTTTCTCAATCTTTGACAAAAAAATTTCGTAATCATAAACTTCTCAAAAGAAGACCATATTTTAGTGACCAATATGGCAACGAATCTGGTGCCATATTTCAGCTAATTAATTGGCCAATTACGCCTGCTCCTTTCCTTTAGAGAATTTTAAGAAAATAACGACTTTTTAAAAAATAATTTAAGAAATAGTTACAGTTTTAAAAAATTTAGATAGTCTTTCAAAAATTTCTTACATGTGTCACAAATTTTTTTACAACAATTTTTATGTGTAATTTTGTTATTATCAGAAATTTCTACATGTGTAACAAACTTTTTATGGCGAGTTTTTAAATTTTTTAAAACACACAGTCCAAAATAACTATTTACCTCACTGACCCTTCCTTAATAGCCTTTATCACATATAAGGTGAGTTGATAGTCTTCGCTACTCAATTTTCCTTATTGATCATCTGCGTCATTGACGTAACTTATTGGTGCTATCTTTGTAACGACCCAGACTTTTCAAGCCGTCAAACTTACTTATCTTACTTACTAAAATCTTGTAAAAATACCAAATTATTTTTTTTAACTTATAATTAACTCAAACATGTTTATAAAAGAATAGGTCTCATGAATTAATTATAATAAAACTTTAAAACACAATAATTTCACACATCTTAAATTTCATACTTACGTATAGAAATAAAAATATAAAATATCTCATATAAATAAATTGCGGAAGATAGTGGTTTCTATAACCCTCACCTCGCCACTTCAAGCACTGTCGAATTCTAACCCATTGTGCATCACACCATAGGTTTCTTACCTACCGTACTGACGAAAAACGAAGTGAGTTAAAAGCCCAGTGACATACAATTAATACTCACAAAAGCATGATATGCAATGCATGACCAAATTAGTTTTGATTATTCAATCTATTACTAATCTTTTCTAGAGGATCCTCATCATATAAGTGTACGTACTGAGTTGCGCACCGAATCAATGGGCGACGAGGTTGTACAGGTCCTCGACGACCATTGATCTGTCATATCATATTTTTTTCCATAAAGACCGCCCTATATTGCCCTTAGGTCGACTCAAGGGACGGTATCATAATCTTACTGGTGAGGGTGGTACGACACGGTGTTTAAACTTATGTTTGACTTATTAAATCTTGTGACATACATCGCGACATTTGATAAATTAATATCATATCATCATATCTTACTTATCATCATATCACAGCTCAACAACACTTTGCTTATAAATTATAAACAAAGTCATGAACGTCATTCAGATATCTTAATATATCATTGTGTAATTTATATACAATAATAAAATATGATCAGATATCATACAATCTTAACATTAAATAATCACATCCATTGTATATGCAGGCATCATCATTAATATCATAGCAAAGCATATCATATAATTTTATTTTGAACAAATCCGTACTGTAGTGAGATTGTACTCACCTTGGTTGTTCAAAGAAAGGTAATGGTCCTTAAACTTCAGTACTTGGTCCCCACGTTTCTTGCTACCTAAATTGTAAGTCGTGTCAGGGGTATACTTGCTAAAAGCTTAGCCTTAACTCACATTACTATTCTAGAACTTAACCTAGAAACGTCGTTCTATTTTAGTTCAAATTACATAGAACAAAACCCAAATAAACCATGTAACACATAAAGGTGTTTGCTACTTAGTCTCCAAATCGATCGGAAAAGATAGTATGGTCTCACTTAATGCCCGACTTTCCTAGACAAGACTAATTTGTTATCCTTTATTTATCATATGTTCTTTTTTATTTTATTTATAAAGTATAAATTCTTCATTTATTCTGGTTATTTAAAAAAAAGTTATTTCAGTCCCTGTACTTTTAAAAAATTGCACTTTAGTCCTTATATATGAAATTTTTGACAAAAATACCCTTTCACAAAATTGTACTAAAATTTCTAAGTCATTAATATACATTAAAATAAATATTTTTCTCTTCTACAACCTCTTAAAATTCGGATTACTGTCTCATCAATATTAAAGATTAAATTGAGGGTAAAAACTTTAATTCAAATTTTCATTAATTCTGCACAAATTCGGAAAAAACGTTATGAAGTAACCCCCATTAATTTTTAAAGATCTACATTTCTCAAGACACAAAGTTTTTCAGAAAATGAACGGATCTACTAGATCCTTCACGATGCAAAAACTAAAACAAAGATTAAACTGCATTTTTTGCCTTTAAGGAGGCAGAGATGGAAAAAAAAAAATATATTTCTAAAAAGTTATTTAAAATTAAATTTCCTAAGTCATCATGTTTATAGAAAAATTTTCACCTATCGTTTAGGAATTCAAAAGTTGCTAAGAACGACAACCGCGCAAACTGCCCAGATTCGACATCACGAACATATTACGGTTCCAGAATTTTTAAAATTAATTCATTCATTATCTAGGTCCAAAATTTTATGTTCAATATCATAACATATATACATATTTTCAGAAAAATCAGTAAATCTAGAAAGTTTCATTTGCTATATAAAATGATAACATTTACAATATTCAAAATATAAAACCCTAAATCTGAGCAATCAAGGGTTCTGAATCTTTTCAGAACATAATATACAATATTTGGATTTGAAAATTTACAAGCTAATAGTAGAATATAAAGTAACATGCATGATTTTTTGCCGATTTTAGAAGCCTTGAAAAGTCACAAATTTTGAATCACAATACCTGAAAAATCAGAGAATAAAATTCTAGCATTCTACACTTTTATTTTAACGTGAATATTTTTGACACACACCAACCAAATCCGATTTTCTAACAAAAAACTAAAGCCTAAATCATCCAATAATCATAATAAGATTGATACTTAGGATTAGATTCGATTTATACCTGTCGTTGGTAGATCGAAGCACGATCGGTGAATCCTACGAAGCGTAAAACACAACGATTCGATCATCAATTTCGATCTTATACAAAGATGTCTCTATCACCAAAAGATTAAGGGAAATTTTTTTATCTTTTCTTACCAATAGGGGGCTGATCTTGCTCTAGGCTTCTTCTTCTCTAAATCCTTCTTTTCCTTCACTTTTTCTCACTTTGTTTTCTCTCTCTAAGCTTTGGATGTCTTTTGAAATGCTTGAAAATGAGATAACTTCTTAGCTCTTAGCCACCCCAAAACCGTGTATTACAGCCCCCAAAACATGGGATTTAATCCCAATAATCACCCCTCTTAATTGCCTATTAACTCACCAAAACATGTCTCCTTAATTTAATGAAAATAGTTAGCATTTTTTTCTTAAATTTTGACTCAATATTTTCAGCCACTCAATGCCCATATTGCTGTCCTAACATGGTCTATTTCTCCAAATTTATTCAAATTTTGACTCTTCAAAATTTGTCTTATAATATAGCACTATTTAGTATTTCCTACTTAGATAAAAAAAATATCTTTTTTTTTTAAGAAACGAGTGACCAAATCCCAAACTACATGTAGTTTCGAAACAATAACGTGTAGTTTATTTTGTAACTAAACACGACTAAATGTCGTAGTTTTATTTATCTCTTATTCAAACTACAATATTTGGTTGTAGCTTTTTGATAAAGAGGATAATTTCACAAATAGTTAGGAAATAAAATAATGCAAATATTTATTTTATTGCATAGTCGTACCCATGATAAGTCGGGTTATCACAATCTCCCCAACTTATAAAACTTTCGTCCTCGAAAATTAGCATACAAAAATGGTACTATTTATTACATACATCATAATTTCTAAATATCTCCCCAATTTATAAGATTTTCATATCGGAAAATAACTCAGGATATTGCGCCTTCATGTCATTTTAATGTTCTCATGTGGCTTCCTCGATCTTGTGATTCCTCTGAAGGACCTTGACCAAGGGTATTACTTTATTTCTCAACCTTTTATCTTGTCTGTCTAGGATTCTTACTGGCTTCTCCTTATAAGTCAAAGCTTCTTGAACTTCGATTGGCTCTTCGCTCAACATGTGAGATGAATCGTACACGTATTTCTTTAGCATAGATACGTGGAATACATTATTTTCTTTTGATAACTCGGGACTGAGAGCTAATCTGTAGGCCACCTTCCCGATTCGCTCAATATCTTGGGCTTAGCTTCCCCTTCTTACCAAACCTCATCACACCTTTGAGCGATGCTACTTTCAAAAAAACGGCGTCACCAAGTTGGAATTCTAATGGTCTTCTTCTTTTATCAGCATAGCTCTTCTGTCGACTTCGTGCAGTCTCGAGTCTTTGTCGGATCATCTTGACTGCTTCCGTCGTTCCTCTAGTGAAGTCTGTTTAGTCTAAGCTAGTCTGTCCTGTTTCGTACCAATGAACAAGAGATCGACATTTTCTTCCATATAAGGCTTCATACGGTGCCATGCCTAAAGAGGTTTGGTGACTATTGTTGTAAGAGAATTCTACTAGGGACAACTTTTTGTTCCACGATCCGCCGAAATCCATAACACAACCCCTCAGCGTGTCTTCGAGTGTTTGGATGGTTATCTCAGTTTGGCCATCCGTCTGTGGGTGGAAGGTCGTACTGAATTTGAGTCGGGTGCCTAGTGCCTTCTGCACACATCTCCATAATTGCGAAGTAAAACGAGCATCACGATATGATATTACGGAGAGCGGAACTCCGTGGAGACTAACAATGTTCGTGATGTAGACTTCAGCTAGTAGCTCCACTCAGTACGTGACTTTGATCGGTATAAAATGCGCTGACTTTGTCAACCGATCTACGACGACTCAAATAGCAACGTATCCTTCAACTGTTCTAGGAAATCCTACTACAAAGTCCATCGTGATTTGATCCCACTTCCATTATGGTAACTATATAGGTTGTAGTTCTCCAGCGGGGTGTCTGTGTTCAGCCTTAACCTTTTGATAAGTTAAGCACTTACTAACATAATCAGCCACATCTTTCTTCATTCCATTCCACCAAAAATGTTCCTTTAAGCCTTGGTACACCTTTGTTGCTCCTGGATGGACTGAATAAGGCGTATCATGAGCTTCAAAGAGTATTTATTTTCTTATATCCTTATCATCAGGTACGCAAAGCCTTCCGTCCAGATGTAGAATCACATCTTCAGAGAGGACAAAGGGTGTTTCCTTCCCTTCAAGAATATCCTCCCTAATCTTCACTAGATCAGGATCAAGCGTCTGGGCTCCTTTCATCCCATCAAATATTGTAGGTTGAATTGTTAAATTCGCTAAATTCTCAACTATAAGCTCAAGTTCCAATTCGTTTATCTCTTTCTGCAACTCTGGGTACATTAACTGAATAGACATGAGTCTGGTTTCTTCTTTTCTGCTCAAGGCATCGGCCACACCATTCACCTTCCCGAGATGGTAGTGGATTTCACAATCGTAATCCTTAACCAACTCGAGCCATCTCCGTTGTCTCATGTTATGCTTCTTCTGTGTGAAAATGTACTTGAGGCTTTTATGGTCTGTATATATTTCGTATCTTACCCCATAGAGGTAATGTCGCCAAATCTTCAAAGCAAAGACCACTGCAGCCATCTTTAAAAGGTGAGTTGGGTAATTCTTCTCGTGATCCTTCAATTGTCTCGAGCCGTAAGCGACTACTTTACCATCCTACATTAAGACTGCATCCAATACCACCTTAGAAGCATCACTGAAAATAACTAATGGTTCTCCACGGGATTATCAATATCGGAGCACTTGTTAAACGACGCTTCAATTCTTGGAAGCTCTCTTCGCACTTCTGGGTCCACTCATATTTCTTCTCTTTACGAGTAAGAGCTGTTAAGGGTGCTGCTATCTTTGAAATTCCTTCCATGAATCTTCTGTAATATCCAGCTAAACCAAGAAAACTCCTAACTTCAGTCACACTAATAGGTGCTTTTCAGTTTATCACTGCTTCATTCTTTGCGGGATCCTCGATATAACTTCTGCAGACACTACGTATCCCAGAAAGTGCACCTTGCTTAACCAAAATTCACATTTAGAAAATTTTGCATAAAGTTGATGCTCTTTTAGAATTTGGAGTGTTAACCTCAAGTGCTCTTCATGTTCTTCTTGCTTCCTCGAGTAGATAAGAATATCATCGATGAAGACGATAACAAACTTATCTAGATGTTCACGGAAGACTCGATTCATTAAGTCCATAAATGCTGCTGGCGCGTTAGTAAGTCCAAAGGGCATCACTGTGAATTCGTAATGACCGTACCGTGTTCTAAACACAGTCTTGGCGATGTCGCAATCCTTCACCCTAAGCTGATGATAGCCAGATCGGAGATCAATCTTTGAAAAGACTGATACGCCCTTCAATTGATCAAAAAGATCGTCAATTCTAGGGAGTGGGTATTTATTCTTGATGGTGACTTTGTTGAGCTCCTGATAATCAATGCACATTCTGAAAGTCCCATCTTTCTTTTTCACAAAAAGGACTGGAGCGCCCCAAGGGGAGTGACTAGGGCGTATAACTCCTGATAATCAATGCAAAAATTTTTCGCATTGGGGGTAGACCCGGTAACTCTTTTGGGAAAACTTCTACGAACTCTTTCACGACTGGTACATTTATCGGGTCTAATTTCTCTTCCTTAATCTTGTCTACTGCCGAAGCTAGAAAGCCCATACATCCGCTCAACAACATACTTTGTGCTTGCATGGATGAGATTATCATCTTTGAATTGAGCAATGACCTTCCTTTAAAAGCAAACTTCTCACCACTTTCGGGCCTAAAGGTTACCTTGCGGTGATAGCAATCAATAATTGCATTGTGTTTCCCGAGAAAGTCCATTCCCAAAATGACATCGAAGTCCTTCATCTCAATTGCAATAAGATCAACCTTTAATGTGATGCCATTGATCGTTATCGAATTTATCTCAAGAAAAACTCTGATAGTAAAATCTCACCCGAAGGTAGAGATGTCCTAAGAATCCTTGAGGTTCTATCTTTATCATTACTTATCCTCAATGACAGTTTAGTTGAAATAAAGGAATGATTATTTCCAGAATCAAAGAGCGCATACAATTCATAAGAGGCAAGAGATAGCTGACCTGCTACGACATTAGAGGTACTGGCCATTGCATCTGCGTTAGTATACGCGTATAGCTGTGCTTGTGGTGGAGGTGCCTCCAATCTGCCCTGCGAGATCTGGGGTCCTTCCAAGGTGGGTTACATGGCATTTAGGCGCGGTGTTGAATTCCTCTATTGGAATTGATTGTTTTGCGTCTGGTTCTGCTTGTGGCAATCTTTGACAAAATGCCCGCTCTGTCCGCAAGCAAAGCAACTCAAGGTTCCCCTACGACATTCTCCAGGGTGGTTCTTGCCACAAGTCTTGCATGGCGGATGGGGAGTGTAATTATTTGTCATCTGTTGTACATTTCGTTCTCGTGGGAATGGTTCCCATTAGGTTTTCTCTCTTCTTGTTATTGTGACCATTGTTAGTGTTGTTGTTGTACTGGTTGGTATTTTGATTTTTAGGCCCATTACGATTGTTGGGCCCGCCTCTTGGGATTTCTTATGATCCCTATTCTGCTTCTCCTTAGTTTTCTCCTCTTTACGAGCCTTGAAGAATTGCGCCCATTCTTTATTGACTTGGGCCAAACAGCACTCGCTCTCATTGCCTGTTCGACACAGTCTGCTACTGTAACAGGGGGCTGGTTCCCACTATCAATCGCCATTGAAAGCTCGGACTTGAACATTCCCATCATTCTTCTAACCCATTCTTCTTTAGTAGGCACGAGATGAGGACAGAGTCGTGCAAATTGATTAAACTTAGTGACTACCTCAGTCACCGTCATACTCTCTTGCTTCAAACTATTAAAATCACTTTGTTATGCATTCATCGCTCTCATGTTAAAGAACTTCGTGTTGAATTCCACCACAAAGTCATTCAACTCATGCCATCGACGTTTCTCCTCATCGTCACTGTTTCCCACTAGTATCGGGCGTCCTTCTTTAGCACGAATGAGGCCCATCGCACCTTTTCTTGATCTGTCAGATTCATAAAGTCTAGAATCACTTGTAGGCTAGACAGCCACTCAGCAGCAACTAATGGATCGGATGATCCTTCGAACTCAGGCGCACGCATACGCCTAAACTTCTCATACAAATCACCTCTAGGGGGAGCTGCAGCGACGGGGTTCACAACAGGACGTGGTATAGGCTGAGGAGGCGGTATCAGTGCGCACAGAGTGACCCAGACCGGCAAAATCTGAACACCGTGGCGCTACTTCGAAAAGATGGTCCGTATAATTACGAAAACACTCCGAAAGAGCCCAAATTACCCTGATTTGACTTAAAACTATAAATAGGACACTTAGAACTCAAAAAAGCATCCTTTCATTCAGTTCAAAGCGTATTGGAGGCAAGACGAGGGACGTTATCGCGATGAGTCGTTTCAAGACGTCAAGAGTTCTTTCTTTCTCCTTTGCTATTCTTTTTCTTGAATTTTATTTCTAGGTCTACGATGTAGCTGGACCTATTGCTATGTAGAAGTTATTTTCAATTCAATTGAAGTTTCTTATTCTATTACATGATGATTAGTTTGATTTGTTCTTAATGCTTGTATAATCTTGATCAAATTGTACATGATAAATTGGTTCTTAATTAGAGGTCGAAAGATAATAATTTCAACGTTCTTTAATCAAATTAACATAAGAAGGATATTAAGCTAGAGATAGCTAATACACTTGTGTGTTACTTTGAATTCTCATTCGTTATGCAATCTAGTATTAATGTTTGAGATCGAGAGATGAAACTTGATATTAGTATTAGGCTAGTCGATGCTCGAGAGAGATTGGTTAGTAAATTAGCGAATTCGCCATCATTATAGGAATAGAAAATCAATTGATTGAATTAACGGATACGAGTAATTGGTGTAGGTGAAATCGAAAGCCCTATGTTCTTTTACATCGCTTTATATTTATTTTTGTCGCATTCTTCAATTGTTTCTTCTTGCTTTAGTTAGATATATATTCATTCTCTTTTATTACATCGTTCAATTAGAGTTTAGATTGGAGTAGTTTGATACTTGGTGCACAAGTCTCATAGAATCGACACTCTACTTATCACTTTATTATTGGAAACGATACAATTTCGCACAACAGCCACTATGCGGTTGAACGTGACGGTGCTAAAGTCTATTGTGTATAGTTGGAAAAATATTTGTTTTGGACCACATAAACGCCACAAAATGTGGACTTGTGTTTTCTTTTTTATTTTCGTGTCTAACTTATCCTTTTTCCTTTGTGTGTGTTAAATACTTAAAGGTTGTCCTTCCTGTTTTGAATATTGTAAATGTGGCTTTGGCCATTGATGAATAAATGAAGGATTACTCTTTTTGTAAGAACATAAATAAATAATGAGTAAGGATAAACGTTAAGGTTTCTTTTTCGCTGGTACTGAATTAGAATATTTTTTAGATGTCATTTTTGTCATTAAAATTATGTGGATCGTACATTATTGTTTATCTATATTGAATTATGTCAATTTTGGAGATCGACACGTAGAGATACATACATAAGATATGTTTGGGACATCTTGAAAGCGTTGGGAGGGTTTGGATTTGTTTATATATTTGTTTGAAATATACACAAATAAGTGGGAAACTAAAGTAAATGTAAAAATAATAATAATAATAATAATTAGAGGGTGGAATTAACTTTATATCAATGTGTCTATTTCGTAGTTGACTATTTTTCAATCTATGTCTTAAAAAAATAGCCAACGTTTTTGAAAATTAAGTTATTAGTTACTAATATATAAGAGAGCTAATGACATAAAGGTAAAAAGCACATTGTAATGTAATTAATAAAACGACTAATTTCTTAATTAATCAAAATATTGACTCTTTTCTTAAAATATCATTAAAAACTAGCTATTTACTCAGTTATCTTGATATAAATTATTATTATTTTTATTTATTTAGAATCACAAGCTTGAGTAATAATATTATACGTTTCTATCACCAACTCACAGCCCTTACGATAGATTTCTACTTCTAACTCACACTCTCTTACCAACCCTCACATCACGTCAAAATACAAGAAAAGAATTTTACTTGAGTCAAGTATGCCAAGCTTAAAGTGTTTATGACTGGGTCAGATTAAAGCAAAAGCCTTAGAGTCCTTCTGTAGCTTAAAGACCCCCAACCCCCTTTGTTTCACAACCGATGTGGGACTTTTCTTTTTCTTTTATTTTTCCAAAATCTCAACAATTTTCACCTTAACAAGATAAAAGAAACTTCATAGCAGACGCTATAACCATTGTAGGTACCGACAATCATAATTCTCATGCAAGAGAATTATAGCCTTACTCTGCCATAAGAGTAGAGACACTTAAAATTCACGCATTCTAAGAATTTTTCCTTCGGCAACATGTTAAAAATCCTTGCTGAAATTCTACGATGCAACTTTCATCATTTGGCTTCCATGGAAGTCAATCAGCCATCGACATAACTTCCACCACACACCTTGTATCATGCCAAACTAATGTCCGTGTGCAAACTTGTGGATCCGCTTGCAATAACACATCCTCGTCCATGGTAAAGTGGACATATCATGAGGATGACCCCTCTCACTCTTTAAGAGACATCAACATCTCTCATGAAGAAAGAGACACTGCTAACATCTAAGTCGGAGCCCTTTCTCGAACGTGCTCCATTCAAATCCTTGTGTAACACAGATTGCTTCAGCACATCCTTGACTTAAACCTGCCACAAGTCAAAGTTGATTCCATCAAATTTCTCCACGTCAAACCTCACAGGACTTACAAACTTTGACATATCCGCTTCTCACTCTTAGCTTGGTAAAAAAACCGTGCAGTTTTGTGAATAATGCCCACTACGCAAACTTCACCTAACCGCACCACGAACCACGCAACAATGACCTCAAAACCTTACTCTCTAATACCACTTATTGGGAAATTCGATCCTACATTCACCCATAAGAGCAAGCATATAAACGACAAATTAAAGAAAACAAGAAACAACCACCACAACACAAGAATTTAACGTAGAAAACTGCAAAATCAGAGAAAAACCATAGGCCACCAGAATCCATTATGTGGGAAATAATTACACTCACACAATAATCTATCTCCTTGTCCCCACCTACACTCTTACAAAACTCTCTCTAACTCACACCCTCTTACCAAACTTTACCTCATGTGAAAATACATTAGATGAATTTAACTTAAGTCAAGTACACTAAACTTAAACTGTCTATGATTAGGAAAATTAAAGCAAAAGTAATAGAGTCCTTATTTAGTCTAAAGACCCCTCCTGCTTCACAACCGATGAGGGACATTTTTTTCGTTTAATTTTTCCAAAATCACAACACATATTTATGAATTTTCCTTTCGGTGGCAACGATTCTCAAAATCGTCACGTTTAACTTTTTAGTAGACCTAATATCTTAGAGGAATAAACCTAACGGTTCATAAAAAATAAAAAATAAATAAAAAGTTCCAAAATAAAGTAAAAAAAAATTAGGATAACGCCAAAGACACTCTGTGTAACTTTGAGACACAATATTATTATAATTTTGATCATGTGGCCATTTTCTAGCATCGTGCTCCACACATTTTCATATATAAAATTTGGTCAGTTTCATTATGATCGTTTCACGAGGAAACAACGCATAGGGTTTACTTTAACGTATAGCCACAATATAATCCATTTGCAACATTTACGCCTACTTTATAACCTCCAAAATCTTCTGGATCATAAATGGAACCACTTACATATATGACAGGCTTCATCAAGTCAATTATTCATCCATTGTAACCAATATGGCATCATCATACAGCTTATTATTTTCAAAATTCACAAAGTTGTTCATATTTTCACTTCTAGCAACAATGCTCAATTTCCCTTTGAACAATGCACAACCAACTACTCAAAGACTAAACCAAACCAGCTTAGTGCTCTTCTTGCAAGACTTCGCCTCCGCTGGTCCCAACGCCACCGTCGTCCCTGTGACTGGCATCCCCGGCAAGAGCTGGTCATTCGCGACATTCGGCACAGTCTTCGCGGTCGACGACTTGATCACCGAAACCCCAGATAAGAAGTCGAACCAAGTTGGCCGGGCCCAAGGAGTACTAATAACGTCGGCTTTGGATGCGTCTAATGTGAATGTCTTAATGTCAATTGTGTTCACCAATGCGGAATATAGTGGCAGTACTTTGGAACTACAAGGCATTAGCCGGCAAAGTGAGAGATATAGAGAGATCTCGGTGGTTTCTGGGACTGGGACATTTAGGTTTGCCCGGGGATATGCTATATTTGAGACTATCTATTATGCCAGAGATATCTCGTACTCAATTATTAGGTGTACTATTAGGTTGCTTGAGAGTTGATAATATGTAACACATTCTCTGATTATTCTATATATATGGCGGCTTTTCGATTTATTATTATTCTTATTATTATTATTATTATCAGAAGGTGAGTTTAGGTGATGAGTGAGTATATTGTAATCACTCATCACGGACTTGTCAAAGTTTATGGTGTCGTTTGGTAAGCGATTTAGAAGAAAAAATTATAGATAATTTTGATTTGAGTTGAAAAAGTCAAAATGTTGTATTTAGATTCTAGCTTAAATCAATGTTTAGCTAGGAGTTTTGTTCTAACTTTTTCCAATTCAAATTTAGGAGAGAATTTGAATTCGAAATGAATATATTATTTTTACTGTGACAAGAATATTTAAAGCACTGTAGAAGGAATACTTAAGAGTTTTTTTTAACCAAAAAAGTTGTCAAAAAAGATTTAGTGCTATAGCAAGAATATATATGCTCAAAATTTGTGATCTAAATCACTCGCCAAGCAAAACCTGCATCTCTTTGATCAATGTTTTGGAGTAGAGCAAAGCGGGAATCCGACGAGCAAATTAAACGACAGCGATCGAAGCAAAATCAGTCATGGACAAGATAATCTTTACGTACCAGGAGCAAGGCGGCACATCAAGCCCATCTCAGGGCCAAAGACAGCTCCCACACCGCGAATTTGGGGTGTGACCTAAATGCAATGTGCCCCAACATCCCACCGTGAGTTTAAGATAATTTCCACGTTACATCTCAAGTCTAGGAGCATTTATGGACTGACCCGGATCAACCCAATGGAAGGGACTTCAAATATAAGTATTAGAATAAAAAATATAATGAGGGAGATGATTTTAGGAGCTCTGTTCATGGAGCTAAAAAGACCAAAAACATACCAAAATATGTATAGGACGAAGAGAAAGATTAGAGCTTGAAGAAAGAGAGCTCGTTGTTCGATTTTTCTTCGCCACAACCCCACCCCCCCCCCCCCCCCCCCCCCGCCCTTTTTTTTTTTTTTTTTTACTTTAGATTCCCATTGTAATGTTTGACTTATCATGTTTTGTGAATAAAGCCATGTTGGGCAATTTAGTAGTCCAGCTATTTGATGAAACTCGTATGGAATTATCAATTGGATTTTTATTTGTCATCATTTATGATGCCTTTGTCCTCATTTTTTAAAATATTTATTGCACTTTCTTTTAATGAAATTAGAAACACCTCTCAACAAAGTTAGACACGCGTCTAAATAAATAGCGGCTTACCAACTATGTTGATCCTCTACTAAAAGTTCCTCTAATATTGGGCCAAATTTATTAATAAAAATGAAAAAGACAATGTTCAAAGAGTACTAAAAACAACTTAAAACAGCAAAAATAACAAAATCAAAGTGATTCTATGAATGTCTTCCACATAATTGAGTTGAAACTCACATATTGCAAGAGCATTGAGCAACCAAGCCTCATGAAGTACCTAGGTCTTCGTATAAGGAGAGAGATGCACTATCGAAATCTGCAAAATAGGAGAGGAGACATGTCCCTGTTGATTAGGTCTGAACAAAATCAGGAGCGCTAAACCATCAAGATGAACCATGAGAGATCACCCGACCCGCTAACTTGTCAGCAGTCATATTGGCTTCCCGAAAGATGTGAGTGACCAAAACATGCAGCGATTTCATAAGATTGATAGCTCTGAAATATTTATTGCACTTAAAATATACCATGTGTTTGATGAAGTAAGAGTAGTCTCACCATCACATGACTTTTTTTAGCAACATAGCTTAGGATTAGGTTTGTATCTGAAAGGTGGCTCTGTCCTATATGGTTTGAGTACACTAATTCGGAAATAGGTACGTATGAATTAATCGTTTACTGGTGAACTCAATTGTACTTAAGGACAAAGATCCATTAGTGAAGAATTTACTATCTTGCAATGATTAAATCAATGGACAATTCGATATGTTTTCGAATGAGTAATATTTGTATAATTCAAGAGTTCAATCTTTGTGTTTTTAATGGAGTGACCACAGAATTAATAAACGGAGAATTTAATTAAAGAGTTTTAATTTAATTCTCAAAGTTTATTGGAGTTCGGGTTCATGGGTCCATAGTCCCTGCTCCATGTCAATAAATCAAGCCAGGATTCTCATAAAATAAATAAGAATTAATTATTTTATTTCTCACTATTATTTATATTTGTGTTTTAGACCACAAATATAAAAATATATCACAAGGAAGTCCTTCCTTGTGTAGGCGGCTTTTATAGGATTTTTTGTTTTAGAGAAATTTATTATTTTTTAATTTAATAATTTGATTATTAAAATTAGAAATTAATAAATAAATAAATAAATGTGAGATATTTACAAGAGCTATTCAAAGGTTAAATATTTGTTAATAAGAGTTTTTAATAAGGGCAAGTTAAGCAATTAGCTATTTTAAAGGTAAAGTTTAAACGATTTAGTCATAGTTTCACGAAATTAAGGATTTAGCCATAATATGTAACATTTTATGTTACATGTAAATTACATGTAACATAAAATATTACGTGTTATAACTAAATCCTTAATTTCAACATTTTAGGGCTAAATTATCCAAAAATTTGGTTAAATGCCTAAATATCTCTTTTGATAATTATCTAATTAGTAGATAATTATTTGTTTAAATTAAATATTAGATATTTTATTGTAATTTAAATCTTAATCGGAAATGGATTTAAAAAATCAAATCCTTGCTATAAGGGTTGGACGCATATTATGGCGTAAAAGAGAAAATGTGAAAGTTTCTCATATATCAATTTGAGTATATTTATGATACATTTATTTAATTAGAAAAATAGGGAAATAATTTTTTTAAAATTCCTATACATCTCTCCATATGGCCGGCACATTGTGTCCAAATTAATTTAGGAATTGTTTATTTTAATGAATAATTTGAATGCAGAAATAATTATATGATAATTAAATTATTTTTTTAAAATAGATTTTTAGACATTTCCTATTTTGTAATTGGCAGATTTCACTTAACAAACTTACTAATTAGAGATCAAGGATGAAATAGAACACAAATTTGGACAAAATACATGTGTCCCAAAGCCATTATAGAACCGGAAAATTGGGAGAGAAAATGGGTCAAATATGACCTTCTAGAAAGTTAAGTGAAGAAGGAAATGCTTGATTTGAGAGATTAAACTGTTATGGTAAGATTTTTTGATAAGGAAAGTAAATAATAGCTCATTAATAAGAAGGAATATTGGAACATTTACTACTCCTCCATACAACCCAAAAAAAAACGACACCCTAAGAGAAAAATTACATTCCTCGTTCACCTTCATTTTCAATCATAAACCCTAGAAAGAGAAAAAGAGAGAAGAGAAAAAAAAAAAAGGATGAAAAAGTGAAGGGAGAGTCTGATTTTTCTAGGGAATTCTTATCAAGAGAATTCTTAAATTTAGGTAAGACAAAGTCCCTTTACGGTTTATAATTACGGTGTTTAGATTCGTACTAATTCAGAAGCGTTTCGTCTAAAAAACCTATGCCGAAAAGGGCATTTGGAAGAGATCTTAAGCCACGAAAGTAATCTATACAACAAAACCCAAGAAATTTATCATATGATGACATATCTATACTTAGGCTCTCATTTTATTGAATGATGTGCTTGAATCAGAGCTAGAGTATCTGTTCTACGAACCCTATTAGGGTTTTTGAGATTCGGAAACAAAACCAATTTTCTGATGTTATTTTATGTAATAAACAGTCTTAGTTGTATCGTAATTTTCTTATACACGTTCACATATGAGTCTAAAATAAGTGTACAAAATTTCAGACTCATTGGATATGTGAACGATTTTTGAAAAATTAGGGACCGAGAGTTGTCTTAACGATTTCTAGACACAATTTTTTCATACTTAAAGAGTAATTTATACAAATGCCCTTCGATGTTGTGTTATCCTTGGAAGTTGCACCATGATATTTCAAAACTAGTACTCGTGCCTCCACATATTTGAAAACATTATAAGTTCACCCCTTCCACTTTAATTCTTTAAAAATAAATGAAATCAGGGGGTCTGAATACAAAGTTTTAAAATATTGGTGTGCATTACGAGAAAATAAGACAATATAATAGGGTATTTGTGAGAATAACTATAGAATTAATTATTATAATTTTCTTAATTTTAAAACATTTGATCTTTAAAAACTAGTACATGTGCCGCAGATTACTGTTATGTTATAAATTTAATCAATTTGTTTTTGGATTGCAAAAGATTGGGCATACTTATAAACTTTAAGGGGGCAAGAATGACAGTTTTGAAATAATAGGGTGCAACTTGCTGTTGGAGTATAATACTGGACTACTAAAAAATTATATAATTTTATTTCTCACTCTTAATAATATTACAAAATACCACAACACTCTTACAACTATCATACTACTATTTTTCTCAACAAGCTATTGAGCATCTCTCTCACAACACAAAGAAGCGTTGCTTGCTTCTCTCAATGCTCACTAATTTTCTTTCCTGATGGTGTGTCTAGGAATGAATGAAGCATTTCTATTTATAGGCAAAGATAAGGGCTTGGGAGTAATAAAAAACATTAAACATAGCATGCAAAAAGCATCTTGCCTTGCAAGTTGTTAGGTTCACCGCCAAACCTATTGATCTAGCTCTTATAGCATCTTTTTTCTTTTTAAATCTACCGAACCCTTATTTAAAATAAGTTTATATATATATATTCTAACACCCCCTTTTAAACTTATTTTATAACACCAAGTGAGTTTCTTAATCTAACAAAGTCTTCTTGTTTCAATGACTTCGTAAAGATGTCAGCGATTTGATCTTGAGACTTGACAAACTTTAGTTACACTTCATCACTAGCAATGCACTCTCTTATATAGTAGTAGCGAGTATCGATATGCTTGCTTCGATCATGAAAGACTGAGTTTTTCGCCAAAGTAATTGCTAACTTGTTGTCGATACAAATCTCTGTTGGATCTATCTGGGGCATGTTTAATTCTTTCAAGAGACGTCTGAGCCAAATTGCATGACAGGTACATGCCGTAGCAGCCACATAATGAGCTTCACACGTTCAGAGTGTAACAATCGGTTGCTTCTTTGATAACCAAGTGAATGCGGTGTCTCCCATGAAAAACACAAAACCAGTTGTGCTTTTTCTATCGTCAATGTTTCCAGCCCAATCACTGCCGCTATAACCAACAAGCTTGTAATTAGCATAAATTGAATAGAACAAGCCAAAGTCGATTGTACCTTTAAGATGTCGATGAATTCTCTTAGTGGACTTGAAATGAGTAGTCGTCGGAGTTTTCATGTAACAACTCGCAAGTCCAGTTGCATAGAGAATATCAGGCCTTGTACACGTAAAATATCGCAGACTTCCAACAAGACTCTTAAAGAGTGTCGAATCCACTTTTTCTTCCTCATCGACCTTTGAAAGTTTGATTCCACACTCAATTGGCATACTGATTAGCATGCAGTTATCCATCTGAACTTCTTCAATATCTCCTTTGCATAGCTTTCTTGGGAGACAAAGATGCTGTTTTCTTTCTGCTTAACTTCAATCCCGAGATAGTACGTCATTAGCTCAATATCAGTCATCTGAAATTCCCTTGTCATTGCCTTTTTGAAGTCTTTGAACATATTTGGATTGTTCCCTGTGAAGATCAGATCATCCACATACAAACAAATGATCATGATATCTTGATCTTTGATCTTGATGTAGAGAGCGTGCTCGTATGGACATTTCTTGTAACCGTTCGTGGTGCTTGTTTCAACCCATAAAGGGCCTTCTTCAGCTTGAGGACGTTGTCTTCTTGCCTCTTCACTACATATCCCATTGGTTGCTCAATGTAGACTTATTCTTCAAGAACTCCATTTCGAAAATCAGACTTCACAACCATCTGATGAATATTCCACTTATTCTGAGCAACTAAAGAAATTATTACCTTATAGTCTCTAATCGAGCAACTGGAGCAAAAACTTCATCATAATCAGTTCCCGCCTTCTGACTGTAGCTTTTTACCACTAGTCTTGCTTTGTGCTTTTCAATCTCTCCCTTCGCATTCTTCTTTGACTTGTACACAAATTTTACACCTATGGCTTTGTGACCTTTCGGAAGTGAAGTGAGTTCTGATGTGTCATTCTTTTTTATGGCTTCAATTTCTTCATCCATTGCGGTTCTCCATTTTTTTTTTTTTTGCGCAACTTCTTAGAAGTTCACTGGTTCACAATCCGCAAAAAGACAAAAAAGAGTGAGATTTTCAAGTCTTTCGGTCACTTCATAAATACCATGGAGACTCTTCGTATGCTCTTCTTTTCTTTCTTTCAAGAAAGATGGGGGTGAATTTTCATCATCGGTCGGCATCGGTGTAGCAATTGGTGTAGTAGGCTCTTCTCTTGGTTGCTCTACTATTACTTGTTCTTCTTCCTCAAAACCAGGGAAGAAGTTGAAGTCATTTTCTTGGGAGCCAAAATCCCATGCACCTTCTTCCTCAAACTCTACATCACAGCTGATGATCGTCTTTCTATTGCTTGGATTGTAGAGCTTGTAGCCTTTGGAATTCATGTCATACCCGATTTTCCTTTATCATCTAGCTCGCTTCTCTTTTTGTCTGGTACATGAACATAGGCAATGCTACCAAAAACTCTAAAGTGGAAAATTCTTGGCTTTCTCCCATTCCAAGCTTCTTGTGGAGTTTTGTTCCACACACTTCTTGTCGGCGCGAGGTTGGACAAGTAGACACCAATTACAACAGCTTCAGCCCAAAACCTTTTGGCATTCTCTTGCTCTTAAGCATGCTTTATGCCATGTCAAGAACAGTGCTGTTCTTTCTTTCTACAACTCCATTTTGTTGAGGAGATCTTGCAAAAGGCATCTTGCCTTGCAAGTTGCTAGGTTCACCGCCAAACCTATTGATCTAGCTCTTATAGCATTTTTTTTAATCTACCGTCCCTTTATTTAAAATAAGTTTATATATATTCCAACACTTGCAACAATAGCACAACATCGGGAGTATTTGTATAGATAATCCTACATTAAATGTTGAACTTGGTTTTATGTGTAGAAGAGAAAATGTAGAATATTCAATTTTAACTTCACAGTTTTGAGTTTTAAAATGGGGTTGAGCGCATAATAAGATTAGAAGAGAGAGTGAAAAAGCTTTTTTGATACACTTAATTAATTAGGAAATTATGGATTTTTTTTTTGAAATTATTTTCCTTATTTCCCTATGTATGGCCGGCCACAATGTGTCCAAATTAGATTAGGAATTGTTTCCTTAATTTACAACTTTAATATTAAAATAATTATATGATAATTAAATTATTTTTTTAAATAGTGTTTTTGAATATTTACTGTTTTTTAATTAGGAAATTTTCCAACAGGATAATTTCCATGTGTTGTCGCCCCTCCCTTGCCATAGCCCATTGTGCTATAGTAGCGCACAAAACGAACAAAAAATAATAATAAATACAAAAAAAAATAAAGGTAATTCCATTTTTTTCTTTTCAGAAACTCTTCTAATTTCTTTGCGGACTTTTATGAAAAATAAATTTTCTCTCCCCCTATACTAAAGCCTGCCGGCCTCGATAAAAATCGAAGAGAAATTTTTCTTCTCTTCTTTTTTTTTTTGGCGAGAGAAAAACTAGAGATAGCTCGCATTCAAATTTTAGACTCGATCTAAAAATTTGAGAGCAAGACTTTGGTATCGAAAGCATGACTAGTAAACTCATTGTGAGCATAGGACAAAGCTAGCCCAACCTTAATTAGCAGTCTCACGACATACGGTGACTAATTGAACTTTTATTATGCTAATAGATAGTATGATTCCATGATTCCTATTTTATTTAATTATGTGATAATTATTATTAGAAATATTTAATAGTACAATATGTGCATAAGATCCACTTTGCTAGTACCAATAAATTATTTACTGAATTTACCACATTATCACTTCCGTTGCGCATTGTTTTTTTGTTTTTTTTTTTTTGAAATTGCAATTATAGTTAATTTTGGAAATAAATAACCAACAGTTGGGTACATTGAGAAGATAAATCTAACAATATAAATGTTTTTTCCCACTACAAAATAACCCACTAAGGAATTGAACTTTCCTCGTGGATTTTCTTGTGTTTTTTTTCGTGATGGAAGATAATTTTCAATATTCTAACTTGTCTTTTAAGATGTGCAGTCCAAAATTAGAGGGAATTTTTTAGTGAATTATTATTTGGTAGGAAAAATCATTATGAATCGCCAGATTTATTTTTTCAATGGACTTTGCATCTTATAAAGACAAATATGACGATCTAAAATCGTTTCTAAATAAATAAATTTGAAAGAATTGTTCAAATTGGTGGTGTTCTTTCTGGTGTTGGAACACTTTTAGAGCAAACCACAAATGCATACTATTGAAATGAAAATAAAAGTTACGATTAGTAAATGCAAATAAATAATGTAACTGACACTGGATGATTCGTAAAGCAGTTCGACTATGCCTATGCCTACGAGGCCACGCCCATATCAAAAGATCCGCTAAAAAAAATCCAAACAAAGACACCCGAACTTATGTAAGGTTGGACTCTCCTCCGTCACTCCCATCAACTTAGTGATCTATGTCAGATCCCCTCGTCTTAAAAATCACATTACCGTGTAATCACTTAACAATTTTCCCTAGTACACTGTAAGAACACTTATAAAGAATACTCTTCTCTTTTCTCACAAAAAGAACTCAAAGAGTGCATTTTTCTCAAACACTCACAAGATACATACAACATTCATTGAAACTACAATGGAAAATTTTTTAAAAACGTTCTTCAACCATTCAGAATAAGAAAAAAACCTACATAAGCAAAGTTGAAAACTTTCCTTATTAAGAATACCAAAATTCCTCATAACTAAATTGGTCAAATAAAGCCATTATATACGAATAATCTCAACCATATATAATAAAGAGCAATTATCTGTTGATATGAGCAAATAAAATCTCATCCAACTCAAAGGTCAACTCTTTTCATAAATAAACTTTGCCATAAATAGACATTGTTGGAACACTGATATGAAACACCTCTGTAGAACATATGTCCACTCTTACCATAAACTGTCCAGATGTATTATATGGTCAGTAGGAGTGAAAATGTACTTTCTTGACAGAAAAAATACGGCCAAATCATGAAAATCATCCAGCAAATCAATTAGCTCTCTCTAAATAAATTCAAGATCATCAAATATCAAAAAAAATTATGAATAATTGTTTTTCTAAACAAAATGCCAATTCATAAACAATATAAAAACCTATTATAGAAATTCCCCCGAAACTAGAACCAATCCAACTGCCACTCTGAAAATATCTTCAATACTATTAAAAACAAAAAGCAGAGATTGCAAAGTTAATCTAGAAAAATAAGAAAACGTAGTTAAGCCCATTTACGCCAACTCTTCAAATTTCAAAGTCCACATAAAGGACTTCTAGAGAGTGCAAATATTCTAGTGCACTGTACTGAGTATGCAAGATTTCTATTTCAAAGTCACCTGAGAATTTTGGTGATTGTCAATATATTCTAAACAAGCAAATAATAATAATATATAATAAATGGTTTTTCAACGTAAAAAATTAGACTCTCCATGATTATAGATTTCTATTATTCAATGATCAATCATGCAAAGGTGGATCTATTGGCCTTATCAAATTTAAAATGAGCAATTCTTGTTTATCTACACGTTATGTTTACTGATAAAAAGAATCGGTAAAATCCGACGAAAGATTTGTAAGACTATTTCCATTAATTTTTTTTTAACAGATTTCCTCTCTGCTCTCTCCTTTCTCTTTTCATTTCTTTGAACTATCATGATATTATTATTCGCGTAGCTGAAGTTCGATGCCAATTTGGACATAATGTTGCGGCCCATTAGAGAGAGAAAATAAGGTGGTATTTTTTAAAAGTAGATCCCACATATTTATTTCTTAATAAGATGAATCAAAAATACTATTAATAGAGATAATAGAAAATTTTCTCATCCTCTTTCTTTTCCAGAATTTTCCCACTATGCTACGTCAAGGGAAACTGAAAATCAAATCCCAACCAATTAAGATTAATACCACATCAAATATTTCATATTTGTTTGAGAAATTTTAGGAAATAGCAAATTTTATTTTACGTTTTTAATAATAGCATATGTTTCAAAATATTAAAAGAAAAATAACTACGGTTAAGAATTTTATGACTAAAAATATATTTACACATTTGCAAGAATTTTTTAACATTTCAACTTTTACTCGTTAAATTTGAAGTGTTAAAATTTTCTTACTAATGTGTAAATATTAATTTGCTATTTTTTGTCATAAAATTCTAAATAGTAGCTATTTTTTTAATATTTTGAATAATGTGCTATATTTTAAAAAACTCATACAATTTTGACTTATTTTTAAAACTCACCCTATTTAATTTGAATTAATAATTATTTACTAATTAAATAATTATCAAATACATAATTATTTAAATTTTAAATATCTCGTAATTATCTCATATTTAAATTATTTATTAATATATAATTGTAACAGTTAAATTATCTATATAATAAAAGTTGCAAGATGCCTCATACATAAAATTTATATGCATAAAATAAGTGTACATATACACAACGTGAATCTGGACTGATTATAGAAAATGCCCTAAATAAGTTGGAAGTTCCACCTTATATAATAGTACTGCTTGATTTATGGAGCACTTATCAGTTTATAATTACTTTATTTGATTAGGATAATTACCTTCACCAAAAACTCCATATTAGCTAAGAATGCAAGAGGGAGACACTAGTGCACTCCACAGTTGCAGCCTAACTTTTCTCTCTCTCTTCCTTAACAAAAAATAATATAAAATAAAAGCGCTAGCTTTTCCCTTTTTTGATCTTAATTACGTGGAAAAGCACTGCATTGTACTCTACACGTCAATTTGCAACTTAAATACACAAACACACTTGCATTGCAACTTGCTCTGGATCCAGCTTCATCACAAGTCACTATGACATTAATTGAACACACGTTCCTTCAATGGGATTTGGGTGTGTGTTAGTGTATAGATATAAGCACATGGTCATTATCAAAACCTTCGTATAGCTAGGGATATGATGATCTCACTATCAATATCTTCTAGTGGATAAGATATTTAATTCTACTTTTATTTTTTTGGACGAGGAGTTTAAAGTTAAATTTCACTTATTCTTTGTATACATGAATCAGCGAGCAATATTTGGTCGCTAATAAAATTTAATTTTTACTCAATCCAATTAATATCAACGAGCAATATTTGGTCGCCGTTATCATTATAAGCGGCCAAATTTTTTTGCTAACTGATAATAATTTTTCTTGTAATGGTAACACTAATGTGATGTAATTATCAAAATGTGGACCACATTGATTTTTTGGACTTCAAATCCATTAGTGAATTCTCTCAACACAGAGAATGAGATTATACTTCTCAAAGCCGTGTAATGAACGCCTCTCTAATTCAACCTTAGATGTTATGTTGGGTTTGTCTCCAAGCAAGTTGAACAATTTGAAAGTTATGATACATAGACATTGTAGTACACTAGTCTATTGGCCAAGTTGTTAATAAAAGCCAGTTTCATGATTTGACAAAATGAAAAAATTATCATGAAAAGCGCATTATGATAAATTATAAATATAATGGCACATGGGCGAATTCACGTAGGTAAATAGGATTTGGCAGTACGTACATTATCGGCAAGGATTAAATTAATAAACTATAATATCATCACCAAATCGCAAAGCAATACTTATCGCATGCTTATGATCATCACTTTACCACCGCAACTACTTTTCGTCTTGCCACTAAGAAAGGCCGGACTAATTAATGTCACACATTTCTTTTCATAATGACTGTTTATATTTTAATAGCAAGCAATTTTTGTACTTTTTCTTTTCATAGTTACAACAGTTTTGTTATTATAACATTGAGTTTGTTGGAACTAAAATTGAATTTTCGTGGCTAAAACTAAGCTTTTTTTTCCTTTTTTTTTTTTTTTTTTTTTGAGACTACATTAGAAATTATGTTGCTAGCAATTATAGTTTTCGCAAAGGACGTCGTTTGATTTCAAATGGGAGCATATTGAAAAGTTAGGGGAAAAATTGGAAGAAGAAGCTATTTTCAAAGCCCTATATCTGACAAAATATGTGGGTCAGACTATATTTCTCTCACAAATATGAACGCATGCATTGAAATTGGACCGGTGCAGCAAGTGGGCAAGAATTTTATTCCTACCTTCAAAATTCTTTTAATTAATTATATTACTAATTAGTCTCCAAGAGATTCTGAGATTACGTAATTTATATAATGGACTATATGATATATAGTTTTTGAGGGCCCATATTATATCGTGTTGCACAAAGCTAAACACTGCTCCATTTCTATGAAAAATGATTATTTCGTTGCACCGCTCTTCTAATTATTTTTTCCAATCGTACAAATTTAGGAATCTTCCTCGCAAAAAGTCTTAAGAAATCCAATAATCAAAGAACAAATTACGGGCATATTTTCTCTGGTCATGATTAAACACATGCATCATAGAACGCATTAGTTACATGAAAAATGTAAGAGATATAATCGAAAGAAAACCAAGTTAATGTAATTTTGCTTATGCTATTGCAAAAGAAATCAAGGGCTGTGACAAAATTAAATTAGTACTACGAAGTTTTCCACAAAATGACGAGATTTTCACGTAATTTTGAAGAATAATATGTAGTACGTACTCTTAGCTCATGCCTCATATTGCATTGGTAATATTTTTCAAAAGGTTTTATGATTTCCTATACAAATTAAAATCAATCGTCGTGTAGAGAAGTGAAAATGTCTTGTCTTTTTTTTTTTAAAATAAAAAATTAACAAAACTAATTAATTTAGTCCTCAATTGCTCATTTTTCAACTTTGTAAAATAAATAACAGGTTTTTATTAATTTGTTCACATTTTACAACGATGAACATCAACGCACCGTTTGCTATAACAAGATATAAAATAGTGGTCATGATCTTTTTAAGGAACAATTAATAGTTATATATATGACTTTGATTTATACATATTCGTTCACATTCAGATTTCCTTAAAGATAATATTTCATAACTTCATTTAATAACTTCGGTAAACGAAATCCGAATACTTATAATTTTTATCATGTAATAAACTTTGAATTATATATAACCTTATTAATTATTTTTGCAAACTAGAAATGATGTTATCCTTTTTGGAAAACTAATACAAAGGTGTATGCCAATATGCTGTATTTACCATGTTGCAACAGCAAAATACTAAATTTAACACAATTGTTTTATATTATGCTCCAATTCTTATTTATGCTAAGTCCAATACTATCATAAATAGTTTTATGTTTTAAAATATATTAATCTCAAATATGATTTACTCATAATATAATATATTATTATTTTTTACCTCTATGAGAGAACGCTACAATAAATTATTTAATTCTATATAAATATCAGCTTTTATACTTTAATTTCAGATCAATTTTTTTATAAACATTATTCAAATATTATTAGTCACTTCATTTAGCTGAAAAACATTAATAATAAACCCCAAATATCACTTAACAAACAAGTTTTTGGATTTTGATAGTATACATGTTGACTTTTGTATTTTAAGTTAGAGATATTGTTACGTATACGTAAAAATTTATTTTTAATTCAAAAAGGTGTAATATTTCAAGAATTGGTAAACAATATAATTTATGAACGAAAAAATAAAAAAAAATGATATATAGATATAAACTATAAAGAGAAAATACTAAAATTTGATGATTTTAGTATTTGTTAGCGGCTAGTAAGTAATTAATTATATAATGACACGGTTGTAATTTTAAAGACATTCTAAAATATAGTATATAATATTTATGATCCTATATTTGACACTACATATATATATATATTAAATTTTTTATGAAAGATTAGCATAGTATTGGAGATGAGATTTTTTTATAAGTGCTAAATTATAGCATTAGCATCTCATATAACAAATGCTATAAGTAAGCAAATGTCATTTACCCAAAACCAACGTACCAAATTTGTGCATTGACTAAATATGGTCTCTTTATAATTCATTAGAAAGAAGTGGCACTGAACCACTAACTCTCACTAATTAGAGTTGGCACTTTAGCACCTAACTTGGAGAGCATTGTTTATTAAGAAATAGCAAAAGAAATTTAAGAAAATGACCGTATTCCTTCCAACCCTTCCAGATCAATCCTTAGTATATCCCAGAACAACCAAAGGGAGACCAATATGAAAATCAGGACTCGAGAGGTGTGTGTGGGTCCCACATTGTAGCTGTAAAGAGTTCAAAACAAGTCATAGAATTCAGTCTAAAAGGGCTAGCTGCTAGCGACTCGCCAGCCGCCTTCAGTCGTTTTTTTTTTTAATTTATATATTTTATATTTTTTTTATATCCTTGACCGTACTTCTATTCTCTTCATATCCACATATATATGTCGCTTCACTTATACACATCCCTATATATATACACACACAATTAACCAAACCACCAAAACGCACCATCACCAAAAGAAAGAGAGAAAATAAAATGGAGGATCAGAAACAACAATCACTAGTCACAACCCAAATCGAGCTCGTAGTTGATCAAACACCAAAAGTCATGAATGTGACTACTTCTGAAGATCATCATCATCACGAAAATGCGAAGATCATGATGATCATCAAGATGCCAATATTGCTGACTCTATCGCCAATCCTTACCAAATTCCACGCTGGCTACTTCCGCATAAGCCTGTCCCTCTGCGCGCAAGCCTTGCTGTGGAAGATCCTGATGCAGCCGAAGGCCGACGCGCACGCGCTGCGCAGCGTCTTCCGCTTGGTGCCCCCCACCGCCTTCAGCTTCCTGTGGTCGCTAGCGCTCTTCGGGCTAGCGCTGCAGTCGCTTCTCTACGCCCTCCGCTGCCTCTTCCACTTCGACATGGTCAAGGCCGAGTTCTTGCACCATGTCGGAGTGAACTACCTCTTCGCTCCCTGGATCTCTTGGCTCCTCTTGCTTCAATCCTCGCCCTTCATCTCTCCCACGGTTTGTCCTATCAGGCAAGCACAAGTCTAATATATGTCCCGCGAAGGACACATGATCAACATGCTGCTACAGTAACTATACTAACAAAAAGTCAAACTTAAACCATTTGCTTCAGCAAAATGCGGTTTGGATTTGTATCCAGACAGGTCCTTAACTAAATTTTTGGGCCCGTTTTTTTAGGTACTCTGGTGGTGCTTCGTCGCCCCAATAGTGATCCTCGACGTGAAGATCTATGGCCAGTGGTTCACTAAGGGAAAGAGGTTTTTGTCCGCGGTGGCCAACCCGACGAGCCAGTTATCGGTGATAGGGAACCTGGTGGCTGCGCGGGCCGCGGCGGAGATGGGGTGGACGGAGAGCGCGGTGTGCATGTTCTCGCTGGGGATGGCGCATTACCTGGTGCTCTTCGTCACGCTCTATCAGCGGCTGGCCGGGAGCAACAGCCTCCCCGCGATGCTTAGGCCCGTGTTTTTCTTGTTTTTCGGGGCTCCGAGCGTGGCTAGCTTGGCCTGGAACTCTATTGCCGGAAAATTTGACTCCGTCGCCAAGATGTTGTTTTTCCTCTCGCTCTTCCTTTTCATGTCATTGGTGAGTATATTTTTCTAGATTTAGGAGGAGACAACGTAAGTAAATTTCAATGAAATCTATATTTGCAATAGAAAACTGTCACGTTATGTAAATTATATTCAAAACTTTTTCACAAGCTTTAATTATTTTTCATGTTATTATACATATAAGAACGTGACATTTTTTTCACATAACTCTACGAATACTATATCTCTGGTTTTTTTACTAAAAACATAGATCATGCTTGAAAACAGAGTTCAAAACAAACAAACAAAATGTGATCTTTATAATAACAAAAAGGGGTCCATAAATATAGGATACATAAAGATTTTATTTTGAGATACAGCGAATCGTATCCATCATTTTCATGGGAAACAACAGCCGCAGAAGTGGAAAACAAACCAACAAAAAAAAAAGTTTTTTGTTTCCTAAAACGTCATTGGATCGTCAATAAGGTACAAGAGTGGACTACAGCCAAACAAGAAAAAGGACATACCATAAAGGACCACCGCCGATTAAGATACAAGAAAAATATTCTAGTATATATATATATATTTTTTTTTGGCTAAAATTTTAGTTTATATTGTAGAAAACTAGAAATGCTAACGAAGGTAGTACCCTAATTTTTCTTTCTTTTTAGTAGATTTTAAAATATATCAAATTCTGTCTTAGTACACTAATTTTTCTTTCTTTTTAGTAGAATTTAAAATATATCAAATTTTGTGTTATATTTAAAATAAATAATAAAAAATTTGTTATTTCTCTTAAACTAAGAGTAGTGCTAGTCTGCTAGACATATCAACACTTTTTACCAATTTTTTAAATACCAATCTATATGTATATTATTATTGGTGAGTGTTTATCACCTTTTTAAAAGGCTTTGATATTCAACTAATAAAACCTTAACACTTCAATTAACATATCAGTTGGTATTAAAAATATTGGTAAAAGAGTTTCTATGTCTAACATTATTCTTAAATTAATTAACAATTTGATCAGTAACATAAGTACTACAATAGGACTTCTAATAAATATAAGAGAATAGCCAAACTTTTGAATTGTTTTAATAAATAGCTACTTTAGAGTACATTAGATCCTATAATTGAGCAATGAGTTTAATAGTGATTGCATGCAACGACTAAATTAAACATTGCATTCACAGTATATTTTGCCTCAAATTTTTAAAATACTAAAAGTTTAGTCAAATTATGTTCAAAACAAGATATCAAAAACCGTAAATTCTCTAAACTATAATTATCAAATAACCAACTCCATGGTTGACCTTTTTTTTACTTTTTATTTTTTAGGTTTCGAGGCCAAAATTGTTCAAAAAAGCAATGAGGAAGTTCAACGTGGCATGGTGGGCCTACTCGTTTCCCTTAACGGTGTTGGCATTGGCTGCCACTGAATACGCAGAGGAAGTGAAGGGTGGGATTGCCCATTCTCTCATGATAGCCTTATCAGGGCTTTCCTTTTTTGTGTGTCTCATTTTATTAATAATCACTGCGATTAACTCAAACATGCTATTACCAGCTGATAATAACAACAAGTCTCATCAAAGTTCGACAACTAATCACAACAATAATACTATTATTGAGCCTACAAGACGGGATTCGGCGACGCATGATCAAATTGAGAGTAGTGTATAATTCTTTCATGAGTTTATAAATATATAGTTAGTCGGTGAAGTTCAACGATTTGTCAAGAGGTCAATATAAAATTTATGAAAAGATTTTTTTGTTGTTTTTTTTTTTTTCCCTTCTTTTCATTTATCTATTTGTTAGTGCTTTTACGAAGTAGAAGTAAAAGTATTAATTGACCGACGACTTTCTGATGATCACAAAGGTGGCTGGAAATTTATAGAAAAATTTTCCCATGGTGGGTTTTCCGCAATTGTAGGTGGTTATTGAAATATATTGAAGCCGTTTTTTTATGAAAATTACTCGTCAATACGTCTTTCGAAAATTTGAGAAATCCCAATGATGGATATTTTGAATGAATATAAAATAAAATGAAGTTGGGTCGAGTGACGTATATTTCAATCGTGAAAAAATAAAACTGAAAAAAAAAAAGTGAAATCTAGACTACATTAGTATCTTAGGAACAAGTCTAACTCAATGATGCCCAAGATTATAACATATGAACGATTTAAAAATAAATCTTATTCTATGTTGCTATTATCATAAATAAGACGAAGAGATTGTATATTTAACTAAAAAAGATTGTATATCTACTATAATAGTAGTTGCTATATTTAGGGTCCATTAGAATAACATTCCGAATCAAAAAATTTTAGATTTAATCATCTTGCTATAATTTTAATACTAACAAAAAGTAAAATTTAAATTGTTTTATTATAGTAAAATATTGTTTGAATTCCTAACCAAATAGACCTTAGTATTAATTAAATATTCTTTTTGGTTCTTTTATTCAAAATAAAGCAAAAACAAAAAACAAACCCGGCACGTAACGTGGAATTTGGAATGCATGTTTTTTCTTGTCTTATTTAGAGTATGGAGAGTCCAACTCCATTCTTTCCCTCTTTTTCCTGTCACCAAAACTCCTGGCATGGAAGAATGATGAAAAATAATTAATTGAGATAGAGATCTACACTTTATGTTTCTAATGGGGAGAATTTCAAAATAAAGTCATTGATGCCGCCTCATAATCTATACTTTTAAGTAGTATGCTTGTTTTATTTTCACTATTTGTTTGTATTGTAAATTTTGAGATATCAATTAAAAGTGTAATGCACATATGGTATAGATTATTATTGTGTCAAGAATTTGATATTCCTCAAAATCCCTCTTTTGTATAATATTATTATTTTTTAGAGAAATTATAATGAAGACCCAATTTTTATCACCTAATTTAAATTAATACCTAATCTTTTGAAAAATATAACAAACTACCCAAGTAATTAAATTACTTACATAGTGATAAGTAGTGGTAATTAACTTAGTTACTAAAAACATGCGTAAAAAATTAACAAATTGACTAATTACTCAATTACTTCAAAAATTTAAGTATTTATTTTTATTGCTATATAAATTTTTGATATTTTTCTACTTCATCTTATTTTTTAAATACAAATATAGATGTACATATTTGAAGAACTGCAGTTAGTTATACAAATTTTGACTAATAATTACGTACTGAAGTAGGTGTTCTTATTTTGGCAACGAAGGCATAAATAAATTAAAAGAAGTGAAGTGCGTTAAATTTGTTCTATAAGAATGGGCCGCAACCTCGATTACTCAACTAAAACTATTGTCGACTTTGAAATATAAACAAATAAGGGCAATTGCAAAATAAGACTATTTTAAGTAATCTGATTTTTTACTTTTATTTTATGTTTATACGTAAAATTTAAGATATAAATTAAATAGGCAACACAAAAGGATTAATGCGTCTAAAATATGGCATTTCTCAAAATCTTTCGATGCTAAACATAGAGCTTTAGCCCAATAATAAATGCCACAAGAGACACAAAAAGTGTAGCGAGAAGATTTGCGGAACTTTTATCAAATGTCACCAAATAAAAAATTGTATTATAATGTAACGCTTTTTAATGTAGTTAATTCATATTTTTGTTATAGTGTTCAAATATATAGTAACCGATCATGGGCTTAGGGTAAATTAATCCCATCACAAACATGAAAGAAACATAGATTGAGTTTAATTTAATCTAGTCCTATCCTATCACACTTTTATATCTCCCCTAAACACACCAAGCTAATTCAACGAAATAACTATTAAGTAATTAGATGCTTTGGTTTGGGGAAATAAAGTTAGGGCACGTTTTGGTTTCGTAGAATGAAAATAGAATAGAATGACAATTTTTATTCTTATGTTTGGTTGGACAAAAAATATATAGAAATAGTCATTCTAATAGAATGCTCATTTCAGCAAATATAGAAATCAGCATTCATTAACTCAACCTATGAAATGTACATTACATTCCAATTCTCAAATTTACTAAAATAAGTTCGGCCTAAATTACCCTTTTTAAAACTTATTTTCTATCTTCACATTTTAATGGGCCAAACCCTTAACCACCCACTTTCACATAGCCTTATTTGTTCTTCTAGGGAGAATTTCAAAATAATACCATTCTTGATGCCACTTAATAATCTATACCCAAAATGGTGTGTTCCCTTTATTTCCACTCTATGTTTGTAGTGTAAATTTTAGGATATAAATTAAAAGTGTAACACACATAGGGTATAGATTATCATTGTGCCAAAAATGGGGCATTCTCCAAAATCTCCCTTTTTTCTATGATTACAAGGACTGATTATTGACTAATTAAACAGAGTCGCAGGTAACAGAGTCCTCTTGGAGATAGCAACATTGGTAACAAAGCCGCATGTACAGGGGAATGAGAGCATCAATTGTCTTGAAGTGGAAAATATATCTAGCAGTTACTTTTGCTTACAATTTATGTTTCTCCTTTGTCTTGCAGTGTAAGACTACCCTGAGTCCAATAAGTTGTGTTTAATTAGAGGGTAGTGCAAAAAGAGAACTTTAGACGTATGCTGTTGTTTGAGAAAATAGTAAATGACAGAGAATCCCATGTTTTCTCTCACTCTATGAAAATCACTTTTGGCAACGATATTTGTCATCGAAAGAAGCCCTAAAGTGGACGCCAAAAGTCATTGGCAGTGATTATTGGCACGTGATGACAAATGTCGTCACTGAATGTTTGTTGTTGTTAATAATTGGTGACGATATTTGTCATCGTCGATGCAAGCACGGGACGAACGGCGGCGCAAGCGAGGGATGTACGACGCAAGAGAGAGAGAGAGAATGAAAACGGTAGGTCTTAAATTTTATACCTATATGTGACTGATCAAACAGCTACAAAAATTGTATCTGCGACTAATTTATCAGTCGTAGAAAAGATTATCGAAAAACCAGCCTCCATTATTGCTCCAACGGTTATAATTATTCGCGACTCATAAGCACTCATGGATAAACCTTTTAGCAATTGATTAATCAGTCGCAGAAGAGTTTCTTTCCAACTAGCAATTCTCATCGTTGCGATCGTCAGCCACTTTTCCTGACTGATGCATATGTCACATAAATACTTATCCCAGAGTGATATTTCAATCATAGGAGAGAACCACATGGCGGCAAAGTTTTGGTTGGAAACTTTGTACGCTTGCGCGTTTGATCTATTAGTCGATGATGGTTTTTGCTAGAACTTTGAAAAGCTTCCCTGAGTATTTTGATTTTTTAATATCTATGACTGATATATATTTTAGGGGGCCAGTATATCGGTCGTTGAAATAGCCGCCAAAACGCTCCAAATTTGCCTCCTTTTCATGATTATTCGCAACTAATGTGATTAAAATATCACTCGCGGAAGGAGAAAAGAATTCTCACCCATTTTTAAGTTTTCCCGACTGATTTTGGAGATATCAATTGCGGGTACGTACTATCTAAGACTGATTTTATGAGTCACGGATACTCCGCATGTAATAGCTATTTATTCTAGTAGGGTCGTTGCATCTCGTGCATTACCACTCTAACCCGAGAACTATGTCGTAAAGGTGTGTGATGTCGCCACCATGGAAGGATTGGAGGTGGGATCGTACAACATCAACAATGGACAACATGGGGCCTCGAAGCTTGCATGCTTGAGATCAATGACAATGCTGATGTCAACCTAGTAGGGGATGGCGTAAAGAGTTTCGTAAAAATTACAAAATGGATGGACAAGGGTAGTTTCTAAATATTCTGAAACATATGTTTTTGTTTTACAATAAAAATAGGGTTAATAGTTCTAGAAAATTCGAGAGAAAAGAAATTCAATATTTTCTTTAGTACTACTTGATATAATACAAGGGATATCCAATTTTTAATCTAAAAGATCACCATTTGATCTATTACTAGTTAATACATGCGCTTCCCGCGCGTTAAATTTGATTTTTTGCTCAATTTGAATTTGAAACCAAAATCTCAATGTTAAGTCATTATTGTACAATAAATTTATTTATAATAAAAAAAAGGAAGAAAGAAGAAAAAAGGTATAAATAAAAAAAACTATTTAAAAATTAATAAAATTGAATTTAATATCAAAAGAATAGGTTTTTCAAAAAAAATAAATTTCTAATTATAATTAATTTTAAAACTAAAATTATAAAAATATGACATCACAAAAAAGTTTAAAAATTATTTGGTGTAAAGAATAAATTTTTTCGAACAAATTAGAACAGAAAGTAAAAAAAAAACAAAAGAAAAAATAGAAAGAGAAAAAAAAAAACCTTTTATATATTGTGTAGGATGAAGGAGAAAAAAATCATACAATAAAAAGAAAAAAAAACCCCAAAAGAAAAAGAAAATGGAGGAAAAAAAACAAAACAAAAGGAAAAAACGGAAAAAAAAAAAAAAAAAAAAAAAAAAAAAAAGAGCGGGTTGGTGGGGGGGGGGGGGGGGGGGGGGGGGGGGGGGGGGGGAAGTACGCGCCAAATAGGGAGTGGGGGTAGCCCCTGACATGCAGGCGCTTCTTAGTGGCAATCTTTTTTGCATTAAAGTCTTTAGTTTTAAAATTTTTGTCCTTTATTATTTACATTTTAGTCCTTAAATTTTTATAAATTATGAAATAGCCTATTTTAAAAAAAAATCACTTTAACCCCCAAAAAACAAAACAAAAAATGCCAACGCAACCGCTTGGCTAGAAACGTTCGAAACTCAGAGGAAATCGCATTTGCTCTTTTATTGATAGTAAAGATATTGTATTTGTACTCTTAATTTCACTTATAATATGTTATACTTTTAAATACTCATTTGAGATCAAACCAACTTTGCTAGAGTCACTTCGGAGCCAAAAAAGCCATTTAAAGGCTCGATTTTGGCAAAACTAGTTATAATGACTTTGTTTTAGCGCGAAATGTGTTCAAGTTTAGAAGCAATGCCTTTTTTTAAAAAAAGGGTTAATAGCTCATTTGGTCCTTGAACTTTTACTCGGGTGACAGTTTGGTCCTCATCTTTTTTTATTAGCTATAGTAGTACCTGAACTTTATATTTCTTGTTGTGCCGTTAAATTTCAAAAATGCTATTTAAATCTTAATGGGTTTTCTACGTGACTTGAACATGGCTAGAGTCCTAAACTTAAATGCCAAAAATACCCTTGAGGTCACCTCTCTCAACTTCGCTTGTACCATCTCCAAAAGCCTTTTTTTTTTTTTTGGTCGTACACTTACAAACACAATCAAACTAGCAAGGTTATAAACACTTTTGCTTATGAAAATCACATTAATTTTTTGTGAAATCATGGGTTCAAAATTTTTGCTTTTTTGACCTTTTATGCAATGTATAAACAAGGTCGATCCAAATGCCAAGAAAAAATGTTACAAAACTGCAATAAAGATAACGAAATTGGGGTAGAGAAACGAAAAATATTACGACCACTAACCGATTGTGTTGCTCCAAAGCAATAGTCAGTACAAACCAACCGAAAAAAAAAACAGCAAACACAAAACGCATTCACCAACTCAAAAAAAAATAGTCCATGGCACCTGTGGCCCCTCATCCTATAGCGCGGTTGCAATGTGGTCCTTAATTTTTTTTTTTTTTTTTTTTTTTTTTTTTTTGCAATCGGCTCCCCATTCTCACAAACTCGTTGCAATTGGGTCCTTCCGTCAAATATTCCATTTAAATTAGACGGAATGCACATGACCTACACGTGACCCTTTGTTTTAGGGTATTTTGATCCTTTTATGCTCATCAAATAAAATATAAGAAAAAAATCAAACTATCTTCACTAATAACCAATAAATCTATATCAATTCCAAGATTTAACCAAAAAATAATTAGTTCTCTTCTCATCTTTAGTTAAAAAAAAAAACTCATATCAATTCTCACATACATAATCAACACAAAAAGAAAAAAAAATCAATTTTCTTCCAGTAATTGATAATAAAATTTATCTCAATTTGCATAACCGGCTTCTCTAACTATCTAATTCTTCTTCTTTATTAGAAAAAATTATTCTCAACCAGATTACCAAATACGATCACAACCTTCCATACAACAATCCCTAAAGATTGATTACCAAATACGAGCACAACCTTCCATACGACAACCCCTAAAACAATGTTTCTCTCCATCTCTCTCTATCTTTCTCTCTTGCCATCTGATTCATTCTTTTTGTTTTTGGCTAAACAACCAAATCTGATTCATCCTTCTTGTGTGAAGACAAATACAAAACAAACAACATTAGCCCAAAAATTAATCACGAAAGAGTTTTTTTAATTTAAATTGATGGTGATCGTGACAGTAGCATAAGAGAAAGTGCTCTTTTTCATTTGATATTTTGATCAAGAGATTTTGTTATCTTGGTATTTCTTCATGGCCTTTAAATTTTATTGGCTCTCTCTCTCCTTTTTTTTTCTCCTTTTCTTATTTCCATTCCCTAAAGGTAGTTGGTTATGATCAAGGTGGAGAAGGAGGGCGAGGCGGCGGTAGCAGCACCTGAAGAGGTTGGGTCATATAAGCAAGAAAATGAGGGGAATTTTTTTGTGAAAACAAGTGCTCGCTCTTTTCCACACGCGAATTATAACCGCAAGTGTACGGATCGTGACAAGTAATACAATAGATTGTGAGTCCGAATATCGTCCCACAAAGATTGAAGGCTAATAATATCTAATTACTACAACTAGTAAAGACTTATTTTGCTTAGAAAATATAACTTAAGATTGGTGATTGAATGAAATAAATAAAAATAATAAATGCAATAAATAAATAAATAACTCAATTCTACTAATCAACTCAATTAACTAAACTTAGGATCGATTAGCTTCCCTTGATATCTCTTTTATTCAATTAATCACTAACTCCCCTCTACAATCATCAATTCTATGCTAGTCTAGGAATTTATAAATTACGTCGCAGCTCTCGCTTATTGACCTAATTATGCGTCTAATCCTAACTCACGCGTCCGCTCGCTATAATTAAATACATTAAGCGCGATTCTTAGAATCCTAAATCGGTCACCTCCTGGTTCTTACGATTTACAATTCGACTACTCAGACAACCAGTCACCTCCCGGTCCTTATGGTGTCTAAGTTATATTTTTATTATTCCCGATTCAATTAAATTGCCTCTACCGAGTTTAATCCAATTAAACCTAATTTTTCTACCCAATTTTCCAATTGCAAATAGAAAATAAATTCAACCAATAATGTAACGACCCAAAATCCAAAACGGAGTTTTAGTTCCGAAAAATACGGATAAATTTGAACTTTTTAATTTGAGTTACATAATCCAATTTCTAATACCGAGCATGAGGTTTATCAATCCTCAATATAACTAAAGTGGGTTTAATTCTATACTTTATAAATATTGCGGAATTTAAAATAATTTCTATGCCAACGATTAGCCGGTAGTCCACGTAAGATCTTACAGGTCGGTCCCGTATACACTCGTTATTCCCGTCGTTGTCGCCTCGCCCTTTCATTTCTTTCATCTTACCTGCGATACGAGCACACTAGTGAGCCAATAGCCCAGTAAGTAGATTAAATAAATAAGTTGCTAAGTCTGCAGATAACAAACAACCAATAGATATCACAGCACAATAATCTAACAAAAGGACGAACTCGACGATCGAGTCGTCATAGTCCGAAGAGTAAACGTCACTCTTAAGCAACCTTGCCCGCAAAGTAGATTTCAAAGATAAGGTACTGAACCTACGCGGGATACAATACCTGCAAAAGAATTGTGACTTGGAACGAGGTCGGGCTTAACGACCCATTAATCTCGACTCAAAAGTCAATCTCATAACTTGTTCTAATCTCACTCAAGTTCACAACTCTCTGACTTAGCTTATAAAAATATGTGTGCACACGATTCACATCCAGACCCCTTACGGGTCGTTCTAAAACTTATACACAATCTAGACCTCTCATGGGTCGTTCTAGAATTCAATATACATTTAGACCCATTATGGATTGTTCTAGAACTTAAGATACATTTAGACCCATTAAGGGTTGTTCTAGAACTAATACGACTCTAGACCCTCTGTGGGTCGTTCGAAATTTCATGTGACTCTGATCTCTCTAGAAGTTATTCTAGAGCTAATACAACTCTGGACCCTCTGTGGGTCGTTCCGAAACCTCACACAGACAATGGCCCCGTCGGGCGATCTCGGAATCGATCACAATCGCAACACACAGCATATGAAGAGGAAGATCCCCTACCGACCTCCTCGAGACCCATCGGGTCGTTCCGAAACCTCACACAGACAATGGCCCCGTCGGGCGATCTAGGAATCGATCATGATCGCGGCACACAGCATATGAAGAGGAAGGTCGTCTACCGACCTCTTCGAGACCCATCGGGTCATTCCGAAACCTCACACAGACAATGGCCCCGTCGGGCGATCTCGGAATCGATCATGATCGCGGCCCCCTTCCGGCCCCTTCAGAAACATACGGTGCTTCTACAACCGTTGGCTTTACTCTACATCCGATCCTTCCAGAACTTATGAGTGTCTCCGCTCGAGTTGGGCCTTATTTCAGGCCGTTTCTTAAGTCTATCTAAGACGCTCACAGTGACGATGAGGAATCGTTCGACTCGACTCTTCAGACTCCTAGAGCCTAGCTAGAACGTTCGCAGCAATAAGGAGGAATCATTCGATTCGACTCCTCTGACTCTTTGAGCCTATTTAGAACGTTCACAGCGACGAAGAGGAGTCGTTCGAATCAAACCCTCAATCCCCTTGCGTCTCTCTGGAATTTAGCTCATCCTGTAATAAGATCTCAACAACAACATAAACAGTTTTATGTCTGTGGGCCCATACCTACCGACAAATAAGTCAAACTAACATATACATACACAAACAGCCACACACCCTACACTAGAACCTGAACCACGAAGTTGAGTAGTTTTATGTCTGTGGTCCCATACCCACAGACAAATAAGTCAAACTAACATATACACACACAAACAGCCACACACCTTACACTAGAACCTAAACCACGAAGTTGAGTAGTTTTATGTCTGTGGTCCCATACCCACAGACAAATAAGTCAAACTAACATATACACACACAAACAGCAACACACCCTACACTAGAACCTGAACTACGAAGTTGAGTAGTTTTATGTCTGTGGTCCCATACCCACAGACAGGTAAATATATACGAACACACGCCCCAATACACACCTAGAAAAACACAACATATCATAAACGAACCTACAGTCCCATACCTGCAGGCTCGTTGCACAAACAAGACAAACATGATCGAAGGCCCGTAGTCGCGACCCTAGCGAGAATGAAGATCCACACAGTTTAATAGCCACAACTTTAGAAGCATCGAATGCTTAACATAATCTCAACATATGCACGATTAATTTAAGCAGGGTAAAGTATACTCGTGTCACAGTGGAGATCCACTTACATAAGGTCCTAAGCCTCCCCGACTTGGTCCTCGCGGTTTTCCTCTCTCGACGTCCCTCTTTGGAGTATGTAGTGTGACACTTCTGTCGAACACGAGAATTAGAGGGTCAACGTCGAAGTCCACTAAATATTCGAGAGGAAGGAAACTTTAAGAGTTAATGGACTCATAAAATGGGACACTAGACAGTGGGTCGAGAAATGGTTCGTCGAGAAATCCCTCTAGGGGTATTCTCGTTCCGAATGTCGTTGACTTAACGTAACAATCAATCCAGACTATCGGGTCTTTCGTTTGACTAGATTAGGTGAGAAATGAGTTCCTTAAACTAATTGGTTTCTTACTTTATTTTATCACGCATTAAATATTCGAGTCGGAAATCCGGCAGAGTTTTCCCTGTTTTTCGGATATCCCGGCCGAAGCCTTCACCTAATTTCAACCCAGCACCGAACTAATTTCGGTCACAGTCAATCACAACAACCACACAGGCAATTTTATCATTTATCATAATTACTTTCAAAACATAATCCTAATTCAATACTGAGCCCCAGTGGCTCGGATTCCACACAAAGAGAGCGATATTGATACATTTGAAATTAAAACAACTTTCAAGTCGTCGTTGGTTCTCTTAAACCGAAAATTGCCTTTGGCCGCTCGCTTATACCTTTGGCGAAGGACGGCGAAGTGGTCGTGAGTCCAAACTTGTTTTGTTGACGTTCCTGTACAATTAGAAAGAATACTAAAGAAATGAGTCACTTCGATGATTTTCGGTTTAAAAGCTTTAACCGCTATAAGTTCCAAGTTCAAAGAAAAAAAAACAAGGAAGTGAATACTAGGACCCGCGACCCGATTTCAATAACTCTTGCCGAATTGATAAATTCTCGAGTGATAATTTGAGAACGATACCACTTGAAGAAGTTTTGGTTTCCAAAACGTCATAAATCTACAAAGTTTTGTAATGCCAAAACACTCGATAATATAAGTCCAATACGGCCACGAAATGAAATATAAACAGAATACCGAACCACAAAAATACATTAACACAAACTAGTGTATTCGCCGCCAAATACACAATCACTAACCAATTGGAAATCGAAATTCCCACACAACTAAACCACGAGCAATTTCCTAAAATCCTTGCAATCACAATCCCACAGAAATAAGATTTTCAGCAATAATCTTTTTAGTGAGGCAAAACAATTGATAAGCGGGACGAGACCAACTAAAGTTTATTTCATAAACTTAAACAACCACCAAATCACTAAGGGTGACAAATTCTATTTACACACATTAGTTCAGGCAAATATCGGGTTCTAAGTCTTGGCACAAAATCAACCAATTAGTTTATCAAGCTCTTATTAACTACATCACTAAACCCAACCTAAAAGCAAGCTTTCAAATTATAACTTTGAAATCATAGATTATCCCACAAATCACAAAAGTTCTAATAAAAAGAAGCTTGATCAACATTGAGGCTATATGCCCAAAACGCCCAACTTCACACGAACACAACATTACATTAAATCGATACATTTGCCACAACCTCGCCAAAATAATCGAAAACCACATTTTGATAAAAAAAAAATAATTCAACCCGATAAGTAAGCGTAACGAGGGTTGAAGTTCGCGAATCAAAATATACAAAACATCAACAACCATTACTTACGCGAACATAAATTATCGTTAGGCTCTAGATAGAGTGCGAGGCTCACCGAGGTGTGAATGGCAGCGGGGTTCAAACGACTTTGCGAAGGAGAGCAGCGATGGGTCGTGCGAAGAGGCGCGGAGCAGAGGCGCGGCTCGAGCTCATCGGCGCGAAGGTGGGCTGAGCAGCCCGAGTTGGTGTCGCGTGGAGGAGCTCGCGCGGACTCACTGGGTCGCGCAGCGGCAGTGCCGGAGAAGAGGGATGGACTTCGTCGGAGGCTCGCCAAGCTAGGCTCACGCAGATCAGGGCCTCGTGCAGCGGGACGAGGGGCGGCGAGCAGCGGCTGGGCTCGCCGGAGTGCGCTCGCGACTGGGCGGCACAGGGGGAGCACCGTCGGAGTTGCGCGGGGCTGCGGAGCTGTGCGCTGAGGGCAGGCGCGATGGGAATCGGCGCGAATCGTGGCCGGACTGTGCAGAGCTCGGTCGATCGAGCGGCGCGGGGTCGCTACTGGAGACGCGACAGTGGTCGAGCTGGGGCTTCGCACAGACCGGAGGGAGGTGCGCCGGAAAAGGGCGAGCGAGGCGAGGTCCTCACGCAGGTCCCGCGGTGACGCGGCGCTAGTTCGTCGTCGACGAGGGGGCTTGGCGGCTCAGCGTCGCGCGAGGGGCGTTGGAGGAGGCCGGAGCTGGGCGGCGTTTGGCGTGGGCAGCACGCGTGGAGACTGGGCGTCGGCCGCTCGTCACCGGCGGGAGTGAGAGGAAAGCGAAGGGGACGCGCTGGAGGCAGCGCTGGCGAGGCTCGGGGGTGCGCGCGCTGGACACGCGAAAGGGAGGCAGTGCCGGCGGGGGCTGGGCTAGCCGGTGGCAGGGGCTGTGAAGGGGGGGGGGGAGGGGGAGGAGGGAGGGGCTCGGCTGAGAGAGAGAGAGAGTGTGTGTGTGAGGCTGAGAGGTAGAGAGAAAATGATAAGGTGGCTGCTGGGAAGAAAGAAAAATGGGAAAAAGAAAATAAAGCCCTAGTGGGCTTGGGCTCAATTTGGCCAAAATGGCCCAAAAAATTTACTAACGTGAATGGTAAAATTTCTCTGTGAAATAATAAAATTGCACACGTAATTTGGACAATGAGAGTTAGGAATTTTAATATCATTCTCGAAATAAAATAAATTCATAACACATCCAAAAATTCAAAATTACAAAATATCCATCCAATTCCATAGTTTAAATCATAGCTCCAAATTGACTTGATTTAATGAAACTGACCAATTTTACAAATTGGTCATAAATGAGCCAAAAATACAAATTAATTAACTGGCACAGTGCTTTTAAATTCAGGTCATTATAATCCTACCCCCTTACAGAAGTTTCGTCCTCGAAACTTAGAACAAGTGAGGGTATTTCTCTCTCATTGAACTCTCAACTTCCCAAGTTGCCTCTTCTTCGGTATGGTTTCCCCATTGTACCTTGATCATCGGGATAGTCCTATATTTCAACTCCTTGTCCTCTCGATCTAAAATTTGCACGGACTTCTCTTCATAGGTAGCTTCAGGTTCGATGCCTAGGACCTCAAAAGGTCCTATGTACTTTCAAACCACGTGTCTTCCCTCATAGGTGCCACTTACATGAATACGTGGTCACCCACATGGTTAGTTGTCTGCATTGGGCGATCCTCATGCGGCCCTGATTTCTTTGTGATCGCCGGAAAAGCAAGTTCTACGAGTTTCGACCCTAAAATTTCCTTTCTCTGATTACATACCAAAGGAGAGGAGAATAAGACTTTCAACCATAGAGAGCCTCATTGTCCCTTGGACGTAAATCTCCGCCAACCTGTCTATGGAGCATTTCCTTCGCACAAGCAGAAAGTACGCTGACTTGCTGAGCCTATTCACAATCACCCAATAGGCATCGCAATGAAGTGCAAATCTAGTGGTCTTCATGGGGATTGTTAACTCCGATGACGTTGTGAGACGGCCTTTGAGCTCTTGAAAACTCTCTTCGCACACCGAAGTCCAGGAAAACTTGATATTCTTTCTTGTGTCGAGGGTCAAAGGTAGAGCAAGTTTGGAGACTTCCTCTACAAACTGCCTATACTACTCGGCTAAACTTAGGAAACCAGGGGCTTTTGTGACGGTCGAGGGCTATTTCTCTGGACTCACGGCTTTGGTCCTTGACAGATTCACTAAAATTTCTTCCTTGGACACTGCGTGATCGAGAAATGGGGTATTTCTGACCAAAACTCGCACTTCTTGAACTTTGCGTAGAACTTTTCTTTGGCTAATCCTTCCACAACAGCTCGCAAATGCTCTCCCTGCTCTTCCTTTGCTTTCGAGTAGATGAGAATATCATCGTTTTAGACTATAATGAACCCGTCGACATAGTCTCTGAGGACACAATTCGTTAAGACTGTAATACGGCTAAGGTACTAGTGAGTCCGAAGGACATCACCAAGGGCTCACAGCGTCCGTAACTAGTACGGAAGGTGGACTTGAACATATATTCCTCGTGCCTTTAGCTAGAGATAGCCCGATCGCAAGTCTCTATCTCAAGAACCGGTATGTTAAACCTCTACTAACCCACGCTGCGAGGGATTGCGGAGCTTACTTGTCTTGCCCTTCTCTTAGCTCAAGGAGTTGTGACTGCCGCAATCACCCTCCTTATCTAACACAGAGAACCGAGATTCCCAACGGCGAGTGACTGGGTCTAATAAAACCCTTGTTGAACAACCCCCTTTTCAGCTAAGTTCAACCCGTTTAATCCCGTCGGGATCACATAATATGACGTCGTTGACACTAGGGTGGTACTCGATAATAGTTCGATAACGAACTCAATCTCAGGGTCGAGAGGTAATCCTGCAAATTCCTTGGAAATGACATGAACAGCTTTCTTTACGATCGAAATATCCAAAGCTTGTTGAGAGTCCTCATGGGGTAGGTCGCAATGCAAGTGAGAAAGCCCCAAAAGTCTTCATCCATCACTCTTTGCGCCTTTTGAGCAGAAATAACAGGTATGACTAACCCCATCGGTGGCCCCTTAAGCTCGAAACTCTCCGCTCAGCCAATTGCCGCATGGTAGCCGAGTAATCATTCCATGCTCATAAAGTCATTAAAATCTCGCATCCCGAGAGAAAATGAATTTATAGATGACTCACGACTAGGTGCATCCCAAAACTAATAAAAACAGCAAAACAACAGATACGACTATCCAAAGATAGTTATCGCCGAGCACCATAAAGTTCGAATGACCAGTACGCTTACAGCGTAACCCCTATATTCCAAACATCCAGGTGAGTCAACTTAGCTGATCACAGTACTTGACACGTAATTCACACACCCACCACTCACGTCACACATGACCAGACTTGTGAGCACAAGTTCTTCAACACGTCAGCACTTTTATTCCTCCTTTCTCACGTCTAGCATACGTGAGGTGAACCGGTGGCCTCATACACTCTTAAAATAGATCGTAGATCTATAGTCTCATCTGTCAAGGTGGAAGCTTAGAACGATTAAGTTATCACGTCAACTGGTACAGGGTCGATATGGGTCCCGCCTAAGTATGCTGAATGAGCCTTTAACCTCTCTTTAAGCATTGTTTTACACGCTTCCGCTGCGCCACTCTGATAAATCATAAAGTTTGCGGACATTTTCACACGATTAGTGTTTGTGCGTCCTTATAAAATCCACAGTACAACGCTTTCAAAATAATTAATGATTCTAACACCTCCTATAGGGCTATGACAACTCCTCGTCTCTACCTTCGGTCGGACCAGGAAACATAAATGCACTAACTTCGAGTGTAGCCCGGTCAACCTCCCCATTAGGATTCTAGCCCTCAAATCGTCTGTTGCCGATTTGTCTCTATTCACTTTACTTTGGGTAAGGTCAGCATTCACGTTTCTTCAAGTGATATTGACGGCTAGAAACTCAAGGGGGGTCTTTATTTAGGAATCTAAGACTAAGAGTGAATATCGACAGACCGTCATTGGTCTACTCGAGACAGCACGGATGGTGGAGAACAACCACCACGAACGAGAATGTCCCTTGGACAGTCACTTCGAGCTCTAATTCTCGACTTGATCTTCAAGTCCCATCATACTCGTACTACTTAAGTACGCCTGCAATTAACTTTATTAAATTTTATATCTCGTGGCTTGTGAAGCAAAATAAGGGTTACCCACCTTGGCGATAACGAAAGAATCACGCTTGTGTATACGGGCTTGTCTACAGGACCGGCTAAACCGTGGCTCTAATACCAACTTTGTAACGACCCAAAACCCAAAACGGAGTTTTAGTTCCGAAAAATACGGATAAATTTGAACTTTTTAATTTGAGTTACATAATCCAATTTCTAATACCGAGCATGAGGTTTATCAATCCTCAATATAACTAAAGTGGGTTTAATTCTATACTTTACAAATATTGCGGAATTTAAAATAATTTCTATGCCAACGATTAGCCGGTAGTCCACGTAAGATCTTACAGGTCGGTCCCGTATACACTCGTTATTCCCGTCGTTGTCGCCTCGCCCTTTCGTTTCTTTCATCTTACCTGCGATACGAGCACACTAGTGAGCCAATAGCCCAGTAAGTAGATTAAATAAATAAGTTGCTAAGTCTGCAGGTAACATACAACCAATAGATATCACAGCACAATAATCTAACAAAAGGACGAACTCGACGATCGAGTCGTCATAGTCCGAAGAGTAAACGTCACTCTTAAGCAACCTTGCCCGCAAAGTAGATTTCAAAGATAAGGTGCTGAACCTACGCGGGATACAATACCTGCAAAAGAATTGTGACTTGGAACGAGGTCGGGCTTAACGACCCATTAATCTCGACTCAAAAGTCAATCTCATAACTTGTTCTAATCTCACTCAAGTTCACAACTCTTTGACTTAGCTTATAAAAATATGTGTGCACATGATTCACATCCAGACCCCTTACGGGTCGTTCTAAAACTTATACACAATCTAGACCTCTCATGGGTCGTTCTAGAATTCAATATACATTTAGACCCATTATGGGTTGTTCTAGAACTTAAGATACATTTCGACCCATTAAGGGTTGTTCTAGAACTAATACGACTCTGGACCCTCTTTGGGTCGTTCGAAATTTCATGTGACTCTGATCTCTCTAGAAGTTATTCTAGAGCTAATACAACTCTGGACCCTCTATGGGTCGTTCCGAAACCTCACACAGACAATGGCCCCGTCAGACGATCTCGGAATCGATCACAATCGCAACACACAACATATGAAGAGGAAGGTCGCCTACCGACCTCCTCGAGACCCATCGGGTCGTTCCGAAACCTCACACAGACAATGGCCTCGTCGGGCGATCTCGGAATCGTTCATGATCGCGGCACACAGCATATGAAGAGGAAGGTCGTCTACCGACCTCTTCAAGACCCATCGGGTCATTCTGAAGCCTCACACAGACAATGGCCCCGTCGGGCGATCTCGGAATCGATCATGATCGCGGCCCCCTTCCGGCCCCTTCAGAAACATACGGTGCTTCTACAACCCTTGGCTTTACTCTACATCCGATCCTTCCAGAACTAATGAGTGTCTCCGCTCGAGTTAGGCCTTATTTCAGGCCGTTTCTTAAGTCTATCTAAGACGCTCACAGTGACGATGAGGAATCGTTCGACTCGACTCTTCGGACTCCTAGAGCCTAGCTAGAACGTTCGCAGCAACAAGGACGAATCATTTGATTCGACTCCTCGGACTCTTTGAGCCTATTTGGAATGTTCACAGCGACGAAGAGGAGTCGTTCGAATCAAACCCTCAAACCCCTTGCGTCTCTCTGGAATTTAGCTCATCCTGCAATAAGATCTCAACAACAACATAAACAGTTTTATGTTTGTGGTCCCATACCTACCGACAAATAAGTCAAACTAACATATACACACACAAACAGCCACACACCCTACACTAGAACCTGAACCACGAAGTTGAGTAATTTTATGTCTGTGGTCCCATACCCACAGACAAATAAGTCAAACTAACATATACACACACAAACAGCCACACACCCTACACTAGAACCTGAACTACGAAGTTGAGTAGTTTTATGTCTGTAGTCCCATACCCACAAACAAATAAGTCAAACTAACATATACACAAACAAAAAGCCACACACCCTACACTAGAACCTGAACCACGAAGTTGAGTAGTTTTATGTCTGTGGTCCCATACCCACAGACAGGCAAATATATACGAACACACGCCCCAATACACACCTAGAAAAACTCAACATATCATAAACGAACCTACAGTCACATACCTGTAGGCTCGTTGCACAAACAAGACAAACATGATCGAAGGCCCGTAGTCGCGGCCCTAGCGAGAATGAAGATCCACACAGTTTAATAGCCACAACTTTAGAAGCATCGAATGCTTAAACTTTAGAAGCATCGAATGCTTAACATAATCTCAACATATGCACGATTAATTCAAGCAGGGTAAAGTATACTCGTGTCATAGTAGAGATCCACTTACCTGAGGTCCTAAGCCTCCCCGACTTGGTCCTCGCGGTTTTCCTCTCTCGACGTCCCTCTTTGAAGTATGTGGTGTGACACTTCTGTCGAACACGAGAATTAGAGGGTCAACGTCGAAGTCCACTAAATATTCGAGAGGAATGAAACTTTAATAGTTAATGGACTCATAGAATGGGACACTAGACAGTGGGTCGAGCAATGGTTCGTCGAGAAAACCCTCTAGGGGTATTCTCGTCCCGAATGTCGTTGACTTAACGTAACAATCAATCCAGACTATCGGGTCTTTCGTTTGACTAGATTAGGTGAGAAATGAGTTCCTTAAACTAATTGGTTTCTTACTTTATTTTATCACGTATTAAAAATTCGAGCCGGAAATCCGACAGAGTTTTCCCTGTTTTTCGGATATCCCGGCCGAAGCCTTCACCTAATTTCAACCCAGCACCAAACTAATTTCGGTCACAGTCAATCACAACAACCACACAGACAATTTTATCATTTATCATAATTACTTTCAAAACATAATCCTAATTCAATACCGAGCCCCAGTGGCTCGGATTCCATACAAAGAGAGCGATATTGATTAGAGATGTCAAAATGGGCCGGGTCTAGTGGGCCGGCACGAAGCACAGCACGATTTTTAGTGGCACGACACGGCACGACACGATAATTAATGGGCTTAAGCACGGCACGATAAGTTGACGGGCCGGACTTGGACAAGGTTTAAGGCACGAAGCACGATAAGGCACGAGCACGATTAGGCACGAAGCACGATAAGGCACGAGTACGATTAGGCACGGCACGAGCACGACACGGGCACGATTGATAGCACGGCACGAGCACGACAAAACACACATAAATTTGCTTAAAATTTATATTTTATAGTACATATTATGTATATATAGTTCAATTTTCAACCCAAAAAATATTATATATTGTCTTTATTTTTATAACATATTATATTTTCTCAATAAAATTATTATTGAACAAAATTTTAATTAAATATTAATATTATTTTGTTATTATTAATCACTAACTTTCTCTTTAATTTCATGTTAGTATTAAATAATGTATTTTGTTTGCATCAAAACAAATGTAATAAATCTAATTAAATAATTTTTATTTAAATGGATATGAAATAAGTAAAATTAGTATAATAATACATATGCGCGTAAAAGCACGATGGAGGCCCGGCCCAAACACGGCACGGCACGACAAAAGCACGACACGTTTATAAACGGGCCGCGGGCCGGGCTTGACGCTCATTTTGAATTATGGGCCGGCACGGCACGAGCACGATTAATAAATAGGCCGGCACGAGCACGGCACGAAGCACGATAAGCACGAAGATAAACGGGCCGGGCCGGCACGGTACGACACGATTTACATCTCTAATATTGATACATTTGAAATTAAAACAACTTTCAAGTCGTCGTTGGTTCTTTAAACCGAAAATTGCCTTTGGCCGCTCGCTTATACCTTTGGCGAAGGACGGCGAAGTGGTCGTGAGTCCAAACTTGTTTTGTTGACGTTCCTGTACAATTAGAAAGAATACTAAAGAAATGAGTCACTTCGATGATTTTCGGTTTAAAAGCTTTAACCGCTATAAGTTCCAAGTTCAAAGAAAAAAAAACAAGGAAGTGAATACTAGGACCCGCGACCCGATTTCAATAACTCTTGCCGAATTGATAAATTCTCGCGTGATAATTTGAGAACGATACCACTTGAAGAAGTTTTGGTTTCCAAAACGTCATAAATCCACAAAGTTTTGTAATGCCAAAACACTCGATAATATAAGTCTAATACGGCCACGAAATGAAATATAAACAAAATACCGAACCACAAAAATACATTAACACAAACTAGTGTATTCGCCGCCAAATACACAATCACTAACCAATTAGAAATCGAAATTCCCACACAACTAAACCACGAGCAATTTCCTAAAATCCTTGCAATCACAATCCTGCAGAAATAAGATTTTCAGCAATAATCTTTTTAGTGAGGCAAAACAATTGATAAGCGGGACGAGACCAACTAAAGTTTATTTCATAAACTTAAACAACTGCCAAATCACTAAGGGTGACAAATTCTATTTACACACATTAGTTCAAGTAAATATCGGGTTCTAAGTCTTGGCACAAAACCAACCAATTAGTTTATCAAGCTCTTATTAACTACATCACTAAACCCAACCTAAAAGCAAGCTTTCAATTTATAACTTTCAAATAATAGATTATCCCACAAATCACAAAAGTTCTAATAAAAAGAAGCTTGATCAACATTGAGGCTATATGCCCAAAACGCCCAACTTCACACGAACACAACATTACATTAAATCGATAAATTTTCCACAACCTCGCCAAAATAATCAAAAACCACATTTTGATAAAAAAAATAATTCAACCCGATCACTAAGCGTAACGAGGGTTGAAGTTCGCGAATCAAAATATACAAAACATCAACAACCATTACTAACGCGAACATAAATTATCGTTAGGCTCTAGATCGAGTGCGAGGCTCACCGAGGTGTGAATGGCAGTGGGGTTCGAACGACTTCTCGAAGGAGAGCAGCGATGGGTCGTGCGAAGAAGCGCAGCTCGAGCTTATCGGCGCGAATCGTGGCCGGACCGCGAGGAGCTCGGTCGGTCGAGCGGCGCGGGGTCGCTACTGGAGGCGCGACAGTGGTCGAGCTGGGACTTCGCGCAGACCAGAGGGAGGTGCGCCGAAAAAGGGCGAGCGAGGCGAGGTCCTCACGCAGGTTCCGCGGTGACGCTGCGCTAGTTCGCCGTCTCCTCCCTCGTCTCCGCCTCGCTCTCACCCTCGCCTCCCTCACTTCCGCCTCTCGCCTTTGCCTCGCGCTCACCGTCGCCTCCCTCACTTCTGCCTCACGCTCGCTATCGACGACCTCGACTCGCCAACCTCTGCCACCCTCCCGCTCAGGCGATTTCCTTCTCCCACCAGCATAGCTCTAGGAAACTAAACCAAAGTTGAAATGGGTTTTAATAATTTCAACTACTTACTCTTTAGTTTGGTTGAAAATAATAGGTATTTGGTCTCAACACTTCGTTGAATCAATATTCAAAGAGAGAAGTTTTTTTTTCTTTTTCTGTTTTTTATTTTTTAAGGGGTGTTTATAACTAAAGACATTTTTTTTTATTATTTTGTATGCAAAGTGAGCAAGATACCCTCAAATAGAGGGTCACTTGCGCATCATGATTGAAATTCCGTCAAAAATAGACGAAAATATGGCAGAAGGACCCAATTGTAACGATTTTGTGAGGATGGGGAGCAGATTGCCAAAAAAAAATATCAAGAGCCACATTGCAACCGTGTTATAATTTGAGGGGCCACCGATGCAAAAAGCCCATTTTATTTTATTGAATCCAACTTGTTTTCTCTCTTTCATTTGCTCTGTATCTCGCTGGAGGGGTACGAGGGTGCCGGAGAAGCACAGTTCACCGAGGGGTGCGGGTCGCAGGCGAGCTTGAAGTCCTGAAGCTCTTTGAAGTTGAGCCAGGGCTTGACCCACACCTTGGCCTCATAAATCTTCTTCTCGCCGGCCTCAACCACCTCCACAGCCGGGGTTGTGCAATGTCCCAGCAACCACCAGCTCTTTTGATTTCACCATTCTCTCAAACTCGAGCAACACTATCTAACCAAAACCCCATAAAATATATGTAATAAAAAAAAGATTAATCTAAAATAAGAAACAAAATAAATATATTTACAAAAGGTACAAACTTTGACAATCCTTGAATCTGAACCCAAAAAAAAAAAGTAAGAACTTGTTTGTTGTTGTGCACTTGGATGGCAAAGCGACCGAGGTCTTCGATCGCGGCGCTGTTCTTGCACCCCCGCGAAACCCCCTGGCGATCCCCATGAACCCCCTACAAAACCCCTGGTGACCCCCATGAACGCCAGCAAAACACCCGCCGACCCTCCCTCCCCACCCTTCCACCCTCCTCCCCCCCCCCCCCCCCCCCCCCCCCCCCCCCCCCCCCCCCCCTCCCCCCCTCCCCTACCCCGAAACACCATCTGCTGATCCCCAACGAAACACGCCTTACCGCGAAACACCATCCACTGATCCCCCGCAAAAATACCCCCAACCCCCGCAAAACACGCTTCTGTGACCACCTTGACCCCCCAACAACTACCCCGACTCACCGCGAAAACCCTTGCGACCCCCACCTACCTCCCAGTGACCACCTCGACTCCTTGAAACCCTCGCGACCACCACCCACCCCGACTCCCCGCAAATTCCCTACGACCCCCACTTCCCCTGGTTACCACCGCCTCGACCCCCCATGAACCCCTTCCCTGACCGCCGACTACCTCCACCCAACCTCTTGCCAAACCACCTGTCCCCCCCCCTTCCCCCTCCCTCATCGCCCCGCGAAACCCCATGGCGATCCCCATGAACCCCCTGCAAAACCCCTGGTGACCCCCACGAACCCCTATGAAACCCCGACGACCCCTAAGAACTCCCACGAACGCTAGCAAAACAATCGCCGACCCCCCCGCGAAACACCCTATACCCCGAAACACCATCCGCTGATCCCCAGCGAAACATCCTCTACCGCGAAACACCATCCACTCATCCCCTGCGAAAACACCCCTACGCTAACCACCGCAAAACACGCCTCGGTGACCACCCTGACCCCCCAGCAACCACCCCGACTCACCGTGAAAACCCTTGCGACCCCCACCTACCTTCCAGTGACCATCTGGACTCCTTGAAACACCTGCGACCACCACCCACCCCGACTCCCCGCAAATTCCCTACGACCCCCACCACCCTCGGTTACCACCGCTTCGACCCCCCATGAACCCCTTCCTTGACCGCCGACTACCTCCTCCCAACCTCTTGCCAAACCTCCTATCCCACCCCGCACCACCCCCCCCCCCCCTCCCCTCCCCTCCCGGCGTCGCTCTACTCCTCCGCGACCTTTGACTCCGCAACCTCCTACCCCTCCGCTCCTCCGCGACCTCCGCAGAGAGAGTAAATGAAATATAAATAAAATATAAATTAATACCTAATTTTTAACACAATTTTAATTAATACACAATCTTTTGAGAAACATAAAATATTATCAAAGTGATTGAATTGCTTACATAATGGTAACTGATAGTAATTAATTTTGTTATCAAAAGCATGTGCAAGTAATTAACAAATTAGCTAGTACTCAATTACTTTCAAAATTTGAGTATTTATTTTTAGTGTCGTATAAATTCTAAAGGAAAAATTTTATAAATAGCCCCTGAAGTTTAAACGTTGTTTTAACTTGACCCTTAATGTATAAATGGTCTCATATATGATACATAATGTATAAAAATATATCAATTATGGCCCTTCCGTTTATTTTGATGGAAGGAAATCCTATGTGGCATAGCTAAAATGGTTGAAAGTCCAACGTGGCACAATCAAATTACGTTTTTACCCTTCCATTTTTGTAAAGTGGGACCTTAATATATTTTTTGAAATTTTCTCTCTCTCCCCCTCTTACAACTCGTGTATTAAAAATTACAAATCATTTTTCTTTTTACCCTTCTATTTCTCTGTCTCCGATTTTCTCCGCCAACTTTACCCACCAAAATCCCCAACCCTAATCGCCATTGTTGCTCTCTCTCGCTTCTCTTTCTCTTTCTCACTCTTTATCAATGGCCGCAACACCATCCTTATCGCAGCTTCACGAACAGATAACCTCCTGTGTTTCACCTTCGTTTTCAACAATCTTGAGGTTCTCCAGCTCATTCCGTTGCTCCCTCAGGCAGCTCTGGCGGCGGATAGTCTCGCCCATGAGGTCGCGGTAGCCGACGACGGTCTCCTTTGCAGCGAGGGCGGAGCAGAGGTCGGAGCTCGGGATGATCACCGCGCCGACCTTGATTGAACAGCCATGGCTGAACGAGGAACGAGTCGCGAAGCCGGAGCCATGGCTGAATGACCCTGATTTCTTCACCATGGTTGAATGATTCACACAACAAAAAAACAAAACAAAACAAAAGGAAAAGAGAGAGAACGAATTGGGTTTGGGTCTAGTTTTGTGTGTGGCAAAACCAAAACTAACATGTAATGTGGCAATTTATTGACTCCAGATTTGGCAAATCTAAAATGGTATAGAGTATTTGAAACTTGATTAGATTTGTTAATGCAAGAGTCTGGTAAAAATTGTCTAAGTTGGTGCTTTAGTGTATTGCTTTCATTTAAAGCTTAGTATGCTTTTTAATGGGGAAAAGAAATGGAAAACCAAGCTGTTGTTGGACTGAAAATAAATTGGGTCTCTCATCCGAGCTACTAGTGTTTCATAGGAAATAGCTTTATGGTCAATACCCAGAAATCAGAATCGGGAAATTTATCCGATTTAACATTTGTTTTTTTTTTTTTTTTTCTTTCAAAAAGAATTCTTTCAAAATATTTTTAAAACTAATTACACAATAAAAATAAATGACATGGGCTGACAAAATACACATAAGATAGTGACCAGGAATGTTGAAAACTTACAATGACTAAAATACCCTTAAAATAGTAATTATCACCCATTAAAATAGACAGAAGGGCCAAACGTGATAATTTTTCAAACATTATATACCATTTATGAGACCTTTTATGCATTGGGTGCCAAGTTGAAACAAAGTCTAAACTTCAGGGCTATTTATAAAAAAATTTCAATTCTAAATATTTCCCCACTTCACACATATAAGGAATTTTAAGAAAATAGCAACTTCTTAAAAATGATTTTAAAAAATATCAATAGTTTCAAAAAAATTTAAAAATTAGCTCTTTCAAAAACTTATAATTACCAAAACCATAAGGATAAAACTGAATTTTGGGTCAAAACCATTGGCTGTAAAAGGGCTTTTTATTTTTTTATTTTTTCTCTAACTAGTTCTTACACACGAGTAGAGCAGTTGTAAAATAATAACATATAAAAAATTGATAAAAAAATAATAAAGTATATCTTTGTTAAATTTTTTAAAAAATTATTTTTTTGTTATTTTTAATAATTGAAGAGTTAAATTTATCATTTAATATAAACGTAGGGGCTCTTTTAAATTTTTTTAAACTTAAAAAATAAAAATGAAAGGTTAGAACAACAAAAACAAATAAAAAATAGTTGTGACAAAAAAAAAATGACAATGAGTGTCAAAAGATCGAGAAAAATATTATGAATCCAATCATGTCAAGAAATATATATATATATATTTTGAGATCATTACATTAAAAAATAACTATTGAAACGATTAAAATAAAAAAGTGAAAAGAAAAAGAGAGATGAGTGAGAAATTACAAAAAAAGCCCTTGAAATTTGCACAAAAACCCTAAAAAATTTCTCAACAACTCCTAAAATAGGCCTTTAAATGTAATTTTTTTAAGTAAAAAATAAATTAAAAAAATAAGATGACGCCACGTGTCATTCCCTCCTTAACCGTTGTTTCGTGAAAGAGTGGGAAAAACTTGTTGATTCATAATATATATATATATATATATATATATATATTTTGCTACGTATTGATTCATAGTATACTTGTACAGATTTTTATGTTTTGCACCAACTCTCTTTACCATCTCATATTGTGAGATTGATGATCATGCTCACAATTGCACTTTTACTCTTTCTCTTATTTTCTTTTTCTCTTATTATTTTCTCGTCAAACAATCAAATTTAACATTTTTTGCCTTGTAAATCATCGCCTTGCTTCGTTCCAGTTTTATTTTCTACATTTTTTTTTTTGTCATCACCAATTTACCAAATGAATATCCTTAAAAACATCCAAATTAGTTTTAGGGTCAATCAGATAAATAGTCATTTTAGATTGGGTCTTTTTAATAAATAGTCTAATTTCAAAAAATTTTAAAAATAGTCTTAAAAAATTTATTATCAAGATAAAAAAAATTTCTTATCAAACAAAATTATATATAAAATTTACCGTAGTAAATTTCTATAAAGGTAATAAAATTCATGAATGATCATTTTCTTAAAATTTTTAAATATTAACTATTTTTTAAAATTATCATCTAAAAATGACTATTTCTTTAAGAAAAATTAGTTTTATTTATTTATTTAGAAGTTATTTGGATAGCAAATTTAATAAAAGATTTTTAACTTTAGTAATTTGTTGTAGTAAATGCTTATAACGATTCTTAAATTCAAGTTTTAATACTGTTAGTACACATTTCACTCTATTCAAAGTTTCTTTTTAAAACTCAAGTCAAATAGTCCAATCAAAAAGTAATTTAAATTTAAAATTTAAATATAAAATTTTGACTTTCTTTTAACTTAAAGGGTACTTCTGTCATGGGAAACGATTAAAAAACTCAGTGGTGGGAAATGATTATCATTAATTGTCAGAATGAGTGTATAAAATTTATTGTGTTTCTAACACACCGAATCATTTTATATGAAAATATCAAAACAAATCACTATGTCCTCTCAACAAATCCCTCTGCAGAATGACACCAACCTCAGCATAGCGTTTCTTTTGGACATTTCGTCAAACAACTTGTGCCTATTATTCAAATCCCCATAGGGTTTCGTATAGTTGCACCCCTCTTTAAACCCATAGATTCACACAGCCATGTGATTTGAGTACTAAACAATAAATATCCAAAAACTATAATATAATCCAACGTCAAAATTTAACATACAGAACAAAATAAATTATAGTTCCCAATTCCTTTTATATACTACAATAAAAGCAATATAAGTCAAACTCAGAAAATTGAAGGACTCGGAGATGGCTTTGACGTGGGCTTGGCGGGTGTCGTTAGAGACGAATTCGGAGATGGCTTGCGAGTAGTAGTGGTTGGTTTGAGGATGGCGGCGCTGTTACTGGAAACGAAGTTCGCGAGTGCCTTCCATAGGCGGTAGTGGTGGCCAGATTGACGGCAACGCCTTCGGGCGTCACTTAAATGGCAGCCGAGTAGTCGTAGATCCAAACCAAAGGGGAAAAAAAAAAGGCAATGAAAAAAAAAGAAAAAGAACAAAAATTAATTTAGGTACAGTCCATTTTAATTACCGTGTACTTTTCGTCAATATCCAATAATAATCCTTAAACCATTTCCCAACAGTCTGTTTTTTTTCCCTCTCCCAGGGCAGAAGTTGCGAACTTAAATCAAAATTATCTAAATTTTTTAATTTAAATTACTTACCAAATAATTGTATGTTATTATGAAGAGTTACAACAATAAGTAAAGTACGAATTGTAAAACAAGACTATTCATATTGCCACTTAGTAATTTATGCCTTAAGTGATGTGCTTTTTTGTTTCTACTTTATGGTTCTAGTATAATTTTGAGGCATAAATTAAAGGGAAGTTTTTACACAATCATTCTACTTGGAGTCAAATATTACACATTTATTCAATAATTGTAAATATTATTATTTTAGTTCATTATGCTTATGTGGCATTTTTTCAAAGACCATTTTACCCTTAATTGTGCATGACTAAATTGTTTAAAGAAAATAATTTAGTTTTTTTTTTTAATTTAAAACCCCTTAAATTGAGGGATTTGTTGATTAGTGAGCTAACCAATTCAAACTTATCCAAAATCATAACAGAAAAACCAAAAACGTATTATGGGAATTTTATAGAGAATATTCACGTTTCTTTTAATATTGAATTGGTAATGTAACAGACAAAAATATAAGTTTTGTTTATAATATATATATATATATATATATATATTACCGTACATCATAAATATAACAAAACTAATATCATATTATATCTATTATGAATATAAAAAATACCTATTATATATGACGACCCCATATAGAACAAAAAACAATATGATATTGAGTATTTAATATCACATTATATATGTAATTTATATATATGTATATATGTATATGATATGCCCTTTTGGTTTATCATCATATTTTGTAATATTTATGTGTAGTCAAAAATTAATATTGTATTAAATATCTAATATCATATTATATATGCTATATTAATATATATAAAATTGTGATTCATACATATATATATATATAATATATATAATCTTTCGGGTTGTAATCGGTAATAGTTATGCTTGCCATGATATGGTGGTGGAGATGGTCGGAGAGTCTCCGCATGTTGTTGATGTGGTTGGTGTTGTCGGAAGTGAAGCCTCAAAAGTGATCTAACTTCAGCTAGTTGCGTCTCTTTCGGTGAGTACTCCGTCGTCGTTATTGTCACTGTCCATTTTGTCGCCATCTCCTCCACTTTGGCGTGAGTTTTCGTTGCAATTTGGGTCTTCTCCCGGGATGGCCTCTTCCATGTGATTTGTTGTTGTTGGCGTATCCTCCAACCATGAGCTCGCGAGATAGTGGGTTTTGTGTAAAGTTGAGGTGAGATTTTCGATGGGTTTGTGCGGCATCGTTTCGGTGGCGCTGGAGCTTTTGTGTTTTTTGAATGGAATGGATTTTTCCCAATTGTGTGTATGGTGAGATTTGTGGTGAGATTTTTTTAACTTAATTGTGTTTTGAATTCAAAGGAGAGTTTTTAGGATTTTGTTTCTTTTTTTCTTTTTTAAATGTATTTTCCAAATAGTTTTTAATTTCAATCTAAATACTATACGCTTATGAATCTTTAAGATTATATATATATATATATATATATATATATATAAACTCAGTTTGCAATTAATTTGCTCGTATCGTTCGTGTAGGTAGTTTTTTTTTTTTTTCCTTTTTATTTGAATACCAACGGGTTGGAAACCTAGTATTAAGGGCATTATTGGCACTATAATTATAGAATGAATAGATCTAATATATGTTGTGAACCTTGAATTGTTGTGTAATATTAGGTTGTATTTTGACTATATATGTGCAATACATATAAAATATAAATTATTACTGTAGTGTAGTGATAAGATGAGCATTCCTCAAAATCGCCCGTAAATAGCATATTCGATCGTTGTTTATCTAGGCCGAAGAATAGCTGAGTAAGCATCTCGAGCCCAAAGTCAAAACCTCTTTAAAGAAGCAAAAACTTTTGGGCCTTTTTGACAACATAGCTTAGATAGACTCACTCTCAAACTTTGAGAAATGGTCCGTTATGGTTCTCACTGTACTTGCCCTATTCAACTTTCGTAGCTATAGGGATTTAACTAAAAAAAGTTAGAGGATTGCAAAAAATAAGGAATAAATAATGGAATAATTTTAAAACAAAGTCATTTTTTATGCTGTTTAATAATCTATGCCTTAAGTAGTATATTCTCTTTATTTTCACTTTATGTTTGTAGTATAAATTTTGAATTATAAATTGAAAGTGCAACACACATGGAACATAGATTATCTTTGTGACAAGAATAGTGCATTACTCAAATTCCCCCTTTAATAATCCATACCTTAAGCAGTTTGCTCAATTTATTTTCACTTTATGTTGTAGTGTAAATTTTGAGGTATAAATTAAATATACAACACCCATGAGCTTGCGGGAATGTCTTGCACCTCAAAATCCGAAGTTGTAAAACTAGTTGCGACAGTTATGGAAACACGTCAAGTTTAATGTGACAAGGCTCTAAAAAACGTACTAATTCAAATCTAAATCACATCTCACTGATTCCAAACATCTTCTACGCGATAACAAACTTGATTCCATGAAGTGTTCTCCAAGAAATCATGAAGTGTTCTCCAAGAAATTAAAATTTTCAAAGTCAAAACTTCCTTCCAAGGTCTGATGATGTGATGCCATAATCAACATAAATAAAGGCAAATACTCTTGCCAAATCAAATATTTTGAAGAATTACATGAAATTAGCCAATTGACCTTCATTCGTATCAAATTTCATGAAAACATGGAAACCAAAACCGGAAAGTCTAGCACCACCAAATGTGAAGTTGGAACACACCTTGCCACATCAACAGAAACGTAGCAGATTATAAAATGGCAAGGCTGACCAAAATGTATCAAAATGCAACTTCTTCAAATCAGCGTGATGCCATATGATCCTCTTTAATGACAAAAGCCACAATATTCAAAATCTTGCGTTTGAAATATCCGTATCACAAAATAAAATGGCACCAAAGGCAAAAGACACCAATGACAAAATACTTTTTATAAAGAGACACACGTTTTGTCAAAAATATGTAAACACACAAATGCACTAACATTGCCAATTGCTTAATTAGGTGCTCTAATTTTCTTTTTCTTTCTTTCTTTTTTTTTTTTTTTGTGTGTTTAGGGTGTGAAAGTAAAATCTCGACTATTACCCGATCCTCAATCGTTATAGGCTTCGTATTTCAGGACATGAATAAAATCCTCAAAAAAAAAAAAACTAAATAAATAAATAATAAATAGAAGAGTCCTTTGGCCAAACCGAAAGTTTTAAGTTCTAGCCTCTACGCCAATTCCCCTTGGAACAGCTTTGGCCACGTCGAAGTGTCCCAAGTCCGAAGGATCTAAAACAATATTCCATCACATTTCCGTATAGGGATGTAGTTAATGATATTTTATCCAACATGGTACTTAAAAGAAAAAAATAATAATTAATCAATTCAAAAATCAATTATAAAAGTAGGTGCTTGGTGGTAGTCCATCTAATTGACAGTTGTCTAAATATAGCGATTTAAGAGCTTCCAACTTGACCAACTCAGCGACACTGTTCGCTATTATAGCCGTCTTTTCTTTAATTTTTTTTTCATTTTTTTTTCTATGGATTTTAAAGCTGAGACACTTAATTGGCCGATTGTATTAATGAAACTGTACGCAAATTAGGTAACAGTTGGTAACGAAGCCGTTATTATAGAGAAAAAGAACTACATATTGTTGGTGGATTTACCGTCTCTGAAATTTACGCCAAAACTAACACAACCCAAAATAATAATAATAATAATAATAAAATAAAATTATTATGCCTATATTCAGAGCTTTGTATTAAAAAGATTGGCAAGTTTGGCACTCTTATGACTTGTATGAGTAATGGCAAGTTTTCCAAATACACCTACCAAATGATATATGCAAACAGAGAGTACGATGTTAAAGTTGGTAAATAATTTAACTTCTTTCAACTACAAGAGGGGTTTGTGTTTTTTTTTTTTTTTTGGGAAAAAATTATCTGGACAGGGTTTGCCAATTTAATGTATAAATTATTTGGCTAAATGGCGGCCCCATCTATTGAAGATGGCACAATTTTATATTTCGTTTTTAGTCAATGAGCGCTAATTATCCTCATGATATAAATGGCCAACTTTATGGTGATTTATGTTACATCATATCGTATCATTATTGTATTTTGCGGTAACTAAAGAAATTTAAGTAAATACCACATTTACCAGATCTTTTTTTTTTTTCGTCTGAAGTTCTTCAAATGGACTATTTATGTCACGATTAAGTCTCATAAAGTTAACTATTTAGTATTTACTAACATTAACGGCTGAAAGAACTATATTTTACTAGAAAAAATTCTCACAATTGTCTGCGAAAGCAATATAATATTTAAGTAGTACTAAAAATGTATATAACTTTGTTTTAAGTGAGTTTTTTAAGATATTATTGATACCTATTCTTTTTGCGTTGCATTTTTTAATTTCTATTCAACTAGTCTATTACAGTAACACGGTACATGTGGTAAAAGTATATATATATATATATATATATATATATATTTAATCGATCGTGCATCAATTTTGTGATTTAACTCTCTCTCTTTCTCCAATAAGGTTTTCTCCTTTTTGATTATGTTATGATATTTATAAATGTACAATACCCATAACTATTTCTATTATTAGTCGGAAAAGTAACAATGAAATTTGGATAAAAAGAATTTTATAAATTAGAAACTCTTGAAATCAAGGGAAAAATAGACATGTTTCTTTCCCTCTCTACTAAAACTACAAGACTGCTTAAACCTAAATTTTTTCCCCCACAACAACAATGTGAGTCCACTCCAACAATGTCCGCTTCACAAAAATTGCTTTCGCTACAAGTACTACAAACACAATCTAAATCATGATCACTTGATCTAGACCCACCATAATCATAATCAACATTAATTAAATCCCAATTAACTTCCTTATTATCACCATAAGCACTACAACTACCACCTCTAATTGTGCTCCAACCCTGCCCGTCCAAACTCCACGCCACCTCCGCCGCGCCCATTGCCAGCCGTCCGATCCTCTCCGTCGCCGAATCTCGGTCGCTAGAGCCGCTCAAACTCGCCTCCGATCCCTCCTCGCCGACGGAACTCCAATCCCGGCAGCAGAACTCGAGAATGCTCGTCGGCGAGCTCGAATAATCATTCGAGTCGAACTTCGAGACCGGTCCAGCGAGGAACGGGTGCTCCAAAAGCCGCCCCGCGGTCCACCGCTCCTCCGGCCTCCTCCGCAGGCACTTCCCGAGGAAATCCCGCGCTTCCTCGGACAAAAACCCCGGAAACTGCGGCAAATCCTCGGAGTACGCAACCCGGTAGAGGACACTCACGTGATCGCCGCCGCAATTAGGCCATGGCGAAAAACCCGACATCTCGATGATCGTGCACCCCAGGGACCATATGTCGCTGGCGGGGCCTTGGTGGTCCCCACGCGCGGCCTCCGGGGCCATGAACATCGGCGTCCCCGCGACGGCCTTGGCGGGCGAGCCCGCCGCCTTGGCGCAGCCGAAGTCGGCGATCTTCGGGCCGTCCCGGGCGAGCAAGACGTTCCGTCCCTTGATGTCGCAATGCACTACGCCCAGCGAGTGGAGGTAGTCCAAACCTTGGACGATCTTCTTGGCGTAGCGCCTGATGGTGGGCTCGTCGAGGCCTTTCCTCGCCGAAACGGCGTCGCTCAGAGCCCCGCCGGGGACGTACTCGATGAGGAGGTTGTAGGTGAGCTTGCTGTCGTTTCTCTCTCGGGTGATGTCGTTTCCGATGTAGCTCACGACGTGGGGGCTGTTCAGGGAACAGAGGATCTTCGCTTCCCTCTGGAGGGGCTCGGATTGGGAGAGGTCGGCGGATTTGACGGCGAAGATTTCGCCTGAGATTGCTGACGTGGCGACGGACACGGTGGCTGTTGAGCCGTGGCCGATGACGTGGCCTCTCTTCCACTCCATTTTTTATGTGCTTTGAAGAGTAGAAGAGAGGGCGGAGAGATGAGAATGTGAGACAGAGCAAAGATGACTTTACTCTTCTTTTTTTTGGTTCTGTTTTGAGTTTGTTAAAATGGATATGTTTATGACTTTATATATATGGGAGATTTTTTGGATTTGGGAGCGAGTGATTTAATATTTGGAATTTTAAAAAAGGTTAGTTTTGATTGGTTTGTTAGGTGTGTGTTAGAGGGGGGGAGAGAGAGGGAAGGTTGACAATTGCTTTAACTTGAGTGAACAACGTGGCCAAATTTGGGTGGAGTTGACGGCAATGTCGTTTTGGTTCGACGACGGATGAATTGGAAAGGCGAAGACGTGTTGTGTTCACGTGTTAAAGTGTTATTCTCTCTCTCTTTTTTTTTTTTTTCATTTTGGATAAATGGCACGTGTTGAAGTTTGGGGTTTTGGACATGGATTTTGTTTGGTAATATGTGAAGAGAGAGTTTTATTTTTATTAGGATACGGTAGATTTGGATGGATAATCTGTTAGAAATAATTTCAGAAATTATTAAGAATTGAGAAGATTGATCAAATCAGTTAACGTGTATCAGAAGGATTAACGTGACAAATTTATCAAACAATTTAATCAAAGCTATTGTATCACAAAATTCAACAAACACAAATCATCACATAATTGGTAAGATAAGTAATTAGGCATTATACCATTTGTTGAATGTGAGTTGATCGAATCCTTTTTTTGACCACCGTACGTTTTAAGACTGTCAAAGTTGTACTAGATCTCATACGTTTACAACGAGCTTACCAGATTAAGTTTTCGACATCATAATCTTCCATTTCAATTCTTATATTGAGACTAGGGCTTCAGTATGTTCTCGTTCTAGTTTTCTCACATAAAACAAGAGGCAAAGTATCATCCTCCCCTTGCTATAGGACCAGCGGTTTTGAGAGTGAAAAGGTGAACTCTCGTTGTTGTTGGTGATTTTTCATTTATTTTCATTAAAATTTTTGTGAACATTATTTTGTCAGCTTGAATTTTTAGTTAATAGATTTGAGAAGTTGAGGGTTGAATGAGCTTGTCTGTAAAGAAGACGAAGAACTAGAAAGTCCCTATCTAGATTTTTTTTTTTCATTAATTTTTTGACAATTGGGATCCCATTTCATTTTCAATAAAATGTAGATTTTTTTTAACCAATAAGGGTATTAGTTTTGTATTTAAAATAAAGAAGAAAACATCTACATCAGCAACACAAAATAACATATATTTAGCATGCGTCTATTGTAGCAAAACATAATAGTAGTGTGCTAAATTTAGCACCGTAACATGTTAATGTATGGTCTATGTTAACAGAAACAAAGTTGATGATAATTTATCAGTAGCTATTTTTTAAATGAAAATCGTAATAATCGGGCTCATTTGCAAATTGGTCTGCCAAACTATTTAAAAATTAAGTTATTATCCTGGTTACATCCGAACTACTCAAAATACTCATGTTCACCCAAATTTTGTTATAGATTGTAACAAATATTATTACGGATTGTAACAATATTTGTTACGACATGTAACAAATGTTGATACAAATCATAACAAAAAAAATGTGTAATAAGAATTAGATATTTTGTCACATATGTTTATCAAATTTTGTCTGTGACTGTCTGTATCAAAAGCTGTTACCTATTGTAACAAAAATTGTTACAGTCTGTAACATTTGTTACATTCCATAACAAAGGACAAAACCGTCAATGCATAATGTCTAAAAAAATAGAAGAAAAAAATGACTAATAACTTAATTATGACAAACTCAGGTTAATTCTTTAAAATTAAGGATAAAAACAGGTCATTTAACTAAAAATCTCTAATTTAAAAAGCACAAACATTATAAAGTTACAACATATATATTTTCTTTCTGAATATTTAATTAACTAGCTCAAAAATTGACAAGTTTTAGTCGTATAGCATGAATTTTTTTCCAAGCGAAAATTTTGAAAATCCATAAGTACTATATTTGCTTTTGGAAAAAGTACTGCTATACAATAATTTTTAAGCATTTCTATTATTAACTCATGGAGCATTATATTTTCTAGTTTGCATACGACTATGAGAGATAGAAATATAGTTTGAAAACATTTAAATTCTGGAATTTGTAATCGGTTGAATCACCAATATGGTTGAATTTTAGCATAAAAAACAGCGGTATTTATGCGGCGATGTATATATGCCTGAAAAATCTTTAAATTGAAGTCCTTTTAGAATGAGGGTACAAAGTTGACGTCAAGGAGATGTGGGGGTTATAACCACACTAGTCTAAAAGTGCTTCTTAGGTTGAACATTACATTACTATTTCTTCAATTCAATCACACTTGTCATTATGTGAATCGGCAAGAATCCAAAGGAGTTGATCTATTAGACTAAAACGGTTTGAATTAAAACTTTATTTTAAGATCAAAGTCAAAACCAGAGAAATTCTTCAAATTGGAGTTTGTATATATTATGCGAATCATTTTATGAAGAGTACACGTTGAATGACCATAATTTTCTATTGGAAAAAATTGCTCAAAATAATGCTTCAATTTTTATTAGATACAGTAAAAATAAGTTGATAATTATATTTTGTAATAAATAAGTAAATATCACGTTATTTAATCATTTTTTTATGATAAAAAATTATAGTTGTGTAGCATCAATTATTTTATTTTATTTTTTTATGAGAACATCATGCTCATGTTATGAATACCCATTTAGTAATATTATATTATTTGCTAAATAACAAAAAGCATACTATGAATTAATATCAGAATAACGTTGAATCGCGCGTTATAAGTTTATAATATATAAAAAATTTGCATTTCCATACTCTGGTAAATTGTGTCGTTGTTCTTGGTCAATCCCAAATATGTATGTATGACAAAGATTGGTTTTGGACTTTGGTTTTCACATTTTAGTCAATCTGGATAGATTAAATGATGTTTTCTTTCTTTTCTTTCTTTCTCTTTTTTTTTTTTTCCATCTTCAACAAAAGTCAATTTCATACAAAAATCTAGTATATAGAATTGTCGAACTTTATCGTCTTATATTATATAACTGGCGGTACAAAAAATTCACAACCTAATTAGTTGATTACATTCAAAGCTTCAAATATGGTGACGTATTTTAATTTGGTACACTTTTCCTTGAGAATAATGGACAATTTTGTGAAAGTATTACTTCCCCACAGAGAAATATAATATTTTACCATAAGAACAATTCTTTATAGGGTTAATGATATTAAGATTAAATGGTGTAAGGTTTCCTCTAAGTAAAGCATTAATCATGATATATATACCAATTACACAAGAACCTAATGCCCTGGTTAGATCTCATAAGAAAAAGAAAGAGGATTTAACAAGTATAACAAAAGTAGTTAAGAATCTAAATACACACGTTGAACAAACATCTAATTTTAGTTTTTCTTTTTTCTTTTTCTTGAAAAGGACACAAACTCTAATAATAATAAATGATAACAGAGCCACTTGTAATTGTTTGAAATATTATATTCACTATTTTCAAAGGAAATATTAAAACTGGATTCTCCGAACACACACTTTATGTGCATAGATACCATGCCGAACACACTTTAGTTGTCAATCTTATTAAAGTTTAAAGAAGGGTATAGACATAACCTGCAATTATATTTATTAAATAAAAAGAAAGAAAGAGAGGTAGGATTGGTGGTGGTTTGAAGAGAGTTAAAATGTGGAATCAAAGCAAAAGGCCAAAAGAGTGGTAAAGAGGTTGCAACTAATTTCGAAAGTAAACAATATCCATTACTTAATAATAAGCAGGTGGGGTTAATTGTTTTATAGATTTTGTACGTGTGTATGCGATTTATTTTGGTATGACAATAGCTATGTAAAATAAAAATAAAAAAAGGGAAGGGTCTGACGTCCAAAATTTTTTTGATGAAGAACGATTTGATCGCTAAATTTATCTTTTTATGTTAAATAAGTAAATTTGGCGATAAAGAATGATTTTCCACTACAATAATTCTTCACAAGAGAAATTGGAAAAATATAATAAAAAAAACTATTATATATATATATATATATATTAATTAAAGGGTTAATAGTTCAAATAGTCCTAATATTTTTTCTCGAGTTATAATTTGGTTCTCGATTTTTTTATTAGAAAAAATTCCCTTTATTTGATTTTTTTTTTTAAAGTCAGTCCACTTACTAACCGACGTTGTATTTTGAAGGGAAAAAATGCACATGACTTAATACTGATGGGAATTTAAGGAAAAAATCCCAGAAACAAAACACCATGCCATTAGAGAAAATAAAAAACAAATCAAAGGAAAACAATTACAAAGAAAATAAAACATTCGTGGTGACTTTGGTGTTTCAAGGTTTCGATTCAAGGAAGATGAAAAAAATGGGAATTTATTATTTTATTTTTTATTCCTTTTTTTTCTTTGAATCTGGTATGGTTCCCTTGATTGATTTTAATATATAAATCTGTATAAGAGCTTGGGAAATTTGGGTTAGACTTCTCGATATCATTGTTTCTTTTTTATTTTTTTCTTTGTCTTTTAATATTGGTTTATAAGTATAAATTTTAATATTTATTTGTATAATTCTTATTATGTTGAAAAGATATAGGTGATTGAATTAAATTGGAAAAATAAGCTCGTGAGTGGCACAGGCGGAAAATCCTTCCAAAGTTTAACGCCATTAATGATTTGGGATTTATTGCAATAGAAAAAATGATTTTAGGTTATTTTTGCTAATAAAAAAAAATCAATGACCAAATTGTCACTCCAAAAAATAATTTAAGGTCTATTGGAGCTATTAACCCATAATTAAAAAGGTCTATATATTTGGCATTTGGTTTTTTTTTTTTGTCTATAGTTTAAAAAAATGACCAACCTTTTAAAAAATTAAGTTATTAACCACTAATACATAAAGAACAAATGACACAAATATAAATGCACATCATAATATAGATAAGAAAATGATTAATTTCTTAATTAATCAAAACATTTACTATTTTCTTAAAACATAATTTCAAAAATGACTATTTTCTCAGTTATTATTATTATTATTATTTTTTTCAAATCTCTCTACGAAATCCTCCAACCTAAGTAGTTGTTTATCCAAATTATTGTCAAAACATCCTCTCAATTAGTTGGAGCAGCACACAAATTAAGGATTCTCTCCCTATGCAATGGAATTGTGGAATTCCAAGTAGTTCCATGGAATTCCACCCGGGTAATTACCCGGAAATTGCCCGGAAAACTTTTCCGGGTATTTACCCGGAATTTTGATGATGGAATGCCGGGTAATTACCCGGAAATGGTTTTTTTTTTTTTCCAGTTTTTTTTAATGCTTTTTTTATTCAAAAACTTTGTAAAAATAAAATGAATATTGATAATTATTTTGTAACTTTAAATTAAATTTGATAATTATGTTAGAAATTTTAACCTGTTTGATAATTTTTTATAAATTATGTTTTAATAATAGTTTGAAATTTTTTTATAAATTAACTATTGTTTAGGTTTATTTATAAGTTTCGAAGTTTAAATTAATAGTTATAAGTTAATTATCAAGTAACAATTAATTTTATTAGTTGTAATTTTATTTTGATTGTGTCTTTGTTTTATTGATATAATTAGAAAATTTTGTACTTAATTTGATTGTTTATAACTTGTAAGGTTTAATTAATTTCTTTATTTTATAAAATTGACTTTACCTAAATTATGAATAACAATTGTCTTACATAAATGACATAAATTATGAATAACAATTGTCTTAATAATTAAAAAATAGTACAAAATTTCATATTTTTACAAGTAATAAAAAAAATTTACTAAGAATTAAGAATTGGCACAACAATTAAGAATTGGCACATGACAATTGGTACTTAAAAATTGGGCATGACTAAAAAAAGTCATGAAAACCGGGTAAAAGTTGGAATAAAACCGGGTAAAAGTTGGAACACTATTTATTCCAAGTCATTCCGGGTATATACCCGGTTTTACCATCCGGGTAACTATGCACACAACGCCCATGCGTCGCTTGTAAGATTGCTAAACATGAAGAGTTTTTGTTCCGACGCAACTCACGTGTGTCACATTCTTTATGTAGTTTTAATTTTCTCTTCTCTTCTCTTCTCTTCTACATATATTAAAGCCAGAAAAAAAAAAGTACTGAAAGGGGGTCCAAATTATCAACCATGCAAAATGAAACACGTGTACATAGTGAAGCTAAAATGGCACGTTTTATATGTTTGTGGGCATAGAAACGACAAAGTCTCGAATTGGTTTAATTGTTGCAACGTGAAATTAAAGGAATTGGTGGTTTCTTTATACTTTTGAGACCACACTTCACATTGGCTTATTTAGTCCATGTCTTTGGCTTAAGGCAGAGGATAAAGAATGCTTTAAATATCAGTAAAATCACATTGCTGTACCTCTGAGATTACAGTACAGAGTTTTATTTTTTATTTTTTTATTTTTATTTTTTCTCTCGTGTTATCTCTACGTCTTTTATTTCCATTTAAGACAGAAAAATTCAAAACCTAGCTCAATAAATACATGCGTGCTATATGATTGGTTATAATTAATATGCAAAAATAAAACTAATATATTTGTTTTTCTTCTTATACATATACTGTGTCCCATAAATCATAAACCCGTTAAAGCATATTTTCGGATTTACATGTAATTTTATCCCTGATCCTTTTTAAGAAAGAGTTAGATCTTAATCTCTAGTTTTCACATAAGGAACTTCCAAATTATCTTCAGGTTAATTTTGAGTTGACTTTAGTTGGTGATTTGACCCTGATTTGTGGTTGCTCATTAACCCTCTTTTTTTCTCGTATTATATTGTACTGTATTGTATCATCTTTTATGCGTATTTTATTCATTTTATGTATTGTCTAAAAATACAGTGTAAAACAATGGAAAAAAAAGAAAGAAAAAGATTATATGTTAGAGCAGTTAAAACGATAAATTACAAAGGATTGATTTCTTTTGTACAAGATAACACAATTTTTATTGCATCGAATGTGTTTTTCATATTATACAAGATGATAGTTTAAAAGATGCCAAACACCATATTATATTCTTTAATACAATACGATGGACTTATACCGTGCACAAAATATTCTCTAAATGGGAAACAAAAACTTGTCGTGAAAAGATAAATGTTGGATGGAAAAATAAACAGTTATTAGCTAAAAATATTAATTTGAGTGATGTGCCAATTTTTGATTGAATAAAAGAAATTGTACATTGACAATTGTTATTTATAAATGTCGCATCATTATTATTTTTTAAGTTAAAATTATATGTTGTGAAACAAGGGCCGATCTACATGGGGGCCTATAGGTAAGTAATCCTTCATAGTCCCTTCTAAATTTTTTAAAATTTATATTTTACTTCAATAATAAAAAAAAATTCAAATAAATCCTTCTTGTGCCCCTATTTAAATTTTATTTATTTATAATTTTGTTTTCAATTTCACCCAATATAATTTATAAATATGATTTTACTTTCTGTCTATCTATAATTTTATATATTGTTGTGTCACTATTGGATTAGAATTCTAGATCCGTACCTGTTGTGAAACATCACTCTTTTAAAAGTAGAAACAAGTGTAAACTTGAGCAAAACAAGGCCTAAATGTGTGTGTATGTTTTTTTTTTTTAACATTAAAAGAGAGAAAAAAAAAAAAAAAGTCCACAAAAACCATAGTGGATTCTCTTGCATGACTTGAAGAAGAGAATTTTGGGTGTAGATTGATGCATTTTTAATTGAACGTGTTGCTTGCACAGTAACTTGAGAAACAAGCAGACTTTCATTTTTAATCACTAGTATCAATTTGTTCCGTTTACAAAAGCTTCAAGTTCAAGGTAAAGAGAGAGATAGAGAAGAATAGAAACTTCCAAAGCCTTTTTTTTTTACAAATGTTACCTGCCAATACCTTAATGCCACGTGGCTTGGGATGCACTTTTTCAACAAAGTCACTGTGGTTTATTATTAATAAGAAGGGATTAAGGAAGGACCACATTATAAGCTATTTTCTTGCACTTTTATCATTATATCATTAGCATGATTATTGCTTTCAAGTACTTTTTTCAAGATGTTTAAGCCCTTTAATTGGCGTTTGCTTGTTTGTTGAACCAATGAAATAAAGAGGTTTTGCTTTGACATGTAGAGGCAGTTAGCCAGGATTTCAATGAGTAGAGATCATAAAGATGCTCTAATAGTGCTTGCTTAGACGTTCCGTTATAACAACTTTGTGAATTAACACGTAGATTAAAATGGTTCAAAATAATTAAGTTGTTTATCTGTCACTACTCACTTTGGTAGGAGTTGAAAGAAAAGAAAAGAAAAGTGCTTTCAATAAATATTGTTTTTGTTTTGCTTTGTTTTTTGTAGTTTGTAGTTCTCTCTGTTTTGAACACGTGGCAAGCTTTGTGTCTACTTCTAGAACCTATATATGGAAAAAAAAAAAAGAAAAAAAAAAAGGTTGAAGAATAGTTGGGTGATAAACGAGTCTCAACTCTTTTTAACAGAATGATTCTCCCATTTGGGTATTATGCAGTTATTATGTCAGCATGAAGTCATTTTCTCAAAAGAGATAGCTTCAAATATTGTCAATGACTTGTTGTTATTGGACCAATAGGTTCCGTACATTTGTCCCTTTTCTCTTTAATCAAATGACTTGTTTATGATCACTCTCAATTATTTTAGAAAGATATTTTTTGTTGGGAAAATCCCCCTAAAAATATAGCTCGTAGCAGAAGCACTTTCACACACAATCAATTAATACAGTTCCAAAAGTCAAAGAAAAATAGAGAAAAGAAAAGTAGAGAACAAACACAAGATTTAACGTGGTCCGGCCAATTAAGCCTACGTCCACCTGGGCACAACTCAATATATTATCTTCAATAGATCAAGAAATACTTTCGAGTGATTTCCACTCCCACACAATACAAGTCTCTCAAGCTCTTGCTCACTATTTAACCAAAATCTTCACACACCCAAGGATTGCTCTTGTATTCTACACACTCCCTTATTGGTACTCATATATATAGACACATAAAGTAGAATCCTACTATAATAATTGTGTATTACTAATCCTAATGCAATAAGAACTCCTAAATTAAGTAAAACAAGGACTTCAACTAATTAGACTCATATCTTCAGTAGGACTTCCATGAACATCCAAGATTCCTAATTATACTAGGAGTCTATGTCCAACAATGTCCCACTTGAAGACTTGTTTCTCCATTACCAAAAATATACTCCAGAGTTGTCACAGCCCGACCATTACCAACAACTAGGTGATCACAAGCCTCAAAGGCTCATTCCAGCAATCTCCACCCATATCAACTATGTACATTTGCAAAACTCCCACTGCTCGAACAATGTCAGGTTCTGCATCTGTCACAGTACTTACAAGGCTCCCTACTACAGATGAATATGATACTCGAAACACTCTTGTCTTCTCGGCTTCTGCGCTAGGTCTTTGGCTCGAAGAAAACTTCCATCCAATAGAAAACAGAGTACCAAATGGATTAGCATCTTGCTCGAAGCACAGCAAGATCTGTTCACTCTTCCGAGTCCTCCAGAATTTTCTATCATTCCAGTCTCTGAATATCTTCATCTCAAGAATCTCAATTGCGACTCTCTCACCCTTCATTCCAAATTCCCTAGCCAAACGAGCTTTCAAGTTTTCTATACCAACTTCATTGGTACTAGAAACTACCATATCATCCATATACAAGACCATAAAAATATCATTCCTAAAACTATAAAAGTATGCCCAATGATAACCATCATATCTTTAGAATATAAAGCTCTCAATGAAGGTATCAAATCGCCTACACCGATACTTTGGCGCTTGTGTCCAACCATAAGTCGATTTTAGCCAGCAAATTCCATTCTGAATAAAGGCCTCTGGGTTGAGTCATTACTACATCTTGGCTAACAATCCCATTATGAGTAGTAGGCACCCACAAACTGTACTCCTTTTTATCATTGTCAAAGCCAAGATTGACAACCCTTTTGGTAAACACCCTCAATTTTTCAAAAAAGTCATCAATCAATAAAATCCAATTTTCCATCCCTCTAAGAGATACTACAGGAGTCTCAAAAGTATCATGAAGTGTAACAACTAACACAACATTACTTCTGACCTTATATGCAGAGATACAACAAAAATCTAAATTAATATATTTTAAACTAAGAAGCAAGTATTCATCAAGAGGTACCTTTGGTTCTTGCTTGCTCATGTAACCAAGACGTCTATACCAAATCGTCGATGACTTTGACATAGCATCTACAACAGTAGCTTCATCAACCATGGTCTCTCCTATCAGATGATACACATCGTTTTCTAGCCTTCCTCTTGCAACAACTGTTTCTCCTTTGGTTATCATTAATTGACCTTTTCCTCCTGAAAATTCATAACCATCATCATCAAATTTTCCCAGCGACAGAATACTCATTCTCAAATTTGGCACATGTCGTACATCCGAAATTGTATGAACCGAGCCACCAAACATTTGAATTTGCACTCCTCCAACTCCCACTATTTTACATGTGCTAGTATCACCCATGTAAACAGTTCCATCGCACAACTGATAAGTGTCAAACCAGTCCATGTTCGGTGTCATATGAAAAGAAGCACATGAATCCAAAATTCATTGATACTCCATACTATTCCGTTGTACTACTGACAGAACATCTCCATCTAAATGAGAGTCATTCATTCCAATAAAATTCGCTTCAGATCCTTTTGATGACATATGTGAACCAGGTGTGGGATTTTCTTTACAATCCTTTTTCTGATGACCCTTCTTTCTGCAACCCCAACACTAGCCATTGAACTTGCCTCACCAACCCTGATTACCTTGATTTTCATCTCTCTCTCTATTGATCTACAACGCACTAGCAGTGCAACACCATCGCCAGAAGAGATTTTCTTTTGGTTTGATTTTCTGCGCGACTCCTTAGCAAGCAACATGGACTCAGTAGATTCATAGGTGAGATCTTTCTCTTTTCCAATACTCATAAACAAGGTTTCCCATGATTCTGGCATAGAACAAAGTAGTAGAATAGCCTTTTCTTTATCATTGATCTTTTCACCAATAGCCGCTAATCTACTAATCAAAATATTAAATTCACTCAAGTGTCCTTGCAAAGAAGATCCTTCATCCATCTACAGATTGTAGAGCTTCTTCCTCAAGAAGATCTTGTTTGTCAAGTTATTTCCTTCATACATATTTTGCAACTTGTCCCACAACCCCTTCGCAATTGTTTCCTCAGACACGTTGAACAAAACCACCTCATCTAGTGCAAGATAAATATTCGCCATTGCCAACTCATCCTTCTTAGAAAAATTTCATCTTTCATCTCAGCGAGTTTCTTTTCCTTGCCGTTTAAGGCAACTAAACATCCATCTTTTACAAGAATTGCACGCATCTTCAATTTCCAAGCTGGGTAGTTGGAACCATTAAATCTACGCAACTCAAACTTGGTGGAACTCAAACCCGTCATCTTTAACTTTCACAGTATTTCACCACTGATCCCATGTGTCGAAAATTAACACAAGCTCTGATACCACTTCTTGGGAAAATTCCCCTAAAAATATATCTTGTAGCGGAAGCACTTTCACACACAATCAATTAATACCGTTCTAAAAGTCAAAGAAAAATAGAGAAAAGAAAAGTAGAGAACAAACACAAGATTTAACGTGGTTCGGCCAATTACGCCTACGTCTATCCGGGCACAACTCAATATATTCTCTTCAATAGATCAAGAAAAACCTGCGAGTGATTTCCTCACTCCTCCCACACAATACAAGTCTCTCAAGCTCTTGCTCACTATTTAACCAAAATCCTCACACACCCAAGGATTGCTCTTGTATTCTACACACTCCCTTATTGGTACTCATATATATAGACACATAAAGTAGAATCCTACTCTAATTACAATGACCCAATGATTGTATATTACTAATCCTAATGCAATAAGAACTCCTAAATCAAGTTAAACAAAGACTTAAACTAATTAGACTCCTATCTTCAGTAGGACTTCCATGAATATCCAAGACTTTCGTCATCAAAATATGGCACTATAGTTGCGTTTATTATTTCATGGTATAAATAAATATATATGTATACTATCACACATGATGCATAGTCTATTATTAGGAAGTAAAATTCAACATTACGATTATTTAATGATGTAGATGAGCAAGGCTAATGCTCAAATGACATTATTGGCAACTGCTATGAAAATAATAAATAAATATATATATATACTAGTTTTCAAGCTCGCGTTATGCGCGTGTTCATGTAATATATTTATCCAATCCGTGCAAAAAAATTCACAACATGTCACAAATAAGATAAAAATATTTTTTAATAAAGGATGTTTTTGTTAAAAATTTTAATAAATAAGTGCATTTTTATAATCTTAGAAAAATATATAAAGACTTTTATAAAATAAAAATGAAAGGGGCCAGATAAAAGTAAAAATATAACGTTGTTTGGACACAAAAAAAAAATACAACAATAGATGTAAAAAGATAAAGAAAAAAATTAAATCCAAATATGGCAAGATTTTTTTTTTTTGAGATTACCACGGTAAGAAAATAACTGTTTAAATGATTGGAACCAAAAAATTAAAAAAAGTAGTAGAGAAAATAAAAATTTGTAAAAAACAATCCGTCAGAATTTGCATAAAAGACCCTAAAAATTTGCACAAAAACCCAAAAAAGGAGCCCCTTGCAAAAAAATAAAAAATAAAAAAAGTAAAAAAACCAAAAAGCATATGGGACATGCGCCCAAAGCAAAAAAATAATAATAATAATAATAATAATAAATAATAATAAAAAAAGAATTTAATTTGAACCAAAAAGTGCATTTTGATCCAAAAACTCTTACTTATATATATTTAGCGTTTGGGCCACTAATCTCACTCATTCTATTTTTTTTTTCAACTTTCATAATCTTAATACAATATACCTAAATTTTAACCATAAGATAAATTTGGAATAAATTTTGGGAGCTTTTAACATTATTATTATATAATTGGAAGAGATATACATAATAGTGAAGAGATGTAGAAACGGGTTGGAGCATTTAAGCAGCTACAGCGAATCCAACTGTCAAGTTCCCATAGTTGAACACTGTGTGATAGCGACCCATGAACACGTCTCCCAAAATCCTGAATCACATATTTCAAAAGCAACCAATTTAACTTAAAATTGTCTAGATGTGTTGCAACACTTTTGTATAAATTTTTTATTTTTGGGTCACTGTGAAGATTTAAAGGCATCGTTGATAATCCAGTGAGTGGAAGCTATTCATTCATGGTACATTTTTTTGGTCCAAATGAGAACTCACAATGAAAATTTAAATCACAATTGCAACGGTAAAGAGGTAAAATTACCATAGAGGCCCTCGAGGAGGAGCGACGTCTAAAGCAGTAAAACTGCTAATGCATTGAGCTGCTACTCCATCTCCCACTTTCAAAATGTACTGATCAATCAAAAAGTAAGAATATTATTACTAATTTTTCTTTCAAAAAATGAAGACATGTTATGATGAAATGCAACAGGCTATAATTCTACAAGTGTATCGTCGTATTAAATTTTAATTCTATGTCTTGCTTGTTATGAAATATTTGGCAAATGATCTGAAAGTTGTGTTACTTAAATGAGATGAAATGCAGGGCTATTGACAATACCTGCTCGGGTGCGAGGTCGAATAATTTACCACCAATGGAGAAAGAGATGGTAGGCATTGATGACAGGGTGCTACAATCAACTGCCGACTCGCCGTTTGGACTTGGAAGCCGTTCGCAGAGCTGCAATCGCGTTCCATGGAACGAAAAATAACCTTAGCTTGCTGCAAGTGAGACTATTTCCGGCCACAGAACAATGTATAGCTTGATACTTTGATTTACCTCGTTGACATAGTTCAAGATTTGTTCTTCTGTTTTGTTTCTCTTTAGCTGATTCCGCATCCATATGACTGCCATCTCACAGGCTGTGCACGATGCGCCATTTAGACCGTTGTTTGCAGCTTTCTTCTCATCCACGACACTTTCGATTCCCATCCTGCGTAAAATAAAGGACACGGTTTGAATCAGATTACATGTATGTACTAGTAGGAGTTATCATAACATGTATAGTGTTCGAAGGAACAAATTTGAAGTTGGACTAGAGTCTGGCCTGACTCCCCGAGTTCCATCGAAAGCGCATAAACCAATTTGCGAGCAGATTTTTTGAGGTTGTGCCTGTAAGTCACAAAAAGGAAGCATGGAGACACTCAATAAATGGAACAAGCTCAAAGGATTGAGTAACAGTAAAATTATAACCACAGAAATACAAGAAAATTTACCTCGGAAAGCAGCATTTCCAGTATGGTTTTACCGTATTGTGAGACAACTGCCTTGCATTCTTGGCTTATGACACCGGAGGCGCCGATAGCATGGTTGATTTGAGTTATAATAGTCTGAAAAAAAAAAAAAAAAAGAATTAGGAAGTGATAGTGAGCGGAAGATTTTTTATGTGGAGGCAAGATAAATGGTTCCATTAAGCAATGTCCATGCAACATATCAAATGTGTAGGAATTAAAATTCTCAACATTAATATCTGCAAAATGTTTATATGCTAAATCAACAAGAATAGAAGATCAGATGTTTGTGTTATACAATACATGATTTCGAAGGACACTCTGACATGGTGGCCAATTGTCTATGTGATGAAAAGGCTGTGTATGATTAATTTTTGAACTAAAAGTTCAGTAATGATTTTTGACTCAAAGCTCATTTAAGCAAAGGGGAGAAAGAAAGAACACAAATAATGTCATAAAAATAGTCTTTTAAGAAATAAAATACAACACAAACCAAATGGAAGAAATCATGGTACTTACAGGCACACATGTTTAAATGTATGTCTATGTCTTTATTTTAGATAGATTGATAGGGTTCTTGAGGAACACATACTGTTGGCCCTGCCAATAGAGAGGTCCCGGAATCAGCAATAGCTGAGCAACCATCAGCACAAAATCCTGAAAAGCAATGAGCTAATCTCTCAGCACATTAGAAAATCAACAAGGTTGAAGACACAGAAAAACTATCTCAATAGCAAGCTTCGAAAAGCAAGTTCCAATAAAAAGATTACCGCTTGTTTCGCCGCCAACTAGAACATCACCCATGTCGAACTGTCAATAAGAGAAACAAAAAGTGAATCGGAAATTACAAGTTGAGGAGAGCAATTGAAACCAAAGGTGTGAACTGTGACGGGTTATAAGGCTAACTAACCTGCCAATAACCCTTCTGTGTCACAGGAACATATGTGTGTTCGCCGTTGAAATGATCGGAATCAACTCCACCGAATACTATCTCACCCCCTTTTTCCCCTTTAACATCGCGATTCAACCAAAACGAAAAGACTGGATCTCTAATCAGTCCTTGGTTGATCATATTATACCTATTACAATATGTATAAATTAGGCCAAAGTAGAAAATATTCACATGCTTCACAAAGTGAAAACTAAGAGCATTATTTGACTTGAACTTAAGAACTTGAAAAACGAACTGTACTATAATTATAAAAATTGATTCACCAGACAGGAACAACATTGCCAACAGATATTTCCTGAAATCCAAGTCCAAGTAGGCCATCGAATTTAGCTGCCAAGAATGTGACGCCAGGCTCACTGGTCGCCTCGATAAAATCCTAGTAAAAAGAAATATTAGTCGCCACGCAGACTGAACAAAGCCCAGTAACATTTTTCATTCCTTTTGCTGAATAGTGTACCTGATTCTTAACAACCAAGTGACCAACTTTGACATGGTCTGTACTAAAGAACCCTGAAATTGCTCCGGTACCATAATGGATCTCCGCTGATTTTCCTGCACCAATGACGGAAACAAAGCTAAGAAACTGATCGGTCTAAGTGCGGGGAATGACACTAAAAGCTAGGAAAAAAAGGAAAATACCATTCTTTTTATAGGTACTTGACTGGCTAGATTTGTACTTGGAGTGGAAGTAGCAAGAAAGCTGCACTCGGGCAAAAAGAAAAACAAAAATCAAAGAAATCCATTACAAGAACCTTCCAAATAACTAAAAAGACGAAGAAAAAAAAAAACTACTAAATTTTAACATACTGATAAATAACATTTTGATGAAGGAACCCAGAGATTAGAACTTCCAGTGTCGAATATCACAGTAAACTTCTGTGTTGGTGTGCCAATACCAATCTCGCCAAAGTACTGAGCATCCATGAAATTCTTTAGCGCAACAATTTCAGCGTCCTCAGAGCCCTTGTGATTACCACGGAGATGGTACTTCCTAATAGGAGCCCTAAACATTTCCTCTTGCTTAGCATCACTTTGTCCGCGGAGCTTGATGTTCTGATCCAATTGCTTCTTTTTGAGCTGTATTCTAATCAACCCGTCATTGTGGGCCAAAAGGGACGCAGATGATAGGAAGAGCCAGAGAAGAAGAGCGACGAAGCTGGCTTCAAGTCTTGTCCCCATCTCTGTGCAAAATTGAGAAGTTTTTAGTATTTTCTTTAGCATGATCAAGGCATAAAAGTTACATGTCTTTTCACCAAATGAGCATCTTTTGTTTTCTAATACTCTGAAGAACGCATCTTTGGCTAAAGAAGAGCAATAAGATAAAGAAATCGGAACGGCTAAACAGTATCTAATGTAGCTTTAAACACATGTTGAACCAAGAATAAAAATTCCGACAAGCCTTAAGGCGAGTCAGCTTTGAAACTATTAGACTACATAGCTCCTGGAAGAATATGTGGAATAGATACAAATTAGACTAGATATTGTTACTTTTTGTAGTTTGAAATTTTAGAATTCAAAAACTATTTATTTAACAGGTCGAAAATTGTGAATGAGTCCCAATAATCAAACAAAACATTCCATTTCCTTTTCTGTTCTGTTTTGTATGTCCTAGCCAATTAAACTTAATGGTAGACCTGAAAATTATACTTTCCCAAGTCAACAAACTGCTTTAACATATCATTAACTAGCAACAATCATGCATATACTTAAAGTTTCTATTAAAACACACACACATACACAAACGTGGCTTCAATTAACGTACTGCAACAATGAAAATATCTTAATTAAAATGAGAACTGAAAAATAAATAAATAAATAAAAAGAACTTACATTTCTGAAGTTAGGCAGTGAGAGACGAATTGAGAAAGAGATTAAGTGAAACTACGAGGAAACCAATTAGTTGGCACAATGGTTTGAACTATGAACTGAAAAGAGAATTTAATTACTGAAAAGATAATTTAATTGGCATCCAAGTTTTAGTGATTACCCGTTATATGCTGACGTGTCAAGATGTAATTGGCTGAGGGTTGGGTTTTGTACGCGCCTAGCTTTTTTTTTTTAGATAGCCAACTGAAGATACAACCGTTATTCGCAGCTCAACTACCAGTCGGTTCTGGCTGAAATGGTAGATATGTAGTGGGCCAAACTTGATTTTTTTGGGACTCAAATTCTATTTTGTACCGACTCCGAGGGCCGCGGTGCCATCTAATGAAAATTGAGGGAAAAAAAAAAAGGGGAGAATTACAAAAGAAAGTCATATTTTTATGCCCCTTACTAATCTATGCCACAAGTGGTTTGCTCTATTTATTTTAACTCTATATATTTAATGTAAATTGTAGAGTATAAATTAAAAGTACAATACACATGGGACATAGATTATTAATGTGCCTCAAAATCACCCCTTCCTCCTAAAAAAAAAAAAGATTTTGAGGAATGTCCATTTTTTGGCACAATGATAATCTCATATGTGTTGCAATTTTAATTTATACGCTAAAATTTACACTACAAACATATAGTAAAAACAAATAGAGCACATCATTTGGGGCATAGATTATTAAATGACACTAAAAATTATCTTATTTTGTAATTCTCAAAAAAAAAAAAATTAGAGGTCTGTTGTGGTAGCAGGGTTTGGGCCGACAGGCCCAAATTCGAGTTAGGATTTTTCTTATATTTACTAAATTTGCATATAATTTGTAGTTTTATACCAATATTTCAAGATAGTGAATTCTCTCATATGTCAATGATTTTTTTCCAAATTGGATTTCTACTTAAATCTATATTTTCTCTATTTTTGTAATGCCCTAAAAAAAATAATAATAAATAAATAAATATAAATAAATGAATAAATAAATAAATAAATAAATAGGACTAACTAGGATGTTTAGTTAGTTATATTTTGATATTTTGCTTAGATGATCTCAATTAATAATTATATGCATTAGTAAATGTAATTAAAAGCTAATGAAATTCAAGTATTTTGCAGTGTAGGGTGCGATATCCAATGCCGAAGAATTGATGTGTAAGGACTATTTATAAGAAATAAAAACAAAAAGAAAATAAATTAGTAATTGGTAATAGTAACAAAAATAATAAAGCATGTTATTTGTCTAAATATAGGTAAATTTGACTATGTGATGGTTATAATTAGTATATCTCATGTCTTTATTTGTACATATCATTATATTATTGTATAATTGTTATGATGTGTCTTTTTATAAGTTTTTGTTTAAAAAAAAAAAAAAGGGCAGCGACCAAGTAGAAAAAAAAAAAACAAAACTAATTAAAAGCCCAAGCCTAAGTTCAAGCCCAAGCCCACCAGCCCACAAATTTAAGCCGGCAAACACTTGCCAAAATCCATCCAATTACATATATATATAACATTAGATGTAGTTAAAAAAACAAAAAAAAAAAAAGAAAGAGTCGGCACGAACAAAAAAAAAAAAAAGAGAAGAAGAGAAAGAGAGAACGATAGAGAGGCAGAGGCAGAGGGAAAGAAAGAGCCAGCAAAGCAAAAATTAAAAATCATCTCTTCATCTAAATTTGATCCTCTTCGTTTAGAAGCATTCAAGCAAAGGGTTTAGTTTGGCTATTTGGGTAAGTTAAAAACTTCTTTAAATTTACTATTTGTGATAAAATTAGGCTTCAATGTAAATCTTAAATTGGGCTAGTTGAATTTTCTTTTAGCTTTTGAAGTAAAAGTCATGTTTTAATTATGTTTTAGGTTTAGTTTAGTATATATTAAGCTTAAAATTAAGTGGTTAGGGTTTTGCCCTAATATTTGTCTATGATTAGAACTTTATAAAAATAGTCATTTTGTTGTATATTTAGACTTGTAAAGTGGATTATTACTTGGCATGTGTTATGAAAAGTTGAGATTGTAAGGTAAAAATAAAATAAAAATAAAATACAATAATAGTGTCGTAAAAATTTCAAGTAAGATTATTTTTCAATACTAGTGTTATAATTAAATTCTAACGTTATAAAAGCAAATTGTCTGGCATTGTGAAGTTGAAAAGCACATCAATTGCTTGGGCAAGGATATCGATCATCTACACTAACTTGTTGATCTCAAAGAGGTAAGTAGAAATTTTACTTTTTCAAAACCATCACAGGAATCAATAATACTTGTTATATGCTCTATGTGCTTGAATGAACTACGTGATAGATTGTGTGAATCTTATTATATTATGTGGTTCATGAATATGGTTTCAAAATGGAAAAAGAAAGGTTATTGTACTCTTGTTTTGACACTTAAAATATAAGTATCAGTTTTGGTTTGATATCTAGGTAGGCAAGGGACGCGGGGGACCGGCGGACCCAATCATGGTGGTCAAATCCCTTGAGGTGTAAAAGCCAAGACAGGGTAGCCACAACTCTTGTAAAGGGAAGGTGAATTCCTCTTGGCATGAGGTTTCTAAGAAGGATGAACTTTCATAAATTCTGGCCAGTACAGAACAGGTTCCGAAAACTCACGGCCTATCGGATGTTAAGCTGAGATTTATACTTAAATGGGGCCCAAATAATTGATGAAAAGATTGATGTTTTATGCTAAGAAAATGAGTACAATAACAATAATGAATCTTTTATGTGTTTTTATTTTCTTATAAAATGAAAGTTTATACTTACTGAGCATTAGCTTATATAGTTTCTTGTGATGCAGATTTCGAGTCTCATACACAGTAGAAGTTGGTTGAACTGCCGACCGTTTGCCTTCAGAATGTTCATATGCCAAGAAAGGAAGAACGTGTAGTATAATTTTTGAGAAAAACTAGTTATATTTCGTTATGTGTATATTCTAAGTAGAATATGGTTTGAGAATTTCCTATTTTTGTTTTGTAAGATATGCTACTTTATATTTTTGGTAGCTTTTGATCACAGTTTATTTTAAAAATAGGTTTGCTTCCGCGTTTTGTATTACTTTTATAAGAATGACATGAATGAGATTAGCACTCATTTGCTTAACTAGGTAGATTATAACGTTAAATACGTTGTTAAGTACGTGGGTGTCACAATTTTCATGTTTCTATTTTTTTATTTCTTTGCTATTAATTTCGTAACACATGCTTTGTCCAAATAGGCCCCAATAACTACTATAAACTATCATCCATATCCTGAACTTTTTCCAAGTTCTCAAACTAGACCTTCGGTTGAAATTTCTAACTGAAATCCTACTCTTCCGTTCATTTTGATAGAGTTAAATTTTAATAATTTATTCTTACAGTGGTTGTCTTTGTGCTCATAGAGCAAGGAAAACATACGCTCTCTAATCCACCCTCTAACCGTTGTCTTTCTTGTTGTTGTTTACTTCTATTTTTTTTAAATGCAAAAAATAGGTTTATAATATGAATAATTACTTGTGCTAAAAATTTGATACAAGTTTGCACAAACAAATAAAATGCTTAATATAACAAGGTAGGTCGTATTTATAAATGGAGTAACGGGTTGGATCCGCCATTCGGGTGTCGATGCGGGTCGTTCCCTTTAGTTACGTGGTATCTCCTGTATGCACATACAGATTGTACCTTCTATTTCTAGGATATGTGGTAGTGTCCTTTTAGTTAGAATTAATATTATCATTTACTAGTTTTTTTCTATTTATTCATATTATATTCAAAATTTATATATTTTCTCTTTTTTTTTATTGATAATAATTATCATGATTAATTTTAGCATTTATTCTTCATCGTTTTTATATTTAGGGTTTAGGATTCAAAATTTATAAATTTATTGTTTATTATTATTATTTTATTATAATACTGATAATTTCGAATATTACGATTAACATTAGTATATTTTCTTTTTATTCATAGAAATCAATTGTTGCCGCAACTGGACCATTGTCGCCGTTCCTTAGTTGGTTTAAGCTGAATTTCTCTTAATTATTTTATTTACGTAAATTAGATTTAGTTTTTTTCTTTTTATATTTTATTCTAATGTTGTGTTGCTAGTTTTTAAGTGTTGTTTGTGTTAAAAAAAAATTGGTAATTTTGATCTGTTATATTTATTTTAAAATAGTAGAAATGCATGTTTAAGGATTGAAAATTTTGTCAAAATCCTGAAAAAAATGAAAAACGACACTCTTTTCTGGAAAACGACAATAAAATCTAAAAACAATACTAATATGTAAGCGACACTTTACAGGAAAACAAAAGGAGAAAACGACACATTTTAAAACAAAAAAACCCATATATTTTTATTTTTTTTCTTGTAAAAAGTGGATTAATAATCTAAATATGTCAAATCAATTTAATTAATAAATCCTAAAAATAAATAATATGAAATTTGATCAGGTGATGTAGTTTTTTCTCGCAGGTAATTTTCCTATGGTGTAGTCAAGGACGAGATCGAAGATTGAGACGAGCCATAAACGGATTTAGCCCATTTAATTTGTGTTATGGGAGAATTTTAAAATAAAATCATTCTTAATACCACTTAATAATCTATGCCTGAAGTGTTATGCTTCTTTTATTTCCTTTCTATGTGCATTTGTTGGGGGATTTTGAGGAATGCCCATGTGAAACCCGACATTTTTACTTTAATGTAATATTCATGAATGTTTTAATAAAAAATAAATGGAAAATCTTCCCGATGTTTATTTCGTCACATTTTATATGTTTTAGCAAAATTAATAGTAAAGTCGTGACGGAGCTTTTAATGATCGACGGAACGACATGTAGTTTCGAGAAAAACTGCATGTAGTTTTAGTTGTAGAAATAACATGTACTTTAAGGCTTAAGGAAAACTATAGTAGTTTTGATGATAGAATAAATTATGAAGGTTTGACAAAGGATGTTACAAAATAGGTAAGTTTTTGCTCTTAAAAAATGTTACCATTTTAGGTTAAGTCAAAATATGATATTTTGATTTTGAACAAATCAAGAAAAGATAGGAGTCATTTATACAAGGAAATTGGACAAGATTTGTGTCCAAATTTGTAAGAAGGAAAGTCAAAAGAAATCAAACCAAAAAGGAAGTTACCGAAAATTTTGAGAAAATAAGGATTTAAGAAACAAGTAAGGAGATTCTTTCCTTTTCTCTCACCCCTCTTATGTGCGCACCTCCCCTATAAATAGAGCATCTAGGCTTCACTTTTCCTCACACCAAAACTTAAGAGCAAGCACCAAAAAAAAAAAAGACATAAACTTTGTGGTGATTTTTTAGAGAACTTAGAGAAGCTTTTGGAGAAAAATTAGAGGAAGAGGCCGATTATCAAATGAGAAATTAGAGTTGTTACTCTGTTGGGATTAAGGTAAAAAGAAATCTCGTAATGTTCGATTTATGATTATTTTTATTCGAGTCTAACCTGAATCGTGTTCATTAGGATACACACGCTCGAGGACGTTTTCGAAGGAATTAAAGCCGCAAGAAACTATGATCAATCCTGAGGTTTGCTATCATAACTATAGTTGTTTTAAATTTTCGAATATTCAAGCTAGGGTTTTCTATGAATTTTTAGCTCAAGAACCTTCAAATTAAACCCGTAATAATTATTGTTTTTCTTACTTTTCTAGAAAATTTTCATAGTCTGTGTTGATCGGTTTTCAGCATTAACTCACAATAGTTAGAAAATTTAATTTTGAACAACTTTTGTGAAATAGAGTTTTTCCAAATTCGGCCTCAATTATCGTGTACATAATTTCCTTTTTTTTAGAAGGGTAGTTTGACCATTTTAGAAAAGATTTGAAATTGGTCAACGCAAAAGGATAATTTTGTACGAATTTGAACAACTAAAGGATTGTTTTGGTGATTCAAAAAACGTAAGGACGAAACCAGAATAACGTTAAAACTCAAGGATTTTTTAGGTATAAAATTGGCGAAGAAACATCTAAACATATACATATTTATCATGCGTAAACTGTTTACCTAGAATATTACTGTGACAACCCGATTTTGTCCGACCCTTCAATAAATAAATTATAGATTTATTTATTGAAATATAATTCTTGTTATGTAAATTTATTATTTAATTTGGTGTATAAAAAAAAACTACATCAAGTTAACTATGTTCAGTAGGTGCGAAACTACGCGTAGTTTTGCGAAAAAAAAAAAAAAAGCAAAACTACATGTAGTTTTATATATGGTCACGGTGCTAAAAATAGTTTTAGAAATAGCATTTTTAAAAGTGAATAAAGCCAAGATTAAGTCCAAATACATTGCAAGATTTACCAAATAAGGTTCAAACCGAAAATGGTAATTTGGGTGAATTTTTATTAGGAACATTAAGAGGTAATAATGGGAATTAATTTTCTTCCCTAAATCACAATTCTCTACGCCCATTAGGAGTCAAAAGAAAAAAAAAAGGCTGATTATCTAATCAGCCATATTATTCAAGGAGCACAAAAAAAAAAAAAAAAAAAAGAGAGTCTAGAGAAAAAGGAAGAAAATAGAGAGAAAGAAAGGAGAGAAAATTCAAGAAAATTTCTCTAAGGAGGCCGACCCTATAGTAGTGATTTAGAGACTCCATTTCATCCTTTAAGGTAAGATTTTATCCTCTCAAAAGTTGATTTCAAGTCTAATTTTGAATTGGTTTTTACGTGGTACGTTTTTCTCCGAAGCGTTCGAAAGCAACGACGCAACGGTTGACGTCGATAGAAGAATCGAAGGGCTCAAGAAAAATCGACCCTAGGTAAAAATCTTGAAGCCTTAATACGTGTATAAGAGGTCTAGTTTGTTGATGGTTGAAATCTAGCATGAGTAAAATTTTTAGGATCATGATTTACATGATAAGATGAAAATTTCGGATGCTGAAAATTTTAGTGTTTTTTGCTATATTTTGGACGTATTATTTCATGATATAATAAGGCTCAAAAAATTAAGAAAAAAATCATGAACGTATATTATTATGTCTATTTCATGTCTATTAAATTTTGGACCTAGATAATATGTATATTTTTCTATAAAAATCCGGATGCATAAGTTGTGCAGAATTGCATTTCTAGTATGGCAGTTTTAAAAATTTCATATAAGCGGTGATATTTTATGTATGAAACAAATGTTTATATCAAAAATAAATTTTCTGTGAATCAATATAAATATATGTGTAGATGTTACATATTAAATTTTAGAATTTATTGATGTGTAAATTAGTTTTTAAAATTTCGGAACCATGATATGCTCGGTATAGTCTTTCTGGGTAGATTGAGCAGTTGAACGTTTTTCAATATTTTGATCACTTTAACGTCGTATCTGGGTTTTTCATATGAATAAGAAAATGTGTAAAATTTAATTTAGAACAACTTTTCAGAAATATGATTTTTGCCATATTTATCTCTAAATTAATCAAAACCGTATTTTATCAATATATATATTTCTGCCTTGTGAAAGAACATTATCATGCGTTGATTTTTTAAAAAAATTTATAACAGAAAAGTTGTAGATATTTGAAAATAATAGGGAGTTACTTCAGAATATTTTCCCGAATTTTGAGCTTAATTAATAATATTACGGAATTAAAATTTAATCCTTAAATTCGTTTCTATTTTTGGTAAGTTTTAAATCCGAATTTTAAAATGATGATGAAGAGAAAAATAATTATTTCCATGTATATTAATGACCTATAAATTTTGGGATAATTTTATAAAGGGCAGTTTTGTCGAAATTCCTTCTATAAGGACTAAATTGCAATTTTATTAAAAGTATAGGGTCTAAACTGAAATTTTATTAAAAGTATAGGGTCTAAACTGAAATTTTATTAATCGAAAAGCGTTACTTAGACTTAAACCTTAGAGAGTTGATTTAGGTTAGGGGATTCTACGAATAACTAGTTTTGACCTTATGTCATGATCCTAGGTGTTAGAGCGCCGAAGTGACCAAGCACTGAAGTACGAAAAGTCTAAGTGTTTGAACAACCAAGGTGAGTACAATCTCACTACAGTACGGATTAGTTCAAAAGAAAAAAAATGATATGCTTTGTCATGATAATGTTATGTTTTCATGTGTATGATAATGTCATGTATGATGACGAATATGATTATGAAATGACGTTCATGACCTTGTTTCTAATCGCTAAGCAAGTTTTATTGAACCACGTTATGAACAATATGATGATATGATGAGCTATGTTATTTTATACTATGTCACGTTGTATGTCACAAGATTTAATAAGTGAAACATAAGTTTAAACACTGTGTCGTACCACCCTCACTAGTGAGGTTATGATTCCGTCTCTTGAGTCGACCTAAGGGCAATATAGGGCGGTCTTTATGAAAAGATATGATATGACGAATCCATGGGCGTCGAGGACATGTACACCCTCGTCGCCCATTGGTTCGGCGCGCAACTCGGTACGTACACTTATATGATGAGGATCCTCTAGAAAAGATTAGTAATAGATTTAAATAATCGAAACTAATTTGATCATGCATTGCATATCATGTTTTGTGAGTATTAATTGTATGTCACAGGGCTTTTAGCTCACTTCGTTTTTCGTCCGTACTGTAGGTAAGAAACCTATGGTGTGACGTACCATGGGTTGGAAATTCGACAGTGCTTGAGGTGGCGAGGAGAGGGTTATGGAAACCACTATCTTCCGCAAATTATTTACATGAGATATTTTATATTTTTATTTTCTATGCATAAGTATGAAACTTAAGATGTGTGAACTTATTTTATGTCAAGGTTTTATTATTTGAATTCACGAGACCTCTTCTTTTATAAACAAGTTTGAGTTAATTATAAGTTTTTTAAAAAAAATAGTTGGTATTTTTACAAGATTTTAGTAAGTAAGATAAGTAAGTTTGACGACTCGAAAAGTCGGGTCGTTACAGTTGGTATCAGAGCGGTTTTCCTGCCACCCTACCTCGTTACCCGGCACAAGGTCGACGTTACAACCCAAGTAAGTTTTTCTTTTAAATTGAAATAATTCTTATAAGTACTTACGGCTAATACTCTTGTAGACATCATGGTAAGGACAAGATCACAAAGTGCCATAAGCAACCACGAAGCTATGGTAGCGTTGTCGAGATCGAACCCTCCTACCTTCGATGGTTCAGACGTTACCAAGCTCGAGGAATGGATCAACAAAATGAACATCCTCCTTTGTCGGTACCACGTAAAGGAGGAAATTCGAGGTGACTTCGCTTCCTACTATCTCGAAGGCGAAGCCTTTTTCTGGTGGGCAAGCCAGTATGACGTTCCCTCTGACGGTAGCTGGGCAGAGTTGTGTCAGACCTTGAGAGGTTACTTCAACCCGCACGCAGTTGAGCAACGAAGGAGAAGGGCAGAGTACGAAGGAAGGCGTCGGGTTTGGGATAGACTTCCTGGCGAAGGAGACCAAGACTATGTCCTCCGCTTTAATAAGAACATTGTCCAAGTCGCGCCTGAAGACGTAGATGATATGGAGCTAATAGATCTTTTTCGAGTAGGCCTATCAGAGGATTTGCGAGCTGCGATGGAATATCCACCGGTCCTCCCAGACATCAGCAGAAGTATGAGTACTATTTTGTACGTCATAAGGTATTTTGGCCCGACAGCTAGACTAGACAACCCTGCAGCCCTTCCACCCGAAGTTGATGAAGAAGCGACACCTCTAGAGGATGAGAGTAAAGAAGAAGAAGACCCGTCTGAGGATGAAGCCGATGACGGAAATTAAATTTTAGTTTAAAATTTGTTATTAATATTATTATTATAGATGGATTGTTTTAAATGAACTATGTTAGCATCTTCTTATGATATGTTATGTGACAAGCTATGATTGCTTTATGATTCCATGAATGATGTATTAAGTTGTATTTCTTATAAATAAAGAAATATTATGGATTATGCTTAGAGTTATCTCTTAAATAATTTGGTAAGTTATAATATGAATGTCGATGTATGAGTATGATGCGGTAAGAAGTTTTCAACAACCAAGTTTGAAACTATGGAAAGATATTAACGTGAGGAATTTACCCTCTTAACAGAAGTTGAGAAATGGAGCCGATTCACCAAACTAGAGCTGTGAGACGTGCCGCTCAGAATCCGGCTGGAGAACAAGAAAACCAAGCAGCTCAACCAGTGGTTGGACAAGGGGTGGCTGCCCCAGTGGCTGGTCGTGGAAGAGGAAGGGGAGCTGCTCCGAGAGGAGGGAGAGGTAGAGGCCGTGGTAGAGCAAATGCTGCTGCCATTATCCCTGAACCAGTTGGTCAACCTCAGGCCCAGCCGGGCTTGGCAAACCTAGTGGTGGCACTCCAGCAACGTTTGGAGGCCCAAGAGGTAGTCATGCAGGAATTAAGAGCTGAACTACAACAGAGGAGGGTCGGCCAGAACCAACACGCTGCTCCTCAAGATGTACCGCCTCCTCATCTTGCACCACATCCTGTTGTGAACCCCGTCGCTGCAGCGCCCCCTAGAGAGGATTTGTATGAGAAATTTAGGCGTATGCGTGCGCCCGAGTTTGAAGGATCATCTGATCCCTTAGTTGCTGATGAGTGGCTGTCTAGCCTACAAGTGATTCTGGACTTTATGAATCTAACAGATCAAGAGAAGGTGCGCTGTACCTCATTTGTGCTAAAGAAGGACGCTCGATACTGGTGGGAAACAGTGGCGTTGAGGAGAAACATCGATGGCATGAGTTGGAATGACTTTGTGGTAGAATTCAACACGAAGTTTTTTAACATGAGAGCGATGAATGCACAACAAAGAGATTTTAATAATTTGAAGCAAGGGAGCATGACGGTGACTGAGGCAGTCACTAAGTTTAACCAATTGGCACGACTTTGTCCTCACCTCGTGCCTACTGAAGAAGAACGGGTTAGAAGAATGATGGAAATGTTCAAGCCCGAGCTTTCAATGGCAATTGACAGTGGGAACCAGCCCCCTGTTACAGTAGCAGATTGTGTCGAACGAGCAATGAGAGCCGAGTACCGTTTGGCCCAAGTCAAGGAAGAACGGACTCAGTTCTTCAAGGCTCGTAAAGAGGAGAAAACTAAGGAGAAGCAGAATGGGGATCACAAGAAATCCCAAGGAAGTGGGCCCAACAATCATAATGGGCCTAGGAATCAGAATACCAACCAGTACAACAACAACACCAATAATGGTCACAATAACAAGAAGAGAGGGAAACCTAATGGGAACCAGTCCTACGAGAACCGAAATGTAGGGCTGTAAAAAAAAAACTGAAAAACCGAAAATCGAAAAAAACCGACCGAAAACCGATTAAAAATAACCGAAAATTCGGTTTTATTTTTTTAAAATTATAATTCGGTTAAAAACTAAACCGAAACCGAATTTTCGGTTCGGCGTTCGGTTACAAGTATTTAAAATTCGGTTATAACCGAATTTAACCGAATTAGTATATATTATATATATTTTTTGTTGTTGTAAGTTACAAGTAATGTGCTGGTAGAGTGGCAACTTCCACATGCCTAAGTCCTTATCCCCACTCCCTTGCTGGGTTCGAATCCCACCCATTGCATTTGTTTTGTAAAATTTTTTCACAAAAATAAAAACTTAGTTTTGCACCAGGTAAGGTTCGAACTTGTGACATGAGTGAATAGAGACTAAAAGCCTCCAAGAATACCACTTTGACTACATGTTTTATTTGTCATTTTCTTTCATAAATAATATATATCATATTATATTTGACAAAAATTTTTTTTTTTGATAAATTCGATTATAACCGAATTCAACCGAACCGAAAACCGAATATTCGGTTTCGGTTCGATTCGGTTCCCCAAGCACAAAATCGGTTTTTGGCGCAGCATTTTGGAAAATCGAAAATTTCGGTTCGGCGCAAAAAATAGTCTAAAACCGAACCGAACCGACCGACTTTCACCCCTACCGAAATGTACAACAGAGGACAAATAATTACACTCCCCATCCGCCATGCAAGACTTGTGGCAAGAACCACCCCGGAGAATGTCGTAGGGGAACCTTGAGTTGCTTTGCTTGCGGACAGAGCGGGCATTTTGTCAAAGATTGCCACAAGCAGAACCAGATACAAAACAATCAATTCCAACGGAGGAATTCAGCACCGCGCCTAAATGCTATGCAACCCACCTTGGAAGGACCTCAGATCTCGCAAGGCAGATTAGAGGCACCTCCACAACAAGCACAGCTATACGCGTATACTAACGTAGATGCTATGGCCAGTACCTCTAATGTCGTAGCAGGTCAGCTCTCTCTCGCCTCCTATGACGTGTATGCGCTCTTTGATTCTGGTGCTACTCATTCTTTTATTTCAACTAAACTGGCATTAAGTATAAGTAATGATAAGGATAGAACCTCAAGGATTCTTAGGACATCTCTACCTTCGGGTGAGATTTTATTATCCGAGTTTTTCTTGAGACAAACTCCGATAACAATCAATGGCGTCACCTTAAAGGTTGATCTTATCGCAATCGAGATGAAGGATTTTGATGTCATTCTAGGAATGAATTTCCTAGGAAGGAACAACGCGGTCATTGATTGCTACCATCGAAAGGTTACTTTCAAGCCAATCAATGGTGAAAAGTTTTCCTTTAAAGGAAGGTCACTGCTGAATCATAAAATGATAATCTTGTCCATGCAAGCACAAAGGATGTTGGCCAATGGATGTATAGGCTTCTTAGCGTCAGCTGTGGATAAAAGTAAGGAGAAGAAATTAGATCCGACGGAAGTACCAGTAGTAAGGGAATTCATAGAAGTATTTCCCGAGGAGCTTCCAGGTTTGCCCCCATCATGTGAAATCTCCTTCAAAATTGAGCTACTACCTGGAACGGGACCAATATCGAAGGCACCTTACCGTATGGCTCCTGCCGAGTTGAAAGAACTCCAAACACAGCTTCAAGAACTTTTGGATAAAGGTTTCATCCGCCCTAGTCACTCCTCGTGGGGCGCACCAGTTTTGTTTGTCAAAAAGAAAGATGGAACCTTTAGGATGTGCATTGATTATAGAGAGCTCAACAAGGTGACTATAAAGAATAAATACCCCCTTCCGAGGATCGATGACCTATTCGACCAACTTAAGGGAGCGTCAGTCTTCTCAAAGATCGACCTCCGCTCTGGCTATCATCAGTTGAGAGTAAAGGAGGACGACATCGCAAAGACAGCATTTAGATCACGATATGGCCATTATGAGTTCACGGTGATGCCCTTCGGACTCACAAACGCCCCCGCAGCGTTCATGGACCTTATGAACAGAATCTTCCGTGAGTATTTGGATAAGTTTGTCATTGTTTTCATCGGCGATATTCTTATCTACTCGAGGAATCAAGAAGAACACCAAGAGCATTTGATATTAGCGCTCCAGACCTTAAAGGAACATCAATTGTACGCCAAATTTTCAAAGTGTGAATTTTGGCTGAGTAAAGTCCACTTTCTCGGGCACGTGGTTTCTGTTGAGGGAATATCTGTAGACCCTGCGAAGATCAAAGCGGTGAATGATTGGAAGGCACCGCGAAGTGTCACCGAAGTTAGGAGTTTTCTCGGCTTAGCAGGCTACTATAGAAGATTCGTCGAAGGATTTTCAAAGATAGCGGCCCCGCTTACTGCCCTCACTCGAAAAGGAAAGAAGTATGAATGGACTGAGAAGTGTGAAGAGAGTTTTTACGAACTAAAACGTAGACTGACGACAGCACCAATACTTATAATTCCAACAAGTGGTGAAGCATTGGTCATTTTTAGCGATGCCTCAAAAGTGGGACTTGGTGCAGTTCTGATGCAGAATGGAAAAGTAGTAGCCTATGCCTCAAGGCAGTTGAAGGATCATGAGAGAAATTATCCGACACACGACCTAGAAATGGCGGCTGTGGTCTTTGCCTTGAAGATTTGGAGACACTACCTCTATGGGGTGAGATGTGAGATTTTCACAGACCATAAGAGCCTCAAGTATATCTTTACTCAGAAAGACCTCAACATGAGACAACGAAGGTGGCTCGAGTTGGTAAAAGACTATGATTGTGAGATCCACTATCACCCGGGGAAAGTGAATAGTGTCGCAGATGTGCTGAGTAGAAAAGAAGAAGCCAAACTCATGTCTATACATACCCTTCACCCAGAATTGCAAAGAGAGATCAATGAGCTCGAAATCGAACTCATAGTGGGAAGCTTGGCGAATTTGACAATCCAGCCCACTATTTTCGATGGAATGAAAGGAGCCCAGGCGCTCGATCCCGAGCTAGTCCATATGATGGAAAGAATTCGTGAAGGAAAGGAGACGACTTTCACGCTTTCGGAGGACGGGATTTTACACCTAGAGGGAAGACTTTGCGTACCAAATGATGTAGATATTCGCAAACAGATACTCTCTGAAGCCCACGATACACCTTATTCCGTCCACCCTGGGGCGACAAAGATGTACCAAGGTCTAAGAGAACATTTTTGGTGGAATGGAATGAAAAAGGATGTGGCTGAATACGTTAATAAGTGTTTGACGTGTCAGAAGGTCAAAGCCGAGCATAAACATCCCGCTGGCGAGTTGCAGCCCGTAGAACTCCCAGAATGGAAGTGGGACCAGATTACAATGGATTTTGTGGTAGGTCTACCAAGGACTATCGAAGGCTACGATGCGATTTGGGTCGTTGTGGACCGATTGACCAAATCGGCTCACTTCATTCCAATCAAGGTTACATTCTCAGTAGAGAGATTGGCTGAGATTTATATAGCTAATATAGTACGACTTCATGGTGTACCTGTTTCGATTATTTCTGATCGAGACGCTCGTTTCACTTCACACTTTTGGAAGTGCGTGCAAAAAGCGTTAGGAACACAGCTAAAGTTCAGCATAGCTTTTCATCCTCAAACGGATGGTCAGTCAGAAAGAACCATTCAAACTTTGGAGGACATGTTACGAGCTTGCATAATGGATTTTGGTGGGTCTTGGAATAAGAAGCTACCATTGATTGAATTCTCGTACAATAACAGCTACCAATCCTCCCTAGGCTCAGCTCCGTACGAGGCCTTATATGGAAGGAAGTGTCGGTCTCCGGTTCACTAGTACGAAGTTGGACAATCTAGTCTTGAACAGACAGATTTTATGAGAGAGACGACGGAAGCAGTGAAAAAGATTCGGCAACGACTTGAAACTGCACAGAGTCGATAGAAGAGTTATGCCGATAAGAGACGAAGACCACTAGAATTCCAAGTGGGAGAAGCCGTGTTTCTCAAGGTGGCTCCACTAAAAGGTGTAATGCGATTTGGGAAGAAAGGGAAGTTAAGTCCTAGATACGTGGGACCTTTTGAGATCATACAAAGAATCGGAAAAGTGGCATACAAGTTGGCCCTTAGCCCTGAATTGTCATCAGTCCATGATGTGTTCCATGTATCTATGCTGAAGAAATACGTGTCTGACCCGTCTCACGTCCTTAACCAAGAACCGATTGAGGTACACGAAGATCTAACTTATGAAGAGAAGCCGGTAAAGATCTTGGACAGAGAAGAAAAGGTACTAAGAAACAAAGTTATACCTTTGGTAAAAGTGCTATGGCGAAATCACAAGATCGAGGAAGCTACTTGGGAATGCGAGGATGATATGAAGGCTCGCTACCCCGACTTATTTTAATTTTCGGTACGAAAATTCTGTAAGTAGGGGAGATTGTAACATGCAAGACTCCTAGTTCTTTTATTTATTTCTTTCAATTTTCGGGACGAAAATTTTATAAGAAGGGGAGATTGTGACAACCCGATTTTGTCCGACCCTTCAATAAATAAATTAAATATTTATTTATTGAAATATAATTCTTGTTATGTAAATTTATTATTTAATTTGGTGTATAAAAAAAAAAACTACATCAAGTTAACTATGTTCAGTAGGTGCGAAACTACACGTAGTTTTGTGAAAAAAAAAAAAAGCAAAACTACATGTAGTTTTATATATGGTCACGGTGCTAAAAATAGTTTTAGAAATAGCATTTTTAAAAATGAATAAAGCCAAGATTAAGTCCAAATACATTGCAAGATTTACCAAATAAGGTTCAAACCGAAAATGGTAATTTGGGTGAATTTTTATTAGGAGCATTAAGAGGTAATAATGGGAATTAATTTTCTTCCCTAAATCACAATTCTCTACGCCCATTAGGAGTCAAAAGAAAAAAAAAAGGCTGATTATCTAATCAGCCATATTATTCAAGGAGCACAAAAAAAAAAAAAAAAAGAGAGTCTAGAGAAAAAGGAAGAAAATAGAGAGAAAGAAAGGAGAGAAAATTCAAGAAAATTTCTCTAAGGAGGCCGACCCTATAGTAGTGATTTAGAGACTCCATTTCATCCTTTAAGGTAAGATTTTATCCTCTCAAAAGTTGATTTCAAGTCTAGTTTTGAATTGGTTTTTACGTGGTACGTTTTTCTCCGAAGCGTTCGAAAGCAACGACGCAACGGTTGACGTCGATAGAAGAATCGAAGGGCTCAAGAAAAATCGACCCTAGGTAAAAATCTTGAAGCCTTAATACGTGTATAAGAGGTCTAGTTTGTTGATGGTTGAAATCTAGCATTATAATTTTTAGGATCATGATTTACATGATAAGATGAAAATTTCGGATGCTGAAAATTTTAGTGTTTTCTGCTATAATTTAGATGTATTATTTCATGATATAATAAGGCTCAAAAAATTAAAAAAAAAATCATGAACGTATATTATTATGTCTATTTCATGCCTATTAAATTTTGGACCTAGATAATATGTATATGTTTCTATAAAAATCTGGATGCATAAGTTGCGCAGAATTGCATTTCTAGTATGGCAGTTTTAAAAATTTCATATAAGCGGTGATATTTTATGTATGAAACAAATGTTTATATCAAAAATAAATTTTCTGTGAATCAATATATATGTGTAGATATTACATATTAAATTTTAGAATTTATTGATGTATGAATTAATTTTTAAAATTTAGGAACCATGATATGCTCGGTATAGTCTTTCTGGGTAGATTGAGCAGTTGAAGGTTTTTTAATATTTTGATCACTTTAACGTCATATCTGGGTTTTGCATGTGAAGAAGAAAATGTGTAAAATTTAATTTAGAACAACTTTTCAGAAATATGATGTTTGCCATATTTATCTCTAAATTAATCAAAACCGTATTTTATCAATATATATATTTCTGCCTTGTGAAAGAACATTATCATGCGTTGATTTTTTTAAAAAATTTATAACTGGAAAGTTGTAGATATTTGAAAATAATAGGGAGTTACTTCAGAATATTTTCCCGAATTTTGAGCTTAATTAATAATATTACGGAATTAAAATTTAATCCTTAAATTCGTTTCTATTTTTGGTAAGTTTTAAATCCGAATTTTAAAATGATGATGAAGAGAAAAATAATTATTTCTATGTATATTAATGACCTATAAATTTTGGGATAATTTTATAAAAGGGCAGTTTTGTCGAAATTCCTTCTATAAGGACTAAATTGCAATTTTATTAAAAGTATATGGTCTAAACTGAAATTTTATTAAAAGTATAGGGTCTAAACTGAAATTTTGTTAATCGAAAAGCGTTACTTAGACTTAAACCTTAGAGAGTTGATTTAGGTTAAGGGATTCTACGAATAACTAGTTTTGACCTTATGTCATGATTCCAGGTGTTAGAGCGCCGAAGTGACCAAGCACTGAAGTACGAAAAGTCTAAGTGTTTGAACAACCAAGGTGAGTACAATCTCACTACAGTACGGATTAGTTCAAAAGAAAAAAAAATGATATGCTTTGTCATGATAATGTTATGTTTTCATGTGTATGATAATGTCATGTATGATGATGAATATGATTATGAAAATGACGTTCATGACCTTGTTTATAATCGCTAAGCAAGTTTTATTGAACCATGTTATGAACAATATGATGATATGATGAGCTATGTTATTTTATACTATGTCACGTTGTATGTCACAAGATTTAATAAGTGAAACATAAGTTTAAACACTGTGTCGTAACACCCTCACTAGTGAGGTTATGATTCCGTCTCTTGAGTCGACCTAAGGGCAATATAGGGCGGTCTTTATGAAAAGATATGATATGACGAATCCATGGTCGTCGAGGATATGTACACCCTCGTCGCCCATTGGTTCGGCGCGCAACTCGGTACGTACACTTATATGATGAGGATCCTCTAGAAAAGATTAGTAATAGATTTAAATAATCGAAACTAATTTGATCATGCATTGCATATCATGTTTTGTGAGTATTAATTGTATGTCACTGGGCTTTTAGCTCACTTTGTTTTTCGTCCGTACTGTAGGTAAGAAACCTATGGTGTGACGTACCATGGGTTGGAAATTCGACAGTGCTTGAGGTGGCGAGGAGAGGGTTATGGAAACCACTATCTTCCGCAAATTATTTATATGAGATATTTTATATTTTTATTTTCTATGCATAAGTATGAAACTTAAGATGTGTGAACTTATTTTATGTCAAAGTTTTATTATTTAAATTCACGAGACCTCTTCTTTTATAAACAAGTTTGAGTTAATTATAAGTTTTAAAAAAAAATAGTTGGTATTTTTACAAGATTTTAGTAAGTAAGATAAGTAAGTTTGACGACTCGAAAAGTCGGGTCGTTACAATTACCAACATAAAAATACATAAATAAGCTAAAAACATACATCAAAAACAAATTGCCTAAAAAAAAATCCTTTCTTTTGCCGACCACAACCAGCTTGACTAGTGAGAAAGGACGAGCTAATATTTTTAAAATTGGAACTTGAACAATCTATATTTTATTATCAGAAAATCGTTAGTATATCCAGAACCAAAAAAAAAAAAAACACTTAATGACTATCACCATACTTATACTTATGTTGTAGAAAATCTTTAGTCAACATTACTTTTGTTATTTTCCACAAAATCAGTTGTTTTTATAACTGAAATTTGACTTTTCCTTGAAAAAAAAAAACATGTCTGATGTTAACAAAAGGTGGATTTGCCGTTTATAATTTATTATTTCTGATATAATCTTGTAGGGTTATTTTGGCATTTAAAAAATTACACATCATCAAGAAACTTATATATGTAATATTCTATGACTATTAACTTATATATGTAATATTGTGTTGAAATAGGGTTAAATATGTAATTTTCCCTTATTTTAAACATTTTTTTGGACGAAATGCCACCATGGGCTAGTCATATAATTGCCATGGACTCATGTAAGCTTCATAGGCTTTGTGGTCCAAAGTAGACTTGCAAAAAAAAAAAAATCAGAAGTGTCATATGATTTTGAAAGTATGATGTACAAAATTGATAAAAAAAAATTAAATGGTGTCTAAATAGTATTGGAAAAATAAGGTTATTTATTTTCTTAACCTAACAAACAAATATCATACTTAAAATTGTGCTTATGAATTTTCCCAAGTTCTAAATATGACTCTATTTGTTAGTCTTGCTTAATATTTTGGACCTTCCCCAGTAAATCACCCTTTGTGGGCTTCGGTCCCTAGATTAAATAATTATGTACTTTTGATAAAAATATATTTGTTATTTTCAAAAAATAAGTAATTTTCACAAAGCATTCATGATTTTCTTAAATAATGCAAGGATTAGAAGATAATTATTTAACCTTTGTAATGGCGTAGATTAGGATTTTACCTTAGCTTATTGGGCTTTGATGGGTTCTTATTAGGCCTTGACGTTTTTTAGGCCTCTTGTAGCTCAAATTGGGCCTTAGCCTATTGGGCTTTGATGTTTGTTGGGCCTCTTATAGCTCAATTTGGGTCTTAGCCTATCAGGCCTTGATGGGCTCTCAACAGGCCTTCGGGACCCATTTGGCTTGATTCCGAGCTCGGACTCGATTTTTTATTTTGTTAAATTTTGACCATCAACACTCCTCTTGTAAGGTTTTAATGAAGCATCTGATTGTATAAAACAACATAAAAAAAGGAGTGTACTTGTAGTTGATTTGGATGTAAGAAGTGAAACTCACTTGCACAACTATAGCAAATAGCTTTGGGAAGAATAGCTAGAAAGAAGATACCGAAGCAATTATTATTAACTTAAGGAAGGAAACCATACATGTGCTAAATTTTTGCGAGGCCTAATGGGCTAAAAAAAGGACAACCTAAAATAAAAAGCAAGTAACGAGACCACAGCAGGCCTGATGCCAACACCCGTAACCGGCACTACAGCAGGCATATCAATGGAAACTATGACATATTGGATATCAATATAATGCTCTACGAAAAACATTTACAATAATATATCATATGCACGATTGTGATAAGCAACGAAGAAAATACAAACGTTTGAGAAAGAACGGTGCTGACGATTGTAGCATGTCAACAACCCGTCAGTTGCCCACAACTGGCAACTCGTCGGTTAATCATAACCGGCATGTCAGCTACTACAACCGACGATTGACGACTGCAACAACCGGCTAACAACCAGCATACCCGCGGTGCAAACTACCAATTCACCCGGTCTTTTTGCTCAACTCCATAACATCATACCCATGTTCCCTTGGGATGGCAGTTCCGACATGATGACCTGCGATGAACTCCATAACCATCCACAAACATAGTCGAGGTAATCATGGCAGGTACTAATTCTACATCTATAAATACCTCATCTTACGTGGTAAAAAGGTACGCCGACAAAAGATACAAAACTACAAACTCTTCACATCAGAAAAACCTCGGGAGTCCCCCTTTTTTTTTTATCCTTAGCAGGACCTAAGTTGGCTTAATTCCTTTACTAGATACGTAGGCAACATAGTCATTAAAACTAAGTAAAGTCACACTAAAAATACTTATTGCCATTAACAGATCAAAATCCAAGATTATCTCTTTGGCATGTGGCTCAACGCACACCTATTCGAAATACGCAATCACACGATCCATGCGAGTTAGTGACAAAGAATTGCATCAACAATACATAAGATACTTTTTCTATTCCCTTGCTATTTAAATAGGCATTGGCCTTAAGAAAAAATATACGATAGCAATAGCTAAATCAATTGGCAGTACGATAGAAAGGAAGAGTGAGACTCAAAGAGAGAAGGCAAGCCATCCACGATTCAAGCATAATTAGGAATTGTCTTGGCCTTTTTAATTAATAGAATAGCCAACTGCTGACCTTTGAATGATGAACAAGAAACAAATGCAAGAAAGATACCTTTTAGCCTTATGTGAAAAGGAAATGCCAAAAAAACCTTCAAAATTTATGGGAGGAAAATTATGGTCCCCAATGTAGAGTTATAGAACAACCAATGAAAGTCATAGAGACCAACTTATTAGGACAAATCTATTCAAGTTCCAATCAACTGGAAGAATTTTCGAGTTTGGACCATCGATTTTGGTCTGACTTACAAAACAAAAGAGTCTTTATCCATTACCAAATCCTTTCACATATCTGTAGAGAAGGATGTACAGAGAGAGTCCTAGTCTCCTTTGGCCGACACTGCAGGTATATAAACATAAATACTACAAATTAGTAAACTATAGTCAATAGTAATTTTAATTAAGATGGCAATTAAAATAGATCATAATCAATTTTTAAGAGATAAAACACTATAAAAATAATATTTTCTTATATAATTTAGGGAGAAATGGAAACGTAACCTAAATTTTACTATTGATCAATTAAAATAAATACCCAATATTTAAAGTAATTTAAAAAATATATTTCTCCAAGTATTTCTAATGATTCAATCAATTATCACCACAAATAAGTAATTTAATAATTTCAATATTTTACTATTATTTATATGATTTTAATTGAATGTTACAAATTATCGTTTGGCAAGCAATATCATTTGATTTGAGTTATTGTTTGAGAAAATCTAGTAATTAAAATCAATATCTAAATAAGAGTTTGGTTGTAGTATTATAATTGAGACTATAAGAGAGATTTAGATTTGCATTAGATACTAAAAATGTTATATTTTATTGTAGTACGAGTACTAAAACACGGTTGAGAGAATAATTAAGTTAAAATTTTGAGTGTTTTACCCAAAAAACATTAATACTGTGGCAAAAAACTTGAATTAATTTGTTTTTAATCTGAATTACTTACTAAACGACCTACAAGTATTTACTATTAACCCTACAATGGAGCGAACCAATAAAGGTATGTATAAATGTTATATTAACTAAAAAGATTTGTTAATTTACATACACTTAGAGGATCAAGGAACATAAAAAATAAAAAATAAAATAAAATAGTTGTGATCGACAAATTTTAGACAACCTCATATAAGTGGTAAGAGTCTTGACAATAAGAGTAAGTGTAATGTGGAAGAAAAATGGGAGAATGTAAAATTTATGATGGATTTTTTGCGGTAGAAATTTTGAAGTTGAGATGTTTAGTAAAAAAGAAAATGGGAGGCAAAGAAAAATACGATGGACAAAAATGAAGATTAGGCCCAGAATATTTTATCTTTCCAATATTGGAAGGAAATATGGTTGGAAATTTTTTTTACCAAAACAATGAAGAATAAATTACTTTTTGGTCCATTAAAAAAAACAAAATAAAAAAGTGAATGAATAAAATGATGAATGTGTAAATCAAAAAGTTTTTTTTCCCTCTATTCTACTATACCAAAAAACAAATGCGAAATTTTGTTTTTCCTTTATTTCATATTTTCTATAGCCCATGTTCAAATCCATGTATGACCTTTAGATCATAAATGTAAGACCAAATGAAAAGAGTACTGCCATATCTTTTTAAGTGAGGAAATCAAAAGATCGCATACTGAATAAGAAAACTTGGTTGATTAGCATCTCTATCTATTTATGTATATGCATGTGTGTGTAAAATTAAGAGATCTCTGCGTTGGTAGCCACATATAGTTGGATGTAAAAGGCCCATGCTGGCATTATTTATTAGGTTATATCATGCTATATTCTATTCAAGAATAGAAATATCATAAGTCCTCTGTGTTGCACCTTTTTCTCCTCCGTGTTTTTTGTAATACAAGTTATACATATATATATATATATATATATATGTGTACACGTGTGTGTATATATATATCATGTTAAGCATGGTGGTGTCAATTTCATACGGTAACATATTCTTTTAGTGCTGAATATGCGTTTAATATTACTGTTCATAATCGTATGACCATTTAAATTGGCTTGGAGTATTTCATACACTAGTATGTAAAATGCTCATAAAACAGATCTATTAAGGTTGAAATCAGTGATTGTAATGGAAAGTCCAAAACAAGTGAGGATGTCATGATCTCTACCAATAAACGAAGACACTTGTGGATTGAGTGATTTATACGGAACTTGAATTTGATTGTCTTTGTTTGAATAATTAATATGCTTAAAAAAATAAAAAAAAAGGACATATATACAAACGCACATACATATATATATACAGGCACGGAGTCAGCATGAGCCAGGGTAGGCTCCAGCCCCGTGCTCAAGCTGGCCCGTTACAATTAATGAATATTATTTTTAATATTTTTTTCTTTTTATTTGCAACAACACCTTAATATTATTCAATATATTACAATAAATTCCTTTGAAATTAATATATATATATATATATAACGGCCGGCGGCGAGAGGAAAAAGTAAAACGAACTAGAGCAGACTACGTTGATTGATGATCATGAAGTACTGCAAGGAATTATATTATATATATATTCAAACATATATTTGGACAACTGGTTTTCTAGGCGTGGAAAAAAATTCTCTATTGTCAATTATGAGTAGGAGAAAAGTAGAGTACGCAGTATAATTTTAGAATTAATAAATATATGAGAAAATTACAGTTTATCATTACACACAGATACTAATGTTAGTGAAAAATATAGGCCTTATCACTTATAGCTTATAAGCACTGTAACATAAAACATAGTTATCAATTAGCTCGTCGTACTTACTGCCAAATATATATTGACCGTTTCATTATATTACTAAATTACCAAATTGATAAGAATAATGTACGGACGTAGATTACAATAGTGTTAATTATCGATCAAATTAGTAATTTTTGTTACCTGCTCCACTGGTAAAGGTGGACCGTGGAGGTCAAATTAAACCCGCATGCAAACAACCATACGTGACAAGAGAGGAAAAAAGTAACACACAATCTCTTTAATATTACTTTGCTCATCACTTTCTTTACGTGTCAAACAAACCCTATATATTATCTTTTTTCTAACCACTACTCTACTCTCTCTCAGACGGTTTTGTTGACTCCTTTTCTTGACTGCCAACTCACTGCACTTTAATCCAATAAAAAGTTCTTCAAAAAAAAAAAGAAAAAAAAAAGAAAAAACAAAGAAAAAAGACAATAGAAATAAAACCCCCTCGTCCTCTTCTATCTCTCTCCATTTTTTTGTTCTTTCCCTTAATTTATCTCTTTCTTTGCTTCTATTCTCTTCCGGCTTTTGGCTTGGTCATCACGTCACGTAGTGAAACATGCACTATTAATTTAATTATTATAGACTATAGTTGGATATTGACAAAAATTGAAGAAAGGTACGTATGAAAAAGAAATAATAACAATCATCTGATTTGGGTGCCCATACAAAAACAGATACTAATCAAACCCCATTTGCATCATCGAAATGATTGTTTTTCTACCGTTTCTTTTCATTTTGCATTTTTTTGGGAATAAAAAAAATAAAAATGCAAAATGAATGTTATTCATGAAGCAAAAATGAATGTTATTCAAGTAACAATGATGAAACCATTTAGAACATAAACGTATGATTTTCTTTCCAATTGACATTATTCAAGCAAAAAAATAATAGATATGAAACTAGATTAAAACACAGGCTATTTCTTTTATTACCACAACCAACCACTAAAATGTAGAAAACAAAAATAGGTAAAAAAAAAAAGAAAAGAAAACAGATGTTATGTATACATAATTTCCACATTTTTTATACCAAAGAAGAAAAAAAAATCAAATTCTTCAATAACAAATACTAATAGTAGCAAGGTATATGGGTAAAAAAAAAAAAATCTTGATAATTAATCAGCTATATATACCTCTCAATTCTCCAATATTTTCTCATGATCAAATTACCACACCTAGTTGCTGTTGCTAGTAGCGCTAGCAATAGTAGTACTATTGCCAATATTATTTCCATTGCTATTGCTGTTCGTCGGATTTGTCCCACTTATGATGGCCGTTATGGCGGCGGCTAGGGCTGACGCGAAGTTCGGGCTCGTCGTGATGGCGGCGACGTCGCTGTCCGACAGAGAGCTCCCCGGCTGGCTGCCACCGCCGCCCGGCTGCGACGACAATAGTTGTTGCACGAAATTATCTGGTGGATTATTAGCACTCGAGATTTGTAGGCCTGAGAATTTGGACTGGTTGTTGTAAAGCGTCTGTTGGCCAAAACTCTGGGGCATCAATAGGGGCTGGCCGACGCACGAAAGCGGCGGAACTTGGAACGGCGAGACGGGTGGCTTGATTTGGGTGTGGAGAGGGTTTGGGGACTGAGTTAGGTCCAATGTAACAGTGGGGAAAGGAGCTGAGGCTGAGATTGTGGCCATGCTTGAGGAGCAAGGCAGCATTGTCCTGGCGAGGAAGTTTGAGTTCATTATGCCGTCGGGGCTCGACATCGACCCCGACAGCAGCATCCGGGCCGCTGAGGAGGTTGTCGAGGCCATCGCCATTGCTGGCGGAGGCAGCGGGTGGTTGTGGTGGCCTTCGTATGTCGTCACTAGGATCGTCCGGTCCTCGGCGCATCTTTGTACCTATTTTAGAAAAGAGAAAAAATTAAAAAATAAATAAAGAGTGAGAAATAGTAAGGAGACTGAAATTTTAAAATGCGGTTTAGGCTTTTAGTCTTTTTAAGACCCATGTTTTAAGAATTTAGTCATAGTTTTATAAATTTAAAGAATTAGTCATTTTCATATTTGATACGCATATATCAAAATTTAATATACGTATATCAATTATTAAAGTGATTAATTCTTTAATTTTATTAAACTAGGATTAATTTCTAAAAAATTAGCCAAAAATTTGGTTAAATCTTTAAAAATTTCAATTACAAATTAACATTTTATGTGTAGTAATAATTTTTCTTTCTAAATTGACATGTGAATAAGTTATCGTATATAATGTGGTACAAGGCTGTTGACAAATGTTATTGCTCAAAGAACATCAATGGAAGTTGAAGTAAAAGAAAAGCAAAATTAATGGTCAGGGGAGAAGATTTTGATGTGTGACCAAATCTCATTTTGAAGAACATTAAAGAATAGGAGAAAAAAAAAAGTAATTGGAACTACTTTTTCTTCCCGCCATTTAACAACTATTTCCAGCTTTGGATTCCCACGTTTTAAAATAAAATAAAATAAAAAAGAGCCTCATAAATTAGATGTATTAAAGAACAAATTTAATTATGAAAAGTAATAGTCTCTCCAGAAGAAGAAAAAGTGCTTCGTATTCTGAGTAAACGAGATAGAAAAAAGAAGGGGAAAAAGTTATATCCAAAACTTTTTTTCTTGTTGAAGAACTTTATACCCTACTTTTTATCGCCTAATATAGTAAGCCAATATTTAAACAAAAAAAAATACACTACAAGAATTCAAATCAGTCAAAATTACCTAAAATAAGATATATTAATCAAATTAATTAGTACATACTTGTTTACGAACAGGGCAACCAGAAGCCATAGTGCATCGATAGTAAGCTCTCGGACATGGATTTCCCTTCGCCATCTTTTGTCCATATTTTCTCCATTGACAACCATCAGCAATCTATTTATTAATAAAACCAAAAAAAAATATAAAAAAAAAATTAATGTCCATTCAACTAATTAATTCCAAAAAAGAAAAATAAAATACCAAGTTACGAAATCAAATTCAGACTATATACCATCGGTGCCTCGGACCGAGCTCGAACAGAAACCCGGGCTTTCCTCATGGTGGCCTCTGTCTGATCATTGTTGTTATTGTTGTTGTTGTTATCTTTGGCAGAGCCAGACGACGTCGTTCTCTGAATCTTGCTGTTGTGATGATCATCTACGCTATCTTCTCTCGGAGCATTCGTCTTCGCTGTCCCGTTGATTCCGGTCTCCGTTAAACCCGGCTTCCTCTCGTCGGAGTTCGATGACAGCGATGGCTCGTTATTGGGCGCTTCGGCGTCGATAGAGGCGAGTCCCAGATCCATGAACTGCCTCGGCGCCACCGAGCCGCGGGGAATTCCGCCGCCTCCGCCGCCATCGGGTGAGCTCCGATCGGCCTTCTGATTCTCCATCGTGACGAAGAGGTGCATCTGCAGGGCGTTGTAGTTTGTGGTGACGTGATTCAGCGCATACTTGAGGCGCTGATTCTCCGATTTCACCTGCTCGAACTTTGCGTGAAGAGCGGCTAGCTGAAACAGTACTGACGTGAGTTCTCACTATGTGAAAAATTTTTACAATCACAAAACACGAAACTCGCTGTACCTCGCTCTCTTTATAAGCCTTTTTGTCGTTGACATCACCGGCGGTGACGGCCGTTGTACCGTCATCCACTACAATTGATTGGTCGCTACTGGTGTTTGTAGTCAAAAGATTTAATCCCGTCTAAAAATTAAAAAAAAAATTTATTTCAACGACTTAAAACATGTATATAGAATTATTTATGTGAATATTGATTATAACTTACGTTGATCAAGTCTTTGTGATCATCGTCAACAGCAATATTATTATTATGAATATCATCATCGGAGGGCATATGATCCTCATTTGCTTTGGCGTTTGATGATCTGGCGAAGAAGTCCATCTCGTTGACGATCATTGCCGTCCGTTTGGCATGATCGGACGGCGGTGGCGGAGAGTCGACGTGGTGGTGGTTGAGGTTGACTGGGAACTGGAGAGTCGTCGTCGTCGAGGTAGGAGGAGGACTAGAGCTTTGATGAGCAGTAGTGGTATCCATGGAACAATGATTGTGATGGTTGTAATATTGCTTGAAGATCTTGATCTTTTGATGGTTGAGATTGTTGTTGTTGTTGTTGTTCTCTTGGAATGAGTTTAGTACTATTGGTTTGTGGATAAAGAACCCAATTGGATCTGAATCAATGGAGAGTCCACTTCCTCTGGCCATAAATCCAAAGCCAAAGTTGTAGAGAGAGAAAGTGAGAAAGAAAGAGAGAGAGAGAGAGAGAGAAAAAAAGAGATGTGTCAATAAGTCTTGAAGGTGCAATGGACTCGGCAATAAAAAGGGAGGCTTGAGACTTTTGAAGAAGACCAAATAGTGGAATTAGTAGAAGTAGAGGAGTGGTGTTGTGTTTTGCTTAGAAAATGATTTCATTATTAGATTTAATTAGTTGGGGAGAAAAATAAAAAAAAATTTTCTTTTTTTACTTAATTTCTTATCTATGTAGGATTTAAAAGAAATGGATGTGGTGTTATATATATGGTAAATTGGACATGTATATATGACGCTCCAAATTGTACGCTGGGTAAGTTAAGTTGGAGTCAATGCTACATGATTTTGCTTTAAATACCACATGACTATATTCTTTTTTTTTTCCTCTCTTTATTAGGGTGAAGTAGGCAAATATTTAAAATTTATATAACAAAAATAAATAAATACCCAAATTTTTGAAGTAATTGAGTTTCTAGTCAATTTGTTAATTACTTGTTCATGCTTTTGGTAACTAAGTGAATTACTACCACTTACCAATGTGTAAGTAATTGAATCATTTGGGCATATTTTTCAAAATATTAGATAATAACTTACATTAAGTTTTAAAAATTGGGTATTCACTATAATTTCTCCATAAAATATGGGTATATTTATTGGGGAAAAAAATCTAGAAAGAAGAAGAGGCACGCATGATACATTGTGCTTGCCTTAAAAAAATTAATCATTTTGAAAAAAATTACCATGGATAATTTTTTTTAGGTCATAGTTTTTTGTAGCAAGGAAAATCTTGTAATGCATTCATGTAATATGAATAAAGCTCTCTCTGTGTTTTTAAAACCATAAATGGCGTCCAATTTCTTTGTATTTTATTTTACTTTTTTAATGTAGATTATTCTTGTTTTCTTCCTTTGCTAGCTGTTGAAAATGATAACTTGTAATAATTTACAAATCATGAAGCTGAATTTCTATGTCGACATATACAATTAACCTCTTTTCTTTAGGTATTTCACATTAATATATTAATTTAGATAATAAAGAAAGGATTATCAAACTAAGCCAGTTTCCGTCCACCCAGTTTTTATTTAACAACTATATTTTATATATATATATATATAATATGATATTTTGAATCTTTTCTTTTACACAATAATATTCATCCTTATGTGCTGTATTTTTAATTTTTACCCTAGAGTATAAAAATAAAAAATATACTATTTGAAGCATGAATTTTTTTTTTCTCGGTAAATTAGGTAAACAGACCATGTTGGAATTTTTTTTAATTTTAGCTACCATTTGAAGAAATTAAAAAAAAAATTGACCATGATTCAAATAAAAGATGCATAGATTTAAGACTACTTGATATTTTTTTCTTAATAAATGAAAATATTAACCATATTTTTAAATTACCTGGCAAAATGATAAGGACTCATTTGTTAAATAGCCACTTGAAAGCCTATGTTTTAAGAAAATGGCCTAAGAATTCAAATATTAAGTTATTAGCCTCAAATCCCTATGAAATCTCATTTTTATCCCTCATAACTCTTCTTCTAACCTCATGTATCAAAGGGCAAGAGAGTCAATACATATTGTCTAAAGGCTAATAACTTAATTATAACAAACTCGGGTCAATTCCTTAAAACTAAAGTTAAAAACAGGTCATTTACTTAATAATCTCTTTTTGTTATAATGTCCCAATTTTTTTTCTTTTTAATAATACATCAGAATTGTTCAAATTATTTTTATAAATAAAATAAAAAAATTCTCTCATTGGATATTACAAGGAAAACTGTCCTTGGATCTTTCCACAATTCGGAGGACATTTTCATTCATTTCCAATTCAATGGGCTACCCTATCTCTCTCGCTCGCTCATAAGAAAAACAAGAAAAAGTGGGGCCCAGTGAAGAGAGACGAAGAAAGGGTCCCACGTGAGGACAGCAGCTTGATTTTATTTTCATTTATATATATATATTTTATCTTCAAAAACTCATTTATTGATTTGATTAAAATATTATCCTTTTGGTGTGTCAGATAGAGAGAGAGTGATTGATAAAAGTTCAAAGCTCTCAAGGCGTTGAGATTGACGCGTTCTCTTTCTGATGGGAATAATAGAATTCACCGCCCCGATTGGTCCGGCGCCTAAGGCTCGCGAGAAGAAGGGGACTACCAGTCTGAGTCAACGGCTCTGATCGGGACCCTCGTGCTGGTGGGGCCCACATCCTCTCTGCCACTCCCTCCATGTGGGCCCCACGCTTTGATCTCCATCACCACCGTCTCTCTTTTTGACTCCCCACCGCCACGCGCTCGGATCCTCGCTGACCGGTTGACTCCCCTTCCATTGTCCCTTACACTCTCATTGGCCAATTCTTTGTCCTTGGACCATTTCTTTGTGTAGATAAATTGTTATTAATAATACTCAAATGATTTGTTCATGTGGTAAAAAAAATTAGGGAACTACTTAAGTAAAAATTAATTTAGTTGTTTATTAATTAAGAGAATTTGAAGAAAATAGCCACTTTTTAAAATATAATTTTAAAAAATAGCAATAGTTTTAAAAAATTAGCCCCTTCCAGAAATTTTCAGACAGCAACTTTTATTTATAATTTTGTTATTATCAGAAATTCTTGACATGTGTGATGACTAATTGTCAAATTTTTTAAAACTGTTGCTATTTTTTAAAAACATACAGTCCAAAATAGTTAGTTACTTAATTGTCCCATTAATTAAAGAAGGGGCTTTCATTGACACTTTTTTTTTTTTTTGTCAGTTAAGGATTTAGCCATTTTGTAATGTATGTTTTAAAAATGTAGCTCATGTTTTCAAATATTCGCAAAATAACCATCAGATCAACATCTAAAAATTTATGACTAAAAAAATAAAATTTGTGACTAAATAAATAAAATACATAGTCATAAAATTTGTGACTATAGTCACAAAATTTCAGAAAATTTAAAATAAATACAATAAAAAAACCAACTCACAAATAAATGATTGCCTATACAACCAATTTCACAAAACTTATTACTAAATAAAAAAATATCTTATAAATAACAACAACAAAAAAAGACAGCCAAAGAAGTCACAAATTTTATGACTAAACACACAAAATTTTAAATAATATTGTCTGCAACAAATAATAAAAACTGAATTAAAAAAAAATTAATGACTGCAATCTCAAAAATCTAGATGCGAATGTATGTCTATTTTGCTAATAAAAACAAACATAGACTAGTTGTTAAAAAATAATATAAATATATGGCTATTTATTATAAAAACCGTTTTTTTTTCTCTCTTCCCACCTTTTTTTTAGATAAAACCCTCATAATAATTCAAAAGCTCTATTTTTTCTCACACCTTCTAAATATCTTATAATTACATATATAATACTTATAAACAATTAAGAGAAATTTCTTTTCTCACCTATAATTTAAAAAATCTATCGTTTTATTAGCATCTTTTTCAACATATATCTTGGTAAAAAAAAATATTATATCAAGATTGTATAATCTTTTTTTCTTTCTCTTTAAATTTATAAAACAATAAAATTATCAAATATCAGTAATTAAAACATTATTTAAGATGATTTAATAAAAAAATTCATCATCAAATATTTCATATATAATAAATTTTTAAAAACTAAAAAATATAATAATATTAGTAGAAGTTTGTCAATAATAAAATATATATAGAGGAATTAAAAACAATAAAATTCACATTGACTCAATATTTTTAAAAATTAAAATTAAAATAAAAATAATGGAGCATTCGTCTTTAATCAAATTATAGTAAATATGTTATCATATTATTAAACTATGTATAACTTATTCATGGTTTAATAATATGATATATATATATATATATATATATATATATATATATGGGTCAGTTAAGGATTTAGTCATTTTGCAATCTATGTTTTAAAGATATAGCCAACGTTTTGAAATATTAGCAAAATAGCTATCAGGTCAACATCTAAAAATCTATGACTACAGTCATAAAATTTGTGACTAAATAAATAAAATACACAGTCATAAAATTTGTGACTATAGTCACAAAATTTCAGAAAAATTGAAATAAACATAATAAAAAATTTAAACATCCATTAACAAAATAACCAACTCACAAATAAATGATTGCCTATACAACTAATTTCATAAAACTTATTACTAAATAAAAAAAATATCTTATAAATAGCAAAAAAAATATGCAACCAAAGAAGTCACAAATTTCATGACTAGAGACACAAAATTTTAGATAATATTGTCTGCAACAAACAACAAAAACAGAATTCAAAAAATTAATAACTGCAGTCTCAAAAATCTAGACACGAATGTATGGTTATTTTGCTAATAAAAATAAACATAGGCTAATTGTTAAAAACATATATAAAAATATGGCTATTTATTTAAAAAACCGATATATCAACTTGAAGGGTTTAATAGAAAAAAATAATAATTTAATATCAAATGGACATTGATGTAATTTCTCAGGTGGTAATTATTGGAAAGAAAAAGAACATTTATTACTTATTAAATGAGGGGTGTGAAGACAGAAAAAATAAGGGTGTCAATAAAAATCTCAGTAAAAGAATTATCTTATCACTCTGTTATGTTAATTGAGTTACGGTAGTTTAATTATTATCAAACTATAAAAATAATTATAAAAAAATAAATTAATCTAAAACATTGGCTACTTTTTAAAAATTTTGAGAAGTTATAGTAAATATTCAATTTTTAACACTTAATTTTAATCTATACTCAATCTTTTGAAAAATATAACAATTAGTCAAGTGGTTAAATTACGTATTTATTGCTAATATTAGTAATTAATTAAGTCATTAGAAACATGTACAAGTAATTGATGAATTGACTATTTGTTTAATTACTTTGAATTATTGGTTAATTATTTTTATTATAGTGTAAATTTTGAATATTTGTGTATTTCACTCTCAATTTTGTACTTTTCTAATTTTCTCTTAATTTTTTAAATTTAAAAAATATTATTGTTAGCTAATTCTCGTCCGAAGATATATCATCGAGGGTGTCGTCCACGAAGACGAGAAGCCTCCGGAGAGAGTGTTCAAGTGACGACGAAGATTCGCCACGTCAGCAAGAGTGTTGATGTCCATGGCATCAAGAAGTGCGGGTTGACCTCGCGCTTGTATCTCCGAGGGTTGTTAGAAGAAACAACCCCGAAGGTAGATCTCGGCATGAAGAAAGGTCCTCAGGGGGAGACCGATGAGCTGGGGATCCCCTAAACCCGGGGACAAGTAGGACTCGTGGTTAACCTCACGTTCGCGGAAGATCAGGAGAGTCGGGGGACTCCTCGCGAAGCAGGAGGTCCCCGGACAAGGGGTAGAGCGCGGATAGCTGCAGTGAGATCACCCCCGATGGTAGTTACCTCTGACATATATTGTAGGTGCCTCACCTGTGAAAGACGTGAGTAGATTAGTTAGTAACCTACCCCCTGATTTTAGGGCAGGGTATGGTCGATTAAGATAAGGCCACCTAATCTCCTGATTTAAGGGTGATTTGGTGGGGCGCATTTAATGCACTTTCCTCTCTCTCTCTTTCCGGACTTCTATAAAAGGAAGGAAAGGATAAGGGGAAGGGGGTTGGAAAAAAATTACTCTGTAAACTCCCAATTTGGAAATACTATAAACACAGTGGACGTAGACTATTACTCCGGCGGAGGGTCGAACCACTCAAAAAATCTCCGAGTATTTATTTTCCGTTCAAACTTCTACTATTCATTGTCGTATCACACACTAGAGGTACGGATCACGGCGTTGGTTTAAATTCTACACCAACAAATATAAATATGAGCTATTTAGCTATTGATTTCAATACCCAATGTGTATTATAAAAAAGGTACAAAAAAAAATCAATGAATAAAATGTCTTGAAAATTTTATGAAAAAATAAGAAGAACCGTATCTTCTGTCTAATACTTCGCGCAATTACTACAAAATACTTAATTGGAAAAATATTCAAATTTTATACTATGTTTGAAGAAATTTCAAACATGTTGGAAGATGGAATCCACAGCCCACGTGGCGGATCAAACAGGCTAAGCACGTCTACGCAACTAGGATCGAGGTGAGCACGACCGAGGCAAACAAGCTTGAACAGGGACAAAGAAGAGTAGGTTCAAGCAAAACAAAAGGCAAGTAGGCCTGAGTACGACCGAATCGAGTCTGCCTAATTGGGCACGTACTGAGCATCTTTGAGCAAGTGCATGTTGAGCTAATAGTGAGGCTTCGTGCAACTTCAAATTGAAGATAACACATGCACCTAGTATTACAGGGACAATACTTTACACGCAAATTAGGCCGCTGCGATGGCACTAAGTATCACACACTTATTTAGCTAACCCTAACACACGCAGCACAAAAGTAATAATATGAGACAACAAGGAACAATATGGGACACACAAATTATCAAGTTCAACAGAACAAGTATGATGCAAAGACAAGGCACAAGGTATACGGGAAACTCTTTTCCCAACCATTTATTATTCTCAATAAAAGGAATATAAGGCGGCTAGGCAGGATCACATGTCTCAACTTTTTAAAGCACACACTCTCTAGGCACACTTTTGAAATAATTACTCACTTATACAACCATTACTCACTTTTGAAATAACTACTGCTTGTATCCATCTCCTTTTTGGATCATATCCTTCTTGAAGCCATAACTATCAAGCCACATCACTTGAACGTTGGATTTACATGCAACTGCTCACAACGTTCCAGTTTGGCACGTATTGTGCGCACCAACTACACGCCTGCTCTGTTGTTGGGCGCGCATGCTCCCATTTTCTGCCATAGCCCGTCAATTCTCAGCCTTGTTCGTCGTCAGCCGCCCTTAGTGCTCGGTAATGTGTACACTATCCAGTCATGTGCACAAGTCCCAAACAACCTGCAATCTGCCTTGGCCGACTCGCCTCGCTATTAACTTTGCAGCGTGTCACCGTGTTGTGCGTCCCGTGCGCCCAATACTAGTATAACATCTCGATTACGTCATCTTCTGCTTGTATGTCTCCCTTATAGACAAATCCCTCGCACATGTCCGCACCATATGCTTTGTGTAGAGTCCAACAAGCCAGAAAACTGTTGCTGCTTGTGTCATACCCTCACAATTTGCCTTATCGTAAGATCTCGTATCACGATGCCTACTCTCATTGTGTCATGGCACACAGTCATTGTCAAGGGTGAAATAAACTACCCCCACCAAATGAACCGACGTCCTCGTCGGACGAGAATCGAGACATCCGCACCGGATTCAGTACCTCTGCACTTGTGATGCTGAAATCAAATTTAATACGCCTCCGTACTTCTCTATTGCAAGCTGCATTCTCATGTGTACTAGTCCGCTTCATCGATCCATGTTGCCATCAGTCTGTCGAGTTGCCTTTGTCTCTAATGATCAATAAAGTCTCCCTAGAACTAGTTTGGCGTAGATGGAGAAGACGAGATAATTATGACCACGTTCCTGTTTCGCCTTTTGCCACTAAAATTTCCTTCTCTTTGACGGTCAATATATCATCAACTCTCAAATGAATCGGAGAAGCATCTGCGTGGTGGTCCTTGTAGCAAATGTAGCAGCCCTCATCAAAGCCGTTTACTGCAAGTCCGGCGCCAATAAACTCGTTGGACCCCTTCTTAGAGCCCTCTCAAATATTCTTTCACCTTATTCCCGTGTAGTAGATCCTATTTGCAGAAGGACACTACCATGAGCCATGTGCACCCAAAAAAATAAAACAGCCCCATTTCGAACCATTATCAGTTGCGTCATGCCCTGCTGACCCGTCAAGATGCACACGTCCTCCAGCACAAAATACTGCATTCAAAATGCAACAACCAATAAAATCAAAACCAAAACACGCAGCGATAAATCTTGAAGGAAGGGATGTAGAAGAGACGACGCTCCAGCGTGTTCATCACAGATTGCCGAAAGGCCTCGCGGGTCAGGGAGGCGTCTCCGACGACGGCGGCTTGGAGGTCCGTCTCGATGAAAGCCTTCTCGAGCTTGACGGCGTTGAGAGCCAGCTTTGTAAGGGGTCCTTGTGGAACTTGTTGTTACAAAAGTCCTTGAGCAAGTGATAAGCCCGGTAGCAGGTCCCAGTTTTGTCTTCTTCGACCACGGGATCGGTGAATGGCTATTTTACTAATAAAAACAAACATAGGCTAATTATTAAAAACATATATAAAAATATGGCTATTTATTTAAAAAACCGTTTTTTTTTAGGATTAGCCATAGTTATGAAATCATGACCAAACCCCCTAAATCTTTCGTGTGAAGTCACAGTCTCTGGTCTTATAGAGACTTGTTTTTACTTTTTATATTATATATGAAATCATGACCAAACCCTCACTTCCCTCACTTCCCCTCTGCTCTCTCTCTCTCTCTGTCCCTCAGCGGCTCAGCCTCTCCGTCCCTCAGCCACTCCGACAGCCTCTTCCCTCACTTCCCAACCCCTTTTAGCACTCTCTCCCATCTGCAGCTTGCTTGGTAAGGAATTTAAAAGTTCCATCGCTAAAAGGCTTAACCCTTAAAATTGTTATTATTTTATTGTGAAAGTTGATCATTTTACAACTCAAAAGACCAAAAAAAAAAAAAAGATTAGGGTAATAGAAAGGTATCATGGATATCTCCAAGATCTCATTATATAATGGCACTGCGAATTCAGTCCACTGTAAAACTTGACTGCAATGATAATATTGGAAGAAAATTAAGAGGAATAGAGACCCATATTATTTTGCTTCTTTTTAATGGGGTACGGTACGGTGTTGGGCATTGTTAATGTTATCTTGGAAACCATGAATAGCATTGTAATGAGCTAGTTTCTCTATGCCAGATTAATTTCATCTTTCTCGCTTGTGTTTGTTCTCTGTGGAATCTTGTGCTCTGTAACTTGTTGGTCACGCGTAGACTCTTGCGCTCTGTAACTTGTTGGTCACGCGTGTGATTTGTGACTGCTATTTTTTTTTAAAAAGAGACGAATGAACTGTGACTGCTATTGGGTTATGTGGCTTGGTTTGAGCATTATTTTGTGGAATTTGATTGCTTGTTTCAGTTAACAATAACGTTTGAGATCTGTGCCGATGTCAATGTAGTACGGGAATTCTATGATTTCTAGATTCTAAGCAAACATTTTATCAAAATACTTGATATCTTTGTTGTGTCTTTTAGGACATGTCAAAAGCTCGACACCTCAACGATGACGTGTTCTTCAACGTGTTATCCCGGGTGCCGGTGAGGCTGCTGGCAGGGCTGAGACGCGTCTCCCGCGAGTGGCGCGGCCTCATCTCTGACCGCGCCTTTGTGGACGCGCAGCTGCGGAGGACAAAACTTGAGCTCTCAGGCTTCATCTTTCAGCTGAGGTTCCAATGGTCCGACGCGGACTTCAAAACCATCACCTACATTACCCTCGGAGGAGGCCAATCCTGGGTCCTACACACGGTTTTCGACTTCCTCCCTGAAGACGTCGTCGTTTTGGCCTCGTGCCACGGCCTCATCTGCTGCCGGAGCTGCTTCCCCACCCAGGACCTAGCTTTCTACATCTGCAACCCGCTGAAACGGGAATGGTTAGCACTACGATGCTCCGAGCTCGAGCTTGACAAGGACAGCATCGTCGCATTGGCCTTCGACCCCCTCTTAAACCCGGTCTGCTCGTCCACGAGCTTCGATCTCGTGCGAGTTCGACAACTTGGCACCAGCGAGGACGAAATGTGGTTCACATTTGAGGTGTACTCGTCGAGTGTCCAGGAGTGGAGGCACGCGAGCAAGGTTTGTCGCTGCAACGACCAATTGTTAAAGGGAAACAACGGGGTTTACATCAATGGGACGGTTCAGTGGCTCACGGACGGCGATAAGGTGCTCGCTTTCGCTTTCGAGAACGACCTCTCGTGGCTGATCACGCTGCCCATCCCCGCCAAGTGGCCCGAGCCCTATCCCCCGGCCTGCATCGGGGCCTCGAGAGCGAGGCTTCACTGCGTCATGGTCTCCGAGGAAGGGCTTCACCTGTGGGGCCTTGAGGATGGGTTCGAGGACAAGTGGAGGCTCGAGCAGCCGCTCTCGCTGGAGGTAATGGAGCGCGAGCACCAGGGGTGGTTCTGCAACCTGCAGCAGTGCGTGGGCGGTGGTGGCGATGTGGCACAACGTGGTGGCACCCGGTGGTGGCGACATGACATCATTATGACCACGTTCCTGTTTCGCCTTTTGCCACTAAAATTTCCTTCTCTTTGACGGTCAATATATCATCAACTCTCAAATGAATCGGAGAAGCATCTGCGTGGTGGTTCTTGTAGCAAATGTAGCAGCTCTCATCAAAGCCGTTTACTGTAAGTCCGGCGCCAATAAACTCGTTGGACCCCTTCTTAGAGCCCTCTCAAACATTCTTTCACCTTATTCCCGTGTAGTAGATCCTATTTGCATAAGGACACTGCCATGAGTCATGTGCACCCAAAAAAATAAAACAGCCCCATTTCGAACCATTATCAGTAGCGTCATGCCCTGCTGACCCGTCAAGATGCACACGTCCTCCAGCACAAAATACTGCATTCAAAATGCAACAACCAATAAAATCAAAACCAAAACACGCAGCGATAAATCTTGAAGGAAGGGATGTAGAAGAGACGACGCTCCAGCGTGTTCACCACAGATTGCCGAAAGGCCTCGCGGGTCAGGGAGGCGTCTCCGACGACGGCGGCTTGGAGGTCCCTCTCGTTGAAAGCCTTCTCGAGCTTGACGGCGTTGAGAGCCAGCTTTGTAAGGGGTCCTTGTGGAACTTGTTGTTACAAAAGTCCTTGAGCAAGTGATCAGCCCGGTAGCAGGTCCCAGTTTTGTCTTCTTTGACCACGGGATCGGTGAATGGCTATTTTACTAATAAAAACAAACATAGGCTAATTATTAAAAACATATATAAAAATATGGCTATTTATTTAAAAAACCGTTTTTTTTAGGATTAGCCATAGTTATGAAATCATGACCAAACCCCCTAAATCTTTCGTGTGAAGTCACAGTCTCTGGTCTTATAGAGACTTGTTTTTACTTTTTATATTATATATGAAATCATGACCAAACCCTCACTTCCCTCACTTCCCCTCTGCTCTCTCTCTCTCTCTGTCCCTCAGCGGTTCAGCCTCTCCGTCCCTCAGCCACTCCGACAGCCTCTTCCCTCACTTCCCAACCCCTTTTAGCACTCTCTCCCATCTGCAGCTTGCTTGGTAAGGAATTTAAAAGTTCCATTGCTAAAAGGCTTAACCTTTAAAATTGTTATTATTTTATTGTGAAAGTTGATCATTTTACAACTCAAAAGACCAAAAAAAAAAAAAAGATTAGGGTAATAGAAAGGTATCATGGCTATCTCCAAGATCTCATTATATAATGGCACTGCGAATTCAGTCCACTGTAAAACTTGACTGCAATGATAATATTGGAAGAAAATTAAGAGGAATAGAGACCCATATTATTTTGCTTCTTTTTAATGGGGTACGGTACGGCGTTGGGCATTGTTAATGTTATCTTGGAAACCATGAATAGCATTGTAATGAGCTAGTTTCTCTATGCCAGATTAATTTCAGCTTTCTCGCTTGTGTTTGTTCTCTGTGGAATCTTGTGCTCTATAGACTCTTGTGCTCTGTAACTTGTTGGTCACGCGTAGACTCTTGCGCTCTGTAACTTGTTGGTCACGCGTGTGAACTGTGACTGCTATTTTTTTTTAAAAGAGACGAATGAACTGTGACTGCTATTGGGTTATGTGGCTTGGTTTGAGCATTATTTTGTGGAATTTGATTGCTTGTTTCAGTTAACAATAACGTTTGAGATCTGTGCCGATGTCAATGTAGTACGGAAATTCTATGATTTCTAGATTCTAAGCAAACATTTTATCAAAATACTTGATATCTTTGTTGTGTCTTTCAGGACATGTCAAAAGCTCGACACCTCAACGATGACGTGTTCTTCAACGTGTTATCCCGGGTGCCGGTGAGGCTGCTGGCGGGGCTGAGACGCGTCTCCCGCGAGTGGCGCGGCCTCATCTCTGACCGCGCCTTTGTGGACGCGCAGCTGCGGAGGACAAAACTTGAGCTCTCAGGCTTCATCTTTCAGCTGAGGTTCCAATGGTCCGACGCGGACTTCAAAACCATCACCTACATTACCCTCGGAGGAGGCCAATCCCGGGTCCTACACACGGTTTTCGACTTCCTCCCCGAAGACGTCGTCGTTTTGGCCTCGTGCCACGGCCTCATCTGCTGCCGGAGCTGCTTCCCCACCCAGGACCTAGCTCTCTACATCTGCAACCCGCTGAAACGCGAATGGTTAGCACTACGATGCTCCGAGCTCGAGCTTGACAAGGACAGCATCGTCGCATTGGCCTTCGACCCCCTCTTAAACCCGGTCTGCTCGTCTACGAGCTTCGATCTCGTGCGAGTTCGACAACTTGGCACCAGCGAGGACGAAATGTGGTTCACATTTGAGGTGTACTCGTCGAGTGTCCAGGAGTGGAGGCACGCGAGCAAGGTTTGTCGCTGCAACGACCAATTGTTAAAGGGAAACAACGGGGTTTACATCAATGGGACGGTTCACTGGCTCACGGACGGCGATAAGGTGCTCGCTTTCGCTTTCGAGAACGACCTCTCGTGGCTGATCACGCTGCCCATCCCCGCCAAGTGGCCCGAGCCCTATCCCCCGGCCTGCATCGGGGCCTCGAGAGCGAGGCTTCACTGCGTCATGGTCTCCGAGGAAGGGCTCCACCTGTGGGGCCTTGAGGATGGGTTCGAGGACAAGTGGAGGCTCGAGCAGTCGCTCTCGCTGGAGGCAATGGAGCGCGAGCACCAGGGGTGGTTCTGCAACCTGCAGCAGCGCGTGGGCGGTGGTGGCGATGTGGCACAACGTGGTGGCACCCGGTGGTGGCGACATGACATCATTATGACCACGTTCCTGTTTCGCCTTTTGCCACTAAAATTTCCTTCTCTTTGACGGTCAATATATCATCAACTCTCAAATGAATCGGAGAAGCATCTGCGTGGTGGTCCTTGTAGCAAATGTAGCAGCCCTCATCAAAGCCGTTTACTGCAAGTCCGGCGCCAATAAACTCGTTGGACCCCTTCTTAGAGCCCTCTCAAACATTCTTTCACCTTATTCCCGTATAGTAGATCCTATTTGCATAAGGACACTGCCATGAGCCATGTGCACCCAAAAAAATAAAACAGCCCCATTTCGAACCATTATCAGTAGCGTCATGCCCTGCTGACCCGTCAAGATGCACACGTCCTCCAGCACAAAATACTGCATTCAAAATGCAACAACCAATAAAATCAAAACCAAAACACGCAGCGATAAATCTTGAAGAAAGGGATGTAGAAGAGACGACGCTCCAGCGTGTTCACCACAGATTGCCGAAAGGCCTCGCGGGTCAGGGAGGCGTCTCCGACGACGGCGGCTTGGAGGTCCCTCTCGTTGAAAGCCTTCTCGAGCTTGACGGCGTTGAGAGCCAGCTTTGTAAGGGGTCCTTGTGGAACTTGTTGTTACAAAAGTCCTTGAGCAAGTGATCAGCCCGGTAGCAGGTCCCAGTTTTGTTTTCTATGACCACGGGATCGGTGAATGGCTATTTTACTAATAAAAGCAAACATAGGCTAATTATTAAAAACATATATAAAAATATGGCTATTTATTTAAAAAACCGTTTTTTTTTAGGATTAGCCATAGTTATGAAATCATGACCAAACCCCCTAAATCTTTCATGTGAAGTCACAGTCTCTGGTCTTATAGAGACTTGTTTTTACTTTTTATATTATATATGAAATCATGACCAAACCCTCACTTCCCTCACTTCCCCTCTGCTCTCTCTCTCTCTCTGTCCCTCAGCGGCTCAGCCTCTCCGTCCCTCAGCCACTCCGACAGCCTCTTCCCTCACTTCCCAACCCCTTTTAGCACTCTCTCCCATCTGCAGCTTGCTTGGTAAGGAATTTAAAAGTTCCATCGCTAAAAGGCTTAACCTTTAAAATTGTTATTATTTTATTGTGAAAGTTGATCATTTTACAACTCAAAAGACCAAAAAAAAAAAAAAAGATTAGGGTAATAGAAAGTTATCATGGCTATCTCTAAGATCTCATTATATAATGGCACTGCGAATTCAGTCAACTGTAAAACTTGACTGCAATGATAATATTGGAAGAAAATTAAGAGGAATAGAGACCCATATTATTTTGCTTCTTTTTAATGGGGTACGGTACGGTGTTGGGCATTGTTAATGTTATCTTGAAAACCATGAATAGTATTGTAATGAGCTAGTTTCTCTATGCCAGATTAATTTCATCTTTCTCGCTTGTGTTTGTTCTCTGTGGAATCTTTTGCTCTATAGACTCTTGTGCTCTGTAACTTGTTGGTCACGCGTAGACTCTTGTGCTCTGTAACTTGTTGGTCACGCGTGTGAACTGTGACTGCTATTTTTTTTTTTAAAGAGATGAATAAACTGTGACTGCTATTGGGTTATGTGGCTTGGTTTGAGCATTATTTTGTGGAATTTGATTGCTTTTTTCAGTTAACAATAACGTTTGAGATCTGTGCCGATGTCAATGTAGTACGGGAATTCTATGATTTCTAGATTCTAAGCAAACATTTTATCAAAATACTTGATATCTTTGTTGTGTCTTTCAGGACATGTCAAAAGCTCGACACCTCAACGATGACGTGTTCTTCAACGTGTTATCCCGGGTGCCGGTGAGGCTGCTGGCGGGGCTGAGACGCGTCTCCCGCGAGTGGCGCGGCCTCATCTCTGACCGCGCCTTTGTGGACGCGCAGCTGCGGAGGACAAAACTTGAGCTCTCAGGCTTCATCTTTAAGCTGAGGTTCCAATGGTCCGACGCGGACTTCAAAACCATCACCTACATTATCCTCGGAGGAGGCCAATCCCGGGTCCTACACACGGTTTTCGACTTCCTCCCCGAAGACGTCGTCGTTTTGGCCTCGTGCCACGGCCTCATCTGCTGCCGGAGCTGCTTCCCCACCCAGGACCTAGCTCTCTACATCTGCAACCCGCTGAAACGCGAATGGTTAGCACTACGATGCTCCGAGCTCGAGCTTGACAAGGACAGCATCGTCGCATTGGCCTTCGACCCCCTCTTAAACCCGGTCTGCTCGTCCACGAGCTTCGATCTCGTGCGAGTTCGACAACTTGGCACCAGCGAGGACGAAATGTGGTTCACATTTGAGGTGTACTCGTCGAGTGTCCAGGAGTGGAGGCACGCGAGCAAGGTTTGTCGCTGCAACGACCAATTGTTAAAGGGAAACAACGGGGTTTACATCAATGGGACGGTTCACTGGCTCACGGACGGCGATAAGGTGCTCGCTTTCACTTTCGAGAACGACCTCTCGTGGCTGATCACGCTGCCCATCCCCGCCAAGTGGCCCGAGCCCTATCCCCCGGCCTGCATCGGGGCCTCGAGAGCGAGGCTTCACTGCGTCATGGTCTCCGAGGAAGGGCTCCACCTGTGGGGCCTTGAGGATGGGTTCGAGGACAAGTGGAGGCTCGAGTAGTCGCTCTCGCTGGAGGCAATGGAGCGCGAGCACCCGGGGTGGTTCAGCAACCTGCAGCAGTGCGTGGGCGGTGGTGGCGATGTGGCACAACGTGGTGGCACCCGGTGGTGGCGACATGACATCATTATGACCACGTTCCTGTTTCGCCTTTTGCCACTAAAATTTCCTTCTCTTTGACGATCAATATATCATCAACTCTCAAATGAATCGGAGAAGCATCTGCGTGGTGGTCCTTGTAGCAAATGTAGCAGCCCTCATCAAAGCCGTTTACTGCAAGTCCGGCGCCAATAAACTCGTTGGACCCCTTCTTCGAGCCCTCTCAAACATTCTTTCACCTTATTCCCGTGTAGTAGATCCTAATTGCATAAGGACACTGCCATGAGCCATGTGCACCCAAAAAAATAAAACAGCCCCATTTCGAACCATTATTAGTAGCGTCATGCCCTGCTGACCCGTCAAGATGCACACGTTGTTCGGCATCCAAGGAACATTCTTCTATTTGCTCGACAACCCATGTTGCAACACTGTTTCCCAAGTCGATGGTCAAGGTCGAGTAATATTCTGTCTCCTTCAGAGATTTCCACGTCGTGGTGGCATTCCTTGGAAAAGAAACATTCAGTAAGTAAACTTTTACCATCATCGTCGCCTTCTATCGACATGACATCAGGAACCAGACCGCATATTCTGCCTGTAAACATGTTACTCGTGGAATCGCTCCAACTATCGTCAGTTGTTCCGAAATTGTCCGCAACTTAGTCCGTTAGAATCAACAATGCAGCCACATTGAAAGTCTGAAGATATTCAATATGTGGAAAATCTCCTCGATTAGCCATAAATTCTTCATTGCTTTCCTCTTCTGCCACTAATGAATTCAACTTTTCTCTTGTTGGACAATTCCAAGCCATGTGAGGAACATTACAAATGAAACAACCCCTATCATTTTCATTGTTCAAAGCACCACCTGAATACTTTAAGTCCTCTTATTTCTTCTTCCTGACGGCCTTCCCATCTTTCCCTGAATGGTTCTTCTTGTCCTTCCTTTTTCTGAGTTCTTGGTTGGACGAAGAAGACTTAAACTTGTAGTCAGCAAGTTTGTCGGCCATAGTAATCGCACTAGGAAGATCATTCGCCGACTGCCTCTATAATTCAGCTTGTGCCCAAGGTTGCAATTCAGAAATGAAGTTTAACAGTTTTTCATCCTCCGACATGTTCCTTATGTTCAGCATCACAGAAATGAACTCCTTCACATAATCACGAACCGAACCTGTTTGTCTCAATTCTTTGAGAGACTCCCTTATAACCCAATCCACGTTGCAAGGCAGAAACTGATCCTTCAATTCCTTCTTCAACACATCCCAAGTATCGATTAAGGGACGACCAGCACTAACATCATCGTCAACCTGGGTGTGCCACCATAGTTTGGCATCACTCGTGAGATACATGGTTGTCATAACCCGTTCCGCTCCCGTTCCGCTTCAGGCAACCAAACCGCCTTGAAGTATTGCTCCATATCCGAAAGAAAGTTTTCCAACTCTTTAGCATTCTGTTGCCCATTGAAAGGCTTCGGCTCTGGAACCTTGATCTTTGAGGTGCTGCCCTCCCTACGGTCAAAAAGGTTAGCTATAGCCCCCTTTAGTAAGGCCATCTCACCCATTATCTTCTGCAAATCTCCAATTGAAGAATTGGCTTTCTCCACCAACGAAAGCATCTGAGCTTCGACGCTCTTCACTCAATCCATGTGAGCATTTTGCAGATATATGCTCACCTTATAGTGTCATCTGTACCAAAAGGCTTTCATTCTCATCGGGCTGCTCCGCTCCAACCCGTTGTTCCAATCAAGCAATCCTTTCCCTCAGTGCACTCATTGTTGTCACGCCTAACGCCAACTGGGCTTTGATACCAATTGTCACAAGGATAATACTTGACATGCAAACAAGGCCACTGTGATGGCACTGACTGTTGTACAATTAGTTAGCCAACATTCAACACACGCAGCTCAAATCAACAATATGAGACAACAAAGAATAATATGGGACACACGAATTATCAAGCTCAATATAATAAGTATGATGCAAAGACAAGGCACGAGGTTTACAAAAAACTTTTTTCCCTAACCTTTATTATTCTCAATAAAAGGAATACAAGACAACTAGGAAGGATCACCACATGCACTTGGTGTCTCAACCTTTATAAAGCATACACTCTCTAGGCACTGTTTGTTTACAATTGCTCACTTATGCATCCCTATACGTCTCCCGCTCCGGGCCTCTTTACAACATAGCCACAAAGGCTATTTGATAACACTTGACTCTAGGGAAAGGCCTACACATGCAACAGAGGCATGCAAGGCAGTTACAACTGTCAATCCTTACTATCTGCTGTGTGCGCCTGCCTTACAAACATTCTAAACTGCCATGATAAGACCAGCACCCCAACTGTTAGAAACCGCTACCAAGGGCCATTACAACTACTTGTAACCATCTTCTTTTTGGATCAGATCCTTCTCGAAGCCATAACCGTCGTGCCACATTACTTGGACGTTGAATTTCGACACAACCGCTCAAAACGTTCCAGCTTGTCGCGTATTGTGCACGCCAACTGCATGCCTGCTTTATTGTTGCGCGCGCTTGCGTCCATGTTCTGCCACATCTTGTCAATTCTCAGCCTTGTCCACTATCAACCGCCCTCAGTGCTCTAAAGTGTGCATACTATCCTGTCGTGTGCGTAAGTCCCCAATAACTTGCAATGTCTCGGTCAACTCACCTCGCTATTGACATTGCGGCGTGTCACCATATTGTGTGTCCTGTGCGCCCAACACTAATCCAACATCTCGGTTAAGTCCTCGTCTGCTTGTATGTCACCTTTATAGCCAAATCCTTTGTGCATGTCCACACCATATGTTTTGTCTAGAGTCCAACAAGCCACAAAAAACTTGTGTCATCGGCAAAATGCCCCCAAAATCTGCCTCATCGTAATATCTCGTGTCACAGTATCTATTCTCACCATGTCATGGCACATAGTCAATGTCAAGGTGTAACACCAAGCTAGTATAAACATTGCGAACCAATTTGTAATGGAGATGTTTGACTTCCTACTGGCGCATAGGGATGTGAGATTTGAGCGTCATAATATTTTAGAGTGATTTGACAAATATTCAATGCTTAATCGTTGAATTAATTAATTTATATATTTTGAGTAATTCAATGTTGTAAAACAATATATGATCTATCCTTGAAAGTAACAATATATGATCTATCCTTGAAAGTTAAGTATTTACCACAATTATAAAAATATTATTAAAATTACAGTTTCTACCTAATTTCAACATTTTAATTTATAGGAATATACTTAGCATTTAAAAAAAATGAAATCTAGCTATATATTAGATAATTAAACGATACCAAAAGAACTTTGTTATATTAATTGATTGAGTTACTAATAAATAAAGTAAATTAATGCAATTACCAAAATGTAGCTATATGTTGCAAAGAAAAATTATAGTGAATATCTAATTTAAATAGATACCAAGTCTTTTGAAAAATATAACAAAATGCCTAAGTAATTGAATTACTTACATAGTAGTAGCTGGTGGTAATTAACTTGGTGACCTAAAATATGTGTAAGTAATTAATGAATTGGCTAGTTATTACCTAATTACTTCAAAATTTTGGGCTTTTATTTTTACTATTATATAAATTTTGAGTACTTTATACTTCACCCTTTTCAAATTGCTTTAAAAAAGTTATTATTTATTTAAATAGTATAGAATTCAAGTTTACTAAGGTTGTGTTTGATAGAGTGGAGAGAGAGGTAGGAGGATGGAGAGGGTGAAAGAGAGTATAAATTCACTTATTTGGTTAGGAGGACCAGAAGGGTGGAGGGAGAGCGCATTCACCATGGCCCACCAAATTGCATCCTTCCATAAGTGAGAGGATGCAACTTCTCCGTCCTTTTTAATTAGCAAAACGTTCATTTTATCTTTTAAAATAATTAATAATAAATAATAAAATAGACAATATAATCATTATATAAATAATTAATACCAATATACTCATCTCTCATTTTTTCTAACCAAATAACTTGAAGGATTATTATAATCTTCTTAATCTTTCATATTCTCCATTCTTTCAATACTCTCTATTCGTCTATTCTCCATCCACCCAACTAAAAACACCCAAGCGATTAGGGATTTCTTCTTCCTTTTCTTTTTCTTTTGAGTTTTTTCGGACATAATTAATTTATTTCCCCTTTTTTTCTTTTTTTTTTCTTATTATTATTATTATTATTTTGGAAGCAGTCAGTTGTAAAATGTGGGCACTGGCCAGGGTGGGCCGCATTATTAGAAAGTGCAAGTCAAAGAAAGGGAAATTGGGTCTTCTCTCTCTCTTTCTTGTTCGCTCGATACCTTTCCCACATATTACCACTTTCTTCCTATTAATTCAACTCAAACTTGCCCTTGATCTCTTTCAATCTGTGGGCATGAGTCACGTGAGTTGCAATAAATCCCAAACGAAAATAAATGAATAATGAAAGAAAGAAAGAAAAGAAACAAATAGAAAAATTTGTATAGCGTATTATTTTCTTCCACTAGGGTCCATGACATACAAACCAAACTCTCTCTTCCTTTTTCTACTAAAAGTTCCACGTCATTAAGAAAATCCAACTATGCGGTTGGTAAGCAAGCAAATGGTTCAAAAATTCGGCTTTCTAAACATCATTTTGACTGACCCCTTTTCAAGTGTATCTGATTATGGTTAGACTAGCTGCTAGTACTCATTAATTTCCCCTTTTGGTTCTTAATCCTTTTTCCTTTCTAAAATATCAAAGCATGGCAAATCTATACAATATTATTACTAAAAGGGCCTTTATTAATTGGTACTTTTTTCTTTCCGCCATTTATTTAATGAATAACAGCTAATATATATTTTCTTTACAATAAAAAGCACATAAAAATAATACAAATGAACGCTTTGACGATAACATCTCTTTTTCTCCTCAATTAAACTCTACTTGTTAACAAATATCTATGCATAGCACATTTACTATAATTTGATTAAATTAATTCATAAAACAAAATATGTATGAATAGTCCATCAATCTAATGAATAAAAATAATATTGATTTCATAAGTTTTCTTTTATTTTTTATTTTGATTTTTGTAATTAAAAAACATGTTCTTAATATTTTATATCAATTTAACATGCATTTAAGTGTAAATTGTTTTGATTCTTAGCAATTAACTCTATGCAAAATATTTGACGCATGATTAATTATATTTTTTTTTATGAATGCAAGAAAAAAAACTACAATTCTACTATTAAGGGATTTCTTAGAAGATACAAAGTGAAGAGTATATAAATGCAATATAGTAGGTTTTCAACTTAATGGCTTCAGAAACAAATTTTGTTTGGTTGTTCACAGAGTTACTTTTGGGATTGTTACAAAATATTTAGAAGGCGTGAGAGAAGTAAAAGTGAGACATTTAAAGTTTTACAAGAAGTTTATTTAGAAAAAGGGTGGATGGCGTAAAAAATAAATAAATAAATAAAACAAACCAAACAAAACAAAACAAACAAAGAGGCCATGTATATACGCTAGTAGAAGCTTTTCCGAAAAAAAAAAACACAAAAAAACAAAACCAAACAAAACAAAGAAAACAAAAGAAAGTATTGGAAACTAAGGAAGAGATGATCATGTACTGTAGAGTGGTTTTAGTGTCAATAAATTAGGTCGAGAAGAGCTGTATAAAATGCGGAGACTACTTTTAATAAATAAAATAAATAAATACATAGAAAAAGATTATAATATTAGTTGAATAGAAGCATCATGAAAAAAACGATCATATTTAAAGAAAGTTCTCTTTATTGGTGCATGACAAGGAAATAATCAACAGGTCTAAAAAAAGAACGTGATTCAATTAACTCAGATCTTTCATGTCACTACAAGGCAGCAATTTTAGCTACTGGGATTTATTTGTTTTGAGTACTTTTAGATTTTCTTTTGCCTTTTTGCCTAAACTTTCTTTTGAGTACTTGCTTTGTTGGCAATAGAAGCTTACAAGTCACTGATGAATGTTTTTTTCTTTCTTGCCATACTAATTAATCATTAATTGTTTGATCTCTCTCTCTCTCTAAACATGATTGGCAATTGTGGGAAAATAAAGAACGTGGAGACATATGGGCCACATTTCAAGTCATTAATATTTGAAAGTTTAAAAATGATTTAGTTTTTCTTTTCCTATAAAAGAAATAAAGAGATCAACGTCTGAATCATTTTTTTTTAAGATTAGAACAAAAAAAAACATTAAAAATATTAGTTACTTACCGATTGACAATGCCTTGTCGAACTTAGAATATGTAGTTGAAAATTAGCAAGGGCTTCTATAATATACTTGTTAAAAAAAATGAATACATAAATTACATGAAATGAAACTTGCTTAGAAAAAGGTTGATAATTTGATCTTCTCACGCAGTGTTTAGAGTTTTTCATTAATTTTTTATTTCTTAAGATAAAATGGCCGGTAGCTTCATATCTTCCTCCATAACATGGTCAACTAAATAAATATTTTTTATTTAATTATTGTTATACGTTCTTAGGTAATAAGTTTTTTTTTTTGTTTTATATTTTGCATTTTAATAATATATATATATATATTGCATTTTAACAATATATATATATATATATATAATGTACGTATTAGCTCACTCTCTAATAAAAGGCGTGCGCAAATTTGAGCTATCAATAATTGATTTCTTGTAATATATGACCAACAAGCATGTAACGTAATGTGTACAGTACACTCCCAGAATAATCAACAATAACATAAATAAAATGTTTAATTGTTTTTTTTCTTTTGGGTTGGTGAAAAGTTTAGCTCTATGATAGATGGGTGGTGAACTTAGATAGAAAAACTTGCGCATGCAAAAATAGCGTGTATAGATCCTTGTTGGGCATGAATAACACAACATATATAGACACCATATTGCATACATTAAAAAAAATTGAGTAAATAATCATTTTTTTGTAATATTTTAAAAAAAATAAACAATATTTTTATTAATTATTTTTTTAATTATACAAAATGTATTATCATCTTTATTTTTGTATATATTAATGGTTAATAACTTAAATTTAAAAAATATTGGCTATTTACAAAAATCTAACTAATGTAAGAGATTTGCTAATGTCGCGTCTGTACAATCACATGACAATGGGTCTCACTGTGGACCTGTGCTGAGCATAATCTTAATATAATATAATAATTATTTAGGCTGGCCAAAGCAGAGTGCGGTATTAAGATACTGTGATGATATAAGGTATTACCAAACTCATAGACCGAACAAACACATAATAATAGAATATATATATATATATATTGGATTATAAACATTTATATTTAATCGGCAGTGTTAAACTTTTTTAATAGAAGTGGAAAAAAATTGAACGAGGGTTTCACACTTGGTTTGCTGTGCTAATAATCACACTTCTTCCTTTGAACCTAGACATACAAAATATCAACTACGTCTAGAGTAATTAGTGAATATTTATACCCTTCAGGAAAAAGACAATTTTCAGGCAGATTTGATTTGATTTGATTTTCATGTTGTAAACGAGGGAGCAACGTGTTCCAATTCGTTCACCGGCCACGTGTACACTTATTTAATACTCTCTCAAGTTAGGGCATCGTTTTCAACACTCTCATTTCTTTAGATTATCGTATAGTGATTAAACTAATTAACTAATCACTATAAGGTCAACAAAGATAATAAATCTCTTTGTTGTCAAAGTCGCCTAATGTATTTTTTTCTGCAGATTCAATATGGCAATAATTGATCATTTACAGATTTAGAAATTCATAAAATATGACGCATAGATAGCAAATTATTCCTTGCTTATAGAGAGTGAATAATGTAAAAAAAAAAAAAAAAAAAAAGGTAAAGTAGGAAAATACCCAAAATTTATAAAATAATATAAATAATTACCTATAGTATCTAAGTAATTGAGTAATTACACAATTCATCAATTACTTGCACGTACTTTCGATAATTAAGTTAGTTACCACCAATCATCACATTGTAAGTAATTACATCATTTGAGTATTTAGTTGTATTTTTTAAATATTGGGTATTTGCTTAAATTAAGTTTGAAAATAGGGTATTCACTATAATATCTTAAGAAAATTATAGTGAATATCCAATTTTTAACACTTAATTTAAATTATAACCCAATCTTTTAAAAAACATAACAAAGTACCCAAGTGATTGAATTACTTACACAGTGATAAGTGTTGGTAATTAATTTAGTTACCAACAGCATGTGCAAGTAATTAACTAATTGACTAGGAACCCAATTACTTTAAAAGTTTAGACATTTATTTTTATTATTTATATAAATTCTGGGTGTTTGCCTACTTCACAAAGCACCCATCATTTATTATGGACCTAACTACAAAATTTAGTCCACGTTTCTCTCTCTCTATCTAATTAACCAAATGTCACCACAAACATTTGGTTAAGAGTAATATAATTCAACCATGTTTTACTTCATTTTCGTACATATATGCGCGCATACATACATATATTTATATGTATAATCCTTAATTATGTGACCGCTAGATCTATAGGGAATCACTGATAAGGCGGAGAGTAATACAATTGACATTAGTTTCATGGAAATTGTATGAATCCTTGTGTACGCTTCAAAATGCACATATGTACAAGGGCTAATTCACTAATAAAAGGAAACTGAATTTTATTAACGATTATACATGTAAATTGAGCTCATTTTACATGTATGCCGGTTTTTTTTTTTTTTGTTTAGGAAATTCATTAATATAATTAAAGAGATGACACAAAAATATGATTCATGTTAGTGCATTTTGTTGGAGAATTCGATCCCACATTCACCCCAAGAGCAAGCAAATATACGAGAAATTAAAGAAATAAAAACAATCACCACAACACAAGAATTTAACGTGGAAAACTCCCAAATCGGAGAAAAACCACGGCCCACCAGAAAGAAATCCACTATGTGGAAAATTATTACAATCACACAATATTCTCTCTCCCGTCCCCGCCCACACTCTTACAAAGCTCTCCCTAACTCACACCTTTTAACATCCCTCACCTCAATGAGAATACAAAAAAGAATTTAAATAGAGTCAAATACACCAAACTTAAAGTGTCTATGACTGGGGCAAATTGAAACAAAGCCTCAGAGTCCTTATATAGCCTAAAGACCACTACTCACTTTTGCTTCACACCCGATGTGTGACTTTTTCTTTTTCTTTTATATTGCCAAAATCCCAACAATTTCCACCTTGGCGAGATAAAAGAAACTCCATAGCAAACGCTATAACCATTGTCTACACCGACAATCATAATTCTCAAGCCAGAGAACTATATCCTTACTCCACCATATGAGTAGACACACTTAGAATCCACGCATTCTAAGAATTTTTCCTTCGGCAACATATCGAAACCACCTTGTTGAAATTCTATGGTGCAACTTCCACCGTTTGGCTTCCCTAGAAGTCCATCAGCCATCGACATAATTTCCACCACACAACTTGCATCATGCCAAACCAATACCCGTGTGTAAACTTGTGGATCTGCTAGCAGCAACACATCCTCTTCCATGGTAAAGCGGACATACCATGAGGATGACCCCTCTACCTCTTCAAGCGACATCACCGTCTCCCATGAAGAGAGAGACACTGTTAACATCTGACTCGGAGCCTTTTGCCGAACCCGCTCTATCTTTACAGTTCCTTTTCATGTGCCTAGTTTGTCCGCACCCCCAGCAAACTATATCCTTTATGAAGTTCTTCTTCTTCCCCTTGCTCGCTACCAACGTTGAATTCTCTGTTGAAGCACGCCCTTCACTCTTCAGCTTTCTCTCTTCAGATAGGAGTTTACCGGTAACTTCTGCAAAATTCAAGCTCTCCTTCCCATACATCAAGATCGGCTTCATGTGCTCATAGGAAGGTGAAAGAGACAAGATGAGCCTTAACACCTTATTCTCATCTTCAATTTTAACTCCAATAGCCTCCAGTTCAGAGATGATGCCATTGAGAACACTCAGGTGATCTGAGATTTTTGCACCTTCATCCATCCGTAATGTTTGAAATTGCTCCTTCAGGTACAACCGGTTTGAGATGTCCTTTGCTTGATACAATGCTTCAAGCTTTTTCCAAAGCTCTTTGGCCGTTGAAATCCAATACACATTAGCAAGAACATTCTTCGCCAAACACAAGCGTATCGCACTTGCTGCCCTCAAATCCATATCCTCCCAATCTTCATTACTCGTACTAGACTAATCAGATGCTTTGCTGGAATCTTCGGCACCGTTGGAACTACCAGACCCTGGTTTTCCCTTCAAAGCCTTGTGTAACCCAGATTGTATCAACACATCATTGACACCTGCCACAAGCCAAAGTTGATTCTTCCATCAAATTTCTCCACGTCAAACCTCACAGGACTTGCAAACTTTGACATATCTGCTTCGCAATCTTAGCTTGGTGAACAACCGTGCAATTTTGTGAACAATGCCCACTGCAAACTTCCACCTAACCGCACAATGAACCACGCAACAATGACCTCAAACCTTGCGCTCTAATACCACTTGTTGAGAAATTGGATCCTACATTCACCCCAAGAGCAAGCAAATATATGATAAATTAAAGAAATAAGAAAACAATCACCACAACACAAGAATTTAACATGGAAAACTCCCAAATCGGAGAAAAAATCACGGCCCACCAGAAAGAAATCCACTACGTGAAAAATTATTACAATCACACAATATTCTCTCTCCCGTCGCCGCCCACACTCTTACAAAGCTCTCCCTAACTCATACCCTTTAACAACCCTCACCTCAATAAGAATACAAAAAGGAATTTAAATAGAGTCAAATACACCAAGCTTAAAGTGTCTATGACTGGGGCAAATTGAAACAAAACCTCATAGTCCTTATATAGCCTAAAGACCACCACCCCCTTTTGCTTCACACCCGATGTGGGACTTTTTCTATTTCTTTTATATTGCCAAAATCCCAATATATTTAGTGTTGACATGCTTTCTACAAAACATATACTTGTTTGAAGCTAATGTTTGATTTGATTTAGTTTATGATTTTCTAGCACCAATTTTGGAGCAAGATTATGATTTTCTAACATCAATTCTGAAGCAAGATTTTGACTTTTTGAAGACTCTGGCAAGATGTTCCAAAATATGTTTCTTTATATGAATTTTGTGGATTTTATTGCAATCTCCAACATTCGATTTGCCTTTAATTTTATTGAAGATTTCATAAGTTATTTGACTTCATGAAGATAATATTTTCTCATATTCACGCCCATAAAATGTCACAAAAATATGTAACAACAATAATTTCTGTCGTCGTTATACAGCGACGACTATCCGTCAAAATAGTCAGATGGTGAAAAATTTTTGAAGGCACAAAAAAAGTGTGTAAAATGTTGTAGTTTTTTGGTGAAAACAACGAAATTTATTGTATTTGTATATAGTTGCGAAACTATAACGGGAATTGAAAATTTTGCCAAATTCTTTCGCCATTTTTTTAGTTATTGAATAGAGCAACTAAATTAGTTGTTGTTGGGACAAAAACATAAGGGACCTGAAAAGTCATCAAAAATCTATCTCTCTGAAATATAGGGAAAAAAAAAACCTAAGGACATTTCATGATTGCTTCTAAACTTCATAACCGTAACTCCACAGTTTGCCTCCAGTCCGTTATTGGCTGTTGCAAAGGACGGCACCGATCGACGTCTGCTACACCATGTCCGTCTTCTCCTCTGCGCTCTATTCATGTTCGCCGCGTCATCATCTGACGGCCACCACTCTGACTTTAAACTCTGGCAATTGTTAATTTTTTATCAACTTTTTGCTCTCTCTGCATTTCTCTTTGATATAAAGAAACAACTATATATCTCGAGCTTTTGCTTATTCTACAAAGAAAAGCTCATTAAGTTACTGATTTTTCCTCTTTTATGCATTTATCTTGACTGAGACAACCTCCTTTCCTTCATCTTAAGCACTGATTCACTGTGAAAAATCAAAGAAAATAGTTGGTTCTTCTCTGAAATTTTCCCCTCTTTCAATCAAAGAAAAATCTTATTGGTAATTTTCTTTTTCAATCTCCCATTTTGATAAACATGACAAGATGGGCAAATTATTTTGATTCTCAAATGAAAAGGAAATACCAACTAATTATTATTGCTTACATGGTGCAGCGCAATATGAAGAGACTGTAGACCTACAGTGCCTAATGGATAATTAGAAAGATCAACACACTAAGGGTAACCAATAGACTGATGATATATCAAGGAAATTGTATGTTAGAAATTAACTTTTGATGATCTTATTTATTTTGGTTTACTTAATTTACTTAAGAAATGACTTTTCTTCTTCAAGAGTCGATGCAGACTGATCGAGTGCTGGCTACGTATGTTGCCTTAGAGACTAGTTCAACGAAGGACTTTCGCACAATAGAGGCAAAGATTGTCGAGAATGTCTTATGATCTAGCTATGGAAGCCTGAAAGTGTTGGTTGTATCTTTGGCATAAGCTATCAATGGTTGGTGATTTATCAGATTCTATAGAATTTGCTTCAATTGCATCAACAACTTCTCAACAGCCTCACGAGCCACAACTTTCACCCAATTTTTGCAAGTGGTTAGGCGAGTTAAATAGAGTATACTTCTATATTGACAGATACAAGTATAGAATGCAACCCTAACTTTGGAGCATCTATGCATGTTCCACTACTAGAGATCTTCCACGTAATTCATTCAGCTACTCGAGCTTCATTAAGCAACCCTACACCCACAACAAAAACAAGGGCGATCGACGATGGTACTAATTAATAAAGATGTGGCTTTAGGTGACTAGATTATGTTTCATCATATATAATCTCAATACATTACATGACTTCTTATTGACTTCTTAAGCTTATGAATTTGCGTGAGTGATTATAGTAACAAATTTTTTCGTTTTTGAGCAATTATAATACACTTTCATTATAGTATTTTTATATAACGAATCTAGATCAATATAAATTACGGAGGGTGTGGATTAGTAAAATAAATAAAGTTCAAGTGGCATTTCGTCAAAATTCGGCAATTTTAAGGAATAATATCATTACAAGTTATTCTTAAAAAAATTGAAATCCATTATTGGTTTGTAATGATATCCCGTAGCTGGATAATATCGAGTTTTAACTAGCTGGATATTAAACTTTGTTTATTTTAATAATCTGCACTTCATTCTATTCAATTATGTTAAAATATGAACTTTTGTTACTATTAGGAACTAATTTACCAGATTTTATAAGTTCAAAGTGTAAATTATTGAAAAAAAAAATATTCAGGGCTAACTTGCCAAAGCACGATAAATAGGGAGGCCATTGGTGCCAAAAATGCTCTAAATTGAACAACATTATTAATGGTTTGGGAGGATTGCAAAACAAGTCATTCTAAATGCCATTTAATAATCTATATTTCAAGTAATGTGTTCTCTTTATTTCTACTCATTATTTATAATGTAAAATCTAAAATATAACTTAAAAATACAACCAAAAAAAATATTAATGCAAGAAAAAAAAAAAGGCGTTCTTCAAAATCCTTGGTGATGCTTGATAGATGCGGTATTTACAATGACCATTTAAGTTGAAATAAAACTCGAGTCTGTCCACTTATAAATTATGTGAGCCCTCTTAAATGCCGTCACTGATTTTAAGGAAAGTTGAATCCTATCAATATTATTACATGTTATATTGCAAGAAAAGTAGAATACGGTGCCATTGCATTGACAATTTTTCAATGGAATCTTTTGATTATTAAATTTAACCTTCATTACTCAAGAATTTGTTGATATTGATATAAAGTTTTTTTCGAGGATATGTCCAATCTGATTTAAGTTGATGATCATGAACTTCGGCTAAATTTCACCATATAGTGCAGATTACTTTGTACTTTAAACTACATATTACAGTTTGTTTTTGTTTTTTTTTTTTTGGTGGTTTTATGTTTTGTTTTTTGGTTTATATGTTTTTTCTTTTTCAGTAAACGATAAAGTACTTTTCTTTTTTCACCTAGCATAATATTGCTTATTATTCAATAGTCTATTTGGTATTTGGTTATTTCTTGTTTAATTTTTTAAAGAAATGACCAACGTTTTTAAAAATTAAATTATATATTCGCAATTAATACATAAGAGAACTAAAGGCATAAAGATAAAAACATATAATTATGTAATTAGAAAACAAATAATTATTTTATTTATCGAAACGTTGCCTATTTTCTTAAAACATTATTAAAAAAATTACTATTTACTCAATTATCTTATTAGTACATTTTGTGATTGAAAATGGCAACACACTAAGACTGTTAAATCAATAAAAGTGTCCGATATTGTTTTTCACTCTCAAATATGAGCTAATATAACTCTTAAAACAGTTAAGTAATTTGATCTTTGTTGACCATTAGAGACTGTATGAGGATCCACATATCCTAAGCCAGTTCACATTCAACAACCAAACTTGATTATATGTACAAACTTTTATAACTTCATGTGCAACTTATCCGAATTTGAAGTATATAAATATTAAATATTAAATGGCATGAAACTTGTGAAACTCAGCACAATATTCATATTTTCTCTTTTTCTTTTGTACTTCCGTGGTAAACTAAACATCTCAAATTAACTCCACTTCATAAAGATGGAAAATTCATTCATGATGAAAAAAAAAATGTATGCATATATAACTTTTTTAATACGATAATGCCGACCTATAGTTTTATAATAATAAAAACCTTCACTTCGTGCCAATCTTACAATCTTATTTACTTTCGACTATATCAAAAATCTTTTTAAAATAACGAGTATAAACAAATACGTTGAAAGATAATAATACACGAAAAAAACAAAAAAGAAAAGTGGTCCATTTGATTTTGGATTGGAAACGTTTGGAGCGAAAGGATGGACCATACCTAATATAAAAGGGGGTTTGGTATGCATTGGAAAATAGATTCAATATATATTATTAGTTAGACAGTCCAACTATTTCAATCTTATTCAAGTCCTTTCCACACTGCACTAGCTAGCTTCACCAAAAATCAACGATTTTGACCCTAAGAACTCAATCAATTTGTCTACATGCAATAACATTTTTTTTTTTTTCAAAACCCTTTCTCGCTGCACTTTTCATATAACAATGCATGCATATGAGCGTCGCTTTGTAATATGCCCACAACAATATTTCTTGGTCCCACCTATTGCCCTTTAATATTGTTTGACCCAATTCGCCAACTTTCTCATTATATTTTGATTTGGCATTTTGGGATCTGAAAGTTGATGTATACGAGGTTGTCTTTAGAGACTCCTCATGTTTTCTGTTTGTAGCTATTACTAATGTGAAATTAGAGAGATTAATATTGAAAATTACTAGATATTCCGTGGTAAAAGTATAAATTTAGCTTAGTATTTGATATAGAATAATGTTTTCATTGTCCATTATTAATGCTTATAATGCCAGTAGCTCTCGCCATAAACACGGAACATACATGTGTATAAACACGTAGTCTTTGATTGGACAAATCTCCCTAATGGAATATTAGTGTTTTTGGACTTTTCAAATGCATATTTGCTATTAAAATTATAAAACGGCTCCAAAAAATAAGGATAAGGGTTCCAATCTGATAATGAGGTCAAAAAATGAAGTCGTTGTTTTGCTTCCAATATTATGGTGACTTTGGGATAAGGAAAAAAATAAATTAATATGGTTGACGACTTTTGCTGCATATATAGATAATGACGGTGGACCGTGGCTAGGACTGACTGAGTTTCAGTAATGATCACATCCAGAATTTTCTTTGGTTCAAATTAGACTTGTTTAGTTAGTAGATTAGTATTCTCTTGTCCTCAAAAAGTAATTCTTAGAATAACTAATATATATGTGTCGGTGTTCTTGACGGTTGTTTTACATAGTATTCTATATATGTCAAGCAGGAATACTCATATATAAACAAATAAAAATTGAGACGAACGTGAAAACGAAAATAAAACAGCGGAAAATAAATGATATAGAGAATTGATAGCGCGGTTCGGCCAAGCTTACGTCCGTGGGGCCACACCCAGATTATGAAAAGTGATTCACTACTTTGAAAACAAGTATACCCAGTCTTATACGCTAAGGACTCTCTCCATACACCGTCACCGTCTACCCCGTCTCTTTTTCGTAAATTACAACATGAGATCCCCTCGTATCCGAGCTCTCCTCGTTTCCATAGAGATCCCTCCCAAGTCCGCTTTCTCCAATTTACTCAATATAGTTTTCACATAATTACAATGAACATATGAAAACTCTCTGCAATATCTTTCCCTCAACCTTACAATTACATCCATTAACCCTTGCAGAGAGGTAATTCCTACCCCCTAAAAATGTTCATCAAGCTCTTCAGAATAAAAAGAACAATCAACATAAGCAACTTCCTTATTAAGAGCATCAAAATTTTCAAAATTAATTTGGTCAAATAAAGCCATTATGAACGAATAATCTTGACCATAACAATGGATAATGGCATGTCCTTATCATCTCCATTGTTCACCTATACCCCACAGTCAAAGAGAAACTGTGTCCAACCCAGCTGCAGAACTTGGTCTCTTGAATTTATCATAGTACGGCTTCAGTGATCTATATCATGGGAGTGCTCGATTTCATTGTTGTTATGACTCTATCAGAACCAAATTAAAGCGAGCGTATCATTCATGCATGTGCGCTTGTAATGACATTTAGAAAGTACACAAAAACCTGGCCTAGTCTTATAATGAATGTGAATACCTCAGGAAGAGCGTCCAGAGACCCATCAAGATGACTTGAACAACAGAGTTTAAGTTCTATGTCGCAATCTGAAAGAGAGAAACTTTTAGGACACATTTACCTTTTGGAAATCAAGATTGAAAAATTGAAGCTTGAACTTGATCGATCAAACTCCTAAGCAGCATCATCTCAGAAAAATTAGTGAGCTATAGAGAATGAGCTTTCGACTCGCTATTTCACATTTTGACAAAGCACAAGCTGTGTGTGTTGGTCTGAAAATTTTGGAATAAATTTTAAGATCGTAACATTGTTTATAATTATTTTCATTATGAAGAAATCTTATGTAGGAAATTTTACAATAGTGAACAATTTTGAACTGTTAGATTAGTGTTCGGTTTTAATTAATCACACCGATGTGATTTAGTTCAGAGCCACCACAAGTGCACTGGCCAAGTTATAGTATAAAAGATTGTTTCCCATGAAAATTAATTGGTTTTAAATTAAAAATAACTATGACTTAATTAATTCGGTATACTAGAATCAGTAAATTAATTAACATGTACAAGCTAAAAAGCATCAAAATTCAAATGATAAACATTATCTGACAACAAGAGTAATAAAGAACTACCAATGTGATAAAATAGTATAATCCAATCGATTGATTTCAGTCACCTATCCATGCCATTCCCTTTTAATCTAATCTATTAGCTTAATTCATTCTATTAATCTAGAGGCTCTATTATATATCTTATTCACTTTTTCCGAGCGAGCATGAGAAATTACGTGACTAATTTACCGAGTTGTTATTTCTAACTAACCGGTTAAGCAACCACTTTTTAAGTTCCCTCATAAGATTATCTAATTTTCATATCTCCTCCTGTTATTAAGATTACATTAGATGTGATTACGGATTAAAGGATTTTAACACAATTTTCCAAGCAGTGATAATTTTCTAAGGCAATTAATCTCTCACAATGTCTTTAATCACTATACCATGGCTATAACAAAGATAAATTTTAAAATAATTCAAAGATATTTAAAACCAAGCATCATAATAGAATGAATACATACCTCATTAATGGACTAAAAGTTCATGGCACTTCAAGAGTGAAACTACACCGTCCTTGAATCAAATAAGTTTAGTTACTACAAATCATGTCTACAAAAACAAAACAAGAGTTTAACAATAATATAAGTAAACAATCCAAAAATAAAATGAAAGGGTTCAAGAAATATTCAAACACTAGTTTCTTGCTCGAGTAACAATGGTGGTTGTTGATGGTGATGGAAGCTCTATTCATCTTCCTCTTGCCTCCAAAAATCCACTTCAAGTCTCTCCCATTCGTTTCTTGTGTCACCCCTATTAAGCATGTTGCCCTAACTTATACATTCATCTTGGCTCTTGATTTTACATCTAATGGCTAAAATTGAGCCAAAAATTCAGAATTGGGCATGTGTCGGGCACGTGGTGGGTAAATTTGGAATGTTGGTCGCTACGCGACACCATCGCAATACCTAAAAAATGATACTGGCCACAGTGCGACACCCTGAATTGGGTTGGCCGCGACGTGGTAAAAGCTTTCTGAAAAATTATGGGAAGTTGGTCCCGACGCGACTAAGCGTGTTGGGGCGAGCTTTCGGGCCTTTAGGCATGTTTTTGGTGGGTTTTGGGAGCACGAGATGGGCTTGAGTGTGTCGTGGGATGGCAAGGCGTGCCTTGGATGTGCGTGACTCGTCTAATCTGTCGTGGTGTTTTGTGTCCATCTTGGTCACTTTGCGTCGTTATACCATGAAGCACATTTTGTTGTTATATGATAAATTCATCAAGTATTTTATAACGACATTTTCACACTTGGTGTTTCTTTTTGTCAACTTAAGGGTTTAATCCTACAAAATCTCAAAAACCATATTAAACAACATTAAACTTGATGATTTACATCATATATAGGTAAAATTCAAGGCCAAATGAGTGTGTATAACCACACTCATCAATTAGAAAACAGATATCTGTGTCGATTTGAATTTTTTTTAATTTTAATCCAACGGCTCTGAATTAAAGACAAAAAAATCTAACGGTCTAATGCGAAATAAAAACCATTGTTTTAAAGTTAAACTAAAAAATTGAGGGGAAAAAAAAAAACAAAAGACCGGGTCCATTTAAAACTGATACGGATGTTTTTTTTTTTTTAAATCATATTCATTTTTTTTTAGAAAACAAATCCAGGTACGAATTCGGATATCCGTTTTCTCACGTTACGACTCCCTTAGGATATATTCTATCAAAGATTTTACTTATTATTATATGAATAATTATAGTGAATACCCAATTTTTAACACCCAATTTAAATTATTACCCAATCTTTTGAAAAATATAACTAACTACCTAAGTGATTCAATTACTTACACAGTGGTTAGTCGAGGTAATTAACTTAGTTACTAAAAGCATGTGCAAGTAATTAACGAATTGATTAGAAACTCAATTACTTCAAAAGTTTGGGTATTTATTTTTATTGTTATATAAATTATGAGTATTTGCCTACTTCACCCTTATTATATTACAGAAATAACAAAATAGATTACCTTTGTTTATGTTAAATTTAACATTTATACCCTCTATTTGTTGAAATACAAAAAATATCAAAGTTATGTCTTATATTAGTGACAGTTGAGCAAAGAATATATTTTTGTTAGAATAGCTTAAGGGAAGATTTGGGTTTTAGCCATTTTTAATCTCATGTTTCAAGAATTTAGCCATAGTTTCATGAAATTAAGGAATTAGCTATTTTCATTGTATAACAAATTTTGTTACACGTATAAAAATTTTGGTTACACGGGTAACAAAAATTGATACATAATAAAAATGACTAATTCCTTAATTTCGTAAAATTATAGCTAATCCTTAAATAAAAAAACTAAAAATTTGGTTAAATCCCGCGTAAATACCTTGCAGTTACATAGACTATTCTTTAGTGGTTTCAAATGAAAATGCATTTTTGTAACAATAAGATTTAATTTTGTTATGTTATAGAAAACACAAAGATACTTTTTGTATTTTTACAAACAAAGAATATAAATGTAGAATTTAACACAGGGGATACATTTAGTATTATATTCGATAGGGAAAACAACAAAGGTTGAATTAAGGGACGTATCACATCGATGTTGAGGTATATTCGTCATGTCCCAAGTCATTCTTAATCGATATTTTCATGGCTTGCAAATTGCAATTGACCATTAATGGCTGGTCTTTCACGCAAAAAAAGGCTAACTTTCTCCACTCATAGTCAAAAATTGCGATCTAAAATAACCTTGATAATGCCACATCAAGCTAATTCAGTCCGCTTATTAAGACTTTGCAAACTTCAGGCTTTAGCCCATGATGGGCTCAATTTAGAAAACTGCCATATTTTAGCCTCATAGGAGCATCTCCAATACAATGAGATCTTTCTACCACCATTCCCAAACCCTAGCCGAACCCAGCTTGATAACCACAGCCTCGAACCCCAACCCACCGCCGCCTGGGTTTATGCTTCAAGACTTTTAAATTTTGTGGTTTTATTTGGTTTAAGTTTAGTCCTTTTTTATGATAAAGAGAGGAGAAAGATGAGTTTTTTTTTTTTTTTGAGAGAGAGAGAAATATGAAATCGATTATAAAATTTGGGGCAATTTCTAGAAATTTTACGGGGTTGATTTCATTATTTTAGAAGGATAATTTGGCCATTTTTGTAAAAAGTCAACAAAAATTTGGCAGCAGGTATATTTTAGAGTCGATTTTGATAACACATCGATATTTGAGAATTCAAAAAATAAGAAGGATTATTTTGGAATTTAGCCTAAACATATTTAGGTATTTTCCCTATTTAGTATTGGCTATAATTAACAACTTTCATTGGGTTTTACTATTAAAAATTAATAAAATAACAAAATAGCAATTGAAATAGTACTTATGCATTGAAATAGAAAATGTTCATTTTTATTATTTTCAATGTCAATTTTAACATTAGCAAAACATTTGCATTAATGGTCCAAGAAGCCACTAGTTGTCCACTTAATACGTCGGTCGTCGAATTGCGACATTCATACTCCGTTCAAACTTCAAAATCTTCCAAAATTCCAATGATGTCTATTTCAAGACTACAAAACAGACTTTTGGGATATTTCAAAATGCTAGTGTTTAGAGTACATTGCATTGGAGGAAGAAGTAGGTAGGTAAAGGTGAGATTGATGATATAAATATATATATATATAGTAGCCTACTGTTAAATTATGGATCGTGTAGAATCACCCTAGACCTAGAAATGTAAATACCAACTATGAAGAAATTAAAATTTAAAGGGAAAATTTTAAAAATATCCCCTCTAATTAGGGTATTGTACCAGTTGCCACCTATACTTTAAAACGTCTCAACCGACATTTTAAACATTGAAAAAGTTTCAGTTACTCCCTTATACTTCAAATATAACCCATCTACTTAAGTTGTTGTGTCAACATGTCACACGTACTTACAAAATATTTCAATTGACACCCAAAAAGAACATGTAGCAACTTAAGTAGAGGGGGCATGTTGACACTCAATTGAGACATTTTCAAAGTTCAGGGACACATTATACAACAATTTAAGTAGAGGAGCATATTTGAAATATAGGGGTGCAACTGAAACGCATTTAATATATAAGGTGTCGGTTGAGACATTTTGAAATTTATGAGACACGTTGAAAATAAATGGGGTAATTTTAAAATTTTTCCAAATTTAAATTACTCTAAAGAATAGTTGTTTGTAAATTACACATTTATTTCCATAAAGGATAAAGGAAACTATTTTTATCACCAGATACTATTTCAAAATTTGAGGAAATGAATGATGATTTTTGAAGTTTTTAATAATGTTAAAAATAGACCAGCAGAATAGATATAAGTTCTTCTTTTCTTTTATTTATTTTTTTTTTTTATTTATCCATTTCCAAACAAGGGACATTGACAATCACATTATATTTACATGCCAGACAAACCACAGATTAACGCAGAATTGACTAACCAACTTTACCATCAAGCAGAATTCTCAAAGTTGCATTCAGAAATACTGAAGAGTTTCAAGCCTCCTTATTAAAAGGCCTAACTTGCCCAGATTACTACTCCTAGAACTAATTGGACTATTGGCTTTAACAAACGCCTACTGCGCAAACTTATTTAATGACAATACTTTGGACAGCAAGGATGGCATATGATAGGCATTCACGAAGTATTCAAAAGTTGCGAGATTGAACAAATAAGTACAGCACTTAGTAGGTATTTAGAAACTTGAAAGCTTAAGTAGACAAGAAGCGGGTCATCCACGTCTCAAAGCGAGACCAGGCAAGCTGAGCAGAAGTTTCGTCGTCATCTTGCATTCCCATGTTCTTCCTCCTGTGCACGCCTTCGGGGGACCTATTCATGAAAGCGTGTGCATTGCCCGGATAAATGTGCACCTCGTGCGGGATACCTGCTGCTTTCAGCTTCTCCTCCAAAGCCTTGGCAGCCTGAGATTCATCATAACAATGGAATGAACACAATTATCTCCTTTACGTCTCTTTCATTTGGACAGTAAATGTATATTACTGAAATTTTTTAAGACAGATATTCAGCCAGCAAAAATTGCCATTGGTTATGACTGAATTTCAAGCATTTGACCAGTATCGAGTGAAGTTGAATATAAGACTTATGGGTTCCAATTGTGAACTGAGGAATAAGATCAAAACCCCTGAATCTTTGTCTTGCTACTTTATACGTCTTCTACTTCGCATTTCAAGGATTAAGGATGGCTTTAGAAGTCTAAACTTCTTACCTGTTATACTTGTTTACTTGAAAAGATATTAAAATTAATGTCGCGTATCACAGTTACTTAATAGTAGAAAAAATTACATCGAATAAAAGATAAACCCATTGTTGGATTTCTATATCAGGGTCTTCACATTAGATTCATGGAATGACAGTTTGTAAAAAGACAATCAAGTTATTGTCAGTTTATGTAATAATTTGTAATGTCACAGTGCTCAAATAACAACATTAGAATCATGAATAAATCAGCAAAGGAACAAACTGAGTGCTAAAAAGGGATGGTAATCATTGCTTTTCTCTCCCATGACGTCTCACCCATAAAATTTTTCCCACGATGTAAGAATTTGTAATGTCACAGGGCTCAAATTACAACATACATTCATGAGAAAATCAGCAAAGGAATGACCTGAGTGCTGAAGAATGGTAATAGTTGTTTTTCTCTCCCATGATGTCTCACCCATAAAAATTTTCCCCCTTATTTTCCCGTCTATTATAAGAGCATCGACATGTGCTACAAGGATTGCACGAAGAACCAAGTTTATATGTCCCAATTATTAGATCATTTAAAAAATCAACAAAATGAACCAAGCAATGGGTCTAACAACATCAGAAAAAGCCTTTCCTTTTTTCCCCTGTATACTTATTGTGCTAAACGAATGTATATCATGGAACTCAACTAGAAGCAACCAAGCCGTGATCTAAAGCAGACATGAAAACAAACAAAAGAAAGAAAGAAATGAAAAGGTGTACCGTGACATCTGAAAAACCAACAAAGTTGTCAAGCTCTCCGAAATGAGCCTGAATGGGAGCCTTAGCTTGGGCAGGGTCAGCAAGCTCGGACGAAGGAACTCCATAAAATGCAACAACAGCATCAACCTCAGGGGTCAAAACAGAACTTGCAATAGAGAGAGCTCCTCCCATGCAAAATCCCGTAACACCAGCCTAATTCAGCCATAACAGAACATAGGTTAGAATTACACTTCAATGCAATAACGACAAGGAGAAACATAAACGAAGGAAACACCTTCTTTGAACCGTTTGCTTTCAGCCAGTCAACTGCAGCATGAATATCCTTTACAGCACCTTGCCAATCAAGACCATCCATCGCGTGTTGCGCCTCAGCAACATCCAAACAAACCTTTCCTCGATACAAACTGGAACCAATAAACCGAAGTACATTCAAAACAATAATTTGGTGAGTCAACTAAATCAGAAGACATTGAACAGAAAATAGAAACTTGCTACAACCGTAAAAATTTTCGAACACAAATTTAGCGGTTTTACTCTGGAATAAGTGCTTTAAACCCATTGCCGAGTTGAGAAATTTTCACAGCGTGGTTCTTAACTTCAAAATCCACACCCCACCACTCTTGAAGCACAACAATACCCGGAGCATCTTCTTTGCCAACCACATATGCATCAAATGCCTAATCAATGATAGAAACCATTAAAGCAAGGGGAATATAATCTTCAATACATTTCAAATGCGCGGAACTAAATTAACACGCAATAAAAGATTGTAGCTTCGTCGTCGTATAAGCTACAGACAAGGGCGAAAGCAGCCTATGCACAAAAGACGCAGCAACCACACCACAAATTTTCAAATTTCATATTTCTTACCTAATTAAAAATAATTATAAAACAAATCAGCTAAGTCACCCCAAGTATGCAATTTTAGTGGGTTTTCTTACAAATTCTTATTCCTGCTCTTTCCAAGCTAAAAATGTATCATTACACCTCACTGGAAAATAATATAAAAGTCGTTCTGCTATTTAGCCTAAAATTTCCAAATTTTGTATCAATTTATGCTACTTGACAAAATTTTCTAGCTCCTTTGCTAACTAGTGACTTCAAAGATAACCAACTTCACCATTGCAAGTCAGCTCTATGTTTTTTTTTTTTTGTTTTTAATTTAAATTTATAAAACTTCTCAACTGAACATGAAATAAAAGCCTGTTCATTTTTTTGTTTTTGTTTTTTTTTTCTTTCTTTTTTTTGCTGCGAAAAGCGTGTTCATGTTTTTGTTTTTGTTTTTTTTCTTTCTTCTTTTTGCTGGGAAAAGCCTGTTTATTTGGTTACAATGAGGCTTTTCAAAGATGACAAGCCATTTCCAAAATAAACAAAGAAGACAATAAAGTAAATCGGTAATTTCTACTTTACTTTACTCCGAATCTCATTAAACAGAACAAGCCGTTTCACTTTTTCCTCAGATTGGACGCTTCAGGTAATGTTAGAAATTTCATTTCAACGATGAACATACAACAATGTCGCAAAATCCAACAAATCCAAAGCAAGGAATAACAAGAAATAGCTATACACATAGAACTCACAGTGCCGTCTCTCTGAATCTGGATTTTCTTGAAAGGCGATGACGAGTCAGCCATTGATCGGATCGAGAGGCGAGAGAGAGCGGCGATGGAATTTGGCAGACCTCGCGAGCGACGTGACGATCTTAGCGCAGAGCCAAAAGCTGATAGTATCGAAGCTGACATGTTTTCTTTTTCTTTTTCTTTTTTTTTTTTTTTTTTTGTTTTCTCGAGAAAGTGACAAACTAGTCCGCTTAAAACCATACAAACGACAACAAACCCGAAGGTATTTCTGTACATGTACAACAATTAGGACATAAACGACGTCGTGGATTGCGAATTGGGAACACTCTCGAAGAACCTGGGATTCTCTTCACAAAAGACACGTTAGGGATCTAAACAACGTCTGCTGAACGACTTCGCTTGAAACCTCTGTTGGAATGTTGCCCTAAGAATTAGGTTTTTTGTAATATTTCGTAATATTATGATCAATATAAGTAGATATTTTTATTATTTATTTTGTATAAATATTTATTAATTATCTAAAATGTGTTATGAAACTGAATTTTGATATTTATAAATGTTTTATGAAATTTCGAATTAATTTAGTTAACATATTTAAACAAATGATCGGTGGTTGATCAAGACTAGATAACTTGATCTGAAATCACATACGTGGAACACTATTAGTGTGGCGACACTCAGTGAGAGCGTTCTTTATAGTTAAACTATACACGACACGCACCGACTCGACACGATGTATTGTTTAAAAACCGTTACAATACTCATGGCGAAGTCAAAAGATAGTCATATGAGAATTGATCTCAATCCTGAGTGGCCGCAGACTCCTAGGTCACGTGTACGGGTTCTTTGATTTGTTCGTTAAGTGCCATTATTGCAATGGAAACGAATACTTGTATTTTGGGAACTCGAAACGGAATCGTTGGGGAATGGGGTATTCACAGACATGGAATCCAGCTTCCAATCATAATGGGAGTTAATATTGTTCCCTCAAGTGTCGATTTTGGAACTGAATGATTGCGCGCGCATTCACGATCATATCATGAGTGAATCGTTCACTAGTGAGACAACGGTACTTAAGGAATAAAAAAACGACCTGAGAGGTATAATGGTAAATTCACAACTTGGGACGTGAACCAATCTGGAGGGTCGAATCTCATGCAATGGCTATATCAGCGGACACTCATCGAGTAAATTATTTCAATAATGTCAAGAGTTCAATTTCGGGTTTTTAGTGGAATAACCTTGAAATTAATAAATTAGAATTTTGGCTAAAGAGCTTTAGTCAATTTTCTAAATTTATTGGAGCTTGAATTATTGGGTCCACGGTCCCCGGATCGGCGTTATAAAAATCAATAGAGAAAGCTTACTATATAATTAATGTCGATTAATTTTATGGTCTCACTATCATAGGTTAATTCTAATTATTTATTTAAATGTTAAATAAATAATGACATGGATTAATTTAAGTTATTTTGGTGGAAAATAATTTTTCCCTCCAATTTCCAATATGGGCGAATTTTTAAAGACAAAATAACAAGGGTTTTTATTTTTATTTTTTGTCTTAATTGCTTAAGGGTTAAACAATTTAAATGTGTTTTCATCAGAGTTGGAACAAGTCTTCTTCAGACTTTTTCCACCTATAATTTGCGCCAATTTAAGGGAGATTTATCCTTTGATTTAATTAATTAGTTAATTAAATCAAGTTGATAATTATCTATATTATAAATGAGATTTCAATAATACAATATCTTTAATTAAATCAATAAAGATCATTATGAGATAATTATCTAAAATATTTAAATAATGTAACTGTATTACCGGAGACTTTTTCTCATAAGAAAAAGTCCCCCCTTATAGCGCATTTTATGAGGGAAAAGTGGGCTAAATTTTAGCCCACTTGTCTCTCATTTATCTCTCTATTTAAATACAATCTCAGAAAAATATTACGTAGAATTTTTTGAGAGTAAGAAAATAGCACGTATTATATTTGAGTTAGATAGAATACTTAGCATACACAAAAGTTTTCTCCAGAGATAAAAACATAGAGCATATTCGCCCGCCCCCTACAAGGAAGAGAAAAATTATTTCTTCTTTGTTTTGTGAGACAAAAATACAACAAAGCCCACTCTTTTGTATCTCTTTTGATTTTGGAGAACGGAAGCCCACTCTTTTGTGTCTCTTTTGATTTTGGAGAACGGTTCGGAAGGCTGTGGTTTCGATCTTCTCAACTGCTACAAGCCAATTCTAATCAAGGAGCTTGGAAAGGTTTGGAATTGCTTGGATTTTTTGGTGGAGCCAAAATCTAAGGAATCGGCTTGGTATAATTTCTTATACTTGTTTCTTTTTATTCAATCTAATTTAATTCCATGTGATGTATTATATTATGTTGATAGTTTTGTATGAACATGATTATCGAAGTCCTATTATTTCTATGCTAAAATCATGATATGTGATGTTTGCTTTTATTTCAATTAGATTGAATTAAAACATGAAAATTTTTAAATATATGCTTCCACTTTCGTATAAAAAACCGTCAACCTCACCGTCTCCACCCAACAAGTAAAATTTTAAATAAGTTTAGTGGTCATATATATATTTTTTTGGTTTTTGGTGAGCTGTCATAATTTAACTGAAAGATAGTGTGTGGGGAGCTATTTGTGTTAGAAAGGCGTACTAATCTCATATTCGACCGAATTTACAATTAAAAGGTTTCCTACTGGAGTCGTCTTTTTAATGTGGAGAGTTGTTTGTGTCAGAAGGACGTACTACACGCAGATTCGACTTCACAATTAAAGGCTTCTCCAATGGAGTCGCTTTTTTAATGTGGGGAGTCGTTTGAGGATAAAAGACATATTGTACGTAGATTCGGCCTAGTTCCACAATCAAAGGCTTCTCCAACGGAGTTGTCTTTTTGATGTGGAGAGTCGTTTGAGCGTTGCCTTTTTAATAGAGGGGGTAAAGGCGGTTGTGCTGCGTACAACAAAGAAGGAAGTAGTCCAATTCCATGTTCAAGGACCTTCCAAGTAGAATCGTCTTCAAACGTGAGTTTGATGGGCCCGACTCGTCAAATTAGGCTTCGATCGAGTACAATACTTGTCTTGGATAAAGCACTGGATTTGGATGAGGCACTGGATTTTGGATAAGGCATTTTGGATCGTCAGCCTACTTAAACGAACTAGTAGCAGTGTCCCCACAGTGACGTGTTGGATGCTAAGCTGGAGTGACAACCACGAAGGGAAGCACCTCTATATGAGTTAGTACCTGCAAGAAATAAAAAGACAAACGGGTTGTAGGAACCCACGATGACTGTAGCACAAGTTATCCGAGTTAAAAGGTTAGAGCATAACATCTATATTTTATGGTAAAAATTGGTCAAACTCATGCTTGGAATGCAAAATAGTGATGATACTGTAAAATATGCAACAATTATAGCATAAACGTATGATAGGCGGTTAAATATTCAGTCGGCAGTTAACTTTAATACATGAAACACATAATCAATATATTGACATACATGAATAAGTAATTAGATAAACATATAATCTGCTATCATGTTAAGAAAACAATCAGAACGCCTATTGGTAGTACTCAGAGTCCACAGTAGGTAAAATGCGTGTAACCATATAATCAATCAACCATACATGTATAAACAATCAATAAGATGGAGAAACAATTTATTAATAGTCAATAAGGTGGTTGGGTAATGTATCGGCGACAGTAGCCGGAATCGACGGTAGGCACGATAGCCATAATATAATACAGTGAAGGCATATAGCCAAGATTGGAGCCATGATATGATGAGATAAGGGCATATAGCCGGGATTAGAGCCAGAATAGTAGGTAGAGAAGTATATATATATATAACATAAATTATTCTTTATGTATATGTCAAAGCAGGTTTACCGAAGATCTTTACATCAAAATACCCTTGTGATAACCATAGAAAGCCACACAGAATCGGTCCCGGAAGACATGCCTATGTGTGGGGAATATAGTAATCCACTCACAATGGGCGGTCCCGGAGGACGATAAGATAGATGGTTCCGGAGGACGGTAATAGTAATCATGATCCCAGATGCCAGTAATATGATCCCGGAGGATAGTAGAGTGTAAGTGGATGAGTAAGATGAGAATAAAGAAAACCAGTAAAGAATTATTCAAAATAACATCATTAATGGTAAATTCTTCGAATTACGTGATAAGACATAGACACTCGGGATGACTTCTAGGTCTAGGGCTATGCACGTAATCAAACAATGTCACATAAGCATGTAAGGTGGGACCTAGTGCGGGTTATACTACATAGATATGAAAATGACATACGAAGCATATATTCATATGAACTACATAATATAGCATTTCTATATTCTAACTATAACATGCTAATATAAGATATAATGAATTAATAAAACGGATAGTCATGTAATCATGTTGTTTTAAGTAAGGTAGGTAAGTAAGCATGTGATAAAGCATAATCAAATAAAGCATGTGATTAAGACAATTAAGCACATAATCAAGTAAGACATGTAATTAATGCAACTAAGACTATGTTAAATAAAGCTTGCAAATATGTATAATGAACATACATGTGAGTATAGTATGCAAATAACTAATATGACATGGTATGTATAATATAAAATTGATAAATATCGACGCTTAGATAAGTAAGCAATATAAGTCGAATATGTAAAGTAATTATGCCATGTTCATGTAAAAGATATGAACTCGTCAACTTTAAATGAAGTTTAAAGGGATATTTCACCAACAGTTTAATTATTTATGTCGCATAATGTCACGACAAGATAACCATGTCATACAACGCCTTATTCCCGTTGGCTTTGTGGTGACGCATAAGAACGTTCTACCAAACGATTGTTTGCATCATAATATAGTAGGTCGGAGCCACGTCACGATGCCCTATGTTAATATGGATGTTCCACTAAAATCTAGGGCCGAATGACGGTAACCATCATGATCTTAGGTAACAGCCGGGAGAGAAATTACACGATATAGGGACAACACATGGGTCAAATCTACATACATCGATCCAAGTCATGCCACTGAGACAATTTGAGGTCAAATCCACAAATGACGATTTTAGACGCACGGTACGATACACGGACTAGCTAAGCGCGTCGCTCCACGTTCATAACATACGATCAAGTAAAAAGGTGTATTCAAGTATATAGACAAATGTACATATACATGAGTACACAATAAAGAGAAAAAGTACTAAAATTTAAATTGCAGCAGAAATAAATAAAAATAAAGTACATGACATGACTGGTTTGTAAAAGAAATAAATAAAAATAAAGCAGAAGAAATGAACAAATTTGTGGGAGTTTGAAGTGCGGAAGAAGTAAAGAAAATAAAGCACATGACATAGACTGATTTATGAGAATTTAAAATGCGGAAGAAATAAAGAAAATAAAGCACTGGACATGGCCTGATTTACAGAAGACCTATGCGAAAATAAAATGAAAGTCAAGAACCTGTCTTGTAGAAGAAAATAAAAAAAATAAAATTGCAAGAAAAGAGGCTTGACTTGCAGAAATGTAAATATGTGTGTTACTTATAATATGGTACTATACGTACTTAGTATAAATGTATAGTATAGTATAGTATAGTATAGTATATGTGTAATGCATAGCATATAAAATATGATTGAATATTATAAATGGGCTAAGCATGATATAAGATAAGTTATAGCATGAAATAATAACAATATGGACTATGTAAATAAGTGGGCCTAAACTAATTATGACATATTGGCCCAAAATATTGTTTAAGCATATAAATAATAGGCATAATGAGTGTTCGACATATAATATAATAGTTCTAAACATACCATAATATGAATAATATTAGGACATGTTTATAATCATGTTACTAATGGGTTGTTTGGTTGGAACAACCATCAAAGCATAAGATTTTAAACATACTCAAAACATCACAAAATAAGTGGAATTCGGAATAGTGGACACGTGGCTCGGTTTTGGGTTTGTTTAGAGGTCCAGATGAGGTTATTTGGGCTAAACAATTATTGGACTTTGCGGTTAATACATTGGGCTATAACTTGTATGTTTTTATTTCATGTCTTAAGGTCATTTGGGTGTTGAAAATTGACTCCAAAGCTGAAAAAGGGGGACTGGTTGCAGGGGCTGTTTTAGGAGTTAAATAAATACCTAAAATGTTTGAAAAAATAAGGTAAAAGCTAATACGAAACATATGAGTTACGGATAATGTAAGTATATAATTAGGTTTGGATTATGACACCTCTAGATGGACTAAATGGACTAAAAAACGGTCTTAAAAAATAGACAAAACTAGTACAAAATAATATTTTAACAAGATGAGCACTAAATGTGGTATGACATAATAGTGACATTGATGACACTAAAATAGTTACCAAAATTTAGGTAGAATAACGACAGGGTATTAGGGATTTTTCGGGAAAATTCGGCAGAGTAGTGACGAATTTTGTTTATGGCATGGAAAATTTGAAAAGAGTGAATTTAGGACATAAATGCTCTAATGAAATTTGGGCAATATGATGGCATAGAAAAATGCATGAAGTATGGTACAAAAATAACATAGGCATAATATGGCATAAATAGAACAAAAATAATGTAATAACGGAACTACAAAAAGGCAAGCATAATAAATAGCATGAATAAGCAAAAACATTAAATTAAAGAGTGGCAGTAAATAATAAATAGAGTATAAGAGTAGAAATAACCTCCATTTTTTGTGAAAAATTGGCATTTGGACATCATCATAGTGAAATAAGCGGTATAAATGACTTAGGTGGAAGTATAAGGGTGGCTTTGAATAGTGGGGACCATATAAGAGACAAGACTAATTATTATGGGCTGAAAATGTTGAATGGTTGTTTCTGAAAATTTTGACGACAAAAGGGGTTTTGGAAGCTTTTGGAGATAATAAAGTTAGAAAGAGAAATTTTGGATTTTTTAGAGAGAGAGGCAGAGAGTGACGAGTTTGGAGGGTTTGTTGGTATGGATGATGTCCTACTATGCGGGGCAGTGCCTCTATTTATAGGGGAAAAAATCACTAATTTGATAAACGATGATAATGTTTCTTCAACTCACCTATCGGCGGTTTAAGCAAAATGGCTCTTTTTTACTCATGGTTAAAGGGTAACTTAACTAAGGTCACTTGATTAGTAAAATAAGGTGATGACTGCTGTAAAACAAAGCCAAATTACTATTTCACTCATGATTTTGCTTGGTGACCAAGTGATTTTCACCTTATGGATAAGATCAAGTAACTAGACCACTTAAACCATGCTCTAAACTATAGTGGAGTTTAAAAAATGGAGCTTTGAGGTTAGCATGGTCGGAATTTTCAGCAAGGATCTCAATCAATAAAAAATTGAACAGCTGATGAGTTATTGATTAAAAAATGATAAGAAAGTGTAAGCTTCTCTTACTTTGGTGACTTGGCTTTTTGACCACGTGAACTCATTTTTAACATATATTTGATATGTATGAGAGATAGATGGGGCCGGTTGCGTTTATGGTGGGCCCATTTGGGCTTAATTAATTTTTGGACTAATTATGGATATTTTTTAGTAAAAAATGAGTCAATGTGCTCAAAATGGTGTAAATTGAGCTTGGTAAATGATGTCCAAATATTTTATAAAATGGGATTATCTATTTTTATTCCATTCAAATAACATCACAATTAATAATATGTTCATGAATTTTCTCAAGTAAATTCACAAACTTTTAATTATGATTTTATTTGTTGGCTCTATTTATTATTTTGTGTCTTCCACTACAAAACCCTAATATAGTACCCATTAAGATGCTTGAGTCATTGGATTAAATAATTATGTGCCTTTTGATTATTTTTGTAAAATATCATTTAAACAAAAATGTTATTTTGAAAAAGTGTTCATGGTTTTCTTAAAATTGATACATAATTATTTGATTTTATAGATATATAGATTGAGTATTTATCTTAGCTTGTTGGGTTTTTTTTATGTGCTTTTCGGGATCGACGTAGCTTTATTTGGCCTGAGCTCGGTTTTATACTTTGTTAAATTTTGACCATCAACAGGGTGTAACTTTGATTCTTTTTAATAAATCGGAGAGAGAGAAAAGGGGGATATTATTTTTAACAACCTGGTATATTTAAACATAATAGCACAAGATCGGAGACGTTTTATTTTCTTTTTTTCTTGCCTCCCATGGAATAGAAAATATAGTTTTTTGGTTAGGAAAATGAGATATATCTCTATTATTTTCTACTTATCATATTTTGTTGTAAAATTGTGGATACCACAATCAGACACCAATGTACATGAGAGCATCTTTTGACGAGTAAATTGAATTTAAACTCTATGTACCACATGGGCATCTAAGTATTTAAGCGACGGCCCATTTGTTTGGAAAACACAAAAAGAAAAGATGCTTTACTAGTCTCACCACCTTGCCTATAAATACCACATGTTCACTTTATTTCAAGACACCAACAAAGCCATCGAAGGCAAACAAAGGAGAGAAAGTTGAAAGAAATAAAAGTGTACGGAGAGAAAGAAAGAAATAGTGAGGAGAAAGAAGAAAGAAGTGAGAGAAACTATTATTTAAAGTAATTAATAAAAATCTATCTTTTATTGATTTATTTGCTTTATTATTTTAGTACTATAATATTATTATTTTTACAACATATTTGTTATTTTCGGATGATTCCGGTTTTTGTTATTATTTTAGGCATCTCTTCAATGTGATTTGAGAATTGGGATGGTTCCGGTCAGATGGCCTTTTTTTTTTTTTTTTTTTTGTCTTTTTACAAATTCTTACCATTAAAAATTATTATTGGGTGTGACAACTGCTATATTAGTTATTGTGAACCTTTGTTAGAGTGATAACTGATAATTGAGTCCATTGGCAAAATAACTTAAACAGATATTTAAATTATTAAAATAGATTTTCAAATATTTTTATTTGCAGAGTAACCTCTTTTTATTAAAAGAGTTATTAGTTATGTGTTAAGGAATTAATAAGGAGTCCTTAATTAGTCTCAAGTAACTTTTCCTCCTCCCCTAACTTTCCCAATCTCAGTTTCTTCTCGCGATTTGCTAAAAAAAAAAAAGAAAAAAACCCAATCCTCCCCGAGCTCTCCTTAATTAGTCTCAAGTAACTTTTCCTCCTCCCATAACTTTCCCAATCTCAGTTTCTTCTCGCGATTTGCTAAAAAAAAAAAAAAATAAACCCAATCCTCCCGAGCTCCCCGAGCCCCCCCACCAGCAAAAGAACATGTCGCGTGCAAAGAAGATGACTAATATTGGCCATGAACGACCAATATTGGTAACAGAACGACCAATATTATGAACGACCAATATTGGTAACTGAACGACCAATATTGGTCGTTCATATTGGTAACTGAACGGCCAATATTAAGAACGACCAATATTGGTAACTGAACGACCAATATTCACAACTGAACGACCAATGTATTTATTGCTCTTTTATTCTAAAAAAAAACAATTTTCAAAAGTAATTGTTTTTGTTAGAAATAGTGTGTCACACTTTTATTTCTAGAATTAAAACATACTTTGAAATTATTTGTTTTTATTTCTTCTTTCCTAACAATTGAAATATTTAAAAAAAAGGCATTTAAAAGTTTTAAAAAATACAAATAATATTAAGAACGACCAATATTGGTAACTAAACGACCAATATTCTTAACTGAACGACCGATGTATTTATTGCTCTTTTATTATAAAAATAATAATAATAATTTTTAAAAGTAATTGTTTTATAAGAAATGGTGTGTCACGCTTTTATTTCTATAATTAAAACATACTTTGAAATTATTTGTTTTTATTTCTTATTCTCTAACAATTGAAAGATTAAAAAAAGACATTTTGTAAATATTGATTTTATTTCTATAATTTTGTAAATAGTGTGTCACACTTTTATTTGTTTAATAAAAATATACTATGAAATTATTTGCTTTTATTTATTCTTTTATAACAATTGAAAGATTTTTTAAAAAAAAAAAGGCATTCAAAAGTTTAAAAAAATACAAATAATATTTAAAACAACCAATATTAGTCACAAACGACCAATATTGGTTATTGAACGACCAATACCCATAACTGAATGACTGATGTATTTATTGCTCTTTTATTATATATATATATATATATATATAAAGGAAAAAAACAAATTTCAAAAGTAATTATTTTATGGGTTTTTTAGGCATTTAACCAAACTTTTGGATAATTTTTTAGGATTTAGCCCTAAAATGACGAAATTAAGGATTTAGCCATAACATGTAACATGTGACATATATACGTGTAAAACTGTAACATTACATGTAATGTTATACGTGTTACATTTTATGTTATATGTAACGTTACATTTAATATTATACTTTTTATACGTATATATGTTACATGTAACATTTTATGTTACTCGTTTTGGTTAAATCCTTAATTTTGTGAAACTATGGCTAAGTCCTTCAAATTTTACTTTTAAAATGACTAGTTGCTTAACTGACCCTTGTTTTATTAGAAATAGTGTGTCACGCTTTTATTTCTATAATTAAAATATACTTTTAAATTATTTAGAGATATTAAAAAATAATAATATTAAAAAAATACAAATAATATTTAGAACACCAATATTGGTCACAAACGACCAATATTGGTTACTGAACGACCAATACCCATAACTGAACGACCGATGTATTTATTGCTCTTTTATTCTTAAAAAAAAATAATTTTCAAAAGTAATTGTTTTATTAGATATAGTGTGTCACGCTTTATTTTTATAATTAAAACATACTTTAAAATTATTTATTTTTATTTTTTCTTCTCTAATAATTGAAAGATTAAAAAAAAAAAGACATTGATTTTATTTCTATAATTTTTCAAATAGTCACTTTTATTTGTTTAATTAAAATATACTTTGAAATTATTTCTTTTTATTTCTTCTTTTTTAACAATTGAAAGATTTTTTTTTGAAAAATAGGTATTGAAAAGTAAAAAAAAAATACAAATAATATTTAGAACGACCAATATTGGTCACGAACGACCAATATTGGTTACTGAACGACCAATACCCATAACTAAACGACCGATGTATTTATTGCTCTTTTATTCTAAAAAATAATAATTTTTAAAAGTAGGTGTTTTATTAAAAATAGTGTGTCACGCTTTTATTTCTATAATTAAAACATACTTTGAAATTATTTGTTTTTATTTTTTATTCTCTAACAATTGAAAGATTAAAAAAAAAAAGAATTGAAAAGCAAAAAAAAAAAAATTAAAAAATAATATTAGGAACGACCAATATTGGTCAATGAACGACCAATATTGGTTACTGAACGATCAATATATTTATTGATATTATATTATAATAATAATAATAAAATAATTTTCAAAAGTAAAAAAAAATAAAAATAATATCAGGGACGACCAATATTATCAGGAACGACCAATAATATTAGAAATAGTGTGTCACACTTTTATTTCTATAATTAAAAGATATTTTAAAATTATTTGTTTTTATTTATTCTTCCCTAACAATTGAAACATTAAAAGAAAAGAATTAAAAAACTAAAAAAATAAAAAATAATATTAGAAACGACCAATATTGTTGAGTGAACGACTAATATTGGTTAGTGAAAAACCAATATTCATAACTGAACGACCAATATTCTATTATAATAAAAAAAATAATTTTCAAAAGTAATTGTTTTATTAGAAATAGTGTGTCACACTTTTATTTCTATAATTAAAAGATATTTTGAAATTATTTATTTTTATTTATTCTTCTCTAACATTTGAAAGATTAAAAAGAATGAATTAAAAAGCTAAAAAAATAAAAAATAATATTAGGAACGACCAATATTGGTGAGTGAACGACCAGTATTCATAACTGAACGACCAATATTCTATTATAATAATAATAATTTTTTTTTCAAAAGTAACTGTTTTATTAGAAATAGTGTGTCACAATTTTATTATATTGGTCGTTCAGTTACCAATATTGGTCGTTCGACCAATATTAAGAACGACCAATATTGGTAACTAAACGACCAATTTTGTTTTTGCAGAATATCACCGTGCTTCCTCGACCCACGGCGGCGGCGCTCGACCTACGGTGGCAGCGCTTCACCGTGCTTCCTCGACCCACGGCGACAGCACACGACCCCATGGCAGCGGTGCTCGACGGTGGTTTCTCGACCCACGGCGGCGGCGTTCGACCTACGGTGGTAGCGCTTCACCGTGTTTCCTCGACCCACGGCGACAGCACGCGACCAGTTTTGAAAAATAAATAATTTCAAAATATCTTTTAATTATAGAAATAAAAGTGTGACACACTATTTCTAACAAAAACAATTACTTTTGAAAATTGTTTTTTTTTTAGAATAAAAGAGCAATAAATACATTGGTCGTTCAGTTGTGAATATTGGTCGTTCAGTTACCAATATTGGTCGTTATTAATATTGGTCATTCAGTTACCAATATGAACGACCAATATTGGTCGTTCAGTTACTAATATTGGTCGTTCATAATATTGGTCGTTCAGTTACCAATATGAACGACCAATATTGGTCGTTCAGTTACCAATATTGGTCGTTCATGGCCAATATTGGTCATCTTCTTTGCACGCGACATGTTCTTTTGCTGGTGGGGGGACTCGGGGAGCTTGGGGAGGATTGGGTTCCTCGACCCACGGTGGCGGCGCTCGACCTACGGTGGTGGCGCTCGACCTACGGTGGCAGCGCTTCACCGTGCTTCCTTGACCCACGGCGACAGCACGCGACCCCTCGGTAGCGGCGCTCGACGGTGGTTTTTCGACCCACGGCGGTGGCGCTCGACCTACGGTGGCAGCGCTTCAGCGTGCTTCCTCAACGCACGGCAACAACACGCGACCCACGGCGGTGGCGCTCGACCTACGGCGGCACTCGGCGGTGCTTGAAAGAAGAGAGGGAAAGAGGAAAGGGAGGAGAAGGGCTAGTCGCGCGGGGGAGGGCTGAGAGGAGAAAGAGGAAGAGGGAGGAGAGGGGCTGGTCGTGGAGGCTCCTGGTCATGGAAGTGGAATGAAGGAGAAGTAAAGGTTGAGAAAGAGAGGGAAAAGATAAGGAGAGTAATGAGAAAATTAATTAAACTTAATTATGCTATGTCAGATTTTGTTAAATAGAAAAAAAAATTATAAAAGAAAAAGTCATTTTATAAATTTTAATATTTGATTATGTCATTTTGACTATTTCCCCCTGATAATTCTTAAAATTGTTCCTCATCGGTTCGATTATTCAACTGTTCTCCGACCGAGAATTCTCCGCTTAAATATGCAATATTTTTGTTAAACTATAAATTATACCATCACAATCATCTATAAATTATACCATCACAATCATCTATCTCTTTGGGCCCACCATTCCTTGCACGCTTATGCCTCAGTTTCATACCTTGTCATGCACTCAACCTGTTCAATGAAATGTCTGAGAGGTGTTAGTTGTGTGTAACGCGACCATCAATTATTAAATTTTGCAAGATCTTGAAAGGGTGATATAGTTTTGATTAATACTATTTCAAAAAAAAAAAAAAGAAAGAAGACAAAAATGCACTGGAGTTGAGATGACTCAATCCCACAAGTGACTTTAAGGAATCGTTTGGCAAACGGATTGAAACTGTGACAATTTGAATTTTTTCATTTGAATTGAAAATTTTGAATTGGGTCATTTGAACGAAAAATTTAAATTGTTGTTTGGGTCAAATAATCTTATTGGAAAATATTATTTGGATTGCTGTTTGGATAGATGTGAAATGTGTGATGTTGAGTTATAAAAAGAATAGTTGAAATGTCAAATCAAAAAATACTATTCAAAATGGATTCAAACTGTTGAAATTTGAGGGGGGAAGAATTTGATTTTAAAGGATTTGAATAACTTTTTCTCATTTAGATTTTATCCAAAAAAAAAAAAGTTACCAAACAACGATTTAGATTGACAAATTCGTTTGAATTGCCCAAAATGAGTTCAAACCCATTTGCCAAACAACACCTAAGTAGTTGAAAATAGAGATAATCTTTTACGTATTTGTAGAGTTTCGTAGTGTTGTCTAATCCGTTGTTAGAAATAGAAGAAAAAAATAATAAGAACCCTTTTGTGACCAAGTGGTCGAACCCCTACTGGAAAGTTTTTGCTCCAATTCTAGTAAAGTGTAAGACATTTAACATGCTGAGACCTTTGCCCCTACAAGAGGGGAAAATGGATTTACTTTTAAAAAAAAAAAAGTAAAAAGAAGACTTTATTTATTTTAAATCATAGGTCTTAAACATATCCAGATACTGATTATTGATGCCGTGTTTCTTATCTATTTCGTGCCAGCAAATACTAAAACCAAGGAACTCTCTTTGAACAAGTGATTTACTGTATATCAAAGTTAAGCCATTTGTTTGGAAAGCTTGCCAAAATATTTACCATGGCATTTGTCATTTGTATGTTCTTATCCAGATGTCTAGAAGAGAACGAAACTACTATTCATGCTCTGATATTAATATCTGGACGAGCACTTGTTTTCATGACAGGATTATTAAGCCACAAATGCTGGTCAAGGAGTTTACATGCGAACATCAAAGAGCAGAACATTGACGTAGTCATCAGGGAGGAGCTTATTCTTGCTGCAGATAAACAAATCCAGATTCATTCAATAGAATCTGATGCCAAAAATGCCATCCTCGCTCCGCCTCTAATGATGAGATCATGTCTTTTGTTGCTCCAATTGTTCATGATATCAATAAACTCGGAAGGAACTGAAAAGCCGAAATAAAAAATGGAAATACGAGATAGTAAGATAGTTGAAAATATTCGGTTTTTCAGTTTGTATGACAGTGATTAGGAGTTGGACTGTCGAAGAGTCTCTAATGCCGTTTTTTCGCAATGGCCTTCAAGGCACAGACAGCATCCAAGAATGTGAAGACGTAGTGATGAACAACAAAGTTGGAATTAATCAAGTAATGGCACAAACAGAAAGACGGATAAAATGCTATAACTGAAAATAACAAGGGCTTTCCGAGGTAATATCTTCGGCATTATGTTGATTTTCTTGAATAATTAATCAATAAACTAACAATTAGAGCATCTTTCATTAAGCAATTCAAATATAGACAGAGAGGTCTTAGTTATATGTTCATCCGCAACGTAATGAATTCATACGAAAGAAATAGTCGAGCCATCAACTTAAAAAGAGTACGAGTAAACAAAGAAGTCTCACTCATTCTAACAATAGAAAACGACACATCAAGAGAAAAAAAAAAAAAAAGGAAAAAGTCCATTTAAAACTTGATACCGTCCACGCCTCCACATTAAGCTCACCCAAACTTCCAATGCTTGCTAGAAAATGAGTTAGACATTGCACTAAGGTGAGTAGATTTCAGAAACCTGGATCAGAACGCTCTTAAAATAAGGTACCTGTTGAGGAAAATAAATTTTTAGCAAATAGCTAATATCTAAGCCCAACTGAAATGATGTTGTTAAATAAGAAGACTTGAAAAGAACGTGCACGAACCATAACTACTTCCTAGTGTAGCAGGAGACATGGCGGGACCAAGACTACTGATACCACTGCTAAGTCGAGTGAGGCTGGTGTTTGCTACTAGGACCCCCAGAAACTGATACACAGGCAACACGACCAAAAAGAAAAATTAACAAGTAATAGAATATAGCGTATCTGTTCAATGAATGAAACTAAAAACACGTACGTACATTTTAGGTTAATCATCACTGTTCTCATCATCACTGTACTCATCGCTGTCATTATCATTGTCAGCATCTCTTGGCCACTTATTTTCATCGCTACCAGAGGAATAATGATACCATGGATCATCGAATAAGTCTGCTTGGTAACCTGCGAAATCCCCTCGTATGTTGGGCACCACATTTGTATTAATCACCTCTGCTTTGCCTTTTTCAAAAAGGAGATTTGGACCCTCAATATCACCAATGTGATCAACGCATTTAAAATTACAAGACCACGACCTAACAGGGGAGGTGTTTTCCTCATCAACTTCCCCGTTGCCTCGTATCCAAAGAGCATCCCAGAACATATTGTGGTTAAGTTTTTGCATATTTGTCATCCAAAGCGGGTAGATAAGATAGAAGGCCTGTTGTACCTCGTTCGGAAGAATGTATGGGAAATCTTCATACCATGTTGAGTGGAGACGAATACTTTCAATATTGCAATCCGTTTTCACAGCTTGTGTCCTTGGGTTCGAGTCAAACCATTTGCACTTGAACAAAATAACACGGTAACCAAATGTATAGTTCAACTCAACCACACTGTATAAAACACCATAAAAATCAATGTCTTCACCTTCATGCCCTTCAACACAATGGACCCCACTGTTCTGGGTAGTTCCATTCTTATCATCCTCTTCTGTCAGAAATCTTACTCCATCGACAATGCAACCAGAGTAAGTATTTACCCGATAATCTGGTCCGCTAGCTAATGAAAGCAGTTCATCTGTGACTTTAGTTGGCTCAGTTTGATGCAAATCTTTGATCTGCGGTAAAAAACAAAAATGTAAACTCATCATTACTTTCATAAGAAAAATATAACAGGATAAACTTTTAATCAGCCTAAATGAACAAAATTTTGACTTACACGAGTTGAGAACCAATTAGAAAATTCTTCTTCATGTCTTTCCTCGATGCTGACACTAGATATTGTCCTCAACTCATTCTTGTGCTCACTGAAAACCAATTTATTAGTACATGCGAGACAAAAACTAAATTTCTATGGGAAATGTAAAATGTGCCACTTACTCAACATATTCTTCTAGCTCATTGCAGCGTTTGAGTACATATGTGTGAGCTTTCTGCAACTCTTGGGAAGAAAAGTTCGCAGATCTTTGTTGTCCGAAAAGTTGAACACTTTGTGAGAAAACAGACAAGGATGATGTTTTCTTCACATGGCCCGTGCTATCATTGCTTTCATCTTGATTTAAATGAGTCTTTCTGTCAGTTACATATGCAGCACAAAACCTTAATGCTTCATTTGCAATGTATGCCTCTGCAATCGACTCTTCAGGCCGAGCTTCCTTTCTCACATACTTTCTCATCTTTTCCAAATTCCTGTCGACATTATAAAAAATTATAAGATGAACTTTTCATCTAGTATTGTAAACAAGAATTTGATGCCTAACAAGTACAAACCTTTCAAATGGATACATCCAACGAAAGCCAACCGGTCCAAGAAGTTTTGCCTCGTGCGGCAAGTGCACAGCTAAGTGGACAATAATGTCAAAAAAGGAGGGAGGATAGATTTTCTCAAGCTTACATAAAACAAATGCAATCCTCTCTTGCAACTTGTCTAGACCTTTAACACGCACAGTTTTAGCGCACATTAGCTGAAAGAAAGTGGACAGCTCCGTCAATGTTGTTGTAATATCTTTACGCAAGGCCATATGAACAGCAAGTGGAAGAAGTCGCTGCAATATCACATGACATTCATGAGCTTCCAGTTCCGATACTTTTCCTTGTGTCAAACTGATTTTCTTTGAAAGGTCTATAGCATAAGCATCAGGAAGTCTAACATACTTCAAAAATCGAACAAAATCACGTCTTTGATCAACTTGCAAAGTATAACATGCCGGTGGTTTCAATAACTTGTTCCCACAGTGCTGCAAGTGCAATTCTCTCCTTATATCCAATATCTCCAATTCAGCACGATCTCTGTTTGTGTCCTTCGTCTTTTTTGCAATGTTCAACAAGGTTCCAAGAATACTGTCACACAGATTCTTCTCCACATACATGACATCCAGGTTGTGCCTCACCTTCAATGTGGACCAATAATCTAAATCGAAAAAAATACTTCTCTTGATCCAATTTCTGAAAATATTATTACGTGCTCTCTTTCGATCACTATTATTTGGATTTTTCCCAGGTTTAACTGTTCGTACAGTGTCAAACTCCCGCAGTATTTCTTCTCCACTCTTTTCCTCTGGTGGTAAGCGATGCTCCCCGGACCAATCCTTAGAATATTGTTCATGATCTCGCCAAGAATGGCTAGGAGGTAAGTAGCGACGATGACCCAAATAGTACTTCCTGTTTTGGAGTGACCACTTCTTGCTTGTGAGTGATAGTGTCGACGTCTCAAACTCGCAAATTGGACAGGCCGAATACCCTTTCAAATTCCAGCAAGATAAACTCTCATATGTTACAATATCACTAATAGTCCACAATAGACACGCATGCAGCTGAAATGTGTCTCCACTTGAAACATCATGTGTTTGAACTCCGTTGTTCCACAAGTCCTTCAACTCATCAATCAAAGGTCTCAAGTACACATCAATGTCTCTCCCAGGAGATTGTGGTCCTGGGATTAACAATGTCAGCATAAAACCCGCTTCAGTCATGCATTTTGTTGGAGGCAAATTATACGGCACAAGTGTTACAGGCCACATACTATACTTGTCACTCTTCTCTCCAAATGGATTGAATCCTTTAGTCGCCAGCCCCAACCGAACATTACGAGCATCCTGTGCAAACCAAGGGTACTGCTCATCAAAATTTCTCCATTCTTCAGAATCTGCTGGATGCTTTAGTTCACCTTTAACATTAACACGCTTCTCTTTGTGCCACCTCATATCAGTTGCTGTGGTTTTGAGCATAAACAACCGCTGTAGCCTAGGCTTCAATGGGAAATAATACATTGCCTTTTGTGGTATTTTTTCACCCTTGCCATTCTCATACTTATATCTCGGCTCTCTACATATGGGACACCTGTCACAAGAAGCGTGCTCTTTCCAAAAAAGTGCACAATCATACTTGCAGGCGTGGATCAACTCATAACCAAACCCCAAGTCATTCATCAGCTTCTTAGCATCGTGATGTGAGGCAGGAAGACTTGATCCTTCAGGTGACGCAGCAGTCTGCAACCGGAGGAACATATCTAACGATTTGTTGCTCCAATGGTTCAACACCTTTAGGTGCATCAACTTTGCCACGAATTCTAATCCCGACATCTTGTTGCACTCTGGATACAGAGGAAAACAATCTTGATTGAACAATCTCACAAAGTCAGAATCAAATCCACCACATGTACTCTTAGAACCATCACTGATTAGATGCTCGAGAATGTTGTTTGACAGTATTGGCACGGGCGCATCATTTGATAATTGTTCATCTCCATCTTCATCATCATCGTCTTCTGAACTGTCGTTTTGAAACGTTTTTCCAGTAGGATTAATTTCTTCACCATGGTATACCCATCTCTTGTAGTTCCTTGTAAATCCATACCTATACAAGTGGCTCTCAACAAAGTTTATATTATGAATCTGAGCATTCTTACATTCTTGACATGGGCAACGTATCACTCTCCTGTCCCCGCCAACGCTGAATCTGGATAAATCCATCCTTTCCCCAACGCTGTGTGCAGCCATCTCGATAAACAACTTGACACCGTCGGCATATTCCTTACACGACCTGTCTTCTAGATACATCCACTTTCTCTTCATCTTTTCACTTGCTGCCAGTGATGAAAAGAAACAAATTAAACAAACAAAATATGGACGGTACTCTTAGCAGATGAGACAAAATATTTTACAACCCAATTTCATTTTTTACCAAATAAACGAAGAAATACAAATATCAAACAAAATACTATTACAAGATTAAACAAAAACAGAGTAAAACCATTTTGGGAGAATAGTGAAACCATCAAATTTAGCATAGAACATTAATTCTAATCACTAGAGAAGGTAAAAAATCAGACTTTTTATATCAGAAATAAATAGTTGCAAAATTAAGGCCAAAACAAAATTAAAAACAAAAACAAAAAGCCAAAAAAAAAAAAAAATGATCCCACATCATTATTAGCAGAATTGTGCATAAAGCCTCCAAAACCCAAAAGAAAAATTAAAAATAAAAATCAGAGCTTCCCACAAAACAGCATAGCTTCAACTAAAAAAAGGGAAGGGAACAATGAACTCAAGAGCTTAGAGTTATAAACAATATTGAAAGAACAAATATTCTAAGAAACCTTAAAAAACTACACAACTGAAATATACTAAGAACACCGAAATGAAACATAAATCCAGAAACGCGAGAGGAAAATAGGATAAATTTAACGTAAACCCAATAAACAGAAATGAAAAAAAAAAAAAAAAAACCTCAAGGAAGCTCCAGAGTTTGATGGCAAACACCGAAAGCAGGAGGGAAATAGTGAGAGAGAGAGAGAGAGAGAGAGAATGAGAGAGACTCGTTTGTTGCGGTTTTGAATGAAGAAAGATCGGAGAAAATGTGTATATATGGAGAAAAATTAGGGCTATCGAATAATGGGGGGGTTTGGTTTTGGGACTGAGACTTTTAGCGACGGTTCTTCGATTGCATGGTTTAGTCGCTCTAGTGTATGTTTTGACTTTTGACGTCGGTTTTGTCTTTTTTTTTTTTCTTTAATTTTGTTTGCTTTTGGGGATAAATTGGCGGGTCTTTTCCATTTTGGTTCTGCAACGAAAAATATGGAACCTTCAACGAGTTTAGCGGTGATTTTTAGCATGTTTTTTGAGATTTTTTTAGTGGGTCATTAACCTCTATATATTATATTTTAATCAAATATTATATATTATTCTCATTAAATTATGAGATTTTTAAAGAATTAGCCAAATTTCAGGTTAATTTTTTAAGAATTAGCATAGTTTTACGAAATTAACAAATTAGTCATTTTCATCGTATAAAAAATTATTACACGTATATAAAAAAATTATTACACGTGTATTATCAAAATTTGTTAAATGATAAAAATGACTAATTCTTTAATTTCATAAAACTATGGTTAAATTCTTGAAATATTAACCTAAAAAGTGTTAAAAGTCCAATCTTCTCTTAAATTATATAGTAATGCTCATTTGGTACAATTCAAATGTATAATTGTTTACTTGCTAAAAACTTTAACCACATAAATAAAACTTTAAATAGAAAAATAAACAATTATTTAAATGATCACATTTAAATATGGGGGCGAAGATAGAAATTCAAGCTAATGAAAGTTTGTGGTAATATATTTTAAAAAGAGTGGTAATATGATAAAAAAAAATAAAAATTAGAGGGGCTATTAAAAATTAAAATTAAAATTAAATTAAAAATTTTATTATATGGGCTAAAATTTATAATGAGTCAAGTTAGGCCAGGAGTTGGAAGCATAGATCCCACTCTGGACTCAAGTTGGCTACGTCCCAGTTTAAATATTTATACCAAATGAAACATATATGAATTTATTAAAAAGACTATAATACCTTAACCTACTAAAAAAACTATAATAGCCCTTTTTTTAAAAAAAACAAATTTTTTAGTGATTATTGATCCAAAAAATTAAGTAAATTTCCTTTTTAATTAGTTATAGTTTTAGGCATTATTTTTTTTTACTTTCTCCCTTTAGGTTATTCTTACTTTTGCAAATTTGAAGCCTTAATGACTGATCTGAACAAATTTGACTAGGACCAGGACGAAGCTTCAAGGATTGTATCAGATGTGAGGAGAAGAAAGAGAGAGAGATGAAGAGCAAGATAATCTAAGCTTCACTACGCCTACCTGATCCTATCAATAGCCAAATCGTGACAAATTTCACAATATAGTGTAACTATGGTCTGATTGTATACAATATCCTAGCCAATGCACTAATCCATTTTGTTAGTACACTAATCCATTTTGTTTTTTACCATCAAATTTCCATTTATGATTTCTTAGAAATGTGAGACAAATAACAAAAAATAATTCCAAATAATCTCAAACCGTAGCCCTAGCCTAAAATCACTCTATAATTGCTTCATATTTTTTCATAGTCCATATTTCCCAATTGTTTTCCCTCTCATTCCCGTAATTCTCAAGAAACAAACATAGGCAACAAAAAATTTAAAAAATCATGGAAAAGCAAAGTTTGTTTGTGTGTGTTAGAGTGAGAGAGAGAATTAAAGAGATGAATTTTACTAGGCAAATCCAAAATTTCATTGATAAAATGAAATACATTCGTACCAATACCTTAAAAGAGGCTCTTCTCATTGAAGCAATGCAATTTCGAAGAGCGAAGAATAGGCCAACGAAGATCAAAGCCTCAACCTAGTAGAGTCCTTTCAGAGGCCCAACTGGGGATGCTTCAGGCCATTATACTATTTCCATTTTAATGGGTTCTTTACATATATAGTCATATTATGACTATATATTACACATATATTCACTCATTACAACATATATTAAGTCTATTCAAACACCCTATTAATAAGTCTATTTTACCCTTTTTTTTATAACAAACCGGGTAAAGGATTCGGTAGGAAAAAAAATAAGGGATCCGAATCCCTACATTTATTTATTCTACATTAATAACCCATTAAAAAAAAATTCAAAACCACAAATATTGAATTATGTATTTGGCATATTCAAAAAAAAAAAAAAATCCAAGACCATCGCGTACTGAAAAATTTTGAATTTTGTATTAAAGCTAAAATAGGTATCAATATATATTCCCTCGTTCTACTCTCCTCTCTCACCGGCGAATATTTCGAGCTACCGTTTCTAGTAAAATCAGCCCCAAATAACATTCTTCCTTCTCTCAACATTTGTTCTCCCTCACCAACCAAAAACTCCTAAAATCTCCGTCCTAAGCCTAAAAAATCAGCTCCAAAAATTTGGTGTGCCGGCCAAGCCAAAAGAAACCCAAAACAAAAAACGCCGGTGAAGCCAAAATAGCGCTGCAATCCTAAAAAAATAGCCCCAATTTTTTTTCGACTGTTGAATAGACACCGAGCTTTAACTCTGCAATTCAGGGCATCGAAAATTTAACGGCGACGACAACACAATGACTCGGGTCACGATCACTCAGCGATCGGGAAGTGGTGCGCCGGTCAAGCGATTGAGGGAGGATCAATGAGTCGGAGCCCAAAACGAGAGTGAGAACCCAACCTCAACTCGCAGATGCACGAGATTGACTACGGCTATTAACGACGAGAGAATCAAGATTAGCGACAATGTAAGATATTTTAATGGTTTTTTTTTTTTATGATTATACCACTTCTTTAGTTTTTGAATATGATATTACGAATATCTGGGTTTGAGGTTTTGAACAACCCTGTTGCTTGTTTGTATATTAAATTATGAATATGATATATGAGTTTGAGAATTGAACAACCCTACTGCTTTTTTAGATATTATATTCATGAATATAATATCTGAGTTTGGAATGTGATGTTTGGTATATGATATTTGGGTATGAATATTTGTACACCTTTAATGCTTTAGGAATGAGATTATTTGGAAACCTCTGCTGATTTGAGTGTTGTTTTCGGAGTATGATAATAGGATTTGAGTATTTTCGTTTCTAATGACATCTAAATGATTTTGGAAAATGATATTAGTAATATGATATTTGAGTTTGAGTGTGTCAACATTTGGGTATGAATATTTGTACACCTCTCATACTTTTGGAATGTGATTATTTGAGCACCTCTTCCGATTTGTATGTGATTATTTGAACACCTCTATTTATTTGTGTGATGTTTTTGGAATATGATATTCAGGTTTGTGTATCATGGTACTTAATTTGAAATATTATCGTTTGGAGCATCTAAATGATTTTGAAAAATGATATTAGTAATATGATATTTGGGTTTGAGTGTTTGAACATTTGGGTTTGAATATTTGTACACCTCTCATGCTTTTGAAAATGTGACTACTTGAGCACCTTTGCTTTTTTTTATGTAATTTTTGAAATATGATATTCGGATTTGAGTACCATAATAATTTGTACAACTCTCATACTTTTGGAAATGTGATTAGTTGAGCAGCTCTGTTGCTTAGTATGTGATTTTTGGAATATGATATTCGGATTTGAGTATCATAGTATTTAATCTGATGATGAAGAGACACTTGCAATAATATTGCAAAGGAAACGAGATACAATGGTTGTGCATCAACAAACTAGCGTGCATTTAGAACAAACTGCTCCAGTTCATGTAAAAACAACACAAAACAATTAAAAAGGTAAATATGATATGAAAAAAAAATAATATTGTATTAATTATATTCCATTACTCTTTGCAGATTGTTGCGTCCGCTAAAACTTCCAAACAAGGAAACAAAAAAAAAAATGGGAGAAGTCAAACGAGGAAGGTGGTGCTCCATCTCATGCTCCGATGCGAGCAAAGCGTACTACGCGGAAGAGTGCTTCTATCTGAGAGCCATACACTAGCAAATTTGGCTCCGCTGATAAAGAGACGAAGGAAAACTAGATTATTACTATTATTATTATAATATATATGCTTGTTCAGTTTTTATTATCCAAAAATATCAGTTTGCTATTAGTTTTTTTTTTTTTTGACTCAATATATGTATTAGAAGTATGTGAACTTCTACATATTATGTTCTATTGCTAATTTTACTATTACGTATTAGACTCAATATTTTTGCTTATTCTTAATACTATCTTATGTAAATATTCTTCAAACTTGTTTGCCTTTTTTTTATTTTTATTCTGCTTGTATATTCTTAATATTAAACGATTGAAATTACCAAAAAATAAATTACAATACGATATTAAATTTCCCTCATAGTGTTCGTTTGGAAAAATGAAATTAAAAATACATTATGATATGGTATTTGCTATCAAAATGACTCTTTTTGAATCCAAACATAAAACCTTCAACTAATCAATCCCAACTGCAACGGGAGTACCTGCTAAAAATATAAGCATCAAACATATAATTGATAGTTTATCTGTTAACTGAAATATCGTAATCAAAATTGCATATTGGAACCTGAAAATATCATAAGCATGAACATTGTATCATAAACATAAATATATATGCTTCTTCAGATATTTTTCATAAAAAAAGTCAGTTGCTACTATTTAAAAAAAAACGTTTATGTCCTAGAATAACCTCTTAATTATTAGTTGTATGTTTTTGAAACTTATTTTTGTCATATGAACTTCAACGTACGTATTATGTTCTATTGCTAATTTTATTATTGTATTTGAATTCGAATTTAATATTTAATATATGTGGAATAAATTTTAAGATAAAAACTGACGTTAAAACAACTCTAAAAAGATTCTAAAAATAGAATCAAATAAAAAATACGTTAATCATGGGGTAAGGGAAACGAAAAATAATTAGTCAACAATGGAATATAAATTCCACTTATTTAGCAATGGTCAAACCTGAATATAAGCAACATTCAAAAACAGTAACAGAAATCTTTGATTACGGGAATAATAAAAACGGAAATATTTAATTATTTGATATATTGTTATACTTATATAATAGGTAATGTGCAATATAAAAATCAAGTATATTAATCTTTTTGGCGTAAAAACATAATCCCCAAGAATATAGAATTTTATTAAATTTTTGATATTCTAATAACTAAGTATTATGAAATTTGAGAATCTAATCATATATTAAGTGTTGGTGTAAAATTTGAACCAACGACGAGATCCGCACCTCTAGTGTGTGATGCGGCAATGAAAAGTGTAAATTTGAGCGGAAAATAAGTACTCAGAGATTTTTTAAGTGGTTCGGCTCTCCTCAAGAGTAATAGCCTACGTCCACTGTGTTTATGATATTTTATCTTTTGAATCTTTTTGTTTACAGAGTATTATTTTTTTCCTCTTTTTCCCCCGCCCCCTCCTCTTATAAGCGAAGAAGGGAGCTACAGTTATAACAAGACAAAATGTCAAATCCCCTGAGTCACGGGTTTGGTTCACCTAATAAAGCTGCCCACCTGCCGGGAGCAGTTCTTCTGAATTCAGCAGGATAAAGCTGTTTGCAATAGTGAATTCCCTGCTCGGGGGAGAATAATTGAGGTCTGTGACCCCGCGGTCAAATGCTCTATGATCGAGGGTCGATGACTCCGAGGGCCGGGTCTATGTCGACTGATCCTTCATCTGCGGCACCCTCCTTTGGGGGTGTATTAGCTTCGGGGATCTTTAGTCTATACGCCGGTCCGTCGTAAAAGGGCTTTTCAAGAGCTCCCTCTTTTGATGGAGTTTTACCTCCGGGGGTATAGGATCGGGGGTCATCTGCGATAATCCTCGCCAGTCCTTATCCTGAAGGGAGTTCTCTTGACGTGGTGACTTTCGCTTGGTTCTGAGGAGTCGGGGGTTCTGGACTTCTCGAAATGACTAGGATACCGCCCTTGGACTCACTGACTGACGAAAAACCACTGACAACATCTGCCCCCCAATCCCAGCGGTGCGAATCGCGTTGCTTGGGATTTGTCCTGGTTGAAGCCAATCTGTTAAGGGTACACCTCCTGCCGATGAGGAAGCCATTTGTGGAAGCGATTCCGGCTACGCCGAATTTTCCTGTTGCCTCGAAGGAAGACATCCTTGGTAGAGAAACGGGGTCTGATCCCTACGGAATCTGATGTCCCAATAGTTCTGACTCCGCTGGCTCCGGCATCGTTCCCAACCTTGCTTGAGTCGGAGAGTTTGTCCGCGCCTCTTTTGATGGTGGAACACAGCGGTTACCTATAAAAAGAGAATTGGTTACGCGAAGTATAAGGTTTAAAAGTTTAAATACTACATTCTTCACGCTGTGGCCCCCGATTATAGGATCAAGTCCCTTCGGGATTATTCCTACAGACGCTCGTCGTGTCCTCTCCGAGGACGACAACTCTTCTGAATCATTCCCTCTCCGAGGGTTAAAATGAGCAAATAAGACGATTCGGAATTAGATCGGGACCTGAGCATACCTCCGTGAATGCATTGTTTAGTTGCGGGTTGTTCCTCCTACGAAGGATTATCCCGAACCAAGCTCCTTCGGGGGCATACTCGGACCGATCGTATTCGTCGAGATTTGCGAGTACCCCATTGCTTGCAGCGGTCCCCGGTGCTTCTGAATAGGGTAGGGCCTTTCGCCTTATGCACCGGCGGTTAGACCATCCTTTGAAGGATTCTCGTTCCTTCCGCCTCGGAGTTTCTCCTTTGAGCGCATCTAGTTCTTCTACCTCCTCCGAAGAATAGAATGGTTCTAGGAGACAATTGACCCAGCCTCCCAAGTTTATCTCCGAACAGGTTTCCATCGAAAGGAAGACCTGACAAGATAAACCTTTGTGCGGTTTGGAAGCTCCAGTGAGCAAGGCCTTCGTAAGCCCTTCGGAACTTACGCGTTCTAGCCTTGTTCGCCTTCGAGGTGCCTATAGAGCGCATCTATTTCTTTCTGGTACCCCGGATTTCCCTCAGCGGCCTGAGCGCTCCGCGGTCAAAGAAGCCGTCGAGGGTGATGTTTATAGGATTCATCCGTTTCGCGGTTCTATCCTTTATACACCACGTTTACACTTTCTGTAGACTGAGTAGCTGGCCACGAGGGAAAGTCCCTGCGAGACGGGGGTCTTGTCCCGCGGACCTCTCTTGATCACGGGCGACCCGGTTGCCGTCAGATGTGCTTTGGTACTCGAACGAGCCGTCTCTTCCTTTTGGCGCGCCTAGAGCCGCGCTCGGAGTGCGCGAAGGCGCTCCGCGCGGGCCAGAGTAGGGGTTGTCGAAGGCGTGACTCCAGGAGGCTGTTGACTATCTCCGGGTACGTCTTTCGATCAAGCACTTCGCTTTTGCACCGTGGAGTCAACCATGCCGACGATGATGCTCCTTCTCCGGGCTATTCGGCTGCTGCGCTCCTCTGGCGTGGGCCTTGAGTTTGGTCGTCGAGGTGACCTTGCTCTTTTTGCTAGCAGCTGCCCAGGCGAGATTCGCGGGTCTTGCGATCTGCCCTGATAATAGAGACATCTTCTTGGTTGACCTCGATAGCTCCTTCGGGGGCTAGTACTACGCCGACTTTCTGTTGGCTTGCCTAGAGCCATGCTCGGAGCGTACGAGGACATTCCGTGCTTGGCAAGAGGATGTGGCCACCTCTCCTTGAGAATCAAAGTCGCTCTGTCGACTGTGGTTAGAGATCACAAGTTTATCTCCCCCAAATCACCTCTTCTGTGCCATTGGTCTGTGACCAAGTACAAACCTCGGGGTATATTGATGCCGAGGGCAAGGAAGAAGTGGGAGTGGTAATAACTCTCACAGTCCTTGAGACTGCGATCACTCGCGGAACCAGGTCATCACCGGATATCGAGACCATCCGAGGCGGTCCTCCGATTGTGACGGAGCATGCCTCAGTGGTTCTTGGGGATGTAGACCCAGTTCGCCTGATGTGGAAAGAGTCGATCTCTTTTTAGCTGCTGGTCGTGATCTTCCGGTTTGGACCACTGGCGGCTGTGTCTCTACGGTTTGGGGCCTCCGGATGGTTTATCGTCCAATCTTTGGCTGCGATGGTGGCCGGCCAGAGCGTGTGATCCGCCAGTAGGCTGGCTTCGAGTCCGTCTAGGTAATGTCCTCGGCAGCCACCTCAGCTGCGTCTTTCTCCCGTTCCGCTCGAAGCAGCGTCTGACGCTCCTTTGTCCGTCCGTTGCCGGTGATGAACTGCAGAAGCTGATGGTCATGAATCGAAGATCTTCACCATGCTGTTCGTCCAGGACAAGGGGTTTTGGACGCTCTTTCTTTTATGCTAGATTTGACCCAGCTTGGGATTCATGGGGTTTCTTTCCCGTTCGCCAGGCCGTCGGCGCCATGATTTCCGATCATAGGTAACGACGGGACTCCTGGAAAAAAGCTTGAATGATACTGGAATGGAAGGGCATGCCCTGGAGGTTCAGGTGCCCTCTTTCTAGCGCCAATCTGTTGGTGTAAAATTTGAACCAACGACGAGATCCGCACCTCTAGTGTGTGATGCGGCAATGAAAAGTGTAAATTTGAGCGGAAAATAAGTACTCAGAGATTTTTTAAGTGGTTCGGCCCTCCTCAAGAGTAATAGCCTACGTCCACTGTGTTTATGATATTTTATCTTTTGAATATTTTTGTTTACAGAGTATTATTTTTTTCCTCTTTTTCCCCCGCCCCCTCCTCTTATAAGCAAAGAAGGGAGCTACAGTTATAACAAGACAAAATGTCAAATCCCCTGAGTCACGGGTTTGGTTCACCTAATAAAGCTGCCCACCTGCCGGGAGCAGTTCTTCTGAATTCGGCAGGATAAAGCTGTTTGCAATAGTGAATTCCCTGCTCAGGGGAGAATAATTGAGGTCTGTGACCTCGCGGTCAAATGATCTATGATCGAGGGTCGATGACTCCGAGGGCCGGGTCTATGTCGACTGATCCTTCATCCGCGGCACCCTCCTTCGGGGGTGTATTAGCTTCGGGGATCTTTAGTCTATACGCCGGTCCGTCGTAAAAGGGCTTTTCAAGAGCTCCCTCTTTTGATGGAGTTTTACCTCCGGGGGTATAGGATCGGGGGTCATCTTCGATAATCCTCGCCAGTCCTTATCCTGAAGGGAGTTCTCTTGACGTGGTGACTTTCGCTTGGTTCTGAGGAGTCGGGGGTTCTGGACTTCTCGAAATGACTAAGATACCGCCCTTGGACTCACTGACTGACGAAAAACAACTGACAACATTAAGTATATCTTGAATTAACTAATTATTAAAAAAAAAACCTTCTATTCTCTAGAAAAGTTGAAAAGCTGAAAACTAAAAAGGTGATGCTATATACAATCGCAAACAACTATATATGTACAATAAATAATGATGAGGTATACTATATATGTATAACCTATGAACGTATAGTTTTTTAACTAATTGAAAATTTTGAATGTTTTAAAAACGACATTTAGACTAGAACCGGGTAAACCCGGGTTTAAAGGGTAAATATGTCATCAGACAATAGCCACCTATGCAAATTGAATAGATATAATAATACTTATAAAAGCTAAACATTTGTGTAATATAGAGTCATATATTGACTTATTGTTTAAAACTTCTTTCCATTTTCTCTCTCCCTCTATTTTTCCTAGGAAACAAATAAGCATATTGACACTTTTTTCCCCATGACTTTCCCATTCAATTTATTTTTTCCTATTGAACATGTACTTTTCCATAAATAATCTATAAAATTTAAATATCAAATGAAAAAATAAAATTTAAAATTCACTATAATTTGAATATAGAATGAAAAAATAAAATTTAAAATTTAAAATAACCAGGCAGTGTTTCCTATTCTATCGTGTTTTTCCCGCATCGTACTAATCGTGCCCATTTCGACGGTATCATCAGCACCAACCTTCAATTCGTGGAGAAGAATTCTAGATGACCAAAAGATGTCACTTAAGTCCGATATGGTCGAAATTTTGACGCTTGTAAAAGTTTGAGATTAAATGGAACGTCAAGCTTAAGAAACGACCAAGAACTCTGACGAACTAACATAGTTTTTTGAAATTTTGTAAATGAAAGATGCTCCAATGTCAAGTCGTCATTGAAAATTGTACTTACTATATTATTGAAAATAAAATTGTATTTGTTAATAATTTTATATTATTTCATATGAAAATATTAGTTGAATTTATTTAAAAGATTATTAAACAAATAGCCATTATTGAATGATTTTTTTTAAAAAAGTCAACATTTCAATTATTTAGGAAAATAGTCATTTTCTTAACTACATAATGTTGTGATTTTACCTTTATACTTTTATTTTTAGGGACTGATGATTAGTTTCTTAATTTTTAAAAATATTAGTTATTTCTTGAAATATAGACTAAATACTGAATAGACCATTTATTTATTTTGTATAATTAAATGATTAGTTACATTAACTTTTGGTAAACTAAAAAAAAATTATAAATAAGTAAAATACAACTAACAAAATTTTTTAAAAATAAACCATAAAAAACATATTTTTAATTTTTATTAACAAAGTCTTATGAAAGATCGAAAAAATGAAAATGGGCAAACGAAAAATAGTTTCCATACCCGTTTTATGCAGTTGATGTTCACTCAAATTCATATGCGAAACATATCACAAGTGCATGGTTAGAACAAGTAATAAATAGGACTAGAAGAGTTTGAATATTGTACACACAAGGAACCCTACGAATCAACTTAATTAATTACTATAAATACTCAAGTTCTACTTTATCTAGGCTAACTATCAAAATGATGAGAAAATTTATTAATGAAAGTTAAATTTAGGAAAAAATACCCATTTGCACCCCATATTTGTGATACTTTTTTCGATAGCACCCTATTGTTTATTTTCGACATGTTTGCACCCCGAATTATGTAACGTCGATGACTTTGCACCCTCTGTCCATTGCTGTTTGTTTTTTCGTCAGATTGAGTGGCAATTGAGTAATTTTAGAGAATTTGAAAGGGTAAAATGGCAAATGCAGACTTGGGCGAACAAAAAAGGGGTTGAAAAATCTTGACTAATTTGGGGCTGAAAAATTCGGCTAAGTTAGGGTAAACTTGAGGAAGAAAAATTCGCAAACCAAACGAAGGAAAAATCGAAGTCAGAGGCAAGTCTCCTCTTCTCCCCCACCAATTCGCGAATTTAGGGCAAAACGAAGGAAGAAAATGGCGAATTTTGAATCAAAGGCAACTGTTATTGTCTCCCCCAATTCGTGATTCTAGGTTACAAAGAAGAAAAATCCGGATTCGTTGGCTCCAAGAATGGATCCCGAGCTACCTGATTATGGTATGTAACTCATTCTTAACTTTGACTTCGATTTTGTTTTTATTTATATGTCGAAGGGCATAACCGTGTGGATTGTTTTTGGGTATATTCTGTTAGAGTTTTGAATGTGAATGTGTGTGGTCCATACCCATATGCTAAGAAGACAAAATTTTTGGTGTGTTGTGCTTTTTCCAAGCATCGTGTTCGATGCTATTGTCGTTTTGTAGAAAGAATCGACTTATACTTTAATATTTCTTTGTTGTGGTCCATAGGAATATGCTAAGTGGTGTTTTTTTTTTAAGGTATTTTTGGCGTTGACTGTATTTGGAGCAGATCATTTAATATTTGTTTGTTGTGGTTTATAGGCATGTGTTTTTTAATTTTAATTTTAATTTATTTTGTATTTTTGGCGTGACTGTCATATTTTGTGTGTTATTTTTCAGATTCGAATTCACTTAGATTTACTCTGAAAATTCGTCACGGTGGAAAAATTATGAATGTTGGAGGCCGGAATACATATTGGGGAGGAGACTGTTGTTTTGTTGATAATTGTGATTGGGACAAGGTATCAATTATAGAGCTGGATGTACTTATTAAGGAAAACCTTGGTCACTCTACTGCCCCTGTTTATTATTTGAAGGTCTGGACTGAAGAAGACTTGGTGTATATTGAGAAAGACTCTGATTTGTTGAAATATTTACAGATATGCATTAAGAAGTCTAGATTAGTTGAGTTGTATTGTGATCATCCCCCTGGTGTAAATCTACTAGAGAGTCAAGCTTCTGGTTGTACTCAAGAGACTTCTGGTCAAGGTTTAGATGGAGAGGAGGAAGAGTTTGTGGATAGAGTGGACTTCTTTGAAGATGGTGAAGAAGATCATTTGGGATATGATAACCATTTACCGGAGACTAGAGATAGTGACTATGAGCAATCAGATGATGATATTGAAGTTTGAGATGAGGTAGAGACACCATTTAACGACTTAAGCAAGAAGTATGGCAAGCAGGCAATTGGCGAGGAAGCAGGGATGTCTTGGATGGGCAATTCTTCGAATGCTGAGAATGTGAATATATTGCGGATTGATTACAGGCGGAAAAACTTGTTGCAGAAACTACCTTCGGAGTCTGAGTTTAAAGTTGGTTTAGTGTTTCCAGATGGCAAATCATTTCGTGCAGCAGTCAGACAGTATTCATTGAGGGTCGGAAAACAATTATGGTTCAAGAAGAATAATTCTAATAAAGTAAGGGTACAGTGTCGTGCTTCTGGTTGTCCCTTCGTTCTCTGCGCTTCGCTTGTGAGGCCTTCGAAGACTTTTGTTGTCAAGACTTATAACAGTGAGCATTTGTGTGGGAGGCAACATGAAAATAAATTTGCAAACGCGGAGTGGTTGAGCAAACAATACAATGATTTATTTAAGATTGATCAGAAGTGCAAAGTGGCTGACATCATAGAGAAGGTGAAGAAGGACTTCATTGTGGACGTGACTCCACGTGTAGTTTATACGGCTAGAAGGTTAGCTACTACACGGGTCGAGGGGTCTTATGAAGAGCTGTTCGCTGCCTTGTACGACTACGCGGAAGAGTTGAAATTATCCAACCCGGCGAGCACTGTTGAGATACTAGCCCGACATGACAAGAAAGGGAACCCGATCTTCAGACGTATTTATATATGTTTTGCTGGTTGTAAAAAGGGGTTTACTGAAGGGTGCAGACCAGTGGTTGGGTTAGATGTGTGTCACATCAAAGGGCCTCATCCTGGTCAGCTTCTCACAGCAATTGGAATTGATGCAAACAATCCCATGTTCCCAATTGCATATGCTGTTGTTGAAGTGGAGAACAAAGAAACATGGAGTTGGTTCTTAGATTTTCTGTCAGACGATTTGAATATAACCAACCCGCATCATTGGACATTCATATCAGATAAATAGAAGGGGTTAATTGAAGCATTGAAGGGTTTGTGGATGGATGGAGGTGAACAGGCAGAGCACCGCCACTGTGCAAGACATCTACAAAGAAACTTAATGAAGATATACAAGGGGAAGTCATTAAAACTTAAGATGATGGCAGCTGCGAGAGCGCCAAGTCTTGCTAAATTTAGGGCCCAAATGGAGTTGATAAAGTCAAAAGATCAAGGTGCTTATGAATAGTTGATGGCAAAAGGACCCGTTCATTGGAGCAGATCACATTTTCGAACAACACCTCAATGTGACATACTGCTTAACAATTTATGCGAGAGCTTCAATGGGACTGCGGCAATACTTACAGCAAGGGAGCGTCCGATGCTTTCATTACTAGAGCGAGTAAGAATGTATATATCATGAGGAGGTTTTCAAAACAAAGACTTGCAGTGGCGAAATGGCACAGGAATTTGGGGCCAAGGGTAGCAAAGATATTGGAGAAGAACAAGGTAGAAAGTGCTACATTTTTTAGTACTTGGTGTGGATTGACAAATTACCAAGTTCATAATGCTCACGGTTCCATTTTCTCTGTTGATTTGGGTCGAAAAACATGCTCATGTAGGAAGTGGGATCTCACGGGCATTCCATGTGCTCATGCAATTTCATGTATATGGCTAAAACGAGAACAACCAGAATCTTATGTGAGTAAATGGTATTCAAAAGAAGTTTACTTGCATACGTACAACAACCTCATCTACTCAATTCGAGATAAAAATGGCCTTCAAGTGGGAAGCCTCCTTTGGGTAAACCTAAATATGGAAGAGCTATGCCTGGAAGGCCTAAAAGGTTGCGAAGGTTGGAACCTCATGAAGTGGTGACTCACAATGGAACTAAACTTAGCAGAAAGTATAGCACTTTATTTTGTTCAAAATGTGGAGCAATTGGACACAATATTAGAACTTGTGACAGGAGGAAACATGAGGCAATAAACAAGGTAATGTGGGATTTTGAGTTTCAACATTTTAATCTAATATATCTTGCTTGGCTTATGTCATGTTTACATTATTTTGATAGGCCAAACAAGCAAACCGTTCCACTAACAGAAGGTCTAGGCAGTCTGCGCAACCCGCTGGAACCGGAACCAGCAACCAACAGCCCCCGCCAGCCACAGCAAGCAGCAAGCAGCAGCCCGCGACAGCCCCCGCCAGCAACCAGCAACCTGCAGCCTCCGCTATCCCCCGCCAGCCCCCGTTAACAACCAGCAACCTACAGACTCCGCCCCCGCCAGCCACAACTAACGAACCACCTACCACCCCCGTAAGTACTATGAAACGATGTAGAGAATGAAAAGATTGTCAATTTTGGAGGTCATATACATTTTTTTACTGATTTCTTGTATCTTCAATGTTGTAGAAAATGACAAGATTTAAAGTTCAAGCAAGGAAGAGTGTCACTCCAAGGAGAATGTTCAACGAGGAAGGCTACAGTGAACCATCGCTTTTGATAACCAAGTCTAAGAATATTGAAAACAATTGATTATGAAATCTCTGCCTATGGAAAATCTTTTGTAGAAGTTGTTTTGGTCCAACAAGTTCTTATGGAAACTCTTTTGTGAAATCTGTACTTATGGAAAATATTTTGTTGGAACTTGTACTAATTAAATTAGTGGAACTTGTAGTAGGACAATGGTTGGATACTCTTTTGTGCTATAACTTGTTAAATCAGTGGAAGTTGTAGTACAATGGTTGGATACTCTTTTGTGATACTAATATTATTGCAAATTTGATGTTTATAAGATTTAGTTTAACCAAAAACTATACAGGGTAATACATACACCTAATTATGTGTATTACACATTTATTTTCTTAACATGCCACTGTCACATATTGGAGAAAATTTATACACACTGAAGAATCTTCCAACACATTAAAAAAAAGGAACAAAAAAAAACATGGTATTACAGTACAAAGAAAACCATTACATTTTCAAAGCACCAAACCACTATATTTCCAACAACTAAACTAAAAAGCAACATAGCATTACATTGTCCACAAGCAGATTATAAGAAAAATACATAAAGCAATTATTATCTTCAAGCTCTTCACTACTCCATTTAGCCTCACAATTTCCATATCTTTAGAGTAAATTCTCTCAGCCAATGTATGTTCTTTCTCATCCTTGGCCATTAGCTTTTCATTCATTTTTTCAATTTGTTCCTCCATTGTCTGAATCCTCCTTAGCAGACCAAGATCATGAGTAGTTGAATGGATTTGTATCTCAAGATCAGTCCACTCTAACAAATTACATCCTTTACTAATATTTTTCTGGAAAAAAAAAACAAAACAAAAAAAAAAACAGACAAATTTTAGCCAAAGTTACCGAAAATTTCCAGTCAAAACTTCACACTATAAATAACTCACTTTCCAATTAGAACAACCATAGAAACGTCTACCCTTGTTCTTCGGAGTTGTGGCGGTTCGAAGCACTTTCTCACTACCACATTCACACAAATTTCCAGAAGAGCAACTACTTTGTTGCCCAAAGTTTCCACCCTTGTACAAGCTAGACATTGCAACTGCTAAAAGTGACTGCAAAACATAGCCTATCCCCTTAATAAATAAGCTTGCTTGAGAAATAGAGGGAAAATATATGCAATTGGTGCCAAAAATATAGTTACAGCCCTAAGGGCAAAAAAAAAGTCTGAAAAAACACCTCTCTCCAGGCCACATAAGCTTTTTTCACGGAAAAACAAACAGCAATGGACGGAGGGTGCAAAGTCATCGACGTTACATAATTCAGGGTGCAAACATATCGAAAATAAACAATAGGGTGCTATCGAGAAAAGTAGCACAAATATGGGGTGCAAATGGGTATTTTTTCCTTAAATTTATCTATAAGATTCCATTCAACCCACATCTGGGTCTATTTTGGAAATACTTTTTTTTTTTAATTTGACTAAAGCTAAAATTAAACTGAAAATGTGAATATGGAAATTAATCAAAAAGTTCAATTAAATACTAAGGATCTAGGATTGATTGGCTTCCCTCGATGTCCTGCAATTTTCTATTTTGCTAAATTCGATACAAAATTTCTCTCAATACTAGCCTAGAAAATTATGAACAAGTATTCTGGTTACCTCTCGGTCCTTGCAGTCTAGTTACATTGATAACCCTAACTCACGTTTTTGCTTGTTTGGATAAATAACATTTATAATTTTTCTCTAGAGGACTAATTTCCCGATCACCTCTCGGTTCGAAAAAGTTGCATTTGGATCTAATCTTCAATACCATACCATGTTGTGGGCATTTGTGAAGCATCTTCTTGAATCGCTCCCAAGCTTTTTAGAGTTGCTCAAAGTCATGTTGCTTAGTTGCAACTTCTTGGAAGGTGGAAAAATTTTAATGAGGAATTTCTTAGCCAACCATATCCTCCCATGTAGTCACGCTCTCGAGTGCCATAGATTGAAGCTATGCTCGAGCCCTATACCGCAGTGAGAATGAGAAAAAGCTTGAGCCTAATCACCCTTGAATCAACCTCACTGTATTTGGTCGTACCGCATACTACCAAAAATGTACTCAGGTTAAGTTGGGGTCTTTGCTTGGTAAGCCTCCATAATGTTGATCAGCACGGCTTGAGCTCAAAATTGTTGGCGTTCATAGTTTGGCTTTGAATACCTGAGTATTTGTCTTGCTCAAGAGGCTTGAAGTACTCGCGCAGATTCCTCAGAGTGTTTTGTCCCTTGGCCATCTCAAGCTATGCAACAAAGAACAAAATTAAAAAAAAAAAAAAAACTAAGACAAAATAAAATAAAATGCCTAGAATAAAATTGTTATTATTATTATTATTATTATTATTATTATTATTATTTTGCAATATTAATACAATTAGGCCGTTTGGTTCCCAACAAAAAAGCCATAAACTTGTTCGCTCAAATTCACACGTGAAATAGACCGCAAGTGCACAGGTCGTACAAGTAATAAAGTGGACTAGAAGAGTTATGATATCGTACGACCAAGAACCTTACTAATATTAATTAATTACTGCAAATACCCAAGTCCTACTTAATCTAGGCTAACTATGCGAATGATGAGAAAATTTATTAATAAAAACTTAATTGAAATCTAAAATTAATTAAAAATGTGAATATGGAAACTAACACAAAATTCAATTAAACATTAAGGATTTAGGATTGATTAACTTCCTTTGATGTCCTACAATTTTCTAGTTTGCTAAAGTCCTCGACATAAAATTTCCCTGAATTGTGGCCTAGAAACTTATGAACTGGTGTCCCGGTCACCTCTGGCGATATGTCGCGGCTTAGGAGGTGACATATTGCCACCCATACGGACGTATCGACATGGTTGCTTCGTGCACTGATATTTGAACGCTCATACCACCTTTGTTACTAGTTAGAATTTCACATATGATATACCGTTGGAAAGCTCTTTAAATAATATTTAATTTGATATGCAATATACTATATAAATAAATCCATATATCTTCTCTTAATGCAGCAATAAAGTAACACTTTCAATTCTCATGCTCAAAACTTGCCTCTAAATTGGGTAATTTATTTGTAAACATGCAAAATCAAGAAAACACTTTAGAACTAAAAAAAGCTTGAGAAAAATACAATGAATCAAGCCAAAAGATAGCATTAATGAGTTTGTAAAATACGAAAAAAAATTAACTGTGTTAGTTGCTTGTTACATTGGATGTCCCTTCTCACATCTATAATTATTATGTGAGTTTTTTCAATACATTTTAATTAAATATAAATAAGTTGTCAAATTTATATTAGAAAGGATAATAATTTGGGTAATCGTAATTTGTCCGCTCATCAGTTATTGTAATCGTATAAAATGAATTTGGGTAACCGTAATTTTTTACCTGTTTTCGTTTAGAAATAAATAGATACAAGAAAGGTTACGATACCCGTATTTTCAGGATTGCACCTAATAGTCCCTTCTTTTGACACGTGTTCATTTTCCCTTTTAAGATTTAGACGGATGTTGGATAGAGGGGCAAATTGAATCATTTTTGAAGTTACTGAAATGAGACGTTTTCAAGATATAAGTGTGACAACCTTTTAAGTACATGGACATTAGGGCCAGCAATCTGGGTCCAGACACGAGACACGACACGACTTAAGCGGGTTTGGGTCCTCCCTTAATGGGTCTGGGTCTAACCGGGTTGGACACGATTAACACGATTAAATAACGGGTGAACACGGCACGAACCCGCAAACACGATTAGACCCAATTAGACACGATTAATAATTGGGTCTTAAATGGGTAGACACGATTACGACCCAATAAGACCCGTTAAGACACGTTTACTAAACGAGTCTTAATGGGTAGACTCGATTACGGCACGTTTAATACCCATATATACACATATATATTTTAATTTTTTTTATTATTTTTTTATTATTTGTTAATTTTTAATTTCAATTTCGGGCCCCATTTTCTTTTGTATTTTCCCATTTTCTTTTGCACTTTATTTATCTAATTATCTTGTTGTTGTTGTGACATAGGTTTTATTATATTTTTGTTGGATGGATTGTTGTGACTTAGATTATGGTTTTCTTTGATGGATTGTTGTGACTTAGGTTATTTTGGTTTTGTTTGATTGATTGTATGGATTGTTTTATGTTTTATGGTTTTGTTTGATGGATTGTTAGTTTTTTTATTTCTTTATTTATGTTTAAGGGATTAACTTGTGGCTATGTTTAATATTGATAGACTATAATTATGTTTTGGTGTATTAATCACTTAATTTTTAAGTTTTTTTTTATAGTTAATTCATTTTGGGATAAAATGGGTCTTAATGGGTTCAAGACCCGTTTAAACCTATTTAAAAATGGGTTGTGTGACCCATTTTGACCCATTTAAATAAATGGGTTCGTGGGTCTGCACGACCCATTAAGACACGGTTAGACACGAATAGTAACCGTGTCTTAATGGGTCGTGTCTGGGTCTGTTAAAAAATAAATGGGTCGTGTCTGTGTCTTCATTCTAGACACGATTAATAAATGGGTCGTGTCTGGGTCTAGTCAAAATTACGTGGACACGAATAGGACACGATACGAACACGACCCACGACACGAATTGCCACCCATTTTATTTATTTTAGTGTACGTAGATAATTTAGAAGTATTACGTTGACTTATCAATATAGTGATCACAGAAGTTGGCAATGCTTATTGTTTATGTTAATTAGAGCAACTATTTCCCAACGTAATTTTGTTATGTTTATTGAATGATATAACACTGAAAAATAGCTTGCTCAAGGCGGTGACCTTGCCTAATAATATAATTATGCAATGTCGTTCTAATTTGAAGAATCAAATCCACTATTCGAAGTATTTTGTATCAAATTATTTACTATACCACTATTTAATATTTATGAGGATGTCGAGTCATCCATATAATTCGTATTGGCATGCCTATTTTTTACATTAGTTACACATCAATCACTCCTTGGCCTACCTATGACATTATTTATTGTCTATTACCAATCTCTAATCGATATGAAATTATACGTTAAAACACGCTTGTATAGAAAATTTGGGTCAACTAGTTGTGGCCTTGTTGGCAAAATAAGTCTTATTATAGACTCGATGGTCAAATTCTTTTGGACGGAAAGGGTCAAGTTCGGACGTTCACATACTATGAGAGGATTGGATTTTACCATTCGAAATATAAACGGTAAGCTGAAACAAGATCCAAATTACATGAGGACATTCTTAAAATTTATCCAAGAAAATGCTCTTATTTCAGGTCACAAATTATAATGTCATTGTGGGAACGAAAAAGTTTTGCTATTTTCCTTCCAAACATATAGTTCAAAGACCTGGTCTTTGATCGACTTGGAAGTTGGAAGGACTTGCAAATTCGACATGAAATATGAAAATATGATAACGCACGGCACCAAGAAGTTGCTTTCATTTGAAAGAAAAAGTTGAGCCATCAACTTATAATTGTAGAAGCAAAACAAAGAAGTCCTCACTTATTCAAACCAAAAATCAAAAACACCAAGACTGCAAAAAAAAGTCTTGAAACTCGAAATCGTCAATGACTCCACGTTATGCACACTGGAAACTCCTCGAAACCTTACCATGTATGCTAGATATAGTGTGACACTATGCCATTAGATATAGGAAGATTTCAGTGTCCTATTAAGCCCGTCTAATATTCTATTCCCGAGTCAAAGACTCGTAAATAAGGTCCTGTTACAAGAAATAAACTTTTAGCAAAGAGTTTATACTTGAACAAATAACATCATGTAATAAGTAAAGAAGACTTGTAAAGAATGTGCACGATCCAGCACTACTTCCTATTTTAGCAGGAGACATGACGGGACTGAGACTATTGATGCTACTGCTAAGGCGAGTGAGGATAAGTGTTTGCTACTAGGACCCCCAAAAGGTGATCAAGTAATGGAACATAATGTATATGTTCGGTGAATGAAAATAACGACACATACCGAAGTTAATCATCACTTTGTTCAACATCGCTGAACTCCTCACTTTCACCTTCACTGTCAGCATTCTATGCCATAACTCTGAATCGCTGCCAGAGGAATAATGGTACCATGGATCATCAAACTTTTCACTCTGGTAACCTGCAAAGTCTCCTCTTATGTTTCGCACAACATCTGTAGTGATCACCTCCGCTCTGCCAGTTTCAGATAGGAGATTCTGATCTTCGACATCGCCAACACAGTCAGTCCATTGGAAATTACAGGACTTCGACCCAACCGGGGAGGTATTTTCCTCATCATCCTCCTCGTTGCCACTTATCACAACAGCATCCCAAAAATGATTGTGTTGCAATTTTTGCATATTTGTACGGGAATTTGGGTAACTTAGATAAATGGCCTGTTGTACCTCATTTGGAAGTATGTATGGGAAATCTTCATACCATGTCGAGGTGAGCTGAATATTTGCAATATTGCAGTCAGTTTTCACTGATTCTGTCTTTGGATTTGAATCGAACCATTTGCAGTTGAACAAAACCACCCGGTAACCAAATGTATAGTTCAACTCGAATACACTCTGTAAAGCACCATAAAAATCGATGGCTTCGCCTTCATGCCCTTTGACACAATGGACCCCACTATTCTGGGTAATTCTATTCCTGTCTTCCTCTTCGATCAGAAATCTTACTCCGTCAACAACGCAACCAGAGTACGTAGTTACCTCGAAATCAGGTCCAGTAGCTAAAGAAAGCAGTTCATCTGTGACTTTAGTTGGTTCAGTTTGACGCAAATCTTTGATCTGGAAAATAAAAGCAGACCGTGAAATAATCATTAGTTTAGGTTAAAAATAAAAGGATAACTTTCAATTGCCAATGCAAATGAAATGTTTGCTTACACAAGTTCTGAACCAATTTGAAAATTCCTCCTCATGTCTTTCCTCTATACTGGCACTAGATATTGTCATCAACTCCTTTTTGTGTTCACTGAAGAATAATTTATCAGTATGTGGGACAAAAGTACATTTATAGGGAAAAAAAAATTAAAATGTGCAACTTACTCAACATATGATTTTATCTCTTTGCAATGATTCAGCACATAAGTGTGAGCTTTCTGCAACTCTTCGCAAGAAAAGTTCACAGATCTTCGTTGTCTGAAAAGTTGAGCATGTTGTGAAAACACACACAAGGTTGATGTTTTCTTAACATGGCCCGTGTTATCGCTGCTTTCTTCTTGATTGAAATGTGTCTTGGTGTCATTTACATACGTAGAACAAAACCTCATTGCTTCATTTGCAATGTATGCCTCTGCAATGGACTCTTCTGGCTTAGATTCCTTTTGCACATACTTTCTCATTTTTTCCAAATTCCTGTTGACATTATAAGGAATTATCAAGTACAAACCTTTCAAATAGATGAATCAATATATAAACAATTATTTATCTATGATCTTTCCATAAATTGTAAACATGAATATGCAATCAAATAAGTAGAAACCTTTCAAATGGATACATCCACCGAAACCCAACTGGTCCAAGAAGTTTAGCCTCGTGCGGCAAGTGCACGGCTAAGTGGATAATAATGTCAAAGAAGGAGGGAGGATAGATTTTCTCAAGCTTACATAAAACAAATGCAATCCTTTCTTGCAACCTGTCCAGATCTTCAACACGCAAAATTTTGGCGCACAGTAGTTGAAAGAAAGTGGATAGCTCCGTCAATGTTGTTGTAATATCTTTGCGCAAGAGTGAATGAACCCCAAGTGGGAGAAGTCGTTGCAAAATCACATGACATTCATAAGCTTCCAGTCCGTATATGGTTAGTTGCATAAAGCTGCTATTCTTTGAGAGGTCTATTGCATAAGCATCTGGAAGTCTCACATACTTGAGAAATTCGACAAACTCACGGCACTCTCCCAACAGCATAGTGTAACATGCCTGTGGTTTCAATACTCTGTTCCCACGGTGCTGCAAATGCAATTCTCTTCTTATATCCAATATCTCCAATTCTGCACGATCTCTGTTTGTGTCCTTATTATTTACTTTTAAGCTCAAGAAGGTACCAATGATGCTTTCGCAGAAATTCTTTTCGACATACATGACATCCAGGTTGTGCCTGACCTTCAATGTGGACCAGTAATCTAAATCGAAAAAAATACTTCTCTTGATCCAATTTTTGAAAATATTATTACGTGCTCTCTTTCGATCACGATTATTCGGATTTTTCCCAGGTTTAACTACACGTACAGTGTCAAACTCCCGCAGTATTTCTTCTCCAAGCTTTTCCTCTGGTGGTAAGCGATGCTCCCCAGACCAATCCTTAGAATATTGTTGATGATCTCGCCAAGAGTGGTTAGGAGGTAAGTAACGACGATGACCCAAATAGTACTTCCTGTTTTGGAGTGACCATTTCTTGCTTGTGAGTGATAGGGTCGACGTCTCAAACTCGCAAATTGGACAGGCCGAATACCCTTTCAAATTCCAGCAAGATAAACTCTCATATGTAAGAATATCACTGATAGTCCACAACAGACACGCATGTAGCTGAAATGTGGCTCCACTTGAAACATCATGTGTTTGAACTCCGTTGTTCCACAAGTCCTTCAACTCATCAATCAAAGGTCTCAAGTATACATCAATGTCTCTTCCAGGTGATTGTGGTCCCGGGATTAACAATGTCAGCATAAAATGCTCTTCAGTCATGCACTTTGTTGGAGGTAAATTATAAGGAACAAGTGTGACAGGCCACATACTATACTCGTTACTCTTTATCCCAAATGGATTAAATGCTTTAGTTGCCAGCCCCAGCCGAACATTACGGGCATCTTGTGCGAACCAAGGGTACTGCTTATCAAAATTTTTCCATTCTTCAGAATCTGCCGGATGCTTAAGTTCACCTTCAACATCGACACGCTTCTCCTTGTGCCACCTCATACCAATTGCAGTGGTTTTGGACATAAACAACCGCTGCAGCCTAGGTTTCAATGGGAAATAATACATTGCCTTTTGTGGAATCTTTTCGCCCTTCCTGTTATCATACTTATATCTTGGTTCTCTACAAATGGGACACATATCACAAGAAGCATGCTCTTTCCAAAAAAGCGCACAATCGTACTTGCATGCATGGATCAACTCATAACCAAACCCCAAGCCTTTCAGCAACTTCCTAGCATCGTCATACGAGGAAGGAAGATTCGAATTTTCGGGCGAAGCACCATTCAGCAGTCGGAGAAACATATCAAACGATTTGTCGCTCCAATGGTTCAACACCTTCAGGTGCATCAACTTTGCCAAGAAATCTAGTCGTGACATCTTTGTACACTCTGGAGATACTTGAAAACCAGATTGATTAAACAATCTCGTGAAGTCAGAATCTAATCCACCACCTATACTAGTCGAACCAGCGCCCACTAAATACTCGAGAATGTTGCTTGATGATGTTGACCATCGAACGCTATATGAAAATGCTCCGTCCTCATCATCTGAACCGTCAGTTTCAAACTTTTCACTGGTGTGGCTGATTTCTTCACCATGGAATAGAAATCTTTTGTAGTTCCTTTTGAACCCGTGTTTATGCAAGTGGCTTTCGACGGTGTATGCATCATGAATCTGAGCATTCTTACATTCTCGACAAGGACAGCGTATCACTCTCTTTTCCCACTCATCGGCGAGTCCCTCCTTCCTATCCCCGCTGCCGTAGACTGCCAGATGAATAAACAGCTTGACTTGATACACAAAATCCTTACAGGACCTGTCTTCTAGATACATCCATGTTCTATCCATCCTTCACTTCCTGTTGCTCATCAAAAGAACACAAATTTTTTTTTTTTTGTTTGAAAAAGAGACGGAAAAAGAACACAAATACTAATAAACAAACATAATGTGGACCTATCTCCAACCGGAAAAAGAAAAAAAAAAAATCAAAAAAACAAAACTATAGATTGACATCCCAATTGTGTTCTTTAAAGTAACGAAATAGACATACCAATAAACACTATTATGAGATGAAACAAAAAGAGTGATACAATTTTGCTGATAACTGTGAAAAATTTGAGATTTCGCACATCATAATTAGAAGAATTGTCACAATATCATTAAAAAAAAAGGAAAAAAAAAAAAACAGAGATTCCCGCATGACAGTATAAATTCAACTTAAAATAGCTCAGAGCTTTAGACAATATACACACACACACACACACACACACACTGATTATAAAATGAAAAAACAAAAAAAGAAATAACAAGAAACCCAGAAACAAAAAATGAAAAAGCATTACCTCAAAGAAGGAAGCTCAAGAGCTGAATGAAAACACCAAAAGAAAGAGAGCTGCTTTTTTTTGTGGCAATTAACAAAGGAGATCAGAGAAGAGAAGAAATATATATTATATAGATGGAGTGAGATTAGAGTACCACGAATTTTAGGGGTTTGGCACTGAGTTTAAACGTCGTTTAAAAAAAAAAAAAATTCTATTGAATTGTTTGGTCTCTTTTGAAGAGTTTCGACGACGTTGTGAGGATTGAGGAGGAAGAGTGCGATTGGCGGGTTTTTCGTTTTTGGTTTTGCTCCGCGACAAATGTGGGATTGCAATATCTGCCAATCACTTCACAGTTCACACTCCTAACAAATTTCAACTTTTGCCAAGGCAGGTAGTTTCAAAATGGAAATTTTCAAATGAGAATATTTCAATTGAAAACAGGACAATTCAAATTGTCATATCTATTAGTATAAAAATATTGGTGAAATAGTTCATATTTTTAGCATTATTCTTATGAAAAATTATGTGGTATGATATATATTACGGTAGAGAACTATTAAGAATCGTTGGATTTACTTTTTTGGATATTTTATTACTTAAAAAAATTAATTTGACGACTCAAAATCGTTTTTAACTGTAAAATTTACTATTATAAAATCTTCATATTCTTATTCCAAATGTATCTATAGATTGAATTATTTAAATGATCACATTTAAATAGTTATTTTACTAATAGAAGTACACATTTCTTCCATAAATGTTTTGAAATACTTATACATTGTTTGTTTTAGATGTTTACATTTGAACAATAATTTACTATTAGTGGTAAAAATGATTTTAAATAATCTGCAATCTCACGATCAAGCATGAATGCCTGGATGGTTAAACCAAATAATCGTCTACTAATTTTATAAAGAAAAAATTAGGTAAATAGCCATTTTAAAAACACATTTTTAAGTTATAAGTTATTTTTCTTTTTAGTTGTTTTTCTAGACATATGTATTGGCATTTTTTTTTATTTTGTTACAGATCGTAACAAATATTACAATCTATAACAACTTTGTTACAACATATTATAGCAAATTTATTACAATATATCGTAACAACCCAAATCGTAATAAATTTGTTACAAATAACTTGTTACAAAGCATAACGAAATTTGTTACGATCTATAACAAATTGTATTATGATCTCGAAAACACAAACAAGAACTAAACACAAACTCATGGTGAATAACTAATCAAAAGAGATGTATTGCACATGTTGACAGGGGTTTCGCTCGCGTGAGAGCGACAATGCTTGAGAACAAGCGGCCCAGGGAGGATCGGAGGGTTGGATCTGGCACATTGAGTTGGGGACAGGCGATAGAGCAATTGGTTCTAAGAAATATCAATGTCGATCGACCTTTGTTGTTGGCCAACACTGGAGAAGAAAGGTTTTCATTTTGTGCGAGATTCAGAGCTGCCATTGCTTGTTCTCTCAGTATGCAAAGAGTGAGAATTTGTGAAAAGTAGAGAGTGAATGAGAATCGTGAGGTCGGAGGAGAGGAAGTTGAGAAACTTGGGCATTTGGTGGAGCTCGTGCACAGATCTGGAACTTTAAGAGTGAGAGAAAAGATGAGAGAAATGTGAGGGATGAAAACTAATTGATTCACTGGTAGTTTTGACATATCACATATGTTTATCTAGGCCTAATGGCTAATAAGCTAACTATTTAATTCCCGGATCATTTCTAAGAACTTGGAATCCAAATGGCTACTTTGCTAATGAGAGCCCAGTTATAAAATGTACAAAATATATCCTTTGAAATTAGTCAAAAAAAAAGTGATGGCTTCTGCACCCTCCGGGGAGGTCCTCTAGCTTCGACGCTCTCTAGCGTGGTCCGCTGGCTTCGGCACCCTCTGACGGGGTGCCGCCCAACCCAATCTCTGGGTTCGAATATAACCTCTCGATGCCCTTTTTGGCTTGTTTGACATACGTTTATGTACGCCTTTCAATGTTTCGCCTAGCATCGTCACGTATCTTTTTCACGAACTCTGCTTTCTTCTTTCCATCCAAGTTCACACGTTTAGAGAAAGGTAAAGGTAATAGATCCAATGGAGTTAGTGGATTAAAATCATACAAAATTTCAAATGGTGAAAATTTTGTAGCATAATGTGTAGCCCGATTGTAAGCAAACTCAACATGTGGTAAGCATTCCTCCCAAGTTTTAAGATTTTTCTTTATGATCGCTCTCAAAAGGGTGGACAAGGTTATGTTGACTACTTTAGTTTTTCCGTCTGTTTGCGGGTGACACGTTGTGCTAAACAACAACTTAGTACCCATTTTGGACAGCAAGGTCTTCCAAAAGTAACTAAGCAACTTGACCTAGGTAGGCCGTGCAAACAAACAATATCTGGAAAGAACAACTCGGCCACATTAGACGCATCGTCGGTTTTGTGACAAGGAGTGAAATGCGCCATCTTTGAGAACCTATTGACCATGACAAACACCGAATCCCTACCTCAATGAGACCTAGGTAACCCAAAGACAAAATCCATGGATACAGCTACCCAAGGTGCTTCCGGAATTGGAAGGGGAGTGTAAAGACCGTTAGGATTTGACTTAGATTTAGCTTGCTTACACTTAAGACACCTCTCACAGCCTCTCTCAATATCACGTTTTGAACGTGGCCAATAAAAATTTAGGTGAAGGATCTCAAGTGTTTTCATAACTCCAAAATGTCTCATTAATCCTTCACTATGTGCCTCTCGCACCAATAACTCTCTCACCAAACTTTGTGGCACACACAACCTAGAATCCTTAAACAAAAACCTATTATGCCTATAAAAATCATCTTTTCCAAACTTTTCACGCAAGGCATAAATGTCGCTAAAATCATTATAACTAACATACAACTCTTTAAGATGATCAAAACCCAAAAGTTTGGTGGTAAGAGTTGAAAGAAGTGCATACCTTCGAGAAAGGGCATCAGCTACCACATTCTCCTTACCTTGTTTATACTTGATGACATACGGGAAAGGCTCTAGGAATTTCATCCATTGGGCATGGCATCGGTTAAGCTTGTGTTGCGCCTTCAGAAACTTGAGGGATTCATGGTCGGTGTGGACCACAAATTCTCGCGCCAACAAGTAATGTTGCCACGCTCCAATGCTCTGACGAGTGTATATATCTCCTTATCATAGGTGGAGTAGTTGAGAACTACTCCACTTCAGTTCTCAATGAAGAGGGCGTTGGGTCGTCGGTCTTGCATAAGAACCGCTCCAATACCCACTCCCGATGCATCGCACTCTACTTCGAACGGTTTGTCAAAGTTCGGTAAAGATAGTACCAGCGGATTGATTAAGCAATCATTGATTGCCTGAAAAGCCTTCTCTTGCTCTTCGCCCCACTGAAAAATGTGCATTCTTTTTCATAACTTCAGTGAAAGGGCGGCAATAGTGCTGAAATCTCTGACAAAATAGCGATAAAATCCCGCTAAGCTGTGAAAGCTCCAGACCTGCGAGGCGTTAGTCGGTGTTGGCCATTCTCGAATGGCTCGAACTTTCTCTTTGTCAACTTGCACTCCGTTAGCACTAACAACAAATCTAAAAAAAATAATATGATCGGTACAAAATGTGTACCTTTTGAGATTGGCATATAGTTTCTCTTGCTTAAGAATCATGAAAACGTGTTTTAGATGTTCTACATGCTCATTTAAGGACTTGCTATATATCAAGATAAAGGAACCGCGAGCCACCAGTGGAAACATGGGAGGACATGAAAGCGCTCACGAGAAAGCGATTTGTGCCGGCTCTGGCTTCGACACTCTTTGACGAGGTCCTATGGCGTGGTCCGCCAGCTTCAGCACCCTCCGATAGGGTCCCGACCACTTTGGCGGTGGCTTCGGCGCCCTTTGGCAGCTCCAATGGCTTTGGCGTAATCCAACAGGCTCCTAGCGGCTTCGGTAGGCTCCCGCCATCTTCGGGTTGAGACTGCTGGCTTTGATGGCTTTGGCCACTTTCCTATTGCACCTGCCGGCTTCGATGGCTTCCACCACTTCCGACGACATCTTGCCACCGTTGTCCGCAGTGGGTTTCGACAATCCCCGGCAAGCTTGTACCGCCTCCTTAGGACTTGAGCCTTTTATTTCTGGGCCTTGGTATTCTTGGGATCTTAGTTGGCCTTGTTGAAATCTTACCCAATATTAGCCCTCGATTTTCTGAGTTGCAAATATTGCACTAAGGAAAATGTTCTCTTCATGGGAAAGTTTGCCTTCAACCTCGTCGACATGTTTGTGCAAAGTCTCACTCTCTACACCGTGTAGATAATCATAAGCATTTTTATTTAAACTCATCACACCTCCTGTTGGGAGGTGGCGGGATCCCACCATTCCCGACTTTTTTTTTTTTAATCACGCTACCTCCCTTTGGAAGGTGGCAGGATCGAGCCAACACCATTTTTTTTTGTCGCGCTACCTCTTTTTGGGAGATGGCGGGTTCGAGACGGTCCTATTCACGACTTTTTTTTTTTGAATCGCGCTACCTCTCTTTGGGAGATAGAGTCGATCCTATTCCCGATTTTTTTTTTATTTTTTTTATTTTTATCGCACTACCTCCCTTTCGGAGATGGCGGGATCGAGCAAGTCCTATTCTCGGCCTTTTTTTTTTTTAATCGCGCTACCTCCCTTTGGGAAATAGCGAGATCGAGCCAGTCTTATTCCCATTTTTTTTAATCGCTACCTCCCTTTAGGAGATGGCGAGATCAAGCCGTTTCTATTCCTAGCCTTTACTTATTCATTTATTTATTTATTTATTTTTATCACGCTACCACACTTTGGGAGATGGCGGGATCGAGTCAGTCCTATTTTCGACCTTGGTTTTGTTTTGTTTTATTTTTTATTTTTTGTTTTTTTTTATAAAATATCTTGGCTATGTCCTTTTGAGTGCCTATCTTTGCAGGTCTTCATTAATGCCTTGTAGGTCTTTTGGTGCCATGTGGGTCTTTTGGTGCCCATTGGGTCTTTTGATGCCTTCTGGGTCTTTTGGTGCCCATTGGGTCTTTTGATGCCTTGTGGGCCTTTTGGTGCCCGTAGGTCTTTTGATGCCCATTGGTTCTTTTGATGCCATGTAGGTCTTTTTAGTGCTTTGGTGCCTATTGGGTCTTTTGATGCCCTGTGGGTCTTTTGGTGCCCAATAGGTCTTTTGATGCCCATTGGGTGTTTTGATGCCCTGTGAGTCTTTTTGGTACCCATTAGGTCTTTTGATGCCATGTGGGTCTTTTTGGTGCCTATTGGGTCTTTTTATGCCCTGTCGGTCTTTTAGTGCCCACTAGGTCTTTTTGATGCCCAATGGGTCTTTTCGTACCCTGTGGGCTTTTGACGCCTTATGGGTGTGGCAACCTTTACTGGATTTTGACGGGGTTTACCACTGGCTTGTTGAGACTGTTACCTACTAGTGTTTACACTTGGCGGGAAGCCCCCGATGGCCAGTATGGAGCTACCGAATTTGGCGGCATCTAGTGCCAATTGGCGGGGTCTGATGGATTTCACCATTAAAGCCATGCACTATTGGCTCATGAGTCGAAGCTTGCAGTACTTTATGATTATTTTTCGAGCTCGCCACTTCCTTTTGGGAGTGGCGGGATCCCGTCGGCCTTATCCTTAGTCATCTTTATTTATAATAATTATTATTATTATTATTATTATTGGAGCTCGCCACCTCCTTTTGGGAGGTGGCGGGATCCCACCGACCTTATTCCCGGATGTTGTTGTCGTTGACGAAAATTACAAATTAGGTCAACACATTGACCAAGTTATGGGCGGTGTTCTCGAGCTTGTAGACGCAGTCTTCTTGACGGTTGCCTCGTTTAGTCTACTCATCTGCAGAGCGCTCGCTGCCAAAGCTATCTCTATTTGCCATGTTTCTTCAAACCATGGAGCGAACCGAGATAGGCAGTTCGCTGCGGCGGTCTTCAGACTGGACTTTGTTGGTTACGGTTGGTCTTGAAAAACGTGAGCTGGGGTTGAGGGCATGTGATTGTTGATTGCATAGTGCCCTCCTTCTAGCGCCAAAATATTGGGACAAAATTTCGTCCCAACCTTTCGTGGAGCACGGGACCAGGTATTCTTACTCGGGATGTTCGTGGTGCCATGTGTCGACTCGGTTGAGCTTGAAATTACAAGTAAAAATGGTACACTGAGAATAATAAGAGAAGAGTTCCTTGAAGTGTGTTCATCGCTCTTTGCAGTTTGGGAGAGGTCCCATTTATAGGTATTTTTATGTCCTTTCAGTTGGGCTCTCCGAGCATTATGTGAGGACTCCATGAATGCGGAGTTTAGGGCTTGTAAATGCAGCCGTTCGGGTTTGGAAGAAGACCCTTCGGTATCCTATTGTCAGGTTACGTGGTCAAATGATCTGGTGTGTACGGGTCCATGTGGATCTTTAGTGACTTTTGAGTTTTCCTGCGGGAAGTAGGCAGTTCTGGCGTACACGGTACCCGTCGGCCTTGGTGTCCTCTAATGATCACCTGTTGGCTTCGGCGCCCTCTGGCGGGGTTGGGTCCGCTGGCTTCGCACCTTCTGGCAGGGTCTGCTGGCTCCGGAGCCCTCCGATAGAGTCTGCTGGCTTCGACGCTCTCTGGCATAATTCGCTGGCTTGGGCACCCTCCGACTGGGTCTCGATGGCTTGGGCAGACTCTGATGAGGTCTATCGGCTTCAACGCCCTCCGGCGTGGTCCGCCGACGGGGTCCCGACGACTTTGGCACCCTCCAGCGGGGTCCAACTCCTTCGACGCCCTCTGATGGTATCCCATTGGCTCCGTCGCTCTCCAGCGGGTTCCCGATGTTTACGGTGCCCTTCGACAGCTCCAGTGGCCCTCGCGGCTTTGGCAGCCTTTGGCAGCTCCACCGGCTTTGGACTACTCCGGCGTGTTCCCGCCATCTTCAAGTTGCATCTGCTGGCTTTGACGGCTTTGGCCACTTTCCTATTGCACCTGCCGGCTTTGATGGCTTCCGCCACTACCGACAGCATCTTGCCACCGTTGTCTGCAGTGGCTTTCGACGATCCCCGACAGGCTCGTACCGCCTTTAGGAATCGAGCCTTTTATTTCTGGGCCCTGGTATTCTTGGGCTCTTAATTAGTGGGCCTTGTTAAAATCTTACCCAACAGTAAATACTTGAACAAACGTAATACGTGCTAATATGTACTAATTTATTAGTAAAATGTCATAAATCCAAAAAATTTTCTTACTTACATTTTTGCCACATGAAACCTTTCCTAACTAGACTAACAAACATAATTATAAGTAGAAAATGCACAAAAGAGACACAATACATTTTGGTGACGTGGAAAACCCCACCAAAAAATAAGGTAAAACTATGGGCGCTTTGCAAGGCAAAATCCGCTAATAAGTGTTAATTATTACAAGCAATTACAAAGTTTGAACATACAGTAAAATACAAATGTAAAACTTCTTGTTCTATATTTTGTTGCTCTAGCTCTGATAATGGTTGAATCAGCGTTAATCCATTCCTCAAGGTCTCATATGCTTGGTTTTCTTTAAGACTTGTGTGGGCCAGCTACTCACGACTTGTACTCTTTAGGGCCAACTACCTACTATTCATACTCTTCAAGCCAATTTATTCATGATCTATATGTTGGATATTTTTTTAAAATGAAATTTCGGTATGTTTAGTATTATTTTGGTATTAATGCAATTCAATGCATTGTTGGCATTCTTTTCTTCCTTGCCGTTTGTTTTTTTTTTTCTTTAATATACTTTAGTGCTATATTGAATTGTTGTTATTCCTCTAGCCTATATACGTTTGGTAATTTTCATGACTTTTGGTTTTTCCTTTTGCTATGCATTAAGTGGCATTATGTTGGAATGGTTTGTATACGTTGAAGACGTCTTAATGGATTTATGTGTGTGTTGGCTTTTACCGTATAATTTGTGTGCATATATTGACGGTCATGTATGCTTATAATAGACACAAAAACAGAAAAAAAAAAGTGATAATCAGAAAAGAATTGAGTTGTTTGTGTGCTTTCTTGTGAGAAATGTGATAAAGTTTTGGTTACGGTTTAGTTCGTCGGAAGTGATTTTCTATCGTACTCGGATAAACACTAGTAGTCGTTGTATCCTGGAAAACGGATGCAGCGGAATCCTTGATCACCGTTGGTGAGGGGGCGAATATGTTTTAAGGAAAGCGTGTGATACGTGTGTCTTGACTTCCCATTAAACTTTGTTGCCGTCATCGTCGTCTTATCGTGTTTCGGTTTGCTCTCAATTTTATGATTTCAATTGATTGTAATTTTATTTGGGTATAATATAATTATATCAATTCCAATTTATGTTCTATTAATAGAGACAAGAACAATTATTGAAATTGATATAATAATATTGTACACAAATAAAATTACAATCAATTAAAATTATAAATTTGAGGACAAACTGAAATACGGTATGACGACAATGACGGCAATAAAGTTTAGTGGGAAGTCGAGACACGTGTATCACGCGATTTTCTTAAAATGCTCGAGGATTCCATGACGTTCGTTTCCTAGAATACAACAATTCCTAATGATTATCTGAGCACGATAGAAAAGCACTTCCGACGAACTATAGCGTAACCAAAACTCTATCACCTTTCTCACAAGAAAGCACACGAACAACTCAATTCTTTTCTGAATTTTTTTTTGTTTTTTTTTTTTTGTTTTTTTGTTTTGTGTCTATTGTAAGCACACATGACCATCAATACATACACACAAATTATACGGTAAAAGCCAGCACACACACATAAATCCATTAAGACATTTTCAACTATTTATATAACCAAGAAATAAATTCCTACAATACACCTCTCAAGGCTATTCAATATCCAACTCTCATTGCACTTTGTACCGTATACAAACCATTCCAACATAATGCCACTTAATGCATAGCAAAAGGAAAAACCAAAGGTCATGAAAATTACCAAACGTATATAGGCTAGAGGAATAACAACAATTCAATATAGCACTAAGGTATATTAAAGAAAGAACAAACGGCAAGAAGAAAGGAATGCCAACAATGCATTGAATTGCATTAATACCAAAATAATAATAAACATACCAAAATTTTATTTAAAAAAATCCAACAATTTGTCTCTATTATTATATTTCCCAATTTTATTTAACACTATACTCTTAAGACGAACTATATCTCTACTTCAAACTTTTGATGCATGAACTGCTTCATTTGTTGTCTTAAATCTTCCGGTCAAAGGAATTAAGAAAACAATTGAAAATTCAAAATCTGAAAGTGTGCCGAATTAGACATTCATACAAAAATTTGGAACCTTTAATCTAGACAAAACATAATAAAGGGGCTAGCTCCAACTTAGGTTTTTCCTCTCAATGTGACAACTTAGCTTCAAAGTAATATAAGTGTATCATATAGTTAAGAAAATGACTATTTTTTTAATTTATCAAAATATTAATTATTTTCTTAAAATATTCTTTAAAAAAAATTATTTACTTAATAATCTTATTTATTTATTTCAAATTAAAGAGGATGATTTTACTGACAAATTATTTAGAATTAAATTTGAAAATTCTTTTGACATTTCGATAGTGTGGCTATTTTCTGACACGCGCTCTAATATTGCTCTAATTCGGTCAACAAAAGGAATGACTGTCAAAAACCTCCTGATATGATCAGTTAATAAGGTTGCCAGCTTAAATTATCTTGAAAAGGACGCCTCTTAGCATATTTCTTGAAACATTCGGCTACAATATAGTTTTAATGGTAATATCATATTTTGACTACATCAAATATTAGTGTAAAGAGACTGATTCGGTTTTCTTTTTTTCATGGGGATTATTTGAATGGTCAATTTATGTGAACCATAAGTGAGTAATATCGTGTGCCACATATTCAATAGCAAGACAATAGCAATACAAAACCAGAGAAATAAAAAAAAAAAAGGTAAAAAAAAAGGCTTTACCACATAAAAAATTCATCTCATGTAGTTATCTATCTAGCTATATATACCTTATGGAGTGATACTATTAATTTTAGGGTGAAGTAAGGAAATATTTAAATTTACACAACAATAAAAATAAATATCAAAATTTTTGAAGTAATTGAGTAATTACCACTAGTTATCACTATATAAGTAATTGAATCACTTAGATGTTTTGTTATATTTTTTCAAAAAATTGAGTATTTATGTAAATTAAATATTAAAAATTAGATATTTATTATATTTTCTTTTTATTTCAAGTCCTAATCATTTGGAATCCCATTAAGTTTGATCCTATCGTTGAGATTTGGCAAAAAACTATTAGTCCAACACGTAAACGTGATAACGTACTTCTTGGCGCGACGTGCTGAAGGAGGCAACATTAGGGGGCGTGGGGCCCTCTAGTAGTGGTGAAATTAAAATTTACAATTTTCATATTTCACAAAACAAAAATAAATTAATTTGATATTATCAACAACTCATGAAGAACTTCACTGGCGGGTTTTTTTTTTTTTTTTTTTGTTTGTAATGGCAAACAATTTTAGATCGTCGGATTTATTTTTTTTTAAGATGTGAGACCTATAAAAATGATAAATTTGACGACACATAATTGTTCTCTAAAAAAAAAAAACAGACAACATTGTAGAATCCCCTGAAATGGGTGGAGTATTTAAAAAAAAAACATTAATAAATAAATCATTGCCTTATACAACTAAAAAACTAGAGGGAATTTGGAAATCCGGAGGAGAATCGCGTAGGGAGAATAAGAACTTGCTTAATCCAACCTTAAATTTTGTTATTTAGCCATTGAATTCAACGCTAGGAAGCAGAGGTGACTGAAGCAAGAAAAGTGCTAACATAAAGTTAAACTTATGACAAAATGTCAATATAGATGGTGATGTGTGGGTACCAAAAGACAAGTGGGAAAACCAGACGTCAAAACGAAATTAAAGTGTCATATATATGGAAAACATACGTGGGAGTTAAAAGAGTTTATAAACAAATGTGAGCTGTAGGCGATTGCTTACATGTAGTAAGAATCTTATTAGAGATCTTACCGCGTAACGGCGCCAAACATGCGATAGGCGATTAAGCGTTTAGGGATCTTACCTGCATCCTCGTGGGGAGAGTAGGCACTAGGCACGATTTTTTTTTGCTTACTAGTTTTGAGCACGTGCAGTAAGTTTTTTTTTTTTAATTTTTTTAACTTATTAAATTGTGAAATAAATGAAAATTAAAAAATATTATAAAAAATTGACCATTTAAAAATATAATAAAAAATAAAATTTTAAATTGAAAGACAAACTAAAAAAATTATAAAAAAGGGTAATAAAAAAACAAAAATATTGTGATATTCAAAGAGAAGTAAAAAAATTTTGAGAGATAAAAAGATGAAGAAAAAAATATAGGATTTAAAATAATAATAGAAGAGGAAAATAATTTAAAAAAAAAGTTTTAAAAAATAATTAAATAAAAGAAAGAAACAAAAGAAAAAAAAGAGGAAAAAAAACAAAAAAAAGAGAAAAAAACAAAAGGAAAAAAATGAAAAAAAAGGGGCTGGAAGGGGGCTGGCGCGTACATTTCACGCGCAGGAGGAGAGTGGGAGCAGCTATTGACAGTTTAACATGCAGGCCTATTTTAGGGGCTTTTTTTTTTTTTTTTTTTTTTTTTTTTTGCAAAAAAGTCATTTTCTTTTTCATTCTGGCCCTATTTAATTTTATTTTAGTCCTTAATATTTTATTAAATTATATAATGGCCCAATTTTTGGAAAAAAAATCACTTTAACTCTAAAAAAATGCGCATTTTTGGCGTTTCAAACGAAACAAATGCTAAAAAAATGGGGCCGAAACGTTTCGTCCTTGCTTGGACGAAACGCCCAAGCCCCTTAGATGCTTTTAATTGTTGTATAGAAGATTGTTTTAATTTCATAAGAGTGCTAACTGTAAGGTTTGTGAATATTGTATTTGAGAAGTAATTTGCCATCAAACCTATAACATTAAAGGTGGGCAAATAACAACTTAAGTAACACGCATCTACTAACTTCAGTTTCCTAATTTCATCAACCGAAAAAATAAAATCAATATTGCTATTCACAAGAACATATTGACACCTTTACTTTGGGCGGCAAAATCTGGAGGGAAAATATTTTTGGAGAAACATTTTGGCAGCGAATTGAGGAGTAAAATTATTTGGGGTGAAAAGCGACGATAATTTTTTTTTGTTTCTGAAAAAAGCTCCCTCTCCATTTCTCTCCCTACCCGTGCCTAACTCTCCCATCCCTTTCAACCGTCACTGGCCACCCCATCCCGCCGTCAACCACCTGGTAATTAGCATCTCTCTCTGTCTCTCTCTGCCTAGGTAAGCCTCTCTTGCTGCAGCCGTTGCCGCCGCACCTCCATCGGTCGCTACTCTCCCGACGCCATCACAGCTCCACTTGTCGGTGCTGGACTTTGCCGGCCCTCTCGCAACGGCAACAAGTATATATAATAATAATTATCATTATTTGGATATTTAGAAAAATTTTGTAATATTTGAAATATATTGTAATATTTGGCATATGTTGTAATATATAGAAAATGTTGGGATTATGTTGGATATTTGTAAAATGAATATGTTGAGATTTTGGAATAAAATGTAATGTTTGTAATGTTGACGAAATTAAACAGAAATGACAGCAGTGTTTAGAGAATTATTTGTGAGCAGAGGCGTAGGAACTACTTTCCTTAAAGTATTATTTGCACCCAATTAGTACTACGGATTAATGGCAAATTACCTTACAACATAAAACTCTCACTCATAATCTCACAAGTAGCACACAAATAGATTCTCAGAAAAACGATAAGTAAAACGTACAGAAAAAATTGAAAAATATTTTTTGGTTTATTTAAGGAAAAATTACCTTTTTGGACCATATATTTGTGCTATATTTACCGAACGCACCCGATTCTTTAATTTTGACATGTTTGCACCCTCAACTATTTAACGTAGACCATTTTGCACCCTCAGTCCAAATCCATCAGTTAAATGATGACGTTGCACCAAAAAAATTATAATTTGACCCTTTATTTATTTAAAAATTTCACTAATACCCTAAATCTTTTTTTTTTAACAAAGAAAGAACACCCTCTCTCAATCTCATTCTCCATTTCCCTCCCCTCTCTCAAACTCTCCGACCCTCCCATTGTTGCTGTTAGTGTTTCTATTATTGGCATTTTGTTTACAAATTAATTATCTAATATTATGTTATCATTGCTTGATTGATTTGTCTTGATTTTGAGAGAGCTGGAATTTATTGGCTTGATATCACCATTACTCACTAATCTCTCTATGTGTAGAATATTAATATTTGGCTTTTATTGGGAGATTTCATTCGGTCAACTTTGATGAGATTCTGCCTGGGTGTTCTTGAGGGTGTTGCTCAGAGACAGGTTGAGACACCATGTCTGGGTTATAGAGACACCTGGTCTGGCATATGAAGAAGTAAAGTTTCTAGAAGATTGTTGACCAAGCTTCTGGTGATTAGCTCTACAGCTCATGCATGATCATTGCTGATTATCTCTCTTAATGAAGAAATCTTCCATGGAGTAATAAAGATTATTACACACAATTAATTGAATAATTAATGTGTGCTCTTCATAGAATGTCTCACTTGGCTTGTCTCTTTTTATTCTCAAGTTGAAATCATTTTTCGTTTAGCTCTTACATTGTATTTTGAGAGTCTGTACCTTTTTGGGTTTGAGAGAAAAGTGAGTGAGAGAGAGCTTTTGTATGTATTCTTTCTTATGAGAGAAGAGTGTATTCGGTGGGTGTCTTTTATGGGTGGTACAAGATTGTAAACTGATTGAACTGGGTGTCACACGGGAGTGTGCTGTGAAGGATGAGGGGATCTCGTCAAGGATAGATCACTAGGTGAAAGGGGTAACGGCGGAAGAGAGTGAATCTTGTATAAGTTAGTGGGTCGTTGTTTGGACATTTCTAGTTGATCTTTTGCAACTGGGCGTGGCCCCGCAGACGTAGGCATTGCCGAACTGCGTAACCAATTCACCCGTGTCATTTTATTATTCTGAACCCTGTGTTGTTTATCTCGTTTTAGTATCACCCTGTGTTCTTTGTTGGTGTTTCTGATATTAATAAAGAACACCTTATAACAAAACAATTGTTACAGTTGTTGTAATAATTACTCTTCATTATCTGAACCCGTCACGCCCAGCCCCACAGCGAGCCCAGAAACGACGCCGTCTCTGCCGTCGGAGCAACTATGGGCTTCAAGAGCTCTGGGAGCTCGCTCACCGGGACGAAGATCGACGCCATGGCGACGAGGATGTCCGACGGCCGGAGGACGTATGACACGAGGTGCCTCACGCCGCACCGCGCCTGGGCCGTGCTCGGGCACTTACAGAAGACCGGGGTCGAGGGGCGTTGCTGGGGGTCGCGCGAGGTCGTTGGAGGTCATCGGGGTTTGGGGCTCGGAGGGAAGTTTCATTCGTTGATGATTTTTTTTTTTTTAAATTATCGATTCATACCGATGGAAAATGCTAGTCATTGATACTTAAGCGTCTGCATTTCGCAACCAAGTAAACTCACTTCCCCAATTAGAAGTTCTAAGTCAAGAAAAGAAAATTCCAGAAAGATGTAGTTTGTAAAGAAGAAAACTTTTCATAAAATAAAAAACAGAAAGAAAAAAAAAACACTCAGAGTGATTATAAAGTCAACTATTTTCTAAACTCTCTTCGGATTTGCTCACAAAAAAAAAAAAAAAAAAAAAGGCACGATGACTACAAAGCTTAAGAACCAACTGTAGGGAAAATCACAATTGAAAACAGTATATGCAGTGGTTTTTTGCTTAAGCACAAAACAAATATAGAAGAATCTAAAATCCCTTGCCAAATCCAGACGAGTAACTTCTTCATTCAACTTGTCCATTTCTAACTGCATATAGAAGACAAGGAAATAACAAATAAAGAACAGAGGAGATCGAGGAGGAGAGACAGAAAAGGAAAAGGAAAAGGAAAAAGAAAAAAAAATAGTGAAATTTTGGGTTTTTTTAGTGGTTTAATTTGTTTTTGTTAAATTCTTAAAGATTTAGGGTATTAGTAAAATTTTTAAATAAATTAAGGGTTAAATTACAATTTTTTAGTGCCACGTCATCATTTAACTGGTGGACATAGACGGAGGGTGCAAAATGGCCTACATTAAATAGTTCAGGGTGCAAACATGTTGAAATTAAAGAATAGGGTGCGTTCGGTAAATGTTGCCCAAATATGGGGTGCAAAAAGGTAATTTTTGCTTTATTTAATTTATTGTGACTGTTCACCAACAGTCACAACTGTTCCAACAGTTGCAATTGTTCAATAGTCAACTGAAAATAACTGTAAAATATAATTATTTATCGTATCCAAACGTCACTTAAATCTGACCGTTAGATCGCAACTCTTCGCAATCTACAGTCCATATTTAATCCGGGAATAATAATAGAAGCGAAAAACTATTCGCTCCTATGCTCCTTGCGACGATGCATACGTGCAAAGTGCGCTTAAGATGCGCGCAATCGCACATCGCGACGCTACGCGGTAGCGTGGTAAGGAGCATAATCCTTATTATACTCAATTATAAGCCTTTAGCTCACTATTCCTTATAAACCCTTCAAGTCCTACATCCACTAACCATGTGGGACTTTGGGTTCCCTAATGACTTTTGGTCTTCCAATAATAAACAAAACTACAATCTAACACTAACATTCCCCCACTTAGATGGTAACATTTTTCAGATTCTATAGATTTGCTCCCACATACATGAAGGTATGCTAAGCATTAAACCTTCACTTAGCGAATGTACTTCAAGGCACTTTCAAAACAGTGGTGTGCTAAGCGTTAAACCATGTTCTTCAGCGAGACTATCAGAAATACAACACATATGAGCTATCTCAGTTTTACAACATGTTCGAATCAGTTTAGCGCTAATAAGGCCATGCGCTCGATTTTGGTCTCATGAACATTTATAAAAGTAAACCCAAGCTCTTGATAGAAACGGCACCATTTCTTATTGATCTTCACATAGGTGAAGTCACTTACATGTCTTAGCTACTCAAGACGTGACCTTCATTAAGAGCCTATACTTAAACTCCAAACGTAGCTTACTGCACTGAACATCCTGGAAGGGACACAATAAATTTCAGTACCTCATGAATCACTTATCAATGACTTGTTGTCACCCATTAAACTTACGTAATAGTGGTAGTTCTATTACAAAAGTTGGGTTACCATCATTGGTGATTCTTTCAGAAAGGTTTTAGTCTCATTCCAAAAGATGTATCCTTTACTAGGTCTCTTGCAAGACCTTTAGTCATAGGATCCGCTAGGTTCTTGTTTGGCCTAACATAAACAATACTAATAACCCCATCGGTTATTAGTTGTTTAACATACTCATGTCTTAAGCTAATATGTCTAGACTTTCCATTATAAACTTTGTTATATGCTTTAGACAATGTAGCTTCACTATCACAGTACAAAGAAATTGATGGCATCGGTTGTGGCCACAACTTAATATCTAATAATAGATTTCTCAGCCATTAAGTTTCTTTGTCTGTTGCTGCCAAAACAATAAACCCAAACTCCATAGTGGAATGTGATATACAAGTCTGCTTCTTAGATGCCCATGGTATAGCTCTCTTAGCTATTGTAAACACCTATCCAGGAGTGGATTTATTGTCACTCGCACTTGTGACCCAACTGGCATAACCTTTTAATACGGCCGGAAAATCATAGTAAAAGATACCCAAATTCTTGGTTCTCTTAAGATACCCCAGTATCCTTCCAATTGCCTTAAAGTGCTCTGTACTAGGATTGCTAGTATATCTAGACATTTTGCTCATATCAAAAGCAATGTCCGGTCTAGTACAATGCGTTGCATACATCAAACTTCCAATTGCACTTGCATATTCAAGTTGTGCAATTGCTCTACCAGAATTTTCTAGCAACTAGATACTAGAATCATATGGGGCGTTTGCTTCTGTAAACTTCAAGTGCTGAAATTTAAGAAGCATTTTCTCAATGTAATGAGATTGACTCAACGCATAACCCTCACTATGTTTCTTAACTTTGATACCTAAGATAGTATCTACTTCACCACGATCTTTCATCTTAAACTGTGAAGTTAAATATTTCTTAGTATCAAGTATCCTCTTCATGTTAGTACCAAAAATAAGCAAGTCATCAACATATAAACAAATAATCATACCAAAATTATTTGTGAATTTTGAATAAATGCACTTATCAGCATTATTATGTTTGAAACCATTTGACATAATCACAGAGTCAAACTTTTTATGCCACTGCTTTGGTGCTTGTTTCAAGCCATAAAGTGACTTGACTAACTTGCAAACCTTTTTATCATTTCCAGGTAGTACGAACCCCCCCCTCCGGGTTGTTCCAAACAGATTTCCTCATCAAGATCACCATTTAGAAAAGCAGTTTTAACATCTATTTGGTGCACATACGAATGATGTATCGATGCAATAGCCATAATCACTCTTATGGATGTTAATCTAGCCATAGGTGCATACGTGTCAAAGTAGTCTACACCTTATTTCTGTTTGAAACCCTTGGCTACTAATCTAGCCTTGAATGTTTGTATAGACCTTTCCGTATTGTACTTTCTTTTAAACACCAACTTACAGCTTATAGGTTTAGATCCCTTTGGCAAATCAACTAACACCCATGTTTGATTTGACATGATTGAATCCATTTCATCATTAACAGTTTCTCTCAAAAAGGAAGCATCTCTAGATGACATGACTTCATCAAATGTTTGTGGATCTTCTTCCTCTAAGTTGAGTAAAATAGGTATTTTATTAAGTACTTTATTTCTATCTCCCTCTACCAAAAAAGATAAAGCTTGAAATGAAATAAAATTAGGACCAAATGACTTCTCTTTTCTTTCACGTTGACTTCTCCTAGGTTCATAGGGAATTTCAGATTCTTTCCTTCTTAGAACTAGGACCTATGTCACTTGATGATCTTACAACAAGTTCTAATTCATTAGTAGAATCATTAACAAATTTATTCTCAATAAATTCAACATCTCTTGACTCTACTATGACATTAGTATCTAAATTCAATAATCTATATGCCTTGGAATGTTCTGCTTATCCTACAAAAACACTTTTAATTCCTCTAGGGCCTAATTTATGAGATTTATGATCATGAACTCTAGAAAAACCTATGCAGCCCCATACTCTAAAGTATTTCAAATTGGGCGTTCTTCTTTTTCATACTTCGTATGGTGAAACTTTGGTTTTCATAGAAGGAATCCTATTGCTTACATTGAATTAACCATATCAGTAAATGTTCTATTTTTCCTTTCAGCCGAACCATTTTGTTGAGGAGTAAAAGGTGCAGTTCTATGGCGAATAATGCCATGTTGTTCACAATTAAATCAAATTCGTTTGAAAAATATTCACCACCTCTATCACTACGAAGCATTTTGATCTTCCTTTCTAATTGATTTTCAACTTCGGCCTTATAGATCTTAAACATATCAAATGCTTCATCCTTTGTTCTTAAAAGATACACATATGTATAACGAGAACAATCATCTATAAATGTGATGAAATATCTTTTTCCTCCTCTTGTCAAAACTCCATTATATTCACAAATATCACAATTAATCAAATCTAATAATTGTGTATTTCTTTCAGGTTTAGGAAATGGTTTCTTAGTCAATTTAGCTTGAATACAAATTTCACATTTATCATGACTAATATTACCATTGCAAGAAATTTAGCCATGCGAAACATATATTTTAAAGATCTAAAAATCAAATGTGCTAAACAAGCATACCAATTATTAAAGGAATCAACAATATAAGCAGAAACATTAACTTTATTGGTACGAACATTCCATCACATGCGTACCCTTTACCAATAAAGGCACCACTCTTAGTCACAATACACTTATCAGACTCTAATACAATTTTCAGACCACTCTTACACAACAAGTGTACAGACACAAGATTCTTTCTAATTTCAGGAACATAAAATACAATCATAAGAATAATTTTCTTTCGAGAAGTTAATTGAAGTTCCACGCTTCCTTTTCCATGAACGTTGACAGCATTATGATTTTCCATCAAAACAGAATTACCATCATCTTCCTCTTTGTATGCAGAAAACAAAGATCTGTCGTTACACACATGTATGGTAGCCTCAAAATCCAGCCACCAATCAGAGGTCTTCGTTAGTGCAGCCATGTTTGCTTCGGTAATCATAGAAATGCTCCTAAAAAATCATTGCAACAATGTCTTCAGATTTTTCTTCGACCACATTAGCTTTTTTGGAGTTGGAATTGGGATTGGAATTGGAAGTGCTTCCTTCTTTCCCTCATTTCTTATTGTTTATGCATTCACTTGCTTTGTGGCCCTTCTTTCCACAACTAATGCATTTTTCAGGAAATTTCTTCTTGAATTTTCTATCATTATTGGCTTTCAAGACACCTTTGCCTTTGCCTTTGCCTTTGTCTTTGTTGTTCTTACTTCCTTCAACGACATTGACATTGGAGTTATGAGGTTTTGGATCACGTGATCTAGTTTCCTCTTCAATTCGCAGATGTTTCTACAATTCATCCAATGACATATCATTATCATCCATTCGATGAAGGAGTCTCTTTCTGTAATCGTTCCAACTTTGGGGCAATTTCACAATGATAGCCCTCACTTGAAATGACTCAGAAATATCTAGTTTCGGTTCATGGAGTTTCGTGACCAAAAATTGCAACACATGGATTTGCTCTAAAACAGAATTAGTATCAACCATCAAGAATTCAAGATACTTATAAATAAGAAACTTGTCTGTATCTTCCTTCTCGGTTTTATATTTATATTCCAGCGAATTCCAGATTTCCTTGGCGGACTCTATAGGATTGTATAAATCATACAGGCTGTCCGACAGAGTGTTCAGAATATGTCCACGGCACATCACTTCGTCATCTGCATGCTTCTTGCGTTCTGCCTCCTCTCTGCAGGTTCATAGTCAGTTGGCTCCGGAATTGGTTCAAGATTCGGGTCCAGCGCATATACGATCTTTAGAACAGTGAGAAAGGAAGAAAAATATTCCCTTCCAGCGAGTGAAGTTTGTCCCATCAAAGCGGTCGAGATGAACATTCAGGTTCAGGAAAGACATAATATTCTTTTCAGCCTCCATGAATAAGATTGTTGACGAAATTGGATAGAAATGACAAAAGTGTTTAGGGAATTATTTGTGAGTAGATGCATAGTAAATATTTTGCTTAAGGTGTTATTTCTCCCAATTAGTGCTACGGGTTAATGGTAAATTATCTCTCAAGATACAACTCTCATACACAATCTCACAAGTAGCACATAAGTGGATTCTTAGAAAAATGACAAATAAACGTACTGAAAAAACTGAAAAATATTTTTCGGTTTATTTAATTTAATTGTGACTGTTCACCAACAGTCACAACTGTTCCAACAGTTGCGACAGTTCAATAGTCAACCAAAAATAGTTGTAAAATACAATTATTTATCGTATGTGAACGTCACTTAAATCTGACTATTGGATCGCAACTCTTCGCAATCACTGGTCCAGATTTAATCCGGGAATAATAATAGAAGCGAAAACAATTCGCTCCTATGGTCCTTGCGACAATGCATACGTGCAAAAGTGCAAAGTGCGCCCAATCGCATATCGCGACGCTTCGCACCACTACGCGATAGTGTGGTAAGGAGCATACTCCTTACCACACTCAATTATAAACCTTTAGCTCACTATCCCTTATAAATCCTTCAAGTCCTATATCCATTAATCATGTGGGACTTTGAGTTTCCCAATGACTTTTGATTTTCCAATAATAAACCAAACTACAATCTAACACTAACATGTAATATGTTGATTAGTATGTAAAATTTATTTGGTAGTTTAAAATATTAAAAAATAATTTAGAAATCAATATAAATAGCCAACCGCGACGAATATTTTGGAAATATCGTCGCCATTGTTGTTGTCAATTTCCATTTTTCGACGACATTTTAGAGACGACCTCGGCATTCATTTGCGACGATAGATTATCAGCGGCGACACATGTTGTCGCAAAATGTCGTCGCCGGAGAGCATTTGCAACGACTTTTGGGCCTGCGATTGTCGTCGCCGTAACCGTTATTTCTTGTAGTGTCCATAAACAAACAAGAAATTTCCTTTAAGAGAAAAGGTAAGTTCCCAAAATTGTCTTGGTCAAAAACCTCCATATAGCTCGAATATGGGCAATTTATAAAGCACTGTGCCAGTTAATTAATTTGTATTTTTGCCTCAGTTATGAGCAATTTATAAAATTGGCCAGTTTCATCAAATCTGGTCAATATAGAACTATGATTTAAACTATGGAATTGGTATAGATAATTTGTAATTTCGAATTTTTGGATGTGTTAGGAATTTATTTTATTTCGAGAATGATATTAAAATTCCGAACTCTCATTGTCCAAATTATTTGTGCAATTTTATTATTTCACGGAGAAATTTTACCATTGCCGTTGGGAAATTTTTAGGGCATTTTGGCCCAAATTGAGACCAAGCCCACTAGGGCTACACTCTTTTCTCTTCTTCCCCCTCACAGCCGACCAACCCTTTCTCCCCTCCCTTTCTTTTCTCGACAACTTTTGAGTCGAGATTAATGGGTCGTTAAGCCCGACCTCGTTCCATGTTACAACTCTTTTGCAGGTATTGTATCCCGCGTAAGTTCAGTACTCTATCGTTGAAATCTACTTCGCGGGCAAGGTTGCTTAAGAGTAACGTTTACTCTTCGGGCTATGACGACTCGATCGTCGAGTCCGTCCTTCTGTTAGATTATTGTGTTATAATATCTATTGGTTGTAAGTTACCTGCAGACTTAGCAATTTATTTATTTAATCTACTTACTGGGCTGTTGGCTCACTAGTGTGCTCGTGTCACAGGTAAGATGAAAGAAACGAAAGGGCGAGGCGACAACGACGGGAATAACGAGTGTATACGGGACCGACCTGTAAGATCTTACGTGGACTACCGGCTAATCGTTGGCAAAGAAAATATTTTAAATTCTGCAATATTTTGTAAATGTTTAAATTAAATCCATTTTAGTTATGATGAGGATCGATAATCTTTTGTTTGTTATTAAAGGCTCAAGTATGTAACTTAATTTAAAAAGTTCAAATTTGTCCGTATTTTTCGAAACCAAAACATCGTTTTGAGTTTTGGGTCGTTACAAAGTTGGTATCAGAGCCACGGTTTAGCCGGTCCTGTAGACAACCCCGTATATACAAGCGTGATTCCTTCGTTGTCGCCAATGTGAGTAACCCTTACTTCTGCTTCACGTGCAATGAGATATTAAATTTAGTAAAGTTGATTGCAGGTGTACTCAAGTACGAGCATGATGGGACTTGAGGATAATGTCGAGAATTAAGACTCAGAGTGACGGTCCAAAGGACACTCTCGTTCAAAGTGGTAGCTCTCTACTACCTGCGCTGCCTCGAGTAGGCCAACGTCGGTCTGTTGTTATTCGCTACTAGCGTCAATTCCTAATGGTTGCAATTCTCGCATTGTTGGCCGTCGAGGTCACGTGAAGGAACGTGATTGTCATTTTCGGAAGGAACGAAAGTCATCAAAGTCACACTAATCACAGATATTCCCTAGAACGCACAAGTATTGGCCATAAGAGAGTGTCGTGCACAATTGTGATGATTACCAGAGTGGCGCAGCGGAATCATAGAAACAATAATTAAACAGAGGTTAAAGGCTATTCCAACACCACTACGTTGGTGCTGCTATGCCCAAACACGTCACTTTCATTGCGAATGGCCTTGACAAGAGGTTAGCGAGTCAACAGACACGTTAACTTAATTGTTCGAGACTGCCGCCCCCACGGACGAGACCATAGAGTCGCTACTTGTTTTTAGGAGTATGTTGGGCCACCGGTTCGCTTCACGTATACAAGGCGTAAAAATATAAGGGATAGAAGTTCTGGCGTGTAATGGAACTTATGTTAACAAGTCTGGACAAGTGTGATGCGAGTGGTTGGCGTGTGAAACATGTGACAGGTGCTCTGATTATTTAGGCTGGTTCACATGGATGATTGGGGTCTAGGGTCACCCTGTAAGCGTGTATGCCGTTTGAAAAATTTTGTTATTGTAGAGCTCAGCTCTGGTGGGAGAGATCCAAGCCTCTCGAAAGCTTGGATAACTTATTCCTTACTAATTTCTAAACCATACAAATTGCTTTTTTTTTTTAATGTTATGTGTTTATTCAGTCAATTTGATCTTTGTTGTGCTTTGTGATTAGATGTGTTTGTTATATTAGTGTTTCTGTTCGTTTGGGTGTATTTAATGGCTGTGAATTATCTATAGATTCCTTTTCCCTTGGGATCCGAAATTTTGATGGCATTATGAGATGAGAGCTTCGAGCTTAAAGGGTGATCCGTGGGGTTAGCCCCACCTGTCATCTTTGCTCGTAAAAAGCGCAAAGGGTGATGAAGACTGTCAGGGCGTTCTCACTTGTAGTGCGCCTGCCCTTTGAGGATACGCATCAAGCTCTGGTCATTTCGATCGTAAGGAATTCTGTTCATGTCCTTTCTGAGGACCTTCCAAGATTACCTCTCGACCCTGAGATTGAGTTCGTTATCGAACCATTATCGAGTACCGCCTCAGTGTCGACTGTGCCGTATTATGTGATCCCGATGGGATTAAGCGGGCTGAACTCAGCCGAAAGAGGGCTGTTTAGCAAGGGTCTTATAAGACTCAATCACCCGCCGTTGGGAGCCTCGGTACTCTGTATTAGAAAAGGAGGGTGATTACGGCAGTGACAATCCTCTGAGCCAAGAGAAGGGCAAGATAGCGTAAGCTGCGCAATCCCTCACAACGTGGGATAGTAGGGGTCTAATGTACCAGTTCTCGAGGTAAAGACTTGCAATCGGGCTATCTCTAACTAAAGGCACGAGGAATATATGCTCGATTCCGCCTTCCAAACCAGTTTTGGACACTGTGAGCTCTTGGTGATATCCTTCGAACTCACTAGTACCTCAGCCGTATTACAGTCTTAACGAATGGTGTCCTCAGAGACTATGTCGACAGGTTCGTTATAGTCTTTAACGATGATATTCTCGTCTACTCGAAAGAAATAGAGGAGCATGAGGAGCATGAACGAGTGCAGCGTGTAGCCGAAAAAAAAAAAAAAAAGCTTAAGAAGTGTGAGATTTATTTAGGTAAGCCTCATTTCTCGGTCACGTGGTGTCTGAAGAAGGAATCTCAGCGGATCCGTTAGAGATCAGTGTTGTGAATTCAGGGAAACGGTCCACGGCGGCCCCGAAAGATCGTCATTCCTTTGGCTTAGTCGGGCACTACAGTCGATTTATAGAGAAGTTTTCCAAGCTCACACCACCGTTGGCCGTCACACACGAAATAATGACAAGTTTTCGTGGACTCCGGTGTGCGAAGAGAGTTTTCATGAGCTCAAAAGCTGTCTCACAATGTCCTCATAGTTGCAAATCCCCATGAGGACCACTAGATTTGCGTTTTATCGCAACGACTACTGGGTGATTATGAATAGGCTCAGAAAGTCAGCGTACTTTCTGCTTATGTGAATGACGTGCTCCATAGGTAGGTTGGCGGAGATTTGTGTCCAAGGGACAACTAGGCTCTCTATGGTCGAAAGTGTCGTTCTCCTCTTCATCGATATGTAGTCAGAGAGAGGAAATTGCGGGTCGAAACTCGTAGAACTTGCTTCTTGGCCATTGCGAAGAAATCAGGGCCACATGAGGATCGCTCAGTGTAGACAACTAGCCATGTGGGTGACAACGTGTTCATGTAAGTGGCACCTATGAAGGGAAGTCCTTGCAAATTTTAGATCGAGGGGACTAGGAGTTGAAGTATAGGACTATCCCGTTGGTCAAGGTACAGTGGGAAAACCATACCGAAGAAGAGGCAACTTGGGAAGTTGAGAGTTCTATGAGAGAGAAATACCCTCACTTGTTCTAAGTTTCGAGGACGAAACTTCTGTAAGGGGGTAGGATTGTAATGACCTGAATTTAAAAGCACTGTGCCAGTTAATTAATTTGTATTTTTGCCTCAGTTATGAGCAATTTATAAAATTGGCCAGTTTCATCAAATCTGGTCAATATAGAACTATGATTTAAACTATGGAATTGGTATAGATAATTTGTAATTTCGAATTTTTGGATGTGTTAGGAATTTATTTTATTTCGAGAATGATATTAAAATTCCGAACTCTCATTGTCCAAATTATTTGTGCAATTTTATTATTTCACGGAGAAATTTTACCATTGCCGTTGGGAAATTTTTAGGGCATTTTGGCCCAAATTGAGACCAAGCCCACTAGGGCTACACTCTTTTCTCTTCTTCCCCCTCACAGCCGACCAACCCTTTCTCCCCTCCCCTTCTCACATTTTCTTTTCTCTTCTTTCTCCCTTTCTCTCTCCTCAGCTCCGGCCGGCAAGCCTTCCGGCGACCTTCACGCGTTGCGAACGTGGCCCGAGCTCCGCCTGAGCTCCGCACAGCAGCGCGCTACCCCCCTCCAGCCCGACGCCGCCATCCTCCGCAAACCCCCCTTGCGATTCGCCTCTTCCCAGCCATGCCGGTAGAAGCCGATGCTCGCCTCCTCCACTCGCGACGCCGGCGAACTCAGCCCGAGCTTCGTGGGCCTCCTCCGCCCCTCGACTCCGACAAGCCCAGGCCCGCGCAGCTCGCGCCTCGCTCAACTTCGCGCCGTAGCGAGCGCGAGCTCCTCGTCTCAGACCCTCCCGCGAACGCCTCCGCGCGGTCTCCGTCGCGAGCCGCCTCGCGAGATCGGCGAGCTCGGGAGCTCGCCCAGCCCAGACCTCCGTGCGCCTCTGCGCGCGGCCTTCAGCCCTCGCGCCTCCCCGTTGCCCCTCTGGTTTCGATCCGAGCAACCTCAGCCCCGGCCTCCACGCCGCGTCGCCTAGTGCCTCCGCGCGAGCCTCCGCCTCCGCGACACCGCGCGGCTCTGTCTTCTCAGCTCCGGCGAGCCCTTCGCGCACTTGAGCCCCCTTCGCGTGCCACCTTGGCCGGCGTGAAGCCCAGGTCCCCCACCGTCGCGCCTCTAGCAGCGGTCCTACGCCGCTCGACCGCCCGAGCTCCGCAAGCAGCGCAAACCAAGCTTCGGCGTCGTCTCCACGCGACTCCGGCGGCCCGTTGTTTCGCGCCGCCTTCCTCTTGCAAGTTTCACGGTGCTCGAGCTCTACAGCGCGGCGACCGCTGTGCACCCGCGTGCCTTCTCGTCGAAGAAGTTTGGCCGACAACGAGCTGTTGTTGCCCTCTGCTCCGGCTCTCTTTCGCGCAAACTCCGGCCCCCAACCTCGCCGCTATCGCTGTGAGCCGTTGTTGCTCACGCTAGGTGAGCCGCTGTGGCCAAACTCGTTTACTCGTTGATAAAATTGTCTATGTTATTTTTAAATCAACTTGTTGATTATGGATTGGTTCGATAACATAGCAACAAGTGTATTATCTTGATATGACGTTTTATGTGAGTTTGGTATTTTGTTGTATTTTGTGGCTCGTGTTGGATTTGTTATTTTGAGTGTTTGGGCGTGGTGAAAAGTTGTTAACTCTTGACAGATTGCACGTTTCTGATGACTTTTGTGTTTAGTTTAAAGTGCGTTGTGAAATTTAGTTAATCGATTGATTGATTGAATTTGTATCAAGACTTGAAAATTTGCTATATTTATGATATGTTTGAGTTATCACAGTGGTTTAATAATTTTTCGAGGTGAATTTAAATTGGTCCTTATATTTGAAAGGCTTAAGTTTATACCGGGTTCCTTGTCTTGGGCAATTTAGTTACGTGGGATATGTGTTTTGGGATAACGTTTGGTTTGATGATAATATGCCAAAGCTTGAAAACTTTGATGATTATTGACTTAAAATATTACGGCAAACGGACTAATATGAGTTAACATGCTTATATGGGCGTTGTGTTTTATTATGTTTCGTGGCAGTGTTGAACTTGGTAATTCGAGTGCATTTGAATCATTATCTTAATTGGTAAGAGATTGAGAATTTTCTTAAATTAAGAAAATTAATAAAAAGAGAATTGCGTGATCTTGAGATTTTGGTTTTTTGCACGAGCCCTGCTTGTATTGGATTGTATTTCTTATAAATGTACCCGTTTGAGCTTAAAATGAGTATCGAGTCGCGGGTTCGAACGTTTCACGGATTGCTTTTGTTTAACTTCAAATCTTGATTCAATTTCTTTCATTCCCGCAAATCGTACAGGAACGTCAACGGAGCAAGTTTGGACGCACAACCCTTCACCGTCCTTTACCAAAGGTATAAACGGGCGATTGACTATGGCATCCAACCCAAATATTTCGGAGGCTTGAGAACGATTGATTTGAGTTTAATATAGACACTTATCACCTTCGAGTAGAATCCGAGCCGTTAAGGCTTAGTGATGACTTGTGTTTATGTTTCCAATGATTCAAAATATTATTGTGAAAATTATTCTGCGTGGTTGTTGTGATTGACTGTGACCGAAATTAGTTCGGTGCTGGGTTGAAATTAGGTGAAGGCTTCGGCCGGGATATCCGAAAAACAGGGGAAACTCTGCCGGATTTCCGGCTCGAATATTTAATGCGTAATAAAATAAAGTCAGAAACCGATTCGTTTAAGGGACTCAATTCTCACCTAATCTAGTCAAACAAAAGACCCGATAGTCTGGATTGATTGTTAACGTTAAGTCAACGACACTCAAGACGAGAATACCCCTAGAGGGATTTCTCGACGAACTGCCTGTCGTCCCACTGTCTAAACTTCCTTTCTGTTGATTCATTAAACCCTACAGTCTCATTTCTCGCGAATGATTAGTAAACATAGGCATTGACCCTCTAATCCTCGTGTTGGACAGAAGTGCGACACATCAAGCTTTAAGGAGGGACGCCACTGAGGAAAGATCGCGAGGACAAAGATGAGAGACTTAGGACCTCAGGTAAGTGGATCTCCACTGTGGCACGAGTAGATTATATCATGCTTGAATTGTGCATGTGTTGAGATTGTGTTAAGCATACGGTGCTTCCAAAATTGTGGCTGTCAAACTATGTGTATCTCCATTCTAACTAGGGCCGTGAATATGGGCTCTTGATTATGTTCGTCTCGTTTTGTGCAACGAGCCTGCAGGTATGGGACTGTAGGTTCGTTTATGATGTGTTGTATTTTTCTAGGTGTAATGGTACATGTGTTCATTTATATGTTTATATGTCTGTGGGTATGGGACCACAGACATAAAACTACTCAACTTCGTAGTTCAGGTTATTGTGCAGGGTGTATGTGTCTGTTGTGTGTGTATATGTGTTAGTATGACTTATCTGTCGGTGGGTATGGGACCACAGACATAAAACTGTTGCTGTTGTTGTTGAGACGTTATTGCAGGTCAAGGAGAAAACTCTAAGACAAGACAAGGAGAGCGGAAGCAATGTATGTACACGGGTAAGGCCCGACGGGGCCGCAAGTCATGATCGGTTCCGAAATAGCCCGACGGGGCCACTGATTACGTTTCGGGACGGCTCGAGAGGCCTTGGGGAGGTCGGCGGACGACTTTCCTCTGCCGCATTACTTTGATCATTTGAGTAGGGCCCGACGGGGCCGCGATCATGATTTGGTTCCGATATAGCCCGACGGGGCCATTATGTATGACAGATTTCGGAACGACCCGAGGGACCTCGCGGAGGTCAACGAACCACCTTTCAAAACGGCCCGAGGGGCCTTGGGGAGGAGAGCCACGGCCCTCTCCACAGTTTATGATGTGACGATCCGGATCGGCCCGACGGGGTAAAGTGCAATAATGAATTCCGAAACGACCCGACGGGGTCACTGGCCGTAAAAGGTTTCGGAAAGGGCAGAGAGGCCCGAGGAGGATGAGTCCTCACAACCTTAAAGAATATCGGGATGGTCCGAGGGGCCAAGATCCATAGCATGTCCCGAATTAACCCGATGGGGTGATTGCGCAATCAATCCGAAACAGTCCGACGGAACCACCGGTCGTGAGAAGTTTCGGATTGACCCGAGAAGTCTCAAGGAGGTCGCTAGACGACCTTCTTCTTTATATGCTGTGTGCTGCGATCATGATCGATTCCGAGATCGCCTGACGGGGCCATTGTCTGTGTGAGGTTTCGGAACGACCCACAGAGGGTCCAGAGTAGTATTAGTTCTAGAACAACCCGTAATGGGTCTAAATGTGTATTGAATTCTAAAACGACCCGTAATGGGTCTAAATGTGTATTGAATTCTAGAACGACCCGTAAGAGGTCTAGATTGTAAATAAGTTCTAGAACGACCCGCGAATGGGTCCAGACGTGTATTAAATTCTAGAACGACCGTGAGAGGTCTAGAGAAGGGGTGAGGCTGAGGAGACCCCCCCCCCCCCCCCCCCCCCGATATTATAGAATCAAGAATTCTTACATCATAAGTGTGCACACGTATTTTTATAAACTAAGTCAGAGAGTTGTAAATTTGAGTGAGATTAGAATAAATTATGAGATTGACTTTTGAGTCGAGATTAATGGGTCGTTAAGCCCGACCTCGTTCCATGTTACAACTCTTTTGCAGGTATTGTATCCCGCGTAAGTTCAGTACTCTATCGTTGAAATCTACTTCGCGGGCAAGGTTGCTTAAGAGTAACGTTTACTCTTCGGGCTATGACGACTCGATCGTCGAGTCCGTCCTTCTGTTAGATTATTGTGTTATAATATCTATTGGTTGTAAGTTACCTGCAGACTTAGCAATTTATTTGTTTAATCTACTTACTGGGCTGTTGGCTCACTAGTGTGCTCGTGTCACAGGTAAGATGAAAGAAACGAAAGGGCGAGGCGACAACGACGGGAATAACGAGTGTATACGGGACCGACCTGTAAGATCTTACGTGGACTACCGGCTAATCGTTGGCAAAGAAAATATTTTAAATTCTGCAATATTTTGTAAATGTTTAAATTAAATCCATTTTAGTTATGATGAGGATCGATAATCTTTTGTTTGTTATTAAAGGCTCAAGTATGTAACTTAATTTAAAAAGTTCAAATTTGTCCGTATTTTTCGAAACCAAAACATCGTTTTGAGTTTTGGGTCGTTACAAATATATTACAGACAAATAAAAGGAAATGTTCCTTTAATTTTATTAATCGACAACTCCTCAGACCAAATTAGCACAAAACGAATTATGTAGTTTCTTGAAACAAAAGCGCCAGTTATAGATGGTGTTGCAATACCGCTAGCAACACTTGATGAAGCACTTGTCTATTTTTTTTTCAATCAAATTCCAAAATTATATAGAAATCATTTCCATAATCCAACAAGATATGATCAAAATGTTCTCATGATTTTGCTAAACAAAATACCAATAATAAACTTAACAACAAAAAATAACAAAAAAATATTTACACATTAGTAAGAAATTTTTTAACATTTCAACTTTTACTTATTAAATTTAAAGTATTAAAATTTTTTGTACAAATGTATAAATATTTTTATTTCATAAAATTCTTACTTTAATATTTTAAAAAAAATACTAATTTTCAATTCATCCTAATTTTATCAACTCAGTAGCTTATTGGTTATCGATGCATGTATATCCTCTTTGGTTTATGGTTTAATGGTGAAAGTAACCGTTGATAATCGATGGAATGTCAAAACAATAGCTTTGACGAAAAACTTGCGTACTAATTTAATATAGCATATTTTGTCGTGTATATAATGACTTTCACCACAAATTTGTATTTTTGTGAGATATTAATTTTTTTTTATTATATAGTTAAACGATGTTTTCATTCTTGACTGTTCGGAATATATTTGTGTAGAGTTCTAATTTGATTTCTCTTTTAAAAGTTATACCAAATAGTCATCATTAAGATTTGATTTTCTTTTGAAAGTTATAGCAAATAATCATCTTTAAGATTTGATTTTTAAAATAATATAGGCTAACTTTTTAATTTCATTGAACTTGGTTATTCTAGAAGTCACTCTTTTTTTTTTTGGGATTGCTATAATCGTCTTAATTTATGTGAACCATAAGTGAGCAGTATCATGTGCCACATATGCAATAGCAAGAATCACTAGCAATGCAAAACCAGTCAAAATAAAATAAAATAAATAAAAAAGAAAAAGCTACACCACATTAAAAATCTATCCAAGTTATGTAGCTTAATATTCTAGCTATATATATACCCTTACACTCCTCAAACTCCCTAAATTAAGCTACTCTTACATATACTCAAAAACTCAAAAAAAAAAAAAAAACCTAGTACTAAAGCAATATATACTATAGTTTATTTCAGATGGGTAGGAAAAGTTACTCCAATACCCCACTCTTTCTATACCAAAAGACTTCTCGGAAATCAATTATCAAGAACTTATTCAGCATCATAATCTTCTTCTGCCTTCTCTGTATTCCTACTTACCGAATTCTCTTTTTCAACAACCATGATTTCTCATGGCTGTTGGCTTTTCTTTGTGAGCTTTGGTTTACTTTCTATTGGGCTCTCACAATCAGCGTCAAGTGGAATCCAGTTGATTACGAAACATATCCTGATCGTCTCTTGCAATGGTAAGCAAAGTAATAAAATGATAATGGAATTATCGAGCAAATAGTTATTTAAAAAAATGATATTTTAAGAAAATAGTCAAAGTACGTTTGTATAAAAATAGTCATTTTTTAACTACATTATGCTTACTTGATGTTATAATTTTATCTTTATCCTCTTAATTTTTTATTGATTAATGACTAATTTCTTAATTTTTGTCAACGGAAGCTATTTCTTTAAAACATAGATTAAAAAATAGCCAAATACAAAACAGGTCTAAAATAATAATAATAATAATAATGATAATAATATAACGAGATAATTGAGTAAATAGATATTTTTTAAATGGTATTATAAATAAATAGTCAGTGTTTTGATTAATTAAAAAATTAGTCATTTTATTAATTATATGGTAATGTGCATTTATCTTAATGCCCTTAGTTCTCTTGCGTATTAGTGACTATTAATAATCTCATTTTAAAAAAAATTAACAATTTTTCTTAAAATATACTAAATCAACTCCTATATATAAACTTAATTGTTGAATAATATATGTCTTGTCATGAAAATGCTAATTATACTAATATCCATGCTTATCAGATTACAATACAATAAATAATTACGGTAATGAAAAGCATTTATACGCATTCAACTAATTCGGATTTCGGATTTGACAATTAATTAATATAATTGTTTTTTGGCTAGGTTAAATGAGAATTTCTTATATATATGTTCATGTTTTGTAGGGTAAGTGATCATGATATTGAGCTCCCATGCGTGGACATGTTTGTGACAACGGCGGATCCGGAGCTCGAACCGCCGATAATGACGGTAAACACGGTTCTATCGTTGTTGGCCGTCGATTATCCGTCGAACAAGCTAGCCTGTTACGTGTCCGACGACGGGTGTTCTCCGATCATCCTTTATTCTCTCATGGAAGCCTCAAAGTTTGCCAAATTATGGGTTCCTTTTTGTAAGAAGTACAACGTTGAAGTTAGGGCGCCTTTTAGATACTTCTCCTTCACTAAGGAGGGGAGTTCCTTGCCTTCCAATTATCATGATGATTGTGAATCAAAGGATTTTCTACAAGAGTGGAAAATATTGAAGGTATTGTAACTAAAGCTCAAATTTGTAATTGGTTAAAAATATATCTATATTATATATTTAGAAGGCGACAAAACGCGCTTTATATTTTGGACAATGCGCGCGTGTAGTGCAGAGGTGTGCGTCGCCAGCAGGAATTTTTGTTTCCGCTTTTAGAAGAAACAGTAATACGGTTTCTGTTTCACCGTTTTCCGTAAATATTATTTTTTCAATTTTTTTTCTTATGATTGTTGATGAGCGTGGGAGATTTATCTAACGGTAAATTTTTTTCATATAAATAAAAAAAATGAAAATTTTCTTTTTGTCAGAAGTGAAAAATTACAAAATCAGAAACAGAAACAGAATTTTCGTTTTCCGTTCCCTGATTTACACCACTCGTAAGGATGTGTGAGTGATTCCTACGCGCACATAAAGGAAGCTAAAAAATTGTTTTTTTTTTAATTGATTTAAATTTTTCTCGCTATCTTTTTATTGCGTTTAGTTGTAATTTTTTTTTCCCAATCTTTTGATACTAATTGTCTTGCACTATTTTTTAGAGAAATTTTTTATTTTTTGAATTTGGTTCAATTCTTCTTCTTTTTTTTTTTTAGCTATTTTTGTTTTTCTATATTTTTGTTCATTTGAATGTACTATATATATTTTTTAATTTTTTCTTGAGATAAATATATCTTTTGTTAAAAATGTTTCTCCCTTTGTATATATATATATATATATATAATTAGTAATATTTTAAATAATATATATATTTTTTTAAGATTATGATCTATTTTTTATTTTATATTTATTTCCAAAAATTACTCTTTTATTTCTCCAATTCGATTAGGTGATTTAAAAATAGATCAGTTAAGTAAATAATTTTTTTTATTGTATATTTTTAAAAAATAGTCATAGTATCAAAAAATTTAAAAACTAGCTATAATATATGTAAAAAATTTCTGACAATAACAATATTACACATAAAAATTTACTGTAAGAAAATTTCTAACGCGTGTAAAAAATTTCTAAAAGGGCTACTTTTTAAATTTTTTATAACTGTGACTATTTTTTAAAATTATTTTTTAAAAGTGATTATTTTCTTAAAACTTCATTTAAAAATAAGGCCAATATTTAAATAATTAAGAAAATATTCAGTAGTTAAATTTATTCATTATGCATCTTGTAATCAAAACAATGACTTTTTTTTTGAAACACTCATTATTATTTGAAAAATTATTCAATTTTGATATATAATTACAATTCACCTTAAATTGTATATTTATGAATGACTATTTTCTTAAAATTTTAAAACATTAGTTATTTTTAAAAATTAATTTTTTAAAAAATAACTATTTTATTTAATAGATGGCATATGTATTAATGTATAAGTCTCTTCAATATATTTGATTGCAATATATATATATATATATATATATATATAGCTCTTCAACATATTAAAATTTTGACCTTGTATCCTTCCGAGTTGTTTTTTTCCTTCTTTTGTCATCTAATTACGTTCCAGTCTTTGGAAATTCACAGGCAGGATGAGTACGAGCGACTTAGTATTACGATTAAGTCGATAGAAATTGCGGCCAAATTTGTAGTGACTCGAAGTAATTTTTTGGTATTTTTTCAAAGAGCATATATATATTCCAAGTCTTAGTTTGTCTTTATTCATTAATTAACAGGATGAGTATGAGCGACTTAGCCGCACAATCGAAGCGGCGACTGATAAGTCAGTGTGCGATGATCAGCTTAGCGGTCACTTTGAAGCTTTCTTAAACGTTGAACGAAGAAATCATCCAACAATTATCAAGGTATTTAATTGTCACTTGTCAGCTGATATTTACACTGATATTTCTTTGGGTTTTTAAAAGAATAGTCATATAAATTAATTTTTATTTGTTTTTATTAGTAAAATAATAATTTTTTTTATATATTTAATATCAGAAATTTTATTATTTAAGTCACAAATTTAATGACCAACTTTTCATAAATTAATTTATCATATTAAAATTTTGAGACTCTAGTCATAAATTTTCAGATTCGATCAAACATCAGTTACAAAATTTCATACTTATTTTGAGACTCTCTATGAGGTATTTTATCACATATTTAAAAGATATTTAACAAAAATAACACGAAAAATCTGAATTTTGTGGTCTCGTGAAAGTGGCGAGAAAATTTTGTGGTCCGATGAAAGTGATGAGGATATTTTAGTCCGTTCATGTTGAAATTATTAAACCTATGATTAATTTTATGAATATTTACAAACATTAACTATTTTATTGAAATATAAAATTAAAATCAACTAAAACTCAAACTCACTCCTTCTTAGTCCCATCCTCAGGAAAGATTTCCCTGTTTGAGTGTTCTTTCACCTGGAGTTTATCCTTCCTCAACAGATACAAGACCTTCCGATTGAATGCTTAAAGCATCTAAACCCTCTGAGTGATGTCTCGCTATTTAATAAGTAGTGTAATCACCTTAAGGGTTTGTTTGTTTGTTTTTATTTATTTATTTATTTAATAGTTGAAATATTCCATACCGTTTGATAATTAATGTCTCAGAGCGTTAGATATTATTGAATAGGCTTTAATTGTAATTTCCAAACTCTATAAAATTCAAAGAAGTTAGATCCTTATTATTTTTGAAATTTTCTACTCACAAGAGAACTGAAAATATTGAGAAATTTTCTACTCACAGAGAACTTAAGATCTCGACTAACATATTCTCTAAATATATATATAAAAAAATCTTATTATTTATTTCCGAAGTTCTCGCGAAGATTTGTGAAGTGGAGTCAAGAAGTGGAGTATCAACATTTGTGTTTCGATCTCAACATAAAAAAATACATATAATTTGAAATTTCGAATAAAAGAATAATTTCTCTTTTATATATACGTTTCTTTTATTTTATTGAAGGTTATCTATCTGTAGATAACTGAAATTAAATTTTCGGATTTGTATCTTTAATTTTATATTGTATTTAATCAATTTATAGGTAATCTCAGAGAATAAGAAAGGTGTGGCAGAGGAATTGCCACATCTAGTTTACATATCAAGAGAAAAGCGGACAAAACAGCCACATAACTTCAAAGCAGGTGCCATGAACGTCCTGGTAAGATTTTTTTTTTTTTTTTTTTACCTTCTTGTTTTCTCTCACAATCAAATTTCAATAACAAAGCCAGAAGTTTCAGGTTAAAAATTACCATATAAATAAAAAATAGGAAATAGTACAAATGATTTAAGAATGTATTAGCTAAACAAGCTATTTTACAAAATATTTTTAAAATTTTAGCACATGTTATTTTTTTTTTGTTTTTTTTTTTTTATGATTGAGATTTCACATACAAGATGCATTGATAGATTTCATTTTTTATAACTTCTTGATGACTATTGCCTTAATAATTGAAAACATTAGCTAGATATTTTTTAAATCACTAAAACAAAATGACTATTTTTTATCAACAAAATTTTAAAAAAAGTCATAATCCATATACAAGATGCATGGATGAATTTTATTTGTTATAACTACTTGATGATTATTTTCTTAGTAATTGAAAGCACTTGCCATATTTTCAAATCATCAAAAGAAAATGGCTATTTTCTATAACTTTCCATGATTTTTAATAAAGTTATGTATTTTTAAGTTGAAGCCATTAGTATATAAAATTAATCTTCTTCGTATTAACAAATTCTCAGATCAACTAGCATTTTGGTAAACAAATATTACATAATTTTGATTAGTTGTACAAACATACTTCCAAATAAGCAAATTGACAGTGCAGCTGGTATATTGATTCGTCATAAAATAAAATAATTGTAACGAATTTAAAACACATTCAATATATCACAATTATTTATCTTATTATTTTATCTTTTTTAGTTTATTAATTTGTTTTACAACTACAGTTGGTGTAACAAATAAAAAGAGCCTTGTATATGTATTGACTCAACATCAATATCGACCAAAGAATTTTTGTGTTATATATATATATATATATATAGGCTAGGGTGTCAGGGATGATGACAAATGCTCCTATTATGTTGAATGTGGATTGCGACATGTTTGTCAACCATCCCAAAGTGACATTTCATGCAATGTGCTTCCTGATGTGTCCACAAAATGAAAAAGAAGTAGCCTTTGTTCAATTTCCACAAGCCTTCTATGATGGCCTCAAGGATGATCCTTTCGGAAATCAGATGGAAGTTCTTTTTGAGGTATGTGCGCCTAAAACAACATAATTACATACGAAAAAGAAAACCATGATTCTCATAAGGAATAGAGAAAGAATAAAGTAACAAAACGAAAAAAAATTGATGTAACAATAATAAATGTTACATCACTCTAGTGTATGGTTCTTGGTCGTCTTTTATTGTTGTTACATTAACTTGATACGTGGCTATTATTTATTAGAGTCCTTGTAGAATTGACGTGACATTCGTATTCCACTAGAATATAATAGTTGGCTATTATTTATTAGAGTCCTTGTAGAATTGACGTGGCATTCGTATTCCACTAGAGTGTAATAGCATACCATAACTTAAAAAAAATTGCGTGACTCGATTGTTATATTATATTAGTTTTTATACACGCAATTGATGAAAAAAATAATAAAGTATATTTTTGTTAAATTTTTTAAAAAATTTGATATTTTTATTATTTTGAATAATTAAGAGATTAAACTTATCATTTACTATAAATACAAGGGTTTTTTAAAAATTTTAAAACTTAAAAAATAAAAATAAAAGCTTATAACAAATAAAATAAATAAAAAAATAGCTAGCTATAGTAAAAAAAAAGATTGAGAAAAATATTTTGAATCCAACCGTACCAAAGAATTTTTTTTAGATCATTACGTTAAAAAAATAATTGTTGAAACGATTGAAACAAAAAAAAAAAGAGAGAATTTGTAAAAAAAGTCCTCCAAAATTTATAAATTTGCAAATAAATCTCCTTAAATTTGCGAAAAAACCCTAGAAAATTTTTCAAAAACCCCCAAAATTGGCCCTTAATTGCAATTTTTAAAAAGAAAAAAGTAAAAAATAAATAAGGGACGCCACATGTCGTCTGCTTGGGGGGTGGGGGGGAGGTACGGGAGGGTGGCGGTGTGAAGAGAAAAAAAAAATGGCATATAAAGTCAAAATAACTTGACCACCAAATGAATAGTGCAATTGTCTCTAAATAAACAGTAAACCCACTAAGCTTTATTATATAGTTATATATTAAGAAAATAGCCACCGTTTACAAAATGATTTTAAAAAATAGTCATAGTTTCAAAAAATTTAAAAACTAGCCATGTCAGAAATTTCTTATAAAATTTTTGCCTATTGTCAAAAATTTTTAACAATATTTTTATATGTATTTTTTTTATTGTCAAATTTTTTTTTACAGTTTTATAGTTATTTTTTAAATTTTTTAAAACTGTGAATATTTTAAAAGCACGTAGTCCAAAATTAGGGGTGGCAATTCGTGTCGTGGGTCGTGTTCGTGTCGTGTCCTATTCGTGTCCATGTAATTTTGACTAGACCCAGACACGACCCATTTATTAATCGTGTCTAGAATGAAGACCCAGACACGACCCATTTATTTTTTAACAGACCCAGACACGACCCATTAAGACACGGTTACTATTCGTGTCTAATCGTGTCTTAATGGGTCGTGCAGACCCACGAACCCATTTATTTAAATGGGTCCAAATGGGTCACAACCTATTTTTAAATGGGCTTAAACGGGTCTTGAACCCATTAAGATCCATTTATCCCAAAATGAATTAACTATAAAAAACAATTAAAAATTAAGTGATTAATATACCAAAAAATAATTATAGTCTATCAATATTAAACATAGCTACAAGTTAATCCCTTAAACATAAATAAATAAATAAATAACAATCTATCAAGTAAAATCATAAAGTATAAAACAATCCATGCAATCCATCAAACAAAACCATAATCAAACCAAAGTCACAACAATCCATCAAAGAAATCAATAATCAAACCTAAGTCATAACAATCCATCAAACAAAAACATAATCAAACCTATGTCACAACAACAACAAGATAAGTAGATAAATAAAATGCAAAAGAAAAAGGGAAAATACAAAAGAAAATGGGCGCTCGAAATTGAAATTAAAAAAATAAAAAATAAAAAGAAAAAAAATACAAAATAGTTAAAAAATATGATAAAAAATTAAAATATATATATATGGGCATTAAACGTGTCGTAATCGTGTCTACCCATTAAGACCCGTTTAGTAAACGTGTCTTATCGGGTCTTATTGGGTCGTAATCGTGTCTACCCATTTAAGACCCAATTATTAATCGTGTCTAATTGGGTCTAATCGTGTTTGCGGGTTCGTGCCGTGTTCACCCGTTATTTAATCGTGTTAATCGTGTCCGACCCGGTTAGACCCAGACCCATTAAGGGAGGACCCAAACCCGCTTAAGTCGTGTCGTGTTCGTGTCGTGTCTCGTGTCTGGACCCAGATTGCCGGCCCTATCCAAAATGACTATTTGCCTAACCGATCTATATAATAATATATACTATAATATTACAAGTAGTAACAGATAAATATATAGTGTAGTTCATTAGATGCACCGAAATTTTAGCACTCTTTTCGTTGTCCACTTATCATTAGGGATAGATGTTCTTTCGTTGGTATATATAAATTTAATATTTGGTCATTAAAAATTTTGACACTAAAGTCAATCACTAACGAGTATTTAAATGTATGTTTTGATAAAATATTAGCGCTTGTTGCCTCTAAACTTTTCAAATTTCATTTGCTTAATAATTTAGCCCATAAATTTGCAAAATAATTGCTAATAGCGATAGAGTAACTAAATTAATGACACCATGACCTCTTATGGATAGTACGCTGGGCGTGGAGTGGCTGGAATTCAAGGACCGTTCTATAGTGGAACAGGTTGTTTCCACAGAAGAAAAGTCATTTACGGTCTCTCACCCAATGACATAGAAACTACTCCAAGAGACTCTATAACTAATGGTATGAACTTAACGCTCTTACTTCTCAAATTTCTTGCTGCGAATATTAATTAATTAATTAATTAATTATGTTAGGCTCTTTGTGTTTGATTTTTTTGAAAATTAGCAAACGACCAGGAATTAATTCGAACGTTTGGAGGCTCTAAGGAGTTCATTAGAGCTGCTTCAAATGCCTTATCAGGAAATAAGTCATATTCAGGAGAGAGTCTAGACAAATCTGTTGAGGCTGCATATAAAGTTGCTGGTTGTGGGTATGAGAATGGTACAAGTTGGGGTAAAAAGGTTAGTGAATTTTTTAGCTATAATGAACTCTGAATTGGGGTACAAGTTGCGTTTGAGAATGGCTTTAGTTATAATATTAGGCCATCATAATATTTTATGGCTATTTTATATTTGAAGCGAATAAATTAGAGGCTTTATTCAGATTTACTTTAACTTTAAGATATTGAGCCCACTGAAAAGATAAATTTGACAATCCAAAATGATCTTTTCCACAACGAAAAATCACACTAGAGAATTCCTCAAGAACAATACACAAAACGATATCAAACTTTTCGGAAGGAACATCTCTGAAAATTTTAAACAATTTTGATTTGTCACATTTATCTTTTTAAGATATAAACTCATTGAAAAGCTAAATCTAACAACCCATAATTTTTTCTTAAAAAAAAAAAAAAAATCCACCAAAGATTTTTGTTTTGTTTTGTTTTTTTTTTTTCGATTCACTTGATAGTGATAACTAATTGATCCACACAATTGGGCACAGGTGGGTTGGATATACGGATCAACAACGGAAGATGTTCACACCAGCCTTATCATCCACAAGAAAGGCTGGCGGTCCGCTCCTTGCTGGCCGGAACCGCCTGCCTTTCTTGGATGCGCGCCGACTAGTGGGCCCGCTTCCATGTCGCAGCAGAAGAGATGGGCCACAGGCCTGCTTGAAGTCTTGCTCAGCAAAAACAGTCCCATATTTTTCACAATCTTTGACAAACTTTATTTCAGGCAGTGCTTGGCCTATGTGTGGTTGTTAACTTGGGGCTTCCGCTCTCTACCTGAGCTAATCTATGCTCATCTACTTGCTTATTCTCTTATCACCAACTCGCAGCTCTTTCCCAAGGTGAGCACAATTCATTCATTCATTCCTAACAAACATCTTATTATATGAATAATAATAATCACGTTTAATTTAATAGGAAAAGAAAAATAACTATAGTATATCAACTAAAATCCATATTTACCTTGTCGGTTTGGAAATAACTAATCTGTGGTTTTGAGAAGGGAAGTTATATGAAATAGCCCTTATGTTCATTAGGTGATTTAAAAACACAGCCAATATTTTTAAAGGTACATTAGGTAACTAGTTATTTTGGACGGTATGTTTTAAATAAAGAGAAATTATAGTGAATACTTAATTTTTAACACCTAATTTTAAATTATTACCCAATCTTTTGAAAAATATAACCAACTATCTAAGTGATTCAATTACTTACACAGTGGTAAGTGGTGATAATTAACTTAGTTACTAAAAATATGTGCAAGTAATTTACGAATTGATTGTGAACTCAATTACTTCAAAAATTTGGGTATTTATTTTAATTATTATATAAATTATGGGTATTTTCATACTTTACCATATTAAATAGCCATAGTTTTAAAAAATTTAAAAACTAGTCATCACAGTACATGTCATAAATTTCTGACAATAACAAAATTACACATAAAAATTACTGTCAAAAATTTCTGACACGTTTCAGAAATTTCTGAAAATTGTAATTTTTAAATTGTTTAAAACTACGGTCATTTTTTAAAATCATTTTCTAAAAAATGACTATTTTCTCAAATTTTCATATTTTTAATTATTCTCAAAATAATCATCAAGTAATTATAAGAGATAAAATTCATTCATGTATGTTACTATTGGATATGACTATTTTCTTAATTTCTTAAAAATGAACTAACATTTAAAAATATTTCAGAAAATGACTTATACTAATCGACCGTTTCAGAAACAGTATAATATTTTTTTTCCTAGTACTAATATTTATTACATATTTTTTTTAGAAAAATTAGCGTAATAATCCCTCAATTATAAAAAAGATTATATATCTACAAAATTGCTAGAAACAGAAGGATATATATATCTCTACAAAATTGCTAATTTCGCAGAGAACTTTAAAGAAAAGGTAACATTGCATTTTGGGTGGTTACAAATTGGGTACTGGTTTGAAAGACGATTTTGAGAATGGTCTTTCAATAATAGAAATATTTTCAAAAAAATTTCAAATAAAAGCAATAGCAGCAAAATTTCAATAAATAGATTTTTAGCTAAATGACCTGTTTAATAAATAATAGAATTAATAATCAAGTAAAAAAATTACTCATATTATGAAGAAATTTTCAAAATTCATGAAATTTAAAAATTTTATTGGGATGAGATTGAAATTTATAATAAATTACGTGAAGTGTAAATATAAAAATTTCCTATGACAAACGACATAGTTAAATAAAATTTGTTGACATACATAGGCAAAATAAATCCACTCGAATTAATTACGAAGGTTTGGCACAATGTTCTAAAATGATAACACTATTCTGAATGTCATCATCACATCACCTATAGAGGAATTCATATTTATGCTAAATGCTTTTTTACTCGTACTCAATGTAATTAGCAAACTCCTTAAAAAAAGTAATTAGCAAATAATTTTAGTGTTTGAATCAATATTTAATAACCTCATGCTCCAAACGATTGATTTATGCAGACCCAAGAGCCAACCTTTTACGTGTTAATAGTTATCTTTGTCCTTTACAATCTCTACACATTATCGGAGTACTTTGCCACTAATCAATCCATCCGAGCATGGTGGAACAATCAAAAAATGGGAAGAGTAGTCACAATGGGGCCTTGGTTCCTTGGCGTACTATGTGTAGTGCTAAAGTTGTTAAGAATTTCGGACACCGTTTTCGAAGTGACGAAAAAAGAGAACCAATCTACTTCTAGCGGTGCCGATGACGTGGACAGCGCGAATGCCGGTAGGTTCACCTTCGACAACTCTCCGGTATTCATTCCCGTCACGGCGGTTTTGTTGGTCCAACTTATGGCGTTGGCTTTGGTTGGGTTGGGAATGCGACCGGCGCCTATCGAAGGGCAAGCGGGCTCGGGTGTTTTGGAGGTTTTTTGTAGCATTTGGTTTGTTCTTTGCCTTTGGCCTATTTTGAAAGGGTTGTTTAGTGCGGGGAAATACGGCATTCCCTTGCCCACGGTTTCCAAGTCCTTTGGTTTAGCATTGCTCTTTGTTCTATGTTGTCAAACGACCATGTCGTAGGTCGAAATTATCAACCCTTCTGTTGTTGTTACTTTACATTAATCGACTTATGCATAAATGGCTATTTTGTTTCAAAGGAGAAAATCCAACAAGTCTAAAGTGGCTTTCCCGTAATCTGTTCATGTTTATTGTGAAAAATAAATGATTGCTGTAAGTCCATATATTGAATAACATTCATGATTATTGTTCAGAAGTCCGTCTTGTCTTAAATTAACGTGCGTCTATTGTCACCCATTCGTTTGTTCTTCTTACATATCCAAGAACGAAAATATCGGTATCGATCGGTAGAAATATTGATTCTTTAAATTTTACAGATATATCGGAGATATTACCAATATTGATGTAAATATCAATAAAAATGTGTAAATCATGTTTTTTTTTATTATATGTTTTTAAATATACATTTAATTCAAACTTTAAAGTAATAATAAAATCATTCAATATTACTCTAATTAAACATAACTGAAAATACACTAATATGTATTGCTATTTCTAACGGGTGCTTTATACAATGTTTTACGTCAGGCAGAAACACCAGTGAAATAAAAAATAAAAAACTAAGAGGGACGTGACAACATAATTAAAACAACGAAAAATAAATGACATAGAGCGCAGTTCCGTCAAGACTATGTTTGCGAGGCCACGCCCAGATGGCGGAAAGTGATTCTAGTTTGAAATGTGTACACATAGTTTTACATGCTAAGAACTCCCTTCTTATACCGTCACCGTTTTCATTCGTCTCCTCTTCGTGAAATACAACATGAGATCTCTTCGTGTCCGAGCGACACTCGTTTCCACAAAGATGTCTCCTGAGACGCTTTCTCTAATTCTCTCAAAATAAAGTGCATTATCAGAGATTTAATTGATTTAATATTTTAATAATGTGGTAATCATTGCAAGAATGAACAGTTTTGGGGACCACTGGTCGCGGATAGGAATCGGTGACCACAAAAAGTAGTCGCTAATTCTGACGACCACAAACTGTGGTCGTTGATTATATTACATGGTTGCTGATAATTTAGTCGAGCCGACCAAAATTATGGTCACTTCCTTTTATTATCAGCGACTACTTTTTGAAAATTGTGGTCACTGTTGTTTTTAAAAAAATTTAATTTTTAAAATTTGAAACTAAAAACTAGTAATTTTTTAATTATTTTTTTGGCTACTTAACATAATGTAATAACATTACTAATAATTAAAACAAATTTAAATATATAAATAATCCGGATAAATTAATTATCGTTGCTTGATATCGTAATTAGTTATGTTATATATGATATTTGTTAATTGGTATATGCAAAACAAAAAAAAAAAACATAAAAAAACATACTTAACTAAAAAGTACTACAGAACATAACATATAATGATGCAAATTTCGCTAAGAGTAACGAGACCTAGAATCAAAAAGGAACCCAAGATCGTTCTACGATCAGATTTAAGGCGGAAATCTCGACCCAATGCTTAGTAAAGCACGAACCTCGGTATGAACGGGGATAGATAAACCGTTTGATAATTCAGAAATGGTGAACGCCACAAGAAAAACATTGATAAGTTCAAATAAGTTCGCATAGAACCAAAGAGAAACAGTCTCAATTTCTAAATAATAATGGTTTGATTATTTCATTCACACTCACGCCTTTAAATAGGTTGAAAATACATCATAAATATCCAATATTAACTATATGGACGTTCATGATGCATAATGAAAGATTATTGGCTTATTTTTAGCCTTACATGCCAAAAAAAGAAAAGAAAAGTTGATTAGTACTGAAACAAAAAAGGAAACTGAAATCTACCTAACAAAACTAGATTATTTGAGCAACAAATAGAACGAAACTAATTAAAACATAATATGAACGAATTTATGAATGAAAATAACATAATTAATCAGTAATTGACTTGCTCAAAGTTCACATTTGCTGGCCATTCATATGGGCTTCCTTTTAGGTCGAATCAGAGCTAACTTTGATGCAACGGGCCAATTCTCGTTAAAATCCAACTTGTCTTCTTCAGCCTTTATCATTAAGATCATAAGTTCCTCAATAACTTTTTGAAGCTCCACCGTGCTCATATCATTCCCCTCGTCTTGAAATGGATTTGTCCTCAAATTCAAAAAAGGTGTAACAATGGTTTTTGGAAATTGTGGTGTTGAAATTGGCTCATGTATAGCAAAGTAATTTTTTTGTGTTTCCTCCTTGCTCTCGCACTTCTTTTTATCTTCTTTGACCACATAGAAATATTTGTTACCTTCTTCTTCTACCAAATTCTTCGTGTCGACGTCTTGAGCATCATCAACCAGTGGTGTTTGCTTCTTTTGTGAATAAAATATAATGGTTTGCACTCTCTCAGCAAACTCATCAAATGTTCTATCAAACCCATCAAACGTTGTAAGTTGAGCTCTCGAACAAATGGTTTGGGCTATTTGCCGATGCCTTTGATTCTTATTCATCGTGCGATGTAACTGCTTATAGATTTGCTTAAATTATGTCCTCACCATTCTTTGAAATTCGCCTAGAACTTCTTCCATAATCGAATTTGGATTTTCCATTCGTTGGAACATGTTTGCTACAATGGTTAGTAGCAAAGGAAATAAAGGATCTCACAAGTCACCTCATCATGTGTTTTGCTCAAACTTTTATAATACCACTCACACTCGTATTTTCACACAAAATTGGCTTTTACTTTAATTTGATCTCTCAAACTTTTGCCTTTTTCTCTCTTCGGGTTCTTTATCAACTGATTCAAATAGAGAAACAAAAATTCCAGTAATTCACAAAGAAATCAAAATTCAGAGAATAGCCTAAGTTGACTCCTTTTTTTTATAATTTTTTTTAGTCTGAACTATTTAGATTGAGAACTAAAAGAAAATAAATGAAAAGATAAGAAAACAACAAGAAAAAACAAACTAGGTGACAATAACACTAGATTAGAAAAAGGGTAACATGGTAGAAAAAAGGAAACTAGAACTTTTTTTTTGTGTTTTTTTTTTTGGACGAATTTTTTTTGGATTTTTTTTTTCAGATTAAAGGAAAACTAAAATAAAATTAATAAAACGATAGATAAACCTAAAAATAGACCAAAGCTCTGATACCAAATGATGCGAACGTCGCTAAGAGTAACGAGACCCGGAATCAAAAAGGAACCCAAGATCGTTCTACGATCAAATTAAAGGTGGAAACCTCGACCCAATACTTAGTAAAGCACGAACCTCGATATGTCGAAGATGGGGATGGATGAACCGTTTGATAAGTCAAAAAGGGTGAACGCCACAAGAAAAATCCTTGATAAGTTCAAATAAGTTCGCATAGAACCAAAGAGAAACACTCTCAATTTCTGAATAATAATGGTCTTATTATTTCATTAAAACTCAAGCCTTTAAATAGGCTGAAAAAACATCATAAATATCCAATATTAACTATAGGGACGTTCATAATGCATAAGGAAAGATTATTGGCTGATTTCATAGCCTTACATGCCAAAAGTAGAAAATGAAAGTTGACTAGTGCTGAAACAAATAAGGAAATTGAAATCTGCCTAACAAAACTAGATTATTTGAGCAACAAATAGAAGGAAACTAATTAAAATATAATATGAACGAATTTATAAATGAAAATAACATAATTAATCAGTAATTGAATTGCTCAAAGTTCACATTGGCTGACCATTTATATGAGCTTCCTTTCAAGTCGAATCTGAGCTAACTTTGATGCAACGGGCCGATTCTCGTTAAAATCCAACTTGTCTTCTTCAGTCTTTATCATTAAGATCATAAGTTTCTCAATAACTTTTTTAAGCTCCACCGTGCTCATATCATATAATATGTATATAAAAAAAGGACTAATCAGCTTATAAATCTATCTCTAACTCGCTATCGATGCCTATGTCATCGACGATGCGCTCAGCGGGTACATGAGTTGTAGGTGTGTGTTAGTCTGCATGAGTAATCTGAAGAGCAGCCTAGTCGGAGGGCATCATACACTGAACAGACTCTGGATGTTCATAGCTCATGTAGTTTAACAACATTGTAAACAGCTTCTCCATGACGCCATCTTTCTCTGAAAAGCTTGGAACTACTCTAAAGATACAGAATGCTGAGAAGATCCAGATTGCTGTGAAGAGTTAGCTTTTTTGTGCACAGACTTCTTAATTGTTGGCCTGATTTCGGTGAGGTGACCACGACCTGACATCAGAATCTCGAACATATTGTCCTTCTCTGGCTTGCGCTAGCTCGAATCTTGACTCTGTTGTGTCTAACGGACATTCGACATCTTCTCCTGCAACAACAGTGTAAAAGAGAAAAATTATTATAAAAACAATAAGATTTTATCTACATATTATCATATTAATATGTTGAAAATTAAAATACTTACAAAATGCTACTTGGCGGCTTTGTTGGTCCACACTTGTCATTCTTCTGAAGCCTCTGTTCCTAGTTGTCAATCTGACTCTTCAAGCGATCTTGAGCATCCTATCAGTATGCTGCAAAAGACTTGGTACCGTGCATCGGCTTTGTTTGCTTCTTCTGGTAGTTACTTTTGTTATTTGCGATATTTCTCGGCAATTATTTAAAACTAGTAGATACTTAGTCCAATTACACTTGTAATAAGAAAATATATTAATGCATATTCCTTAAATCGCTGTGTTATTGTGAGTGATATAACGATGCCACTACTCTAACGACGTGCAGTTATGATGAGGCATTCTCTTCGCTCTGTTTGAACCGTATTGTTCTATCATCCTGTCGCAATGTTGGTACAAATCGTGCTTTCATTCATTCAAAGACTTTTTCTCCTGACACTCGATGGATGCTCGATAATCTGGCATATCTGTAATGTGGAACTGCCAATGATACATGGCCAGATAAGCTTGCGTTGATCCAGATCCTGATCCTTCCAGTAGAAGAAGTAAGGCTTGAGTACATCCCTGTTGATAATGACAATAACATTATTGAAGTAGGATGAGCAAGCCCCAACTGCCTTGTACGTCTTGACCTCGTTGAATTCAATGTCTAACTAGCCGGCTTCTGCCTGTTGACGTAGGTCTTCCATTGCTGCCAACTTTTCTGCTTACGATCTTTCCTTTTTTGAGTTTCGAACCTAGTCTGTGAAAAAAAAATGATTTATAATGTTCCAGATAACAATGAAGGTCTGACTTAATGGCTAAGTCCGTAAGATCTAACCTCACTTTATCAGTATCTTCCAACTTCCCTACTATATTTAACACTGTTCCAAGTAGATTATCGCTTATGTTTATGTCAATACGCATGCCGTCGAAGTTCTGCTTAAACTATTAGTGGGACGAATAAGGCAACTCAAAGAAAATACTTTTCTTTGACCAAATTAATTCTTATGGTTCACGTTTGCGTTTCTTCCTTCCAAATTGGGAATGCTTTCTATGAACTTTGATAGGGACTCGCTCTAGTTGTTGTAGTACTCAATTGTTTAGGCAACTTCATCTTCTCAACATCTCCATTGAAGCTCAAATTCTTTCTAAAATGGTGGAATATTTGTAACTATCGCCAGTTTCCGACATACTGAGTTTTACTCCAACCCCTTACACTTGGTATTTTACTATTGTAGCCTTGCCCACTCCACCCTGATAAACTACTCCGCGGTAAAAATTCATTAAATGTCCACAATAACGCTTCATGCAGTTGAAATTTACCTCCGTCATAGAATCTTTAACATTAAGGTCGATGTCTCATAGTTCTTTTAGCTCATCCACCAAAGGTCCCAACATTATATATGGTGCCTTCTTGCATAACCAAGGAGGCAAGTTATAAGTTCTTAACACTATTGGCCACATGTTTTAAGAAATATACATATTTCCAAATGGATTGAAATCATCTGCAGCCAACCCGAGGCGAATGTGCGTGGTTTCTACTTCGATAACACTGATCAAATTCTTTCAACGCTTATCCATCAATAAGATGCCTCATCACTCCATCTTCTGTCATCCTTCCAGTTTGATGCCACACCATTGTCGATGTTGCATGCCTCGAACTATATAGTTGTCGCAATCGACTTTTAAAGGAAAATAGCAGAACAGATTGTGTGGTACCTTCTTACCCTTTCCAATTTTTTTCATCCGCCAATGATGTCCATACACCAGGACTTCAAATGCTGCATTCTCCTTTCCAAAACAACTCATAGTTGTACTTGCACACATAGATTGACTCGTACCCAAGACTAATTGCACACAACTTCTTCTTCGCATCATAGTATGAATCCATAAATTTATTTTGATCTGGATGTGACATTTTTAACAAATTACACAACATGTCAAACGACCTATTTGTCCATTTGTGCATAAACTTCAAATGCATGAGCTCAACAAGAATCGCATCATGTCAAACGACTTATTTGTCCATTTGTGCACATATGTCAAACGACTTATTTGTCCATTTGTGCACAAACTTCAAATGTATGAGCTTAAATGATGACATTTTGGTGCATCTGGGCCAACTCCTCAAAAATCGCATCAAACATTGATGCTTCCTAATCCATTGGTTTAATGTCTTTAATATCATCATCAGGCGCATAATTGATCTCATTAGCAACAAGTGCTTCAGTCACTTCCTTTTCGAGTCAACCACTGCCATCACTGCCACTAGCTAAAAATCTCAAAAGCTGCGGATACACCTCCTTCTCACCGTGGTAAATCCATACTTTGTAATAGGATGAAAGTCTTACTCAATAATATGAGCATTGACCTTACTTAGCGTCTCCGACGAACGATTTAAACACGTTTTTTTTACAAGGACACCTTATTAATCTGTCTGAATTAAGGTGACGGCTTATGAGACATATGAATTTTTTAGTGTTACGCCATTACTCATCTGATAAGCGATTCTTCAGTTTAATCTAATTTTTATTCATCGACATTGAGCTAGACACTTAAGAAAAATACTTATATTTTAGATCTCACGACTTATTCTTGCTATTATAATAACATGAATGTAGTTTATGATATTTAAATTTCAAATAGAATCTATTATTACTAGAGTTATTTACTGAAATACATTGTATATTATTTTGTAATAAATTTTGAGGAATTAGTAATATTATTTTATCAACACTAGCCGACTAAAATGTAATTACAAAAAATCCACTCATTTTTATCATTTTCATTTTCCTATTACATTAGCTTTATTGTCATTATTTCAGTTTTATGTCGTTCTTCCAGTTTAATGTCGTTTTCTTTTTGAATTAGTCATTTTTCATTTTGATGTCGTTTTCAGATTTATGTCGTTTTCATATTTATGTCGTTTTTCAGAATTACGTCAGTTTTTCAGATTGATGTCTTTTTCAGAATTATGTCGTTTTACATATCTTTGTCATTTTTCAGAATGTTGTCGTTTTTATGATAGCCAAAACAAAGAACCTAACTTGAACGTTGTTCTTACGATACAAAATGTCAACATACAAAAACATTAAACCAACAAATTCGACATCATTAAACCAACAATATCAACACCATTAAACCAACAAATTCAATACCATTAAACCAAAAATATCAACTACTCAACAATTATGTACAATCAAAACATCTAAATTTAACATATTATTGTTATAATATATATTTTCTAACCTATTCACTAATATTACAAATAACAGTTTCAACTTTATAATGCCTAAACTAAATCTTAACTAACAATAAAAATACATAAGCACAATCAATGTTACTTTACAAATTTCATTATATTCATACAAAAATTCACAAACAAATAGTAAAAAAAAATTTGAAAAAAAAAACACCAACCTTTGAAATATAGGGACGAATCCAACGAGGGCGGAGAGACATGGCGAATAGCAGTGGCAGTAGGCGGCAGATTACAGCAGCTGAGGAGGCTGTGAAAATCTCGAAAAAAAAATAATAACACAACAAATACTAAAACAATATAAAATCAATATATAAATATAATAAAAACAAAAATATCATTTCAATTGAGCAAATGAGAAGAAAAAACCAAAAAAAAAAAAAACCAAAACAAAACAAAAACAAAAAAAATCAAGCATGGCGGCGGACAGTAGAGTTCGATGGCAACGACAAAGGACGGCGACTGATGTTAACAACAGTGACAAAGCAGGCGGTGGCAGGGAAAGGAAGAAAGAGAAATGGAGGAAAAATGAGGAGAGAAATAGAGGAGAAGAATCGCGCACGGGAGTTAAAGCCAAATTATCGGCGACCCTAATTCTGGTCGTGGATATTAAAGTGAACTTTGAGAACCGTCACATTTTTCGCACAAAAAATGACATTAAAATTCCCTTCAAAACTATCGGCAACCAAAAAAATAGTCGCCGATATTTTTCCCTTACAAAATAACACGGGAAATTTGGCGACCATTGTGGTCACCGACATTTTTCGCTATGGAGCAAAAACATTGCACCATTTACTGCTTCAGAGACTGGTCGTTGATTTAATTCAGTTATATCAAAATCCAATCTTAAATTGAATTTGAAAAGTTCAGCCAAAAGGTGCAGTCGCTTCTCCTATCGGATATATATATATATATATATATATATATATATATATATATATATGTGTGTGTGTGTTTGTAATTCATTACATACACACAGGAATTCTATAAGCTCTCTCTCAAAATTACACTCGAAAAAGGTACTAGAAAAATTAATTTTATTCTACCCAATGAAACGCCGCCAACCTCTTACAGCAAGGAAGAAAATATTTTTCTCTTGCTAATTGGGTGAGAATAACCAAGAGCGAGTCCACATTCAGGTTCTAATTTTGATCAATAAGAAAATTAGTGAGGAAGACACTGGTGTACCGGTAACTCATTGTGAACGTATCCTCTTAGCCCTAATTTGGTGGTTTCGTAACGTAAAATGAGAAGAGAAGGAGTTCAAAATTTTCCCATTGAATTTATAGTAAATTTATTGTTTCTCTCTCCTATTTATTTTATTTGATGCATAATTATATAATAATTCGCATGCATTATACTTTTGTAATATAATATGTGCATGAGATCCTACTTTAATTTTTTATTAAATTGTTTAATTAAAATTTATTATTCCGCATTTCAACGATATGTAATATCAATGTTATATATACATATTTTTATAATATTTGATATTATTGCCAACATTTGCATTGATGGCCAACAAAACTACAACCCTATTTTTGCTAAATTATATTTGTTATAAAAGAAATTTAGCTGTGCTTGGTAAAATGATTATGGCTTGAAAAAAAAAAAAAAAAGTTTACTTTGCGACAATATATGTTTAGGCTATATATGATAACACGCTTTTGTTTTTCGTTTATAAAAACAACAATTTAGGAGTGTTTTTTTAATTTGTTTTCAAAATTTTTAAAAACACAAAACATGTTTGGCAATCATTATTTGTTACTTGTTTTCAAAAACGAAAAGCACAAAATGATAGATTGTATCTGACAAAGAAATAGTGAAAAGATAACAAACATAATGATGAAGTATGATAAGAGTGTAAAATCGAGAAAACACACAAAAAAGTTCTTAAGATTTGATGTTCTGTTTAAAAAAAACTTGAAAACAAGAATATTTTGCTTTCTCTATTTTGAAAATATGTTTCTAATTAAAAAAAAAACAGAAAACGAAAATAAATTTACCAAATGCGTTTTTTAAAATAAAAGTGCACTTTTTGTTATTAAAAAAAATCAAAACATGATAATATTATCAAACACACCCTTAGTTTCCACACACTAAAACAAAGAGTTGATTCCAATTAATTAACTTCTTTATTTCCAAATTTCAAACTGACACCAATTAGATTGGTGATGACAAAGAAACTTTATCAGATCATCAAATCAACCATTCGAAGTTTATTTTTCTACATAACTGCACAATAATTAGTGCGAAACAAGCAGACTTTAATATAGTAGACGAGGGAATTCCATATTTTCCCTTCGCAAACAACCCTCTAACGAACGGCCAAAAGCACAACACCATCCAAACACTACACAAAAACTCCCCAAATCCAACACAACTCGTATCCCCAAACAAGCTCGTCGCTAATGCCGTTAAATGAACGAACAGAAAGGTTGTGCCGGGAACGAACATCGGCGACTCGTCGAAGGTAAATCTTCCGACATTAGCAGCATCTTTCTTTCGATCCGAATCATCGCGAGGAATATCAGATTGGTCTTTTCGAGTGACATCAAAAGAAACATCCGAAAGTCCCAATAGCTTGAGTAGGAAACTTAAGTTTCCAAATACACATGAAGTTGCTGAGTTTATTTTATCCATTCTCATGTTGTTCCACCATTCGCGAGCAGACTGACTACTGTAGTAGATGTTGGTCAATAAGCGAAGTACGTTATCGATCATGAATTGAGCTACAAAGATTGTCATTGCTGGTTCATTGGCCTGCCATGCTCATCCAAACCATTTCAAACCAATTATAGTTGCTTGAATTTACAACTCATATATAGAGAAGTGAGGAAAAAAAATACATAAATAAAAGTTTGAACTTATACAGAGCATGATATGTATATTGCTAAACGAGTTTTTTGTTTCCAATTTATAGAATTCGTCTTTCTTAAAAGAGAAATAACCATTCTGCTTAGGTAATTTAAAAATAAAGAACAATATTTTAAAGAGATTTTTAAGGATTTAGCCAAAATTTTGGTTATTTTTTTAAGGATTAGCTATAGTTTCACGAAATTAAGAAATTAACAATTTTTATCGTGTAACAAAATTTGTTACACGTGTATCAAAATTTGTTACGGGAATATAAAAAATTGTTACACGTGTATCAAATTTTGTTACTTGATGAAAATTATTAATTCCTTAATTTTGTCAAACTATGGCTAAATTCTTGAAACATTAACCTAAAAATGGCTAAAAGCCAAATCTTCCCTATTTTAAATTATTAAGAAAATAACAATCTAGATATAAAAAATAAAATTCATTTATATATCTTGTAATTGAAACATGGCTATTTTCTTAACTTTTTAAAATATAGACTAAATTAAAAAAAATCAAAATAATAATTCACTCTTCTAAGAAATATTTTTTAACTCTTAATTTACATAAGAATATCAAATATTTTAAAACCAGAGCAAAGTACCCAAGTAATTAAACAATTATTATTGATGATAATTAATAGAATAACAAAAAGGGTGAAATAAGAAAATACATAAAATTTACACAATAATAAAAAATAAATATCAAAGTTTTTTAAGTAATTGAGTAACTAGCCAATTTTCATTAATTACTTGCACATGATTTTAACTATTCGTGCAATTATCTCAAATTACGACCTCACTTTGGTATTTCATTGTATTTTTTAAAAAGATTGAGTATTTGTTAAACTGAGTGTTAGAAATTGAGTATTTATTACAATTTCTCTTAAGAAGACAAGTAGAAATTTAACACTCAGTTTGTAATACTTTTTAAAATGTCTAATAATAAATAAAATTTTCGAGGATTTCCAAATAAATTTTTTAAAAGTCACTTTTAATGACCAGCCCAAGCATTTGTAAGATACAGGGAAATTGCATTAAGTAGTAGTTTTTTTATGTTTAAAAATAATAGCACATGTTTCAAAATATTGATAATTTCATAATTTGCTAAATAAAAAAATTCACACATCATGTATTTTTGTTTTAACATTTCAACTTTTCTTTTTAAAATTTGAAGTGTTAAAAATTTTCTTACACAAAAATATAAATATTTTATTATTATTTTTTGTCACAGAATTCTCGACAGAACTATTTTTTTAATATTTTAAAACATGTGTTTTTTTTTAAAGACTAATTTAATTTTGGCCTACTTTTCAATATACTCAAAGTCTTAAGCTTGTGTTTGGGAAAACCATTCTAGTCATTTTTTACCATTCCAAATGGTTTGAAAATGGTTTGACTTTGCAAATTTCTAGGTGGTATAGATGGTTGAGATTTAAAGATATTGTATAGAGATTTGGAAAGTTGAAAAAAATGATTCAAAAAATTAGAATGGAATGAAATTGTTTGGAGGATTGAAAAAAATGAAAAAAATAGAATAATTAGAATGGGTGGGCAAACGGGGGTTAGAAACAATTTTTGGCCCAGAATACAAAAAGTTGCTTGTCCATCAAATAGTGATGCCAAACATGCTCAATATTTTCAAGCAGAATAAAGTGGAATTAGAATATGCATACCTTCGGTACAAAACGAGAGTTTGTGATGATACAAAAAGCTGACAAAGCACCATAACAGATTTCAGGGATTGAACGCACGCCCAAGAAGAGAATCCAAGTGTAAGACAAACATTGCCTAAATTGAAGCTTTGCCTTGAAGGTGGCCACAATTGGACTGTTCTTGCTGAACAGGACTTGGTTGAAACCAGTGACCCACCTCTTCTTCTGAACAAGGCTGGCCGGCATGCTTGTCGGTACGGTCCCTAGAAAGCCGGGTGGCTTTGGCATTAAGTAAATTGACTTATAGCCCATACCGTGGATCCTAATACTAGTTGCAACATCTTCCGTGAGCGATTTGTAACCCCAACCGACCTGAAACAATCCAATCAATTTGGGTGAGACATAGGTGTTATTGAAGTCTAATTTTAGGAAAAAAAAAATCATAATAGTGATGAAAGGATAGCTAAGATTATAGGGTTAGTCATAACACGCAATAACATGATAATAGAAAAAGCGAAATCAAAGGGATGTGAAGAAATTAAAATCTGATATATATGAAAATTAATATGTAATGTGCAAGTGTATTTGAGTGTTGGCATGTATTTTTTGGTGAAATACATTTTGATATGATTTTTCAGTATATGGTATTCTAGAGTCAATCATGAAGTAACATATTAAGCTTTGAAGATTCTGAAGATGGTGTTTAATCTGGTGTTCTAGAGAATGTTCTGATATTATGTTTTGTGTAACTTTTTGTACGTGTCTAAAAGATATTCGCTTCGGATTTTGTTGAAATCTCAAGATACAATTATGTGATATTTGACTTCGTCAGATTATATTCCACTAAATTGCACATATATTCAGCTATGATTTGAAGATATATAGGTGGCTCGCCTTTTTGGAAAGAAATTAGGTGAATTGTTTATTTGCTTGAGATAGTAGAATTTTGAATGTTTGAAAATTATATCATTGTTACCTATTGATAAGAGAATGTATCTGGACAGTTTTGCTGAAAATGGACAAATGTTCCACGGATGTGTTCTTCATCAGTGTTCCAACATTGTCTATATTTGGCAAGATGATTTGGAGAAACTATTGACTTTTGATTTAGTGTGATTTTGACGTGGTTTCTCTTCTATAAATTAAAGGATGTTTCCTTTTATTTGTGCGCTTGATTACTCGTTCATACTGGCAAGTAATTTATGAGAAACTAGGGGTTTTCTCTATGGAAGTTTCTCGTTTTCTCTACATGCCAATTTATATTGGTCTAGAGAGCTACAAAACGAATAAGAATAAACTTATTGCATATTCAATGAGTGAATTGTGTTTTCAAAGAGTGCTCTGCATGTACTTTTAGAGTTGTAAGAAAAACACTTTTTGACTTCTTAAGAGAGAAAATAAGAGCTTTCTTCATGATGTTCATATTATCGTAATTAGAAAAATTTATGAGTGATTTCTTGGGTGTGTGATTTTTGCTCTCTGCGTGGGTTTCATAGTATACTAACCTTGTGAGATTGAGATAAAATATTGTAGAGATCATTTTGTATTTTTGTGAAAACTATTTTGAGTGAACTAGTGAAAAGGGTATCTCGAGCGATCTCAATAGAAGAGAGGCGATCTCATATTGTAATTCATGAATAGAAGATAGAATTATAAAGCCCTCAAAATTAATAAATTATTACAAGGATTTTTGGTGCAAAGAAAAAAATATTTTGATGGACAATTGTACAAATTTTGATTTATTCCGGTCTAAATTTATACAACCTTACTTTTTCTTTTTCGTTTTCCTTTTTTCTTTTCTTTTTTCTTCCTTTTTCTTTTCCCTCCCTCCCTCCCTCTCCCATGACCCACACTCTCTCTCTCCTCTCTCTCTCAAATTCGCAGCCCCTATCTCTCTCTCGCCCTCAAAATTTTTCAAATTTCTCCAAAACTTCAAACGTTCATAACTTTCTGATCCAGTGTCTGATTGACGGATAAGCTCTTGATGAGGGGAACATTTTGAGCGGTGATTTTTCGTTGGAAACAACCAAAGTTTGTTGAAAAAAGCGCCGCCACCACCACCTTCCACCTCACCACCGTTGCCCGTCGCCGCCGGCCTCCAAACCTGAAATTGATTGGGGGGTTTGTAGAGACGTTGTGAGCCGCAAAAGCTCTCTAGCATTTCTCCGATCTGAGGAGTGTTTAATTTTAGTTTGAAGGTTAGAACTTTATTGATGAAAGTGGATGGGTTATGGTTGTTGTTTAATGAAATTGACCTCATTATTGGATTTGCAAGGGTCAAAATATGTTGGGTAAGCTTTTCGCAGGTCCGAAAAACGTCCGGTTGGCCGTCTCGTTTTGCATGCCAAAATACCGATTATGTCCAAAATTGATCCGTACTTCTAGACCTCTATTTTGTGAACCGACACCGTCGTTTGACTTGTGTCGTCGCACGGATCGCAACGGTGGTGTACGTTTGTGTCGATTTTACTCCGGGAATTGCCTCGATTTACGTGCTGATTTTACCGTGCGAATCTACCGGGTTGCCCGACAGGCCCAGTCTTCGATTGTCGAGTGAGGATAGTCATTAGACTTGGTTCGATGAGACGAACCCAGTGGTGACCTCCATTTCACGATATTCTGTTTCGGTAGAAAGGTCAACTGTTTGATCGTTCTTACACGTATATCGAGGTAGGGTTTTGTTATCAGATCTCGTCCTTTCATCTGATAGGTATTACGAATGTTAGCAACTGACACTTAGGGTAGTTTGAATATATATGATTGATTGTTATTAGGGACTATGACTAGAACAAATAAAAATGTGCTTAATTGGACTAATCAATTACAAACGGCTAATGAGAAATTGAGTGAATAACGAACTAATTGTATGGAACTGAGATTGTGATTGTGAGGTCATGAGTGTGATTTTCCCGACCTATTATCATGCATTATGACACTATGGATCTAGACGCAGGCCCCCGACACGTGATGTGACTTGTTCGTGATTGTGATTGCCGCTGACGAGTGGCTGGCTGCTACGCAGTATTCATTGGGATAACTGCAGTACTCGACGTACTGGGCTAGTTTAGGGGAACGATTTGAGAGCTCGCAATACATCGGTCGTCTCGATGCCTACGACAGACCGGGTTACAGATAGGGATATTTGGTCTACCTGTAGTCGGTCCTATGGCATTTCCTTGAGGATTTAGGGATGTTCTCAGTACCTGTTGCATGCTACCGGCCGTTCTCTAGTTATAGACTTCTTGTTGACAGTTGAGAACTTTGACATGTACTCGTGAGAGTTGATGAATAATTTGACAGTAATTATATCCAGTTCAAATGTAATAAAACTGGTTAGAAACTCGCTTAACGAATAAACCGGACTAATTAAAGGTTTGACTAAAGAGATTTGGTAATAGGATTTCCTATTAGGCTCGTTGAGCTCACCTTCCCCCCTCCCCCCCTTTCTAGGAGGTGTACAGTGCGAACTATCTGACGAGGCATAGTAAACTTCTGATTGCGACTTGGAAGGTGTTTTCTCCTCGTGCTTCTCCTGAGTGTAGGTTTCTTTTCGAGTCTTTGGTTAAGACTTTAAGTTTCGATGACTGTATAATTATCTAATCAGAGCGTGTATGACTGCTGGTGACTTTTAATCTTATTTTCTTGTGGTGATGTATTAAACTATGGATTTTATAACTGTTTTTAGTTTTAAGTTAAATCCCATGGGTGAATTTCAAGTCGTTATTTTTACTTATTCGTTTATTTGCAAGACTTTATTTATTATTGTATTAATTCTACCGACCCCCTATTAGGGGCGTCACAGATTTTGGTATCAGAGCCTAGGTTGCGAAAACTAAGGAGTACATCACCATCTTTTATAATTTTTGATAAGTGTTTTCGTTTTGATGTACTATCGATCATTTTCTAACTCTGATTATAATTTCAATATCAGTCATCATGCGACGCACTCGCCAAAACACTGACGAGCCTGAACCCGAACCTACCCTTAACATTGAACAGATAACTGGTTTCCTACAGAGTCTTCAACAAGCAGATGGCTCGAGTCGACAGTCAGATCGTCGCAAATTGCTTAATGACTTGAAGGAACAGGATCCACCTTCCTTCGATGGGAAGCTTGACCCAGTAGCAGTTGAGCTCTGGATCGAATTAGTGGAAAAAAAGTTTGATATTTTGGATAACCCCTGGAGGTTCATGGTTGAGTTTGCCACCTATATGTTTGAGGGTTCTACAACACAGTGGTGGAGAATGCAACTTGATGATTTGGGCAACAAGAACCCTACTTGGCAGGAGTTTGAGAACATGTTCCTGGGCTATTATGTTTCTGAGGACTACCGGTTAGGAAAGGTGAACGACTTCTTTGAGCTTACTCAGGGGAACATGTCAGTCGTAGAGTATCAGGCCAAGTTCGTGAATCTATCCTGCTATGCCCCTGAAACAGTTGCTGATCCTCGAGCTCGAACTGCGAAGTTCATTTGAGGACTCCGACCTCGACTCCAGGAAGCTTTAGCCCCCATGTTGCTTACAGACTTTGCAGCGGCAACTGCGGCCACCAGAAACACTGAGACAGAGATAGCCTGCAACCAAGGGAGGCATAGAGAAGGGGAATGAAGTACTCGGGACAAGGGTCACAGAGGAGTGGGACCAGCAACAGTTCAGAGTCGTCTGCTGGAGGACGTTTCTCTCCTTACAGTGCTTGCCACAACTGCGGACAAGTCGGACACTTCAGACGCAACTGTCCTCAGCTACAGGGACAACAGCAACAGTCGGCTTAAGGATTTAATCAGAACCGGCAACCTGTGTTCCAACAGAGCCCTCGACCCTCTTATGCTTTAGCATCACAGCCTCGAGGTTCTCAGCAGAACTTCTGTTATCAACAGTCGAGGCCCCAAAACTCGGGTTTCGTGCCAACTCGGACTGTCCTTATTGCTACTCCAACAACTAGTAGCCGAGGCAGCTTCCAGCCTCAAGGAAGTACAGGATCCAGCGGTAGTCAGCATCGAAAGAGTCGTGGACAGTATGGACAGGGCAGAAGTAGAGGACAAGCTTATGCAATTACAGTTTAGGAGGACGCAGGGAGGAACGTTGTGGATGGTGTGCTCCTTATTTCTAAGTCTTGGGCTCACGCGTTGTTTGACACGGGTGCCATTCATTCTTTTGTTTCGGTATCCTTAGTACAAGCCTTACAGTTGGATATTGAGAATTGTGAACAACCTTTGGTATTGTCAACCCCGATGGGTGGGTTGACAGAGGTGACTTTGATTTGTAAGATGTGTCATCTATTCATCAGAGAACATCGATTCTCTGCTAATTTGTTTGTCATGCCGATGTCCGAATTTGATGTGATTTTGGAAATGGATTGGCTAACCAAGTATCAAGCCACAATAGATTGCTATTAGAGGCGAGTTATTCTCCGGAAGAAGCGATGCCAAGTCGTGGAGTTTCAGGCAAAACACAGAAGGTTCGTGTTTCCTCCGGTGCTCAAATCTCTTTTGGGTGGACGCCGTAATTTGGAAGGGATAGGAATGTTGTTTGCTCTTGATGGAGAAATGAGAGGTGAAAGTGCAGACTCCTTTATCCTAGCGGTCAGTGAGTCTTTAATCCTGGAACGTTTCCCATCTTAATAGCACCGTACCGCATGGCGCCTGCTGAGCTTATAGAGTTAAGGACTCAGCTCGATGATCTTTTGAACAAGGAGTTTATCAGGCCAAGCATTTCACCGTGAGGAGCACCCGTTCTTTTTGTCAAGAAGCATAATGAAACCTTACGACTTTGTGTGGATTATCGCCAACTCAAGAAGGTCACCTTAAACAACAAGTACACATTGCCTCTAATTGAGGACCTTTTCGATCAACTTGGTGGATGTTACTACTTCTCGAAGATCGATCTACGGTCTGGGTACCATCAGTTAAGGATTCGAGAGGATGACATCTTGAAGACTGTGTTTCGCACGCGATATGGACACTTTGAGTTTCTAGTTATGCTTTTTGGTTTGACAATTGCTCCGGCAACCTTTATGGACTTGATGAACCGGGTCTTTCAGTCTCACTTAGATCGGTTTATCGTCGTTTTTCATCGATGGCATTCCCATATACTCGAGAACCCAGGAAGAACACGCTGAACATCTGAGAATAGCTCTTCAAATCTTGCGAGACCATAGCCTCTATGCGAAGAAGGAGAAATGTGACTTCTGGATGACGGAAGTCAAAGCTCTTGGGTCACGTTGTCTCGCAAGGAGGAATAATTGTAGATCCTTCCAAGGTGGAAGTGGTGTTGAATTGGGATCGGCCCCGGAACATGACAAAGATCAGAAGTTTCCTCGAGTTAGCCAGTTACTATCGGCAATTCATGGAGAACTTCTCAAGGATTGCTGCACCGATGATGAAGTTGACCAGAGAAGATATATCGTTTGTGTGGGACGATAAATGTGAAGAAGCTTTCAACGAGTTGAAACAACGTTTGACAAGTGCACCAATTTTAGTGGTACCGAATCCCGAGATGATGTATATAGTGTACACGGATGCCTCTTGAAGTGGATTAGGTTGTGTACTAATGCAGGAAAAGAAGGTGATAGCATATGCCCCCTGCCAATTGAAGCCTTATGAGCAGAAATACCCAACTCAAGACCTTGAACTAGTGGATGTGATCTTTGCTTTAAAGATTTAGCGTTGTTACCTGTATGGCGTAAGGTTCGAGGTATTCACAGACCATCAAAGCCTCAAGTACCTATTTACTCAAAGGGATTTAAACCTGAGGGGAACGAAGATGGGCTGAATAAATGGTGGATTGTGACTTTACCCTTTAGTATCATCCGGGCTAGGGAATGCAGTAGCAAATGCTCTTAGTAGGAAGAGCCATGGATTAATGGCATGTCCTGCACTCGATCCTTAGAAGAACTCTGTTGCTATCGGAGATTACAATCTGGAGTACTATGAATATCAATACAGGGCTTGTGCCTACAACGTAATAGCAGTTCCATCGACGGTGCTGCAAGTGAAACAGAGTCAATAGCAAGATGAAGAGTTACAACAAATCTGGAATCAAATTCAATGGGGCGAACAACTGAATGGATGTCAATTGAGCGCCGAGAGATTCCTTCTCTTTAAGGGTCGGCTTGTAGTAGCTGCAAATCCATTGTTAAGATGAGCTATCTTACATGAGGCTTATCGCTCCAGGTTTGATATACACCCCGAAAGTACGAAGATGTATCACGATCTGAAGCGACAGTATTATTAGTTTGGGATGAAGTCCGATGTTGCTATGTTTGTGAAGAAATGTCTGACATGTCAGATGGTCAAAGCTGAGCATCAGAAGCCCACTAGAGAGCTTCGACCTTTGTAAATTCTTGAATAGAAGTGGGACTGTGTAACCATGGGCTTTATCATTGGGTTACCCCGCTCTCAAGAAGGACATGATGCCATTTGGGTGATTGTAGATCGGCTTACCAAGACGGCTCACTTCATAGCCATACGGACCGATTATAAGATGCCTAAACACTGCTAGTTGTACATCGATCGGATCATTAAGCTTCATGGAATCTCAGTTTCCATTGTATCTGATCGAGAGGCTAGCTTTACCTCTAAGTTTTGGAAATGATTATAACAGGCCCTGGAAATGGAGTTTCACCTGAGTACAGCGTTCCACCCTCAAACTGATGGACAATCTAAGCGGACTATTCAGATCCTAGTGGATATGCTTTGGGCCTGTATGCTTAATTTTGGTGGAAAGTGGGAGGAGCAGTTGTCTTTTGAAGAGTTTGCATACAATAACAATTACCAAGCCAGCATCGGTATGACACCATATGAAGCGCTGTATGGTCGACCATGTTGATCACCTCTTTGTTGGGCCGAGCATGAAGATCACATTATTCTTGGGCCCGATTACATCAGGGACAACACTGAGGATGTCCAACTAATCTGTGAACAGCTCAAGATGGCCCAAAGTCGGCAGAAGAGTTATGCTGATAGACGAAGGAGACCATTGGACTTGATGGTTGGAGACTTTGTCTTCCTGAAGGTTAGTCCTATGCGTGGCGTCACTCGTTTTGGAATTAAAGGGATGTTGGCTCCTCGAATTACAGATCCATTCCAAATAATAGAGCAAGTAAGACCACTTGCCTATCGTCTCGACCTACCTCCTCACTTATCGGATATTCACAACGTGTTCCACGTGTCCATGTTAAGGAAGTACGAGCCTGACCCGTCACAAGTCGTCATGTGGACCGAGATACCCCTCTGGGAGGACTTAACACGAGGAACAATCGATCATAATCTTGGACCAAGAAGTCAAGGTTTTGCCTCGCCAAGAGATTTCTCTAGTGAAGGTGCTGTGACAGTACCACAGAGTTGAAGATGCGATTTGGGAGTTGGAGTCTGAGATGAGAGAGAAATACCATTTCTTATTCTAAATCTTGTTGTGATCAAATTTCGGGGACGAAATTTCTTAAGGGGAAGAGGATTGTAAAGCCCTTAAAATTAATAAATTATTACAAGGATTTTTAGTGGAAAGAAAAAAATATTTTGATGGGCAATTGTACAAATTTTGGTTTATTTTGTTTAGATTTATACAACATTCCTTTTTTTTCCCTTTTTTCTTTTCCTTTTTCTTTCTTATTCTTTTCCCTTCTTCCTTCCCTATCCCGTGACTCACTATCTCTCTCCTCTCTCTCTCAAAGTCACAGCCCCCTATTTCTCTCTCCCCAAAATTTCTCAAATTTGTCTAAAACTTCAAACGCTTATAACTTTCTCATTTGGTATCTGATTGACACATACTTAGTACCATTCGATGATAGGAACATTTTGAGCGGTGATTTGTTGCCGGAAACCACTAGAGTTCATCGGAAAATGCGCCATCGCCCTCCACCTCGCCGCCGTCACCTGTCGCCGCCGACCTCAAAAACTTGAAATTGATTGGGGGTTTTGTAGAGGACATCGTGGGCAGCAAAAGTCTTCAAGAATTTCTCCGATCCGACGCTCGGTGAGTGTTTATTTTCAGTTTGAAGTTTAGAAATTTATTGTTGAAATTAGACATGTTGTGGTTGTTGTTTGATAAAATTGACCTCACCATTGGATTCGGAAGGGTCGAAATAGGTTGGGTAAGCTTTTTGCAAGTCCGAAAAACGTCCAGTTGGTCGCCTCGTTTTGCGTGCCAAAATGCTGATTATGTCCAAAATTGACCCGTACTTCTGGGCCTCCGTTTTGAGAAACGACACTGTCGCTTGACTTGTTTCGTCTCACTGATCGCAACGGTGGTCTCTATTTGTGCAAATTTTCCTCTACGAATTGTCTCGATTTGCGTGCCAACTTCGTCGTGCGAATCTTCTGGGTCGCTCGACAAGCCTAGTCTTCGATTGTCGAGTGAGGATAGTCAGCAGACTTGGTTGGACGAGACGAACCTAGCGGTAACCTCCGTTTCGCAAGATTCGGTTCAGGTGAAAAAGTCAACTGTTTGACCGTTCGTACACGTATATCGAGGTAGGTGTTCTGTTATCAAATCTCGTCCTTTTATCTGATAGGTTTATGAATATTAGAAACTGACATTTAGGGAAGTTTGAATATATATGATTGATTGGTATTAGGGATTATGACTAGATCAAATTAAAATGTGCCTAATTGGACTAATAAATTACAGACGGCTAATGAGAAATTGAGTAAATAACGAACTATTTGTGTGGAACTGAGATTGTGATTTTGAGGTCGTGGGTGTGATTTCCCCGACCTATCATCATACATTATGACACTATAGATCTAGACGCGGGCCCCAGACGCGTGATGTGACCTGTTCATGATTATTATTGCCGTTGACGAGTGGCTGGCTGGCTGCTGCACAGTATGCATCGGGATGACCGCAGTACTCGAGGTACTGGGATAGTGTAGGGGAACGGTTTGAGAGCCCGCAATATACCGGTCGTCTCGACATCCACGCCAGACCGGGTTACGGATAGGGTCATTTGGTCCACCTATAGTCGATCCTATGGCATTTCCTTGAGGACTTATGGTTGTTTTCCGTACCTGTTGCGTGCTACCAGCCGTTCTCTAGTTATAGACTTTTTGTTGACATCTGAGAACTTTGACATGTAGTCGTGAGAGTTGATGAATAATTTGACAGTAATTATATCCGGCTCAAATGTAATAAAACTGGTTAGAAACTCGCTTAACGAATAACCGGACTAATTAAATGTTTGACTAGTGGTGATGTATCAAACTGTAAATTTTATAACTGTCTTTAGTTTTATGTTAAATCCCATGGGTGAATTTCAAGTCGTTATTTTTACTTATTCATTTATTTGCAAGACTTTATTTATTATTTCATTAATTCTACTGCCAAATTAGGGGCGTCACAGGAATAGACGGTGATGGAGTAAGGAGTGAGTCCTTAACGTATGAGACCAGGTGTACATTGTTTTAAAGTACTGAATCACTTTCCAGTATCTAGGCGAAGCTCTGCGGACATAGGCTTGGTCAAACCGTGTTACCAATTTTCTTGTGTCATTTACTTTATTTTTACATTTTTACATAACTGTTTATACGTTTATTTGCATCTCAAGAATATGCACCCGTGGTGTTCTCAACGAATGTTACAACACTGATAAAGAACACTACCCGACTTAACAGTTTTTCAACTGGTATCAGAATAGTGTCGGTTTTTCTTTAAGTGAGGTATGGGGTGTTATTCATAGGTTTTGTTGATATGAATCTTAAAGAAGATATGGGAGACAAGAAGACCAAAGGGATCATATTTCAAACCGAAAGTGTCACGGAGGAGACGGAGTCACTTTACAATGAAGATGCATATCTTAATGTGTCTACAGTCTATATGCTTGTACTGTCCAAATATTTCAATAAGATGATCAAGAGACTAAACAGAAGCAGTCCAAGTAGTAAAAAATTAGGAATCGTTTGAACTAAAGTTTTAAGAACCAGAAGGAATACCGATACTAATGCTTGAAATTTTAATGCAAGTCCATAAATAGAAGGGAACAGTTCGTAGTCCTCCTTAAAGAATAAATGAGTCAATGCTGAGATGTGAATGCTAGTTGGAGTGATATAGATTCTGATTGCAGTAGAGATGATGAATCTAATTCTCTCAATGCTAGTTAGAGTGATGGAGATTTTGATTGTAGTAGAGATGATGAATCTAACTTTGTTGCTTTTGCATACAGATCTAACAATACAGGTAGGTCTTCTGGTGTTCCTTTCGGTGTTCCAAGTAATGTTTAGGCACTAGGCTATCAAGCAGTGATGACGAGGACCTAAATGAAGAAGCATTGATTTAGCTTTACAAAATAGTGCATACGAAGTGGATTGAATTAGCCTAGGTGAATGAGAAGTTGTCCAGCCAAGTTATTTAAGCGAACATTGAGAATAACAATCTCTTGAAGACTATCATTGAGTTGGAGTTGAGGTCAAAATCTAGCCAACATAAAGAAAATAGATTAATGAAGAACTGGAGAACATGAATAAATTGGTAAAAATGTTAAATTTTAGTTCTTCTAAACTAGATGAAATTTTGACTACAAGAAGAATTAATAAAGAATATATTGACCTCAGATACACTAGTTCTAAGAATACAACTACTGCACAAACCGTGCTTGTTAAGGCAGATACATCTAGTGTGAAAAGGATGAAGATGTGAAGTTGAAGGCAAGTGTGGCAACACCAACAAGATCATCTACTACGACACCCAAAAGAAAACCTACTGCAACATCAGGCAGAATGATAGTTTGTGATTTGTTTGAGCTGGTCGAATTTTCTATGTTTGAAAAGTATATCATCGCTACTTATTGATCAGATAATGTATCTGAAAAGTTTTTCTAAAAATGAACATGTGTTTTCTTCAAAGGTATTCTTCGTCGGTGTTCCAACAACGTGTATATTTCGCAAGACGATTAAGGGATACTATTGAGTTTCGATTTAGTGTGATTTGGACATGATTTCTCTTCTCCAAATAAAATGATGTTTTCTTTTATTTGTGCACTTGATTACTCGTTCATATTGGAAAGTTTTTGGCAAGTAATTTATGAGAAACTAAGTGTTCGTATTTATGGAAGTTTTTCGTTTTTTTTACATGCCCTTTTATATTGCTCTGGAGAGTTACAAAGCGAATGAAAGTGAGCTTATTGCATATTCAAAGAGTGAACTGTATTTTTACATAGTGCTCTGCATGGACTTTAAGAGTTGTGAGTGAAAAACACTTTAGAATTCTTGAGAGAGAAAAGAAGTGAGTTCTTATTATTGCAATTGGGAAAATTGGTGATTGATTTCTTGTGTGGGTGATTTTTGCTCTTTGCGTGGGTTTCATTGTATTATGGGTTTGTGAGCTTGAGGAAAATATTGTAGAGAGTTTAATTTTATTTTTGTGAGAACTATCGTGAGTGAATTTGTGAAATGCGTTTTGGGAGAGATCTCTGATAAAGCGAGAGGAGCCCAAATACGAGGGGATCTCGTGTTGTAATCCACGAAGATGAGATAAAGTAGATTGTGACAGAGTAAGGAGGGCGTCCTTAGTGTACAAGACCGGGTGTAATTTGTATTAAAATAGTGAATCACTTTCCACCATCTGTGCATAGTCTCGCGGACGTAGGCTTTGCCAAACCGCGTTATCAAATTTCTTACTCATTTACTTTATTTTTTGCATTTTTACGTTACTGTTCATACCTTTATTTTAATCTCAGCAATCTACAATCGTGGTGTTCTCTGTATGTGTTACAACACCGACAAAGAACACCACCCGACTTAACAGTTTTTCAGAAAAAACTTTCAAATTCCCATATGGTTTGAGTTTAAGCTCACATGGTTTTGCTCTTAATTTTACCCAAATACCTAATACTATTTGAAGGTGAATCCATCACCTTAAACCACAACCGTTAGATCTTGTCGAGGTGATATAAGACTACACAATCATATATTGTGTCCTCTTGCCTATCATAAAAGTCATCTAAATTTTAATTTTTCAAAAAAAAAAAAAGTAATAAAATTTTCTCCAACCTTTGTTCCCCAAGCAGTATCATTTTCGTAGTCACAACGGGCGATTTCAGTTGCAGCCTGAACAACACTTGAGAGATTATGTGGACGAAATTCCTTCTCATCATCAACTGATAGCATTTGAGCCACTGAACCAATAAATTCCGAGGAACTTCCAAATGATTCTTTCAAGAATTTAAGATCATCCCCTTTTCATACAACCAAAAAAACATAGTGTTTAATTCATATATAGATTGGCGTATCATTTAATATGACACATGAATCTTAATCCTCTTATACATATATATAGTTTGGAAAGAATAATTCATAAAAAAAGGGAAAAAAAAAAAGAACAACACACTCACACAAAAGAATGACGCTTTAATAAAATAGTAATGTAGGAAGCTAACTAAATTTTGTACATATTGTGTAAATACCTTTTGATTTGTTACTGGTTGATAATCAATTTCTCAAAAATTATGACTGAAACATATCACAATTACGATGAATTTTTTTTATGCACCATGACAGAAGTTCTACTGTGATTATGATACTTTTAGGTAATTATCATAATTACCTGAGCAATTGCAAGAAAAAATAATTAAAAAATAAAAAAATTTGCTGTTTCTTAAAATTAATAGCTAAAAGTAAGTACTTATAATAATTTTTGTGACCGGCCATTTAATGTGCAACTTGATTTTCACTTTCGAAAACAGCACATAAACGAAATAAGAGAGAGAGAGAGAAGAAACCTTGAATGTCCGTATCATCCAAAGAGAAAGCGTAGATGAGTTTGCGTCTATGAAAACAACCAGTCCCCATATAAGGTGGTCCTTGAATCCCACCCATCCCACGCCCCACAATCTGCGTAACACATTTTGCATCCACATGTTGAAAAAAAATATTTTAAATTTCAGTGTTTCCTAATTAAGTATAATTTATGATAGAGATAAGGACACACAATTATTTCGTATGTTTAGTTGAAATTTTATCCCTGCTATTACAAAATTTATTTCTTATTATTACCTTTTAAAATTAAACCAAAAAAAAAAAAAAGTACTTTATGATAAGAGATAAAAACATAATTATTTCATATGTTTCATTGACATAATCGTACGTTACCTCAATAACAGTGGCCATTTGGTTTCCAAAAGGGTCATGTTCGAGTTTGTTGTAGAAGTCTTGGGGAAACTGAACAAAAGCGCATTGTTGAGGTTTGAGGCCAATGAATGCGCACATCGCCAAAACGAATATTTTGGGATTGTTAACGAACATGTCGCAGTCCACATTTAGCATCAATGGAGCGTTTGTCATCAGCCCCGACACTCTTGTCTGCATTATTTTCCACCACAAGAATAATATCGTACAACATAACATTAATAGTTAACAATTTATAATAACATTCACATATATCATTCTTTTTCAAGCAAAAAATAGTATTGAGTACTTGACAAAATAGTGGGATTTATAGTTAAATGGCCTAATTTTAAAATTTATTTAAAAAACTTTTATTTTTTAGGTGAATGGTTGGTTTTTGTTTAGGAAACAATTTTTCATGATTATGAGATATTATACCAGTTATTTTTATTGCTATATTTTCAACTACGGTAAATTGTATATTAACAAAAACCAAAAACAAACTAACCATACACCTAATTAAAAAACAAAACAAAAAAATGAATTTTTTTTTAATTGTAATACTAGGGATTCCAAAATTTATCCCAAATTGTGAATTGTCAACATTTGATTAGTTATACATAATTTTTTAAAAATAAACTTACCAATCATATGTTTGATAAATCACATCTCATATGTATTGGTATAAGAAATTGGAAAATCGTAGGAAATAGCCAAAAAAAAATTTCGTTTTTAAAGTCTAGCCCATGTTTCTAAAAATTAAAAAAATAGCAATGTTACGAATTATATGACAGAAAGGTGTCACACAAAATATAACGCATCTGTAAATATTTGTAAGATATTTTGTAACACTTCAAGTTTTACTCATTATTTTTTGAAGTGTTAATTAAATAATATCTTACAAATATTTATATATATGTTATATTTTGTGTGATGCTTTTCTGTTATATAATTCGTAACATGGCTATTTTTTTTATTTTTTTTGAAGCACATGCTATCATTTAAAACAAAAATTTAATTTTGGCCTATTTTTTAACTCACCATAAAATAATTGTGATAAATTTTGAATCCCAATCATTACTTTTTTTTTTAAGTACGATAAAAAAAGCATACTACTTGCAAAAGATTCCCTAAAATCAATTATCCACCTCTGCTCTTATTTTAAAATAGAGCAAGGGTCTATCTAGCTAACATTTCTTTTGCAAGTTAACTTAAGTATTAGAATTAATTAAAAATATTCTTACCAGAACATTCATGGCGCCTGCTTTGTAGTGATGGGGAACATTCGGACGCTTCTCTCTACAAACATAAATTAGATGAGGCAATCCTTCTTGATCTCTTTGCTTGTTCTCCCAAATTACCTTTAATTATAAGGGAAACCTAAATTAATTTCTTTAACATTTTCAAGGCCTAATAGTTCCAGGTATACATTCTGATTCGTTGAAGGAACAACAATAAAGTTGTAAAATGTTTTGACATATGTCTAAAATATTAAAGAAACAAAAGGTATAATGAATATAGGGAAATCCTCATAAAGAAACAAAAGGTATAGTGAGTAAATATATATTTTTAAGGACATTGATTTTTTTTTTTTAGTTTTTATATTGGCATTTGCCAAAAATATTAGAAACAGGGAGGTTGATGACATAAACGTCTGGACTATAACATTGTGCCTTTCTAAAACGTAAAACTTCGAGTTGGTACATTCATGCTCCTAGGCTCACGTGATCTATCTAATTGTCCTAACTCTAACGAACAACACGTTAATACACTTCAGAATTAGTGAAATCAAGAAAAGAAAAAACACATTATTATTATTATTATACATACTAAAAAAAAAGGGTAAATCACAGTAGTTTCTAAAGTGCCTCTTACGATTACTAAATTGGCCTTATTGGGCTATTGACTGATGAAGGGATTTGTGGTCAATTCGAGCCCTAAGTTTCTTTAAGGTTTTCTCCCAACCCTTGCTTTGTATCACTCTTCGCCGCTTTTTTTTTTTTCTTCACAAAATTCTCTCTGCTGCTTTATCTTCTCCGTTCTGATATGTGTAGCCATGGTCGATTTTGATTTTTTTTTTTTCTCACGACTTTGTTTTCTACGACTTTATTTCTCCAGCTGCAGCATTTAATACTGATTTTGGAAATGGAGAGGGGCATTAAATTTGTGTGAAGCTGATATATATATATATTTTTTTGAGGAGGTTTCATTGGGTATTTACGCGGAAGGGTGGGTTTTTGGATATTATGGAATTTAAGGAAAGTTACTAATTGTGAGGATGGGGTGTGAATTGTGATTGACTGTGTGAATGTTTATGGTTTATTGTCAGGTTTTGATTTAGAAGTTCTGAGATTTAGCGTGATTTATGTTATTAACAAAATAATTATAATAGGTCTTAGGCAATAACTTAAAAAAAAAAAAAAAACATAACCTGATTAGAGAAAATTTTTAACAAATAGTTTTTTAAGGTTTTTGTAAATATACATAGATTACAATAATGATAATTACTCTGACTATAATAATAATTAAAAAAATATTTTAACCAATTTTACAAAATTTTCTTTGCTTTTATTCACGGTAAAAATGAACAAACAAAATGTGTCGAGGACCTCCAGGTTGTAAAAATATTACTTATTGCTTCAAAAGATATTACTTCAAGGTAAAAATATTTATTAACTTGTTTAATTTACAGGCCAAAAATATTTTTATAAAGTATATAATTAAAAATATTTGTCTAATGCAATTCTAAAAAATGGGTCACAATAACATTAATCAAACGAAAACTTTTTAGGTAATTTTTTAATTTTCTACAAATACAAATGATGTCAATTATTTTAATAAATTATATTTTTTTAACTTTTATTATTGCCTTTAACGTTGCAGCGACGAGCAAGAAGTAAAGAAGCAGAAGTTGAACAATTAAAGTATTATAGCTCTATTATAATAATAATAATAATAATAATAATGTTAGCAAAGTAAATTAAAAAAATACGTACTTATTATAACTACTACCATGAACTATTTGTTATGTTTCTAACATATAATATGATATAATATAAGTACCTAAATATTTGTATGTAAATACATTTTTTAATGTGTACTTTCACCTAACATAAATATTTATACTTTTAAAATATAATTAATTTTGATATATTATTTTCAAAAAAAATTAAATAACACCCTTGCAACGCGCGGGTTCATAAGCTCGTTTATATCTAAAATTGAAATTTTATAATTTATCATTATTAAAGTCTTCAGCTAAAAGTTTAATTGACAGAAAGATAAAAGAATTCCTGACTAATATATGTACTGAAGAAATTGAGAAAGATTTTCTTCTGCTTATTATTCTGCATAGTAGTATGCCAATTATATAGACAGATTACAGCCTAGAAGGAACCAAACGATTCCTTGATTTATGGGATATAAATCCCTCTAAAAATGGAAACAGCCTAATGGAGAGAAATCTGAAATTAATTCAGAATTCTCTTTATTTAGAAAGGGAATAACAATCTAATTTACCTAATTTCATAATATCTAAATAAGACTAATTGACAATTAATGATTCCTAATATTTCTACACTCCCCCTCAAGCTGGGTAGTAAATATTCAACATTCCCAGCTTGGAACTCAAATCTTCAAATGTAGGGCGATGGAGAGCTTTAGTAAGGATGTCTGCATTCTGTTGTTGCGATGGTGTGTAGACTAGGTTGATAACTTTGCTTTCAATCTTCTCACTGATGAAGTGTCGATCAACCTCGATGTGTTTTGTGCGATCATGGTGGACAGGATTCTTTGCTATGCTTATGGCAGCTTGATTATCGCATAGCAGTTTAATGGGATCGGGAATTTTCACTTTCAGTTCACTTAATAACCTTCTCAGCCATATACCTTCACATATCCCATGTGCCATAGCACGGAATTCAGCTTCAGCACTGCTTCTTGCAACGACTGATTGTTTCTTGCTTCTCCAAGTGACTAGGTTCCCCCATACGAAGGTGCAGTATCCTGAGGTGGATCTTCTGTCCATGATAGAGCCTGCCCAATCCGCGTCTGTAAACACTTCAATCCCTCGGTTTGAATTCTTTTTGAAAATAAGACCTTTCCCCGGTGTGCTTTTGAGATACCTTAACACTCGTAGAGCTGCTTCCATGTGTTCTTCGGTAGGATTATTCATGAACTGACTTATCACACTAACCGAGAAGCCAATGTCGGGCCTTGTGTGTGAAAGATAGATTAATCTTCCAACTAATCTTTGATACCTCCCCCTGTCTACTGGTGCACTATCTTTCTTTGTCCCGATCTTGTTGTATGGGTCCATTGGGGTGTCAGCCGGTTTACACCCCATCATTCCAGTCTCATTGAGCAGGTCAATTACATATTTCCGCTGCGAGATTACAATTCCTTCTTTTGATCTGGCCACTTCCATCCCAAGGAAGTATCTCATGTTTCCGAGATCCTTGACTTCAAATTCCGAGGACAAAAGTTTCTTGAGTTGAGAAATCTCTTCACCGTTGTTTCCTGTTAAGACTATATCATCTACATACACTATAAGAATAGTGAATGTTTTATTAGTGGAGTGCTTAACGAACAAGGTGTGATCAGCTTGGCATTGTGTAAAACCATTCTTCTTGAGAACTTTAGAAAACCTATCGAACCATGCACGTGGGGATTGCTTGAGGCCATAAAGTGCTTTTCGGAGTTTGCATACCTTGTTGACTGTTTCTTTGGTTCCAAATCCTGGTGGAATTTCCATATACACTTCCTCTTCAAGGTCTCCATTGAGGAATGCATTTTTGATGTCCAGTTGATGTAACGGCAGGTCCAGGTTGGCTGCAAGAGAGAGAATGACCCTTATAGTATTCAGTTTTGCCACAGGCGCAAATGTTTCCTCATAATCTATCCCGTATGATTGAGTATATCCCTTTGCTACCAAACGCGCCTTGAATCGCTCAATGCTTCCGTCAGCCTTATGTTTCACTGAGAATATCCATTTACACCCGACAGGGCGTTTTCCAGGAGGCAAGCTTGTAATTTCCCATGTCTCATTCTTTTCCAGCGCATTTATCTCTTCTAGGGTGGCTGCCTTCCATTCAGGAACATTCAAAGCCTCATGGATAGAAGTTGGAACTTGAATCGGATCAATCTTGGATAAGAATGCACTGAACTCAGTGGATAGAGTCTTGTAGGACACAAAGTTCTGAATGGGATGTGAAGTACAGGTCCGAACACCTTTTCTCAATGCTATAGGCAACTCAAGATCATTATTTGTCAAGTCAGTGATGGTGGTCGTACCTTGCATATTTTCCGATGTCAGATTTGGTTGAGACTCATGGGTTTCCTGAGGTTGTGCTGGCTGTATTTCCTCTTGGTTTCTCTTCCTTCTGGTGTAGACACGGAGTTCTGAGGTTGGGACAGGAAGCTGGCTTGAGTGTTCTGGTGTCTCCTTGATTGAACCTTGATTTTGTTCCCCTAGGTCAGGTATAGGAGATAAGGGATCAATTGGGACAACGGGAACAATGGTAGGATTTGATGGTGTAGGCAATGACTCAAGAAGATTTTCCCATGAAAGATATTCACTCATGTTCTCCCCCTGAATATCGGAGATGGGGTAGAATGGTTTGTTTTCAAAGAATGTGACATCCATGGAGTTATAGAATTTTCGGGTCGTGGGTGAATAGCATTTATACCCTTTTTGATGAGGGGAATAGCCTAGAAAAATGCATTTTGTGGCCTTTGGGTCAAGTTTGCTGCGGTTTTGTGGGTAGATGTGAACAAAGACAGTACATCCAAATACCTTAGGTGAGATATTGGATATGAGGTGAGAGTTTGGGTAGGATTCAAGAAGTGATTGGCATGGAGTTTTGAAGTTTAGAACCCTGGAAGGCATGCGGTTGATGAGATATGTGGCAGTTAAAACAGCTTCCCCCCAGAAGTGTTTTGGGACATGAGATGTGAAGAGTAAAGACCGGGCAGTTTCTAAGATGTGTCGGTTTTTTCTCTCAGCCACACCATTTTGTTGTGGTGTGTCAATACATGAACTTTGATGGACGATCCCTTGTTCCAACAAATAATTTCCTAGGATACTATTGAAATAGTCTCTTGCATTATCTGTTTTTAGGATTTGAATTTTGGTGTGGAATTGGTTTTGGATCATGTTGTTGAAATTCTTGAAAATTTGGCTGGTTTCAGACTTGTCTTTCATGAGAAACACCCACGAGAGACGTGTGTGATCATCAACAAATAGTAAGAACCATCTAGCACCCGTGACATTACCAATCCGGGCCCGTCCCCATATATCACTATGAATGAGCGAGAAAGGATGGGTCCTTTTGTGTGGTTGCATTGGATAGGTGTTTCGAACATGTTTTGCAAATTGACAAATATCACATTGAAGTACTTTTGGATTTTTATTTCTGAATAACATGGGAAACATTCGAGACATATACATAAAATTAGGATGTCCTAAACGATAGTGAAGTAACATGATCTCACTATCATTTTTGAAATAAACTGACTCAAGGGACTGACTTTTTATTTGGCTCTTAGAACTGACATAGGCTGCATTTTGGAGTGGCTTTGTGGAAGGTTCTGAAACTTTGAGGAGATATAGGCCAGCACAAATCTCAGCATTGCCAATCGTCTTGCCCGAATCCACATCCTGAAATATACAAGAATTTGCATGGAAATTAGTGACACATTTAAGGTCACGAGTGATCTTACTGACAGATAACAAATTACAATCAAGATTAGGAACAAATAGGACAGAATGCAGAGTGAGGTCTTGTGATAATCTGATGGACCCAATACCAGCAACTTTAGAACAACTTCCATCTGCAATTCGTACGGAGAAGTTTTCATGACATGGGTTGTAGGAAAGAAAAAGGGTCGGATCACCTGTCATGTGGTCTGATGCACCCGAGTCTACAATCCATGGTTTGGACTTCTCGTGAGTGACTTTGTGGGCTGATGGGAATATACCTTTTTGAGCAACATTCCCTGTGCCTATTATTGATGATTGCTGAGCATTGTTAAACATCTTTTGGAGCATCTCAAGCTGGCCTTTACTGAACGGATTCGGATCTGCAGAAGGTGGGTTCTCACTTGTGGTGACCATGTGTGCGCGGCTGTCAGAGTCATGTTGGGGTCGCCTTGGTTTCCAATCTGCTGGTTTTCCGTGCAATTTCCAGCAGGTTTCCTTGAAGTGACCGACTTTATGGCAGTGATCACACCAAGGTCTCCCTTTCCTTGCCTGATTGTCATTCGATGATGGTTGATTAAGACCACGAACAGCTAGTGCAGATCCGTCTGTCGTCTGTGTTGGATTTGGGAGCCCCAGCATCACCTTCTTTCGACTTTCTTCTCGTCGGACCTCAGAGAAGGTTTCTCTGATTGGTGGTAATGGTTTCGTTCCGAGAATTCTTCCACGGACCTCGTCCAACTCCTTATTCAGCCCCATTAGGAATTTAAAAATCCTTTTTGTTTCCACAATTTTCTGGTACTGAGTTCTGTCCTCCTTGCATTTCCATTCGTGAACTTCAAACAGGTCCAACTGCTGCCAATACCGAGTGAGCATGTTGAAGTAGTTTGTGACTGACATCTCCCCTTGGCGAAGATCATGTAGCATACTCTCAACTGAGAAGAGTTCTGATGTATTGTCACTGCTTGAATAGGTGTCTCTGGCAGCATCCCAGATCTCCTTCGCAGTGGAATAAAGGAGGAAATTTTCGCCTATTTCATTCACCATCGAATTGATCAGCCATGCCATAACCATGCTGTTTTCGGATTTCCAGGATTTGTAAAGAGGATCAGTTGTGTTCGGGGCCGTAGATGCACCGGTGAGATGATCATCCTTGCCCTTCCCACAAATATATAGTTTAACAGATTGGGACCATTGAAGAAAATTATGGCCGTTTAATTTGTGGCTAGTAATGGGAAGGAAATTGTTTTCAGATTGAACATGGTTGATGGTTGTTGCAGGATTAGGGCTGGACGTGACTTCGGATAATGATGGATGGCTGGTTTCGGTGGCCATGCCGTATTTTGTCATGGAAAGAAGAAGAAGAAGGAACCGAGTAGGCTGGCTGGTTTAGGCTCTGATACCATGAAGAAATTGAGAAAGATTTTCTTCTGCTTATTATTCTGCATAGTAGTATGCCAATTATATAGACAGATTACAGCCTAGAAGGAACCAAACGATTCCTTGATTTATGGGATATAAATCCCTCTAAAAATGGAAACAGCCTAATGGAGAGAAATCTGAAATTAATTCAGAATTCTCTTTATTTAGAAAGGGAATAACAATCTAATTTACCTAATTTCATAATATCTAAATAAGACTAATTGACAATTAATGATTCCTAATATTTCTACATGTACTAAATTCTTTTTTTCACGACTCAAGCCTCAAGGCATATTAGTTCCAAGAATTTTATAAAACTGTTTCGTACTAATTAGTATATACCTAGCCAAGAAACATTTTGTTGCATTGGTAATTTAGTTGTTTCTTAAGGTATAAATGCTTAAACGTATCGAATAACACATGATGATGATAAGAAATTCTTTTATAAACAATCATCTCTATTTTAAAGATGGCCCTAAAGATATATATCATGTTGAATAAGTCCTCAAGTTTGGTCCGTCAGTTGTATTACCCTTCCATTAGTTTAAGAGGAAGAAAATATTATGTGGCACTCTTTTTTGAATTATTTAATTATTATTTTTCAAGGTTAAAATTTTCAATAATGCAGAATGAACTGAGGTGGTTCAGGGGGAGGGGAAAGGCGGCGGCAGCAACTCAGATTTGGGCTCGGAGTGGGTTGAGAAAAAATAGACAGTGTATTTATTTTAAATTTATAAACTTGGGTATTTTGTGAATTGTTGAAATTATTTGAAATTCTTAAGAAAATTTTATCATTTAAAAAGAAAGAACCAAACAAGAGGCAGTAACCGATCAAACTTCAAGGGCTTATTTGATACGATTGATACATCTAGGACCAATATGAGAATGATGTCATTGAGGCTATTAATATCAAACTTTTCCTAATAATAATAGTAATAATAATAATAATGTGATTATAGAAAATAGATAAATAAATAAATAATTATTAAAGAGAAATTATAGTGAATACCCAATTTTTAAAACTTAATGTAAGTTATTACCCAATCTTTTGAAAAATATAACCAACTACCCAAAAGATGCAATTACTTACACAGTGGTAAGTGGTGGTAATTCACTTTGTTACCAAAAGCATGTGCAAGTAATTCACAAATTGACTAGAAACTCAATTACTTCAAAAGTTTGGGTATTTATTTTTATTGTTATATAAATTCTGGGTATTTGCCTACTTCACCCATAATTAAATTAGATTAAGGTTAAATTATACCTTGATTATGCTAGGGTGGTCAGTTTTGTCTGTATTTTCAAAAGGTAAAAAATCTCCGGAACAATCAATTTGATGTAGTCCACTAGATGCCGCTTCAATTTTCTGTACGAGCATTTGATATTTATCCTGTAAAGCAGCATCAGTAGTCAGGACAACCGATTTCGCGGTTTTAGGCAATAATAACAGGCATGAAGTGTTTCAAAAGGAAAAAAAAAATAAATAAAGACAAATCATAACAAAATTGTCATTCAACAAAAATAAAGGGTGTTTCTACAATACTACACTTAGTAGTTTGTCAATATAACACAAGTGTGTAGTAATGACGTTAAAGTATTGTCGTAATAATTTTTTACATCTCTCTCATACTCATTGGTAGAACACTGATAGGTATAGAGTATGAATTAGCCCAAAAATAAAAATAAAAAAAATTCTTGCTCTATTATATGAGCATGAGCCCTTATTAGATCTTCTTTAGAATTACTGACAATAAGGACCACTAAGAGTATGTTTGGTAAGAGGGAGAGGAAATTGAATGGAAAGGAAAATAGAAAGTGATAGAAAATGAGAAGGAAGTGAAAGAAAATATTTTTTCCTTTTGTTGTTTGGTATAATAGGAGGGAAGGAAAATTTTTTATCTACAAATTTACCATTTTATCCAATTATGTTATTTTTTAAAAATTAAAAAATGGACAAATGAGTAATTTGCTTTTGATTGCTTTGGTAAAAAACTTTCCCTCCACTTTTCCTTTCAATATTGAGAGGATAAAAAATTGTGGGCCCCACATATTATTTTTTCCTTCTTATTTTCCTTCTTTTCTACTTTTCTTTCTTACCAAACAAGTGCAATTCTTAATTTCTATCCAAACTTCCCTCCCCCTATTTCCTTCCTTCCACTTTTCCACCTTACCAAACGCACTCTAAATATGGGACAAACGATCGGAGTCAAAATTCAACCACAAAGCACTCGTTACCTTCATCGTTTTCCGCTCAAGAAGGAATTCCGGCGAGCAATTTCCATCGGATATGGGCGCGTCAGACGTAAAGTATCGGAAAGGCGCTCGGACTTGGACATCGTACTTCTTGCAGAACGGGACCCAAAGGCGAGCGAATTCGGAGGCTTCGACGAGAGAATAGAGGATAAGGGGCGAACAACCGTCGTCGGAGACATAGCAAGCCAACTTGTTCGCCGGATAGTCGACCGCCATCAGCGACAGCACTGTGTTTACCGTAAGAATCGGCGGTTCCAAGATTGCATCCGCAGTTGTCACAAACATATCCACTGCTGGAAGCTCTTCGGGATAGCTACAATATCGAAAATTATAAAACCCTAAATCAGTTAGAACTAGTGTAAAAAATCCTAAACATATGAGAATGAAAAACTTAGTAGAGATAGACCTTTGTAAGAGGGTTTGAGGGGATGTTTTGGTGTCGAGCGGGGTCCACATGGTGGCGAGTGCGAGAATGCGCTCGAAAGCGAACCAAGACTCGCAGAGGAAGGCGAGCAGCCAGGCGAAGCCATGGTCGGAGAGAGTGAGAAGACGGTAAGTGAGAAGAGAGAAATGCAAGAGTAGGGTAAAGAGATCTGTGACTATATCTTTCAAGTGTCTCTTAATGCGGATTTTCTCACAAAGAATATTGGAAGAGTATAAACTCTTCTCCATTGTCACTTGGGAGTGTTGGAGAAAGGCTGATTTGCAACATTCATCAAGGTTTTTCGGTTTATATAGATGAAGCAGAAGGTTCTTGGTCTCTGTTATTTTGTTCCTTTTATGTAAATATATGTGTGCAATATTGGAATTAACTGGTGATCTAGAAGGACGTGGTCCATGGAAAACGAAATTGGACGTACACACGTGGAAGGTTGTTTCTGAAAATTCAGTTCCCAATATCGATCACAAAATATTGCTGTACAATCATTATCTTGTAATAACTTGCGATCGAGTCTCACCACTTGTATCAAAAGCTTTTGTTATATCATATATATATATATATATATATATATATATTGGACATAAAAGCAAGCATTATTTTATACAAAATTCAGCTTTATTTGTGACTACGTTCACTACAAGAAAAACCTAACATAAAAATACCATCACTCTTGTGTCACATGCGTACTAACCATTCGAATCAGACGGTCACATTCATAATGTCATATTGGACAGTATTGGTGAATAACGATCAAGGAAATACTTACTCTATGTTTGATCATAGACTAGTTTAAATGTGTTAACGTATTATTTAATTCCTCTAATGTAAAACTCTTTACATACTAAACCGATTATACAGTTTAATTTAAATATTATGGAATCTAATAAATGTTCAATTTTATCATAAAATAACACAAAACAATATTCACAAATAACTGCTTTTTTATATTTATTCTCAGAAAATGATTAATACATCTATATCAAGTATTCCTAACGTACAGTGTGAGGATAACAAAGAGTAAGCCCACACTTGGTTTCTAGTTTTCACCAGAGAATTAGAGAGGAAGAGACTGGTGTCCTGATAAACTCGTTACGAATGTATCCTCTTAGCCATAATTTAGCGGTTTCGTAATGTAAAGTGAGAAGAGAATTCGCATGCATTATACTTTTGTACTGTAATATGTGCATACCATCCTGCTTTGAATTTTAATTAAATTATTTAATTTAAATTTTTATTATTTCGTTGCACAATGATATTCAATATCAATGTTATATTTATGATAATTTTTGAAATTATTACCAACATTTGCATCGATGGCCAACAAAATCCTACAACCCTATTTTTGCTAAACTATTTGTGTTAGAAAATAAATTTAGCTGTATTTGGTAATAGGATTATGGCCAAACAAATAAAATAATAATAAAAAAATACTAAATGACTAGAAATTTTGGCCAGAAAAACATAGCCAATTGGAAGTGTCAAGTTTTTATAGAATAAAATCAGAATAAGTGGATGTTTTATAAGCGCACTAAGTGATAACCACATCATTCTCGTTATATATTGTTGGATAAAAATCATTGACACCCCTTTACTTTTGGCGAAATACAAAGGATACCCCCTGAAACAAATATAATGCCAGTGACACCCTCTTATAATTTATGTTAGTTGAAGTGCGAGAAATGTCCAAAATAACCACAAAAATCACAGCCATCAAATATTATCCATTTCATCATGGCCTTCCGCTTTCTAGAAAAAAAAAATCACTCTCATTTTTTATCTCACAAATTAGCCAAGAAAAAAAACTCTAAATTAAATTTTTAAAAAAAAAACAAATTTTTTTTTTTATCTTACATTTAAAAAAGTTTTCCAAACAATAGAATTATTTGGCTTATTATATGAATACATGGTGGAGAAAATAAAATTTTAAAAATATAAATTGAAGCAAAAAGTGTAAGATGTAATGGCCTGAACCGAGACTATTTTTACAACTATTGAATCTATTATTCTAGGCGGTGTTCTTGGCATTACATTTGATTCAGGGGGTGTTCTTGGCATTTCGCAAAAAATGAAGGGGTGTTGATGATTTTTTCCCTTTTTTCTAACAAAATCTTTTAATGATCTAGCTCTACTCATTAAAAAATAGTTAACTTTGCGACAATCTATGCTTAGTTTCGACACCAAAAAAATAAAAAATAAAAATAAATAAATAAAACAGCTAATTCCAATCAACTAACTTCTTTATTTCTAAGTTTCAACTGACAACAATTTGATTGGTGATGATGAAGAAACTTTAACACATCATCAAATCAACCAATCAAAGTTATTTATTTTTACATAATTGCACAATAATTAGTGCGAAACTAGCAGACTTTAATATAGTAGATGAGGGAATTCCATATTTTCCCTTCCCAAATAACCCTCTAACGAATGGCCAAAAGCACAACACCATCCAAACACTACACAAAATCTCCCCAAATCCAACATTACTGGTATCCCCAAACAAGCCCGTTGCTAATGCCGTCAAATGAAGGAACAAAAAGGTTGTGCCGGGAACGAACATCGGCGACGCATCGAAGGTAAATCTTCCAACATTAGCCGCATCTTCCTTTCGATCAGAATCATCGCGAGGAATATCGGATTGGTCTTTCCGAGTTACATCAAAAGAAATATCCGAAATTCCCAATAGCTTAAGCAGGAAACTTAAGTTCCCAAATAATTTTGAAGTTGGTGAGCTTATTTTAGCCATTCTCACTTTGTTCCACCACTCGCGAGCAGATTGAGTACTGTGGATGTGCATCAATAAGCTAAGTCCGTTATTGATCAAGAATTGAGCTACAAAGATTGCCATTGCTGGTTCATTAGCCTGCCATGCAAATCCAAACCAATTCAAACGAATTATAGTTTCTTAAATGTTAAATTTATAACTCAATGAAAAGTGAGAAAAAAATACATAAATAGAAGTTTGAACTTATATGGAGCATGAAGTATGATAAATGAGTTGTCAATTTCCAATTCACAGAATTCGTCTTTCTTAAAAGAGCAATGACCACTCCGCTTAAGTAATTTAATGACAAATCTGCTTTAGGTTTTTTAAGATATGACCAATGTTTTAAATTATCAAGACAATAACAATCAAATAATTATGAAAAAGGAAATTCATCTATAGATCTTTTAATTGAAACATGACTATATTTTCTTAATTTTTTTAAACATAAGTTAAAATTTAAGAAGCCTTTATTTTTTTCAAAATAATTATTTAGCTAATTTACCCTTCTTAAAAAGATTTAATGGTTAATTTACAAAAATAAGAAACATTTTAAAATTATAACAAAATACCCGATTAATTAAATAGTTCACTTGGTGATAATTAATTGAATAACAAAAAATAGGTATAAATTTAACACTTATTAGTTTGTCCTTCAATAAATTTTCAGAGTTTTCAAAGAAATTTTATGAAAACCACTTTTAATAACAACCCAGAGCATTTGTAAGATACACTCAAATTAAGTCTTACAAATAATTTTTCTGCCCAGATAACAGAAAGTAATTTAGCTTCCGAAAAATAGTGATGCTACACATGCTCAATATTTTTAAGAAGAGTAAAGTAGAATTAGAACATACGTACCTTTGGTAAGAAACGAGAGTTTGTGATGATACAAAAAGTAGACAAAGCACTATAACAGATTTCATGCATAAAATTCACGCCCCAGAGGAGAATCCAAATGTAAGACAAACATTGCCTAAATTGAAGCTTTGCCTTGAAAGTGGCCACAATTGGACTGTTCTTGCTGAACAGGAGTTGGTTGAAACCAGCGATCCACCTCTTCTTCTGAGCAAGGCTGGCCGGCAAACTAGTCGGTACCGTCCCTAGAAGGCCGGGTGGCTTCGGACTTAAGTAAACAGACTTATAGCCCATAGCGTGGATCCTAATACCGGTTAGAATATCTTCAAGGACCGATCCGTAACCCCAACCGATCTGAAACAAGCCGATCGATTTGGTTGAGACGTAGATGTTATTCAAGCTCTAATGAAAACTTTTGGGAAAATAAATCATAATAATAATGAAAGGAATTAGGGTTAGTTATAACGCGCGATAACATGATCATAGAAAAAGCGAAATGGAGAGGATGAGAAGAAATTAAATACGATAAGAAAAGTAATATGTGACGAGTTATTCAAACTAATGAAAACACTTTTAAATTCCAGTCTGTCTGAGTCTAAGCTCGCATGGTTTTGATTTTCAATTTTACCTAAAATACTTCATACTATTCAAAAATGAATACATCACTTTAAAGAATCATGGGAATTTTAATAAAATAGCTACTTTTTAAAAAATAGCAGCGGTTTAAAAATTTTAAGAAAATAATCATTTTAGAAATTTATTACATTGGTAAGAGATCACTTACAGCAAATTTTATATGTAATTTTATTACGGTAAGAAATTTCTTACATGCGTAAGAAATTTCTTATGTCTAGTTTTAAAATTTAGTTAAAATTATGACCATTTTTTTATAAACACACCGTCCAAAATAGTTATTTACCTAACTGACTTTAAAATCATTACAAGTAGACTTTACGGAGATTACGTGAGACTATACAACTTATCATATCTTGTCCTCTAGCCTATATATAATAACAAAAGTTATCTATATTCTCATTATGGGGAAAAAAAAAATCTCCAACCTCTTTGCCCCAGGCAGTACCAATTTCGTAGTCACAACGGGCGATTTCAGTTGCAGCCTGAACAAAACTTGAGAGATTATGTGGACGAAATTCCTTCTCATCATCAACTGATAGCATTTGAGCCACTGAACCAATAAATTTCATGGAACTTCCAAAGGATTCTTTCCGAACTTTAAGATCATCCCCTTTTCCTACAACCAAAATAATAATAATAATAATAATAATAATAATAATAATAATAATAATAATAATAATGTTTAATTCATGATATGGATTAGCGTATCATTAAATATGACACATGAATAATCTGAATCCTCGTATACTTATATAGTTTGGGAAATATTTATAAAAATACAAAGAAAAAAAAACACACACACACAATAATGACGCTTTGATAAAGTACGTGATGTGGGAAGCTAACTAAATGCTGTACACATTTTGTATATACCTATTAATTTGTTATTTGTTAATAATCAATTTCTCAAAAATAATTATTATAGTTACCATGAAACTTTTGTATGCATCATGACAAAATTTTTACTGTATTTATAATAAATACTTATCTTATTGAGTAAATAGCAACTTTTTAGATGATATTTTAATAAAATAGTCAACATTTTCATTAATTAAGTAAATAATCATTTTCTCAACTACATGGTGAATGGTGTGATGTTATATTTATGCTCTTAGTTTTTAAGGGGCTAATGACTAATTTATTAGTTTTTAAAAATATTGACAATTTCTTTAAAACATGAATTAGAAAATGGCTAAATACAAAATACACCATATAGGTAATTATCATAATTACAACATGAGTACATGGGTAAGTTTTACCGAGGCACTATAATGGGTAGATTTTTTTTTTTTGAATAAAGGTACCGACGACAATAGGAACGTATCCCAACAAAGTTGGCACACGCCTGAGCAAATGAAAGCTTACCAACTAGGTTGGCCCTCTTCCATTCACCCCTCTAGAGCGTCAGAATTGTATAAAAATAGAAGAGAAAATTACATAAGAGTTCAGAGAAAAAACAATCTCAACAAAGGGAGAAAGAAAAGAAACAACAATAAAACAAAAAGAAAATCCTTTAGGGTCTACCCAACGAAATGGTGCCTCGTTAAAACCTCTCTCTAGAAAAACCCAATGGGAAAAATCTAAAGAGAGGGTAAAAGAGTGCATGACCCAGGAATTACATCTGAAAGCGGTAGTGCGGAAGCGGCACTATGTCTCTGTATATCAGGGAGCTGACTTCATTGGGGAATTGGCTCCACCACATGCTTTGTTGACGTTTGGTTGCAAGGTTTGCTAACTTATCAGCCACCGCATTGCCTTCCCGAAAAATATGAGATACTACCACATTTATCTCAGAAGCAAATTTTATCGCCCTGTGCCATCGGTTGTTGAGTTTCCATGGAATTTTGCCTGATTTCTTTCTAAACAGATTCACCACATATGAGGAGTCCGATTCAATCCATAAATTCCTCCACTCAAATTCTTTTGCCTTTTCCACAGCTAAAATAAACCCCAACAATTCAGCTTCGAAGGCATAACCAACGCCAATGAAAAAAGAGAAGCAGCCCTTCGAAAACCCTCTGCAAGTTCTAAAAATTCCGCCACAGCCGCTTAGACCCGGGGCCCCCAGAGCTGAACCGTCTATATTACATTTGAGCCAACCTGTAGGAGGGAGATTCCATCTAACTTCGACAATCGAGTTAACTTTTGGGGGAAGGCGAGGTATTTTGAGTTTATGAGTAATCAGCAAATCTTCTAAGCAGTTTCTCATATTTCCAATTTTAAGGCAGCTTGTAGTTTTAATACTAACCCAAACTGCAGCCCTGGCAGAGTGAATGGAAATACGCTTGTCCTCGAAGATTAGTTTGTTTCTGGCAATCCATATGACTTCACAACAAGCAAAAATAGCGGCTTTCTATAGAGTGTAGATTTGGGAACTAAACCGAAGATTCACAGCCCAGTTGAAGAAATCAGCAAAACTAGTCAAACCTAAAGAAGTCACAGACTTACCAAAGATGTCAAGAATTTCATGCCAGATAGCTTGGGAGAAGGTGCAATCCCAGAAGACGTGGTTCAGATTTTCTTCATGAGCATAACAGAAACGGCAACAACTTGGCAAAATAAAGCCTCTAGTTCTGAGGTTCTCTTCAGTGGCAAGGCGCTTATGGAAAATTTTCCATAAAAGAATGGATTTTCTGGGGGGAATAAATCTACACCAAATGTGATTTGCCCATGGGATAGAGTTAAGGTGTGAAAAATTGCTGTCATAAAGCAATTTTGTTGTGACAGATCCGTCTGTAGAATGCGACCAGATTAATTTATCCACATCATCATCAGAAGTAACATAATTTTGAATGTCAGCGCAAATGGCAGGGAAGTTCCTATGGATGATCTCCGGAATTTGCCAATTTTGATTATGGCGAAACTGAGCGATGGTGGCTTTAAAGTGTTTGAACCGAGACTCCTCCACACCCAGTTTGTCCAGAATCACATATCCCAGCCAGTTTGAAGTCCAAGCGTTAAGTCTAGAATTATCACAAACTAGCCATCGAGCATCCTGCATGAGGTCAATAATTAATTGGCGAATGCCAGGAAAAATAGAAGAGAAATATCCACGATTATTCGGCCGAAGCTGATCATTAAGAAATCTAGCTCTGAGAATCTTCATCGAGAATGAGTCTTTTGTCAGAATATCCCATGAAAATTTTTTAAGAAGGGACTCATTATTGATTGCAATATCTCTGATATCCAGACCACCAAACTCTGAAGGGCAGCAAACTTTGTTCCAAGCCACAGTGACAATTTTCTTTTTAAACATGTTACCAGACCACAGAAAATTCCTAATGCTTATATTAAGCTCCTTAATCAGACTACTTGGCCATTTATATATCATGAAGCTGTGAATAAATGAGCTCTCAATCACAGATTTAATCAAAGAAAGACGACCCGCCATCGAAATTCTGTCTCCTCGCCAAGAATTCAATTTAGCTCTAATTTTGTCAACAGTGCGCTGGAAATATCGTCGTTTCGGACATCCTTTGAAAATTGAAACACCGAGATAATCCATAGGGAATTGACCCCTTGAAAGATTCCACTCTTCCAGCATAGAATTTGCCGCTGTCGAAGGCACCCCCGGGCTAAAATAGATTTGTGTTTTCTCAGTATTCACCGATTGACCTGAAATATTATAATAAATTTGGAACATTTCTTTGAGGGTTTGGATATTTTTCCGGCTTGCTTTCCCGAAGAAGAGAACGTCGTCCGCATAGAAGAGGTGCGATGGAAAAAAATTAGATCTGGAGAAGGCAATAGGAGAAAAAACACCGCAATCACACAATTGATGTAAATATCTACTCAAAAAATCCTCCGCAATCCCAAAAAGAAGTGGAGAAAGAGGGTCTCCTTGTCTCACACCTCTAGAACAACGAAAAAATCCAAATGGAGATCCGTTGAAAAGAATCGAGATACGAGCAGACTCCAATATCTTGGAAATCCAGGAAACAAAGGTCTCAGAGAACCCAAAACGGCGGAGCACAGCAGTGATAAAATTCCAAGATAAAGTATCAAAAGCTTTGCGAATATCCACTTTGATCATCATATTTCTACCAGAAGTTTTCCGTTGCATATGATTAACAGTTTCGGAAGCTATAGCAATGCAATCATGAATACGCCTACCTCGGATGAACCCGAATTGGTTATCAGAAACAATCCTCGAGGCAATGTTAGCTAATCTGTCCGCAAGAATTTTAGCGATGATTTTGAATAGAAAATTTCCCAAAACTATTGGGCGAAATTTGTCAATCGAAGTCGCACCCTCTATCTTTGGTATGAGGATTAAGAAATTACTATTGAGATTGCGAAGGAGTTCACCTGTTTTGAAGAATTCTTGAACAGCCGAGGAGATATCTTTGCCAATAATATCCCAGCAAGAGCAATAAAAATAACCACCAAAACCATCTGGGCCAGGAGAGCTCTTTGGGTCCATAGAAAAAACCGTATTTTTGATGTTTTCCAAGGAGGGGACGCCAGTAAGCAGCGTATTTTCTTCTTCAGTCACTAATTTGGGGATGATTTGGCTAATGAGTGCGTTGTTAACCTCAACCGGCTCCTTCTGTGAGAAAAGATCTGAGTAATAATTGAGAATGTGATTCTGGATAGTATCAGAGTCCCAGCAATTCAATCCATCAATCTTTAACATCTTGATTTTGTTATTAGCTCTTCTGGCATTGATCACGCTATGAAAATAAGCTGTATTACGATCTCCTTCTTCTAGCCATTTAATGCTGCCTTTTTCCTGGAGAAACGCTGATTGGTAGGCAAGAGCACTATTATATTGTTCTTGAGCTAAAATTTCTAGTTGAAACCGCTCTTCTGAAAAACCGTTTTGGGAGATCTGAAGTTGTATAGATTCAAGATTAGTCTTAGCCGAGTTCACCTGGTCAAAGACGTTCCCAAATGTGTATGAGTTCCACCGTTTCAGTTCAGACTTAACAAATTTCAATTTCTGAACCACAATAGCCATGTGACTGCCCCAGAAAGTTTTTTGATTCCAACGAGAGGCGATAAAATCATGAAACCCCGGGTGGAGGGACCACATCTTCTTAAAGCGAAATGGAGTAGGGCGGTTGGGTCTCACCGAATCACAAGAGAAAAGTAAAGGGTTATGGTCAGAGTTTATTCGTGGGAGGGTGCAGCAAGAAATAGAAGACCATTCTTCAAACCATTTGTCATTACACAAAGCTCTATCAAGACGACATTCAACATATCTGGAACCCGATCGACGAGCCCATGAAAACTGAGATCCCGAGGTCTGTATATTGGAGAGATTGCAATCCTGGATCATTGAAGCGAAATCCTCACAAGATCTCGAGTTCGGAAGACAGCCACCTAATTTTTCATGAGCACCCAAAACAGAATTGAAGTCGCCAATAACCAGCCATGGCCCAACCCAATTAGATAAATTGCGCAGCAAGTCCCAAAGCATTCTCCGCTGGTTGATCAAGACACTCGCATAAATAAAAGATAGACGATGATAAGTACCAGAAACTGAAAATTCTAAAGTGATTTCCTGCTCCGAGTTAGAAACCACAAAAAAATTAGAAATTCGAGCCGAAATAAAGAGCCAAATTTTAGAAACACCATCTCTAGAATTGAAAACATCCAGAGACATATGGAGAGAGCGAAAAAAATTCTTAGGAAAGTCAAGTGGGTTCATCATGGGTTCCGAGACACAAACAATATCAGGATTGTATTGTTTACAAAAATCAAATAATGTATCTCTCGACAATTTATTTGCCAAACCTCTAATATTCCAATAAAAGATTTTCATTGAGAGGGTTTAGAAGCATAACCTTTACGGGTTTTCGGGCCAGAAGCCACACGCTTGGAATATTTTGAGGTCGCTTTCTTCTTAGTAGTTTCCGCGTCTTCTTCCTCTAAATCTGCCCATGATTTATTAATAGCAAGAGAGGCCTCTGAGTTTATGAGATTTGAGTCCTCGTTGCATGAGTTGCCAGTAGTAGAGTGTGTGACCACAGCAGCTTGGTTAGGCCCGAAGATGTCAACTGTTAATTGAGCAGTAATCCCAGCGTCAGTAGTGCGCTCAGAATGATTCTCGCTGAGACGTGGATTATCAGGAATAGACAAAACTGGATTAACTTCCGGAATAGAGTTCGGTGAGCTGTTTTGAAGAAAGCAAGTATCATCAGGTGTAGCATTTTCAGTGTTTGTCTCAATATCAGCAGAGACATGAGGAACCAAAGCCAAAGATGGATGGTTAGTTGGATCTGAAGAAGGCGAAGACAGATCTGACTGATTTTCTAAATTAGCATTATCAATGGGAGCCTGGATATCATTAGTGGGATCCACTGCAGGAATTGCACCACTGTTAATGTTGGAGGAGTCAGCTGGCACTTTGTTGAGAGCTTTATAAATTTTTTTCTCGCTTTTTTGTTTTTTATTGTCCTCGGCGATGGCGGATTGAACCGATTTAAACTTGCGGCAATTGACGACGGCATGACCCACTGACTGGCAATGCGAACAGAAGTCTGGAAGGTTTTCGTATTCAATATTAACAAAAAAACTGTGACCGTCCCGTTCAAGAATAATAGATTCTTGAAGATTTTTTGAAAGATCAACATCAATGAGGATTCTTGCGTAATGGCCAAAATCTCCTTCAAGAGTAGCTTTGTCTATCTTTAGAGGAGAACCAATACCTTTGGCAATACTCGTCAGGATTTGTGGATGCCAATATTCCCAACCAAGGTTGAAAAACCGGCACCAAACCTGAGCAGTCGTTGGGCGCTGGGCATAGGGGTTGAAATCCGGTGACCATGGTTGTAGATGAAGCAAACCTGGCTTTAAGTGCCATAGTCCCGCAGCCCAAATTCTCTCCCGATCCTCTTGAGATGTGAAGTGAAGATTATAATAGCCTTTGCCTAATGAAATTAATCTCCAACTAGCTTTTGGTTTCCATAAATCCTCAAGTTTCATACGTAGCTCATTAATTTTCCAAGGAGTTTCACCTCTTGATTGAATGATTCTGCCAATCATGGAAGGCTTGCAAAGTGCCAGGCGTTGTTGATAAAGGTCTTCATCAATCTTGATGCAAATCATCTCACCTTTCTTGGATAGCAAAGACTTATCTTGAGAACCAGGTAAAGTTGTTTCCTGGTGGTTTTTCACAATTTCAGCAAAAGATTTAATCTGATGTTGAACATTATCTCCCTCAGGTTGGGAATTTGGCGTATTCTGAGGAGGACGAAAATCTGGAGAGGAAGACCCCAGAAGGTTGGGAGGTCGGGCGTCGCCTGAAAAAGCCGGCATGGCGACGGAGGAGAGTCGGCGATCAAAGAGGCTAGAATTTTCGCAAATCCCTAGCAGAGCGAAAACCAGTGCTGACGTGGCATTTTTTCTCTCTTCTACGATATTTTAAGCGACGGGTACAATATTTTCACCACTATAATGGGTAGATCCTATAGGATTTTTTGTTTTTTCTTTTCTTATGTTCCTTTTACCCTCCTTGGGGTTTGTTTCTCTTTCCAAACTTCTTGTAATTTTTTTTTTCGTTCTTATTTTAACAAAATTTGTGTCATTTAGAGGATTCTTCGAAAGAATATCAGCCTAGTTGGGAAGCTTCCGAAGTTTCAAGCGTGTGCTAACCTTATTAAGATGCATTCCTAAATGACTATTTATTTAACAAAAAAAAAATCATAATTATCTGAGCAATTGAATAAAAAAAGAAAAAAAATTATATGTTTATTATTGCAAAAAATAATAGAGACCTTGAATGTCCGTATCATCCAAAGAGAAAGCGTAGATGAGTTTGCGTCTATGAAAACAACCAGTCCCCATATAAAATGGTCCTTGAATCCCACCAAACCCACGCCCAACAATCTGTGTCACACATTTTGCATCCACATGTTCAAAACATATCTTACAACACACAACACCCATTTATTTATAATTGATAATAATTCTAGGTATCAAAAATGCTGTTTCAAGTTTCAACGTAAGTACCACAAAATTTATCACTTTGAAATTTTGGTAAAACAAAATTTATTTCTTACCTTTTAAACTCAACAAAAAAATAGTATTTTGTTTTTTCCTTTAAATTTCGAGCACAAAAAATTTATATGGATAGCTTATTGTAAAATAAAGTATTTAGTACATTTCAATATATATATATATATATATAAGAACATCAAAATAAAATACATCTTTGGCTCACTTAAAAAGCATATATAAAAGCCAAATTCGTAAAAAAAACTGAGGATAAAACGTGGCATTTCAATAAAACGCCATAGATAATTATATATGGTATTTTCTCTTTATATATAATACCCATTAAATTACTAAAATATGTACCCACTTCAATAGCAGCGGTTGTGTGGTTTCCAAAAGGGTCATGTTTGAGTTTGTTGTAGAAGTCTTGGGGAAACTGAACGAAAGCGCACTCTTGAGGTTTGAGGCCAATGAATGCGCACATCGCCAAAACGAATATTTTGGGATTGTTAACGAACATGTCGCAGTCCACATTTAGCATCAATGGAGCGTTTGTCATCAACCCCGACACTCTTGTCTGCATTATTTTCCACACCTCAATAATATCGCACAATATAACAATATAACATTAGCGTTTGGTATGCGGTAATCTACGTGTATTAGATATTTGGATATCTAAATACTGTAATATGATTCCTGAGAATTTAAAATTACTGTATTTGGTTGTTAATAGTAATTTTTAATAAGATTCCCTAGAATATGTTATTAATATGTTTGATTGAGTAGAGTAATGGAATGTTGTTATACCTTTATCAATCCCTCTTGCGCTTTCACTGTTAATCTATCTTTTATTTTTCATTGATATAATTTTTGAGCAAGGAGATATTATAAATTATTTTATAACTTTAAAGTTACATATATATATATATATGTCAATGTAATTTAGGCTAGTCATAGTATTTTTGCGGTAAGATGTCAATTTCATGTTGAATGTGGTGATTTTTTTCTTTTTATACCCAATCCAAATGATGATTACGACTATTATCATGAGTTTTCTTTATTTATTTATTTTAAACGGCTTTAGAGGGCGTAAGGTACAGGAAAATAGTCTTATAGGATGGTAACTGCAAGCCATAAAATGTGGAAGAAAGCAAAGACGTGAGGTGAGTGAGAAGCGTGAAGTGGAGTGAAACTAACTTTTTTCTTAAAAAGAAGATTGAGTAATTTTTTTTTTTTTTTTAAGATTACCGTGTTACAAGGTAACAAGAATATGAATACCCTGTATTTAAGGGTTTCAGATTACCCTATTTTAAGGGAATATGATTCCTGGGTACGGTTAATTAAATTTTAAATTACCGCGTAACAAACACATTAATCTCTAAGATTCTCATCCCTACATTAAGATTACCGCGTACCACTGCCAAACACAACAAATAGTGTTTTTAAGAAAAAAATAGTATTGAGCACTTGAAAAAATAGTGGGGTTTATAGTTAAGGGTCTGTTAGGTAAATAACCATTTTGGACTCTGTGTTTTTAAAAAATAGTCACAGTTTTAAAAAATTTAAAAACTAGTCATAATACATGTAAGAAATTTCTAGCAATAACAAAATTACACAAAAAATTACTGTTAGAAATTTCTGAAAATGTTAGTTTTTAATTTTTCTTAAACTGTGACTATTTTTTAAAATCATTTTGTAAACAGTGGTATTTTCTTAAAAATCTCTATAGTTAAATGGCTAATTTTAAAATTTGTTTATAAAAATCCAAGACTTTAATTTTTTAGGTGATCAATGGTTAGCTTTTATTTTCTAAACAAGTTATCATGATTAATAAATAATATACATGTTAGGTTTTATTGATCATATATTACCTGCTATGTATATTGTGTATTAACAAAAAAAAAAAAAAAAAAAACCATGCAAAAATAAATAAATAAATAAATAAACTTGTTTTAATTGTAATACTAGGTATTCCAAAATTTATCCCAAATTGTTAATTATCAACATGTGATTAGTTATACATAATTTTTTTAAAATAGACTTATCAATCACATGTTGGATAAATTATATGTCACGTGTATTAATATAAGAAATTTGAAATAAGTTTTGAATCACTAGCATTACTCTTTTCTTTTTTTAAATAAGATAAAAAAAATACTAATTATTACCAAAATTTTCCTCAAATTAATTATCCACCTAAAACAGAGCAAGGGTCCATCTAGCTAACATTTCTTTGCAAGTTAACTTAAGTATTATAATTAATTAAAAATGTTCTTACCAGAACGTTCATGGCGCCTGCTTTGTAGTGATGGGGAACATTCGGACGCTTCTCTCTACAAACATAAATTAGATGAGGCAATCCTTCTGGATCACCTTCCTTGTTCTCCCAAATCACCTTTAATTATAAGACAAACCTAAATTAGCTTCTTGTTGTACATTTTCAATGCCTAATAGTAACGGATATACATTCTGATTCGTAGGAACAATAATAATAAAGTTGTAATATTGACATGTCTAAAATTTTGAAGACACAAATGGTATAATCAATTGATTGAAAAATGTGCGTTAAAAAGGAATAGGGGAAATCTCATGAAGAAGCAAAAGTTATAATCACTAAATATATATTTTTAAGGATATTTGTTTTTTATTTATTTTATATATTAAGGAAAGAAAATAATTATCCATTTATGGCTTTAATTAGATCATTCTACTTTTCTAATTCTTTAGTATTTCAAATCCATGCAACAATAACCACATACAATATTTATTGGAAAATTGTAGGAAATAGCCAAAAAAAAATTTATTTTTAAAATCCAGCCCATGTTTTAAAAAATTAAAAAAAATAGCCATGTTACGAATTGTATAACAAAAAAGTATCACACAAAATATAACACATCTGTAAATATTTGTAAGATATTTTGTGACACTTCATGTTTTACTCATTATTTTTTGAATTGTTAAATAATATCTTACAAATATTTATAGATCTGTTATATTTTATGTGACACTTTTCTGTTATACAATTCATAATATGACTATTTTTTTAATCTTTTGAAACATAGACTATCATTTAAAACAAACATTTAATTTTGGCCTATTTTTGCAACTCATCCAATATTTATTTGGGGTATTGTGTGAATTTTAGATATTATCTGTAATTTCTATCAGAAATTTGTCTTCTAAAAGGAAAAAAATAAAAGAGAGGCAGAGACCAGTCAAGCTTTTAAGAACTTAATTGACAAAGTCCAATATGAGAATGATATCAAATTATTGGGGAAATTTATATAAAATTTTCCTAATAATAATTAATAATGATGCTGATGATGATAATAATAATAATAATAATAATAATAATAATAATAATAGCGTGATTATAGTGAGGAGATAAATATATAGATAATTGAAGATAATGTTAAATTATACCTTGATTATGCTAGGATGGTCAGTTTTGTCTGTATTTGCAAAAGGAAGAAAATCTCCGGAACAATCAATTTGATCCACTCCATTAGCTGCCGCTTCAATTTTCTGTACAAGCATTTCATATTTATCCTGTAAAGCAGCATCAATAGTCAAGACAACCAATTTTGCAGTTTTAAATCATGACAATAATAACAGACATGTATTATTCATAGGGGAAAAAAATACAGTTTCTTGTTCTATTATATGATCACAAGCCCTCATTAGATCTTCTTAAGATTTCCTGACATGAAGGACCACTAAACATGTGACAGACGATCAGAGTCGAAATTCGACCACTAAAAGCTCATTACCAGAGACAGAGATGGAGCTAGCTTAAGTCCAAGGTGGGCTCTAGTCTCTCAGTTCAAGCTGATCAGTTGTAAATTGTAGCACATGCAATTGTTTTTTTTTTTTTTTTAACCATACTACCATAATTGTTAAAATATATTACCACAAGCCACTCAAATGTTAATTTCTAGCTCCATCTCTAGTCGTTACCTTCATTGTTTTCCACTCGACAAGGAATTCTGGCGAGCAATTTCCTTCGGATATGGGCGTGTCAGACGTAAAGTATCTGAAAGGCGCTCGGACTTGGACATCGTACTTCTTACAGAATGGAATCCAAAGGCGAGCAAAATTGGAAGCTTCAATGAGAGAGTAGAGAACAAGGGGAGAACAACCATCGTCGGAGACATAGCAAGCCAACTTGTTAGCCGGATATTCGACCGCCATCAGCGACAGCACCGTGTTTATCGTGAGAATCGGCGGTTCCAGAATGGCATCCGCAGTTGTCACAAACACGTCAACTGCTGGAAGCTCTTCGGCATACCTACAATATCGAAAATTACAAAACCCTAAATCAATTCGATACTAAACATAATGTGGAGTAAAATATGATCGAGAATCAAAAAATTTAGTAGCGATAGACCTTTGTAAGAGGGTTTGAGGAGATGTTTTGGTGTGGACCGGGGTCCACATGGTTGCGAGTGCGAGAATGCACTCGAAGGCGAACCAAGACTCGCAGAGGAAGGCGAGCAGCCAGGCGAAGCCATGGTCGGAGAGAGTGAGAAGACGGTAAGTGAGAAGAGAGAAATGCAAGAGTATGGTAAAGAGATCTATGACTGTACCTTTAAAGTTTCTCTTTATGCGGATTTTCTCACATAGAATAATGGAAGAGTCTAAACTCTTCTCCATTGTCACTTGGGAGTGTTGGAGAAAGGCCGATTTTCAACATTCATCAAGGTTTTTCGGTTTATATAGATGAAGGAGAAGGTTCTTGGTCTCTGTTATTTTGTTCCTTGTATGTAAAGATACGTGTACATTATTGGAACTGGTGATCTAGAAGGATGTGGTTCATTGATAACAAAATTGGACCACAAAATTTTGTTTACAATATCGATCACAAAAATTTTGCTTTTGTAAAGCAAAGATGCCAATAATTTGTTAATTTTCCGTACAATCATTGTCTTGTAATAACTTGCGAGCGAGTCTCACCACTAGTATCAAAAGCTTTTGTTATTCATTGTCTTTTATCTTATCCACAAATATGTCTCTCTCTCTCTCTCTATATATATATATATATATATATAATTTGTTCATAAAAGCAATCATCATTTTACACAAAATTCAGCTCTATTAGTGACTATGTTTCGTTCGCTCTATTAAGTTCTGTACGAAACATAATTCGATTCGTGCAGTTTAAGTTCGATAACATAATATCGAGTGGGTTTTGGCTAACATAATTCCACCATCCTTTCTTGAGTTTGTAATAAGAAAGAGAATTTTATGAAAACAGCATATCTTTTTAAATAATGATTTTAAAATATAGCTACAGCTCTAAAATTTGAAGAAGATAACTATTTCATAAATTTATTACCTTGATAAAAAATTTCCTACCATAAATTTTATGTGTAACTATGTTATGATAATAAATTTCTTACTTGTGTAAAAAAAAATTTATGGCTAGTTTTAAATTTTTTTAAAGTGTGATTTTTTTTAAAAACATATTATCCAAAATGGTTATTTACCTAGCTGACCCTTGTTAAAAAAAAAACAAAAACAAAACAAAAACCACCTTTCATTTTTTGAATTTCTAAAAAAATTATACTTTATTTTAACAAAATAATCTAACTTTGTGTAATGATCTGAACTATACTTTGCTTTTCGGTGTTATGTTTAATTTCAACGTACTTGAAATTATATTTTTTGACCTTGAATTTTATGTGTAATGAAGCACGGTTTCACTAAATTAAAACTCACATTTATTTTTCTTATAGTAATATTCGTGTATTTTGTGAATTTCATTCTTGATATATTTAAGAGCCTTATGAGTCGAATTTTAGAACGAAACTGATTTTTAAATTCTTAATTTTTTTTGCCACACATTTGGTAGTTTATTAGAGTTTCCAACTACACTAGAGCTCCACTCTGCACTGCCCTCACCTGCATTGGATTGATACATGGCCGTCACTACCGACCGCCGACCTCTTAGAGCAAGGAAGAAAATGTTTTCTCTTGCTCGTTATGTGAGAATAGCCAAGAGCAAGACCACGTTTAGGTTCTAGTTTTGACTTGACAATTAGAGAGGAAGACATTGGTGTCCCGGTAAACTTGTTATGAACATATCCTCTTAGCCCTACTTTGACGGTTTCGTAATGTAAGGTGAGAAGAGAAAGAGTCTAATATATTCCCATTGAATTCATGGTAAGTTTTTTGTTTCTCTTCTCTTATTTATTTGATGTATAATTATATAATAATTCGAATGTATTATACTTTTCTAACCTAATATATGCCTGAGATCTTGCTTTGTGTTTGGATATTAAATTATTTAATTGAAATTTCATTATTCTGCTTCACAATAATATTCAATATCAATAACTACTACCACCACTTGCATTATTTATAACCAACAAAATCCTACAACCCTATTTTTGCTAAACTATTTTTATGGCCGAACAAATATATATTTAAAAAAAAAGAAAAAAAAAAAAGAAAAAATGTTACGGGTATGTTTGGCAACACTTTTTTTTTATTCTTTGGTTTTTTTTTTTTGTTCAAACAGAAAAGTGCAATTTTATTTTTAAAAACGCGTTTAGTGAATCTATTTTCGTTTTCAATTTTTTAAAATTGGAAATAAATTTTCAAAAATAGAGGAACAAAAAATTCTTGTTGTTAATAATTTTTTGAACAAAACTATCAAATCTTAAGATTTTTTTTTTTTTTTGTATTTTTCTCAATTCTATACTCTCCCTGTACTTCATCTTTACGTTTTTTAAACTTGCACTCCTTTTTATCTGTTACAAACTATCATTTTGTGTTTTTCGTTTTTTTCAAAAAAAAAAAAAAAAAGAAACGAATAGTGATTATCAAATATGTTTTGTGTCTTTTAAAAGTTTGAAAGTAAAATAGCAAAAATACTTCCAAGTTTTTGTTTATAAAAACAAAAAATAGAAATGCTATCAAACATGGCCTAAATTACAAGAAATTTTGGCCACAAATTTAGCCAATTTGATGTGTCAAGTTTCTATTGAATAAAAAAACAAGTGCATATTTTAAAACCATCTCGTCAAAATTTCTAGTTCTCTGGCACTACTCATTAAAAAAATTAAAAAAATAATAAAAAAAAGAAAAGCTAACTTCGCAAAAATATATGTTTAGTTTCAACACCAAAAGAAAAAAAAATCAAGGCTAATTCCAATTAACTAAATGTTGAATATTAAACTTGTTTATTAGTAAGGTAAAAATAAATAAATAAATAAGCCACATGGGCTAGGCATGTAGTCATCAAGCTTTGAAGCTTGATTACCAAGTAAGTAAAAGCTTGCTCACCAAGTTTACAATCTTGGAGACCAAGTAGTGAAGACTTGGTGCACAAGTCTTTGTTGGCATATTAGATAAGATCAAAGAGACTTGATTAGCAAGTCTAGTACTCCTATATAAAGGAGCAAATGTTGCCATGTAAACTCACCACCACCACCACAACAACCATCCAAAGAAAAATAGAGATAAAGAGAGTTAAAAGAAGCAAAGCTTCTTAGTGTGTGAGAGTATAGAATAGAAGCAAAGCTTCTAGAGTGAAAGAGAGGGTGGTTAAAAATTGTGAGAGTGTTGTAGTCTTTTGTAATAGTTTGAGTGAGAAATAAAATTGTCTTTTTCTAGTAGCCCATATTTTTATTTTTTCTCCAACACTAAATTCTTTATTTCTAAGTTTCAACTGACACCGATTGATTGGTGATGAAGAAACTTTAACACATCATCAATTCATTAACCAATCAAAGTTATTTTCTTTTACATAATTGCACAATAATTAGTGCAAAACTAGCAGACTTTAATATAGTAGATGAGGGAATTCCATATTTTCCCATCCCAAACAACCCTCTAACAAATGGCCAAAAGCACAACACCATCCAAACACTACACAAAAACTCCCCAAATCCAACACTACTGGTATCCCCAAACAAGCTCGTTGCTAATGCCGTCAAATGAAGCAACAAAAATGTTGTGGCGGGAACGAACATCGGCGACGCGTCGAAGGTAAATCTTCCGACATTAGCGGCATCTTCCTTTCGATCAGAGTCATCGGGAGGAATATCAGATCGGCCTTTTTGAGTGACATCAAATGAAATATCCGAAATTCCCAATAGCTTAAGTAGGAAACTTAAAGTTCCAAATAAATTTGAAGTTGCTGAGCCTATTTTAGCCATTCTCACATTGTTCCACCACTCGCGAGCAGATTGAGTACGGTGGATGTACATCAATAAACTAAGTCCGTTATTGATCAAGAATTGAGCTACAAAGATTGCCATTGCTGGTTCATTAGCCTGCCATGCACATCCAAACCATTTATTATAGTTGCTTAAATTTATAACTCATTGAAAAGTGAGATAAAAAAAATACATAAATAAAAGTTTGAACTTATATGGAGCATGATACATGATAAATGAGTTGTTAATTTCCAATTCACGGAATTCGTCTCTCTTTAGAGAAATGAACCATTCTGTTTGACATTCTGCTTTCATAATTTAATGATATGACCAATGTTTTAAATTATTAAGAAATTACAATCAATTAAGTATTAAAATTGAGGTTCATCTATACATCTTGTAATTAAAACGTGAGTGCTTTCTTAATTTTTTAAAACATAAACTAAAATTTAAAGAGTCTTTTTTTTTTAAATGACTATTTAACTAATTTACCCTTCTTAAAAAGGATTTTTAATGTTTAATTCACAAAAAAAATCAAATGTTTTAAAGTTATAACACAAAACACCCAAGTAATCAAATAGTTCACTTGGTAATAATTAATTTCATAACAAAAAATAGGTACAAATTTGACATTTAGTTTCTAATAATTTTTTAAAAGTAAAATAACAAACAAATTTTCAGAGATTTTCGAAGAAATTTTATGAAAACCGCTTTTAATGACCACCCGAAGCATTTGTAAGTTACACTCAAAAATCTTACAAACAATTTTGGGCACAGAAAACAGAAAGTACTTGCTTCCGAAAAATATAGTGATGCTAAACATGCTCAATATTTTTAAGCAGAATAAAGTAGAATTAGAGCATACATACCTTTGGTAAGAAACTAGAGTTTGTGATGATACAAAAAGCAGACAAAGCACTATAACAGATTTCATAGATAGAACTCACGCCCCAGAGAAGAATCCAAGTGTAAGACAAACATTGCCTAAATTGAAGCTTTGCCTTGAAAGTGGCCACAATTGGAATGTTCTTGCTGAACAGGACTTGGTTTACACCACTGACCCACCTCTTCTTCTGAACAAGGCTGGCCGGCAAACTTGTCGGTACCGTCCCCATAAAGCCGGGTGGCTTTGGATTTAGGTAAACTGACTTATAGCCCATAGCATGGATCCTAATACCGGTTAGAATATCTTCCGTGAGCGATTCGTAACCCCAACCGACCTGAAAAAATCCAATCAATTTGGGTGAGACATAAGTGTCATTGAAGTCTAATTTTAGGAAAACATATCATAATAATAATGAAAGGATAGCTAAGATTAATTATAGGGTTAGTCATAATACGCCATAACATGATCATAGAAAAGAGAAATTAAGGGGATGAGAAGAAATTAAATTATTATATATATCAAAAGTAATATGTAAAAGTGTTGGTGTATTTGAGTTTTGAACTTTTTTTTTTTTGGTAAAACAGACTTCTAGCGTCAATCACGAAGCAAGATATATACTAATTCTGAAAATGACGTATCAATCCGGTGTTCTAGAGAATGTTCTGTCATTAGATTTTGTGCAACTTTCTACAAGTGTCCCACATGATAATCCATCTAGTGTTAGAATTTGAGTTTAAGCTTGCAAGGTTTTGCTATTTAATTTTACCCAAATGCGTAATACTATATGAAGGTGAATGCATCACCTTAAAAACCACTACAATTAGACTTTACGAAGGTGATGTGAGACTATACAACTTATCATATATATATTGTCCTCTTGCTTATACTGACAGAAATTGTATGAGTTTAAATTGTTCGAAAAAAAAAAAAGTAAAATTTGCTCCAACCTTTTTTCCCCAAGCAGTACCAACTTCGTAGTCACAACGGGCGATTTTAGTTGCAGCCTGAACAACACTTGTGAGATTATGTGGACGAAATTCCTTCTCATCATCAACTGATAGCATTTGAGCCACTGAACCAATAAATTCCGAGGAACTTCCAAAGGATTCTTTCAAGACTTTAAGATCATCCCCTTTTCCTACAACCAAAAAATAAATAAATAAATAATGTTTAATTCATGATATCTAGATTGGCGTATCATTATATATGACTCATGAATCTGAATCCTCGTATACGTATATAGTTTGGAAAATATTTATTAAAAAAAAAAAACAAAACAAAAAAAAACACACACACAAGAATGACGCTTTAATAAAGTTAGTGATATGGGAAGCTAACTAAATTTGTACATAATTTTTGAATACTTATTAATTTTTTATTTGTTAATAATCAAAATAATTATGACGGAAACATATCATATATAATTACCATGAAATTTTTGTATGAACCACGACAAAAGTTTTACTGTAAGTATAATAAATACTTAGGTTATTGAGTAAAAAATCATTTTTAGATGATATTTTAAAAAAATAATCAATATTTTCATTAATTAAGAAAATAGTCGTTTTCTCAACTACATGTTAGTATAATGTTACCTTTATGTCCTTTTAAAGGGCCAATGACTAGTTTCTCAACTTTAAAAATATTGATTATTTTTTAAAATCATAAATTAGAAAATGACTAAATATCAAATAGACTAAATAGGTTATATCATAATTACATGAGCAATTGCAAAAAATAAGAAAAAAAATTATCTGTTTCTTAAAATTAATTAAGGCTAAAAGTAATTATTTATAACATTTTTTTGTGACAGGTGACGCGATCTTATGTACAACTTGATTGTCTGTTTCGAAAACAGCACACAAAGAATTAAGAGAGAGAGAGAGAACAAAACCTTGAATGTCCGTATCATCCAAAGAGAAAGCGTAGATGAGTTTGCGTCTATGAAAACAACCAGTCCCCATATAACATGGTCCTTGAATCCCACCCATCCCACGCCCAACAATCTGTGTCACACATCCACATGTTGAAAAACATATCTTTGGTTCACTTTAAAAAGCATATATAATAAAAAGCCAAATTCGTAAAAAAACTGAGGATGAAACGTGGCATTTCAATAAAACACGATAGATAAGTATGCCATTAAAATATTAAAATATGTACTCACTTCAGTAGAAGCGGTCATTTGGTTTCCAAAAGGGTCATGTTTGAGTTTGTTGTAGAAGTCTTGGGGAAACTGAACGAAAGCGCACTCTTGAGGTTTGAGGCCAATGAATGCACACATCGCCATTACGAATATCTTGGGATTGTTAACGAACATGTCGCAGTCCACATTTAGCATCAATGGAGCGTTTGTCATCAGCCCCGACACTCTTGTCTGCATTTATTTCCACCACAAGAACAATATCGTACAAGATATATACCATTAATATAGTTAACTAATTTATAATAACATTCACATATATCATTCTTTTTTAAGCAATAAATAGTATTGAGTACTTCAGAAAATAGTAAAACTTATAGTTAAATGGCTTAATTTTAAATTTTGTTTATCAAAATGTCAAAATTCATTTTTTTTAAGTGAATGGTTTGTTTTTTTTATTAAACAATTTATCATGATTACTAGATAATATGCCAATTATTTTTTTTATTGATATAATATTGTCTGTTATGGTACGTTTTATATTAACAAAAGAACAAATTATACACCTACAAACCAAAAAATTTGAACTTTTTTTAATTGTAATACTAGTGACTCTAAAACTTATCCCAACTTGTGAATTGTCAATATGTGATTAGTTATATATATAAATTTAAAACAGACTTATGAATAACGTGTTTGACAAATTACATATCACATGTATTGCTATAATAAATTTGATATCAGTTTTGAATCCCTAGCATTACTTTTTTTTTTTTAATACAATAAAAAAGCACACTACTTACCAAAATTTTCTTAAAATTAATTATCGACCTCTGCTCTGATTTTAAAAGAGAGATTTTGATGAATGCGCCTCTTTTGACACAATGATAATCTATACCCCATATATGTGTTGCACTTTTAATTTATACATTAAATTTTACACTACAAACGTAAGGGAGTACACCTTTTGCGTAATAGATTATTAATTAGCATTAAAAATAACATTATTTTGTAATTTTCCTTTTAAAAAATGGAAGAATTTTAAAATAGAGCAAGGGTCCATCTAGCTAACATTTCTTTTGCAAGTTAACTTAAGTATAAGAATTAATTAAAAATGTTCTTACCAGAACATTCATGGCGCCTGCTTTGTGGTGATGGGGAAAATTCGGACGCTTCTCTCTACAAACATAAATTAGATGAGGCAATCCTTCTGGATCTCTTTCCTTGTTCTCCCAAATCACCTTTAATTATAAGACAAACCTAAATTAATTTCTTCTTGTCCATTTTCAATGCCTAATAGTAACGGATATACATTCTGATTCGTTGAAGGAACAATAATAATAAAGTTGTAATATTGACATGTCTAAAATTTTAAAGAAACAAATGGTATAATCAATTGATTGAAAAATGTGTGTTAAAAAGGAATAGGGGAAATCTCATGAAGAAGCAAAAGGTATAATCAGTAAATATATATTTTTAAGGTTATTTCATTTTTTTTATTTATTTTATATATTAAGGAAAGAAAATAATTATCCATTTATAGTTTAATTACATTATGCTGTTTTTCTAATTGTATAGTATTTCAAATCCATGCGACAATAACCACATACAATATTTATTTGGGGTATTATGTGAATTTTAGAAATTATTTGAAATTTCTATAAAACAAATTTCATTTAAAAGGAAAAAACAAAATGAGACGATCAAACTTTAAGGGCTTAATTGACAATGACTAATAATATGAGAACGGTGTTAAATTATTAGAGCAATTTATATAAAATATTTCTAATAATAATAATATTGATAATGATGATGATGATAATAATGACGTGATTATATGCAATAGATAAATATATAAAGAATTGAAGATAAGGTTAAATTAATATACCTTGATTATGCTAGGATGGTCAGTTTTGTCTTTATTTGCAAAAGGTAGAAAATCTCCAGAACAACCAATTTGATATACTCCATTAGATGCCGCTTCAATTTTCTGTACGAGCATTTCATATTTATCCTATAAAGCAGCATCACTAGTCAGGACAGCCGATTTTGCTGTTTTAAATTATGACAATAATAACAGATCGACATGTAGTATTTCATAGGGAAAAGAAAATAAAATAAATACAGTTTGTTACACTATTATATGATCACCAGCTCTCATTAGATCCTTAAATTAAGATTTACTGACTGGAAGGACCACTAAACATGGGACAAACGATCCGAGTCGAAATTCGACCAATAAACGCTCAGAGCCAGTTTAGATCCATGATGGGTTCCAGTCAACCAGTCAAAGCTAGCCAATTATAAATTATGGCACATGTAATATTTTTTTTTATATTTGACCATATTACTACAATTGTCAAAATATATTACCACTAGCCATCTTAATCTTAATTTCTGACTCCATTCTTAGTCATTACCTTCATTGTTTTCCGCTCAAGAAGGAATTGCGACGAACAATTTCCATCGGATATGGGCGCGTCACACGTAAAGTATCTGAAAGGCGCTCGGACTTGGACATCGTACTTCTTACAAAATGGAATCCAAAGGCGAGCAAATTTGGAGGCTTCAATGAGAGAGTAGAGAATAAGGGGCGAACAACCATCGTCGGAGACATAGAAAGCCAACTTGTTAGCCGGATATTCGACCGCCATCAGCGACAGCACCGTGTTTATCGTGAGAATCGGCGGTTCCAGGATGGCATCCGCCGTTGTCACAAACACGTCAACTGCCGGAAGCTCTTCGGCATACCTACAATATTGAAAATTATAAAACCCTAAACCAATTAGAACTATAGTATAAAAAATCCTAAGACATAATTATACTAGACCTCTTCATGTGGAGTAAAATATGATCAGGAGTGAAAAATTTAGTAGAGATAGACCTTTGTAAGAGGGTTTGAGGGGATGTTTTGGTGTCGAGCGGGTTCCACATGGTGGCGAGTGCGAGAATGCGCTCGAAAGCGAACCAAGACTCGCAGAGGAAGGCGAGCAGCCAGGCGAAGCCATGGTCGGAGAGAGTGAGAAGACGGTAAGTGAGAAGAGAGAAATGCAAGAGTAGGGTAAAGAGATCTATGACTGTATCTTTAAAGTTTCTCTTGATGCGGATTTTCTCACAAAGTACATTGGAAGAGTCTAAACACTTCTCCATTTTCACTTTGGGAGTATTGGAGTGAGACGATTGAGTGGTGTGTAAGACTGAGTTTCAACATTCATCAATGTTTTTTCGTTTTTATAGATCAAGTAGAAGGTTCTTATTTGGTCTTTGTTATTCTCTTCCTTTTATCTAAATAATATATGTGTACCATATTTGAATTGGTGATCTTCGAAAAGGATTTGGACAATAACAAACAAAATTGGACTTATGCACATGGAAGGTTCTTCAGAAAATTCCATTTCCGTCGATCCCAAAATCTTGCCATTGGAAAGCAAAAATGCCAATAAACTCTTAATTTTCCTTATAATTATTATCTAGTAATAACATGCTAGCGACTCTCACCACTATCAAAAGCTTTTATTTTTATTTATTTTTTACCTTATTATCTTTTATCTTATGCAAACACATGTTTCTATTTTTTTTAAAGATAATTTGTTCATGTAACCAAGCATCATTTTATACAAAATTCAGCTCTATTAATGACTTTTGTGCTCTCTATAAAACAAATTTGTTTGTAAAAATAAAAATATGCTAAATTCTAGTAAGTTCTATAACATAATATGCTAAATTCTTTTAAGAAAGTTGACTCAAATTTATTTTTGACAAACAAAGAATTTGGGAAACATTAAAATAAAGGAAAAAGAATTTTTCCTTTTTACGTGGCTCCTAGGGTAGGGCTAATGTGCACCTATTTATATGTGTCTATAACCAAGAGAAGACAAAGTGTGTCTATGGGCGTGCAAGAAGAGGGGCTACCATGAGTATGTCACAACTGTGAGTGAGAGGCTAAGGCTATGTGCGTTGAGATAGCTGGAAAAAATAATTGTGAGTGTTAGTGTAAGTAATCCCATTGTATTAATAGTTGCACCCGCACTAACAGAGAGATAGAGGAGAGACACGTGAGTGTGAGAGTATGAGGGATAGACCATTGGGTATAATTTGGTTTGAGTTGGTGAGAGATTCAAGAGTGATGAGTGTGTAATCTCTATCAAGTGAATTATAGTGAAAAGAGGGATTTTGAGGAATGCCCTATTCTTGGCAAATTGATAATCTATACCTCATCCCATGTGTGTTGCACTCTTAATTTATAACCCAAAATTTACACTACAAATATAAAGTGAAAATATATGGAGCACACCATTTGGGATATAGATTATTAAGTAGCATAAAAAATAACTTTATTTGTAATTCTCTCTATTGAAAAATGTCTATTTACGATAGACGTAGACAATTTGCTGAACCACTTTAAATTGTGTCTTCTCTTTTTTATTGCTTCGTATTTTTCCACTATGTGAGTGTTTAGTGTTTGTGGGTGCAAGGACGGATGCAGTAGTACTGAAAAACAAATTATATATTAAAGCCCTTATAAAATTTATTATTTGATAATGTGCCCCCGTTGAAATTTTTGTGGTGCCCCCCACTAGTTCAAAAAAAGTTATTACACCCCTTAAAAATGTGTGTTTAGACATATACCCCCCATTGGATGATGTCATCATTTTTTTTATATGTAAGTCAAGATATGCTATATTCTGTGTAATGTAACAATTAAGTTTTGTTACTAAATGTGGCCCCGCTGAAATCAAATCTTGGATCCGTGCTATGTGTGGGTGTGACGATTGTTCCCAACAAATTCCACATACATTTTTCTTGAGTTTGTAAAAATACAAAACCCACCCTTCATTTTTTAAATTTCAACAAAAATTATACCTTATAAAAAGCCACCATCGAGTGTACAATATTCGGTTTCTTTTTTTTTTCCCTCAATAGATAATAAAACGTTAATCCAATTTAGGAGCAATATGTTATACAAATTTAGGCATAAGTTGTATTGAGTAATAATTCTAATAGATAGTCAGGCGAAGTTGTTATTGTAGGGACATGTCACACGGGCTTACTTTGAGTATGTCAAAGCACCGAGTGATGGCACTAAGTTTTTTTCGAACCTAGTCTCAGCCAACTCTTTCCTCGCAACCTTAGCGTAACAATAATTTCTCTCAAAGCAATACCAACAAGCATCAAGTAAATAAAAGCACACAAGTGTTTACAGAAACTCCGTTATAACCTTTGTTTTATTAACCCGTTCTTAAAACAATGAAAACTCGATGTGTTTAACCCAACACTTAGTTCGAACACTTTCCCCTTTGTGTTCTCCTCGACCCTTGATTCCGGCACTCGTCGTTCTTTAGCTACACTAAGCTAATGCCCATTTATAGGCTTACAAGGATGTGGTTGACACCCCCAACCACGTAGGGTTTGCTAGCAAGCTAGCCCCGCCAAGTGTCCCCCCACTTAGCATTTACAAAGCCCACTACCCGTTGAGTGTCTTTGCCCACGTTCTGTTTGGTGCCCGCAGCTTGACACGTGTCTGGCCGTGTCCCATACCACGTCCTGCCCCGTTGCATCTGCATGCCACCTGTGCGTCCACGCCCCCACTAATCTGTCACACGTCTGTGCACGTGTCGGAACAGTTAGCAAGTCACGCTGCCACTTTCCGCAATTCTCGGCGTGTCACCTCGCCACTCCGTGAGCCACGTCGCCCCACGCGCCCATGAAATCCGCAACCGTCAAGTCGTGCGCTGCCCATGTCCGCTGGCCGCGCAAAGTGCCCACGTGGGGCCGAGATGTGCGCACGCGTGCCCACGTCTGCGCATCCCTGGTCCGTCGGGATGCACCACGTGGCCCGCGACTCCGCACTTCTCGCCCTGCGTTGAATCTATCCTTCCCTTTGTGGCGCGCTACGCTGCATGTGCCCAGCGCCTCTGCGGCCGCCGCGCAGGCCATGCCCGCGGACCCGACGCACCTATGCCGTGCGCCACGCCGCCCATGCCCGCATGTTGCTGCATGGCTCGGCGCCCTAGCCCGCCTATGTCGTGGGCTGCGCCGCCCATGCCCGCATGTTGCTGCATGGCTCGGCACCCCGGCCCGCCTATGCCGTGCGCTGCGCTGCCCATGCCCGCGTGTTGCTGCATGGCTCGGCGCCCCGGCCCGTCTATGCCGTGCGCTGCGCTGCCCATGCCCGCGTGTTGCTGCATGGCTCGGCGCCCCGGCCCGTCTATGCCGTGCGCTGCGCTGCCCATGCCCGCGTGTTGCTACATGGCTCGGCGCCCCGGCCCGTCCATGTGGTGTTCTGCCGCCCACATGGTATAGCTTGGTGAATGCTACTACCCTTGGCGCCCTCATGTGTCCTCGGCCCCGTTTTGCCGCACACGACGCAAGCCGCCACGCTATCTCGGAACAAGGATCGAACAAACCACCCCTACCAATTGAATGTCAACGCCCTCGTCGACGTTTAAAGTTTAAGGCATTCCTCAAACTCCAGCCTCGTCCCGTTTTGCCTTTTCCCCAAAAGCAAAATAATATTGCAAGAAAGTTAGTTGAACGTCTCCGACTCACGCCCTTCCGCAATCCCGCTTTTTGTGCACCGCTGCACGACCCCGTCTTTTAACATGCGCCCAGCTCGCATGCCCCTCGTTGCCCCAATCCCCGACGCCGCACTTAGGTTCCGCAGCACCTCAAGCACTCCCAACGTCGTGATGGGCTCAATCGAAGATTAGTTTCCCATAAGTTGAAGAGCCGACGTCCTCGCAACGCCGATCTCCTCATTTCCATCTGCTTCCTTCTCCTTGTCCCTTTCAAGCAGAAGTAAAGCAGTAAGCTTCTCCCTCTTTGGACAGTCCCTCGCTAAGTGCGGACCGTTGCATAAGTAACAGCCCTTTCCCTTGCCGTTACCCGCAGTACCACCACCCATGATCCTGCTTGCTTCCGCACCCGGCCTGCCTTCATGAGATTTGCCAGTTTTCCCTTCGTGAGGCTTGCCATCTTTGTTGCTCTCGAACCCCTTCCCCTTGGAAGTTCCTGTTGGGTTCACGAAGTCTACCAGTCTTTCAGCCGCTGCCATGGCAGTGGGTAAATCCGTCACCCCGTGCCTTCGCAACTCCGTCTGCGCCCACGGCTGCAATCCTGAAATGAAGTTGAACAACTTGTCCTCCTCGGACATCCCATGTATATCTAACATTAGTGATGCAAATTCCGTCACGTACTCTCGCACTGTCCCGTCGTGCCTAAGATTTTTAAGAGCTTGCCTTGCAATCCAGCCCGCATTGCAAGGTAGGAATTGAGCCTTCAACTCCCTTCGAAGCATCTCCCAAGTGTCGATGTTGGGTCTGCCCGCGCTCGCATCCTCCGCCATGCGAGTCCGCCACCAAAGTTTGGCGTCACCGGACAAATACATGCTTGTAAGAGTCACCCACTCTCTTTCTGGTACTTTGGCTGCTTTGAAATATTGCTCGACGTCCCACAAGAAGTTCTCCAACTCCTTGGCATTCCGGCTACCGTTGAACGATTTTGGTTCCGGCACCTTGACCTTTGAAGCAGCAGCGTCTCCCGTGGACGAGCTGTTCAAAGCCCTCCTAATCAAGGCAACTTCATCCTCCATCTTCATGAATCGCTCCTTCACCGAGTTGACAAAGGATAGCAACTCCTCCGTCGCGGACACGAATCGAGACCCGACATCTCGAACGAGTTTCGCGTGGGCAGAAGACAATGTTGAAATCTGCTCACCGTGTTGCACCCATTTGGACACCAAGCTGGGCCCACCGTCTGTTCCGTCCGCATCGTCTACATCTGGCGTTCCCAAAAGGTCCTCCAACCTTTTGAGTCGATCTCGAAGGTCATTCATCGTTCGTAACCCCTCCAATGCACGTCAAAGCTCCCCTTGAACCCAACCGGGCTCTGATACCAATTGTCACACGGGCTTACTTTGAGTATGTCAAAGCACCGAGTGATGGCATTAAGTTTTTCTCGAACCTAGTCTCAGCCAACTCTTTCCTCGCAACCTTAGCGTAACAATAATTTCTCTCAAAGCAATACTAACAAGCATCAAGTAAATAAAAGCACACAAGTATTTACAGGAACTCCGTTCTAACCTTTGTTTTATTAACCCGTTCTTAAAACAATGGAAACCCGATGTGTTTAACCCAACACTTAATTCGAACACTTTCCCCTTTGTGTTCTCCTCGACCCTTGATTCTGGCACTCGCCGTTCTTTAGCTACACTAAGCTAATGCCCATTTATAGGCTTACAAGGATGTGGTTGACACCCCCAACCACGTAGGGTTTGCTAGCAAGCTAGCCCCGCCAAGTGTCCCCCCACTTAGCATTTACAAGGCCCACTACCCGTTGAGTGTCTTTGCCCACGTTCTGTTTGGTGCCCGCAGCTTGACACGTGTCTGGCCGTGTCCCATACCACGTCCTGCCCCGTCGCATCTGCGTGCCACCTGTGCGTCCACGCCCCCACTAATCTGCCACACGTCTGTGCACGTGTCGGAACAGTTAGCAAGTCACCCTGCCACTTCCCGCAATTCTCGGCGTGTCACCTCGCCAGTCCGTGAGCCACGTCGCCCCGCGCGCCCACGAAATCCGCAACCGTCAAGTCGTGCACTGCCCATGTCCACTGGCCGCGCAAAGTGCCCACGTGGGGCCGAGATGTGCGCGCGCGTGCCCACGTCTGCGCATCCCTGGTCCGTCGGGATGCACCACGTGGCCCGCGACTCCGCACTTCTCGCCCTTGCGTTGAATCTATCCTTCCCTTTGTGGCGCGCTGCGCTGCATGTGCCCAGCGCCTCTGCGGCCGCCACGTTGGCCAGGCCCGCGCACCCAACGCGCCTATGCCGTGCGCTACGCCGCCCATGCCCGCATGTTGCTGCATGGCTCGGCGCCCCAGCCCGCCTATGCCGTGTGCTGCGCCGCCCATGCCCGCATGTTGCTGCATGGCTCGGCGCCCCGGCCCGCCTATGCCGTGCGCTGCGCTGCCCATGCCCGCGTGTTGCTACATGGCTCGGCGCCCCGGCCCGCCCATGTGGTGTTCTGCCGCCCACATAGTATAACTTGGTGAATGCTACTACCCTTGGCGCCCTCATGTGTCCTCGGCACCGTTTTGCCGCACACGACGCATGCTGCCGCGCTATCTCGGAACAAGGGTCTAACAGGACACTATTAAGGTACATTGTAGAAAGTTATCATAAAACGTTATAAGACATTTACATATATACTTTATATATATATATATATATATATATAATGAAGCTCGAACTCTGAGTCGCTGGTGGAGAGATAAATTTCAAGCCTACAACTACTTGTGATATTTGGAATAGAAAACTTGATTCACCTGTAGATATTGAACATAATATACATGTATACGAAGTACCATGCAAGTTAGTGACATGTATTTGAGGATGTATGCTTTAAGATTTAGGCCAGTGAAAAATATAGTAACCTCTTTCTCAGTTAAAGTAGCCATGAGAATGTCATTATTTCACATACTAGAAGTTGTGCAATACAGAGTTGTTTCTGTTGCAAAGACTTGCCAATACAAAAGGTTGATCCGTAGTGGTTTTGATGATGTTGAAATGGTGCTGGAGTTGCACGTGTTAGTTGTGATATCTTTGTAATAATTAAATTGAATTAGTACGAAATTCAAATTAAATTTCGGGTAACTATAATTTTAAGTATTTATAATTATGACGATTATGTCAAATACGATATTTTTATAGTAGATAATTTCTTCTGTAAACATTATGAAGAATTAAAAAAACTGCAATTTGCCCAAAAATTGAGACAAAAGCTCGAATTATCATAAATTGATATTAAATTGAGTTACTTTGAACTCATGTGAAAATTTAAGGAGATTTTTAAGGATTTAACCAAACTTTTGGCTAATTTCTTAACTGACCTAAATTTAAGTGATATATTTATTTTCAAAAACTAAAATTTAATTTGATAAATAAAAAATGATAATTTTGAGTCAAAATTCAATTTTATCAAGTCTTGACCAAATTGATATAGTTTATCAATTTAAAACTTATCATTCAAAATTTATTTGATGTAGAAATCACATGAGTATAATCTTTACTCGATGAAGAAAATAATAACTCATTTTTTATCGTGATAAAATTGGGAACAATTATTGTTTACAGTTATTATTATTGAAAAAAGAGAGAAATAAGAGGATTATCCTTTAAGTCTTCCTCTTCTTCTTTCTTCACGCTCATCCTTTTAGAAGTGAAAAAAAAAAAAAAAAATAAGAAGGAGAGAGAGAGACAAAGAAGAATATTAGATAAAAAAAAAAAAGGGTCATGTTATTGCCGAGCCCTAAAATCCCTTATCTTTTTCCCCCCGCCGCCTCTCTCTCTCTTTATTTCTATATCTCTCTCTCGACCAGACGAAGCTAGAAATTTTTTTTAGGGGGCTAGTAACAAACTAGTAATGAGACAAAATTCAGCATTATTGATTGAAAAAATAAATAAAATGATTTTAAGAAATGCTCCATTCTTAATATAACAATAATTTATATCCCATGTGTGTTGTATTTTTAATCTATACTCTAAAATTTACATTACAAATATTGAGTGTAAATAAAGAAAGCACACTATATAAGGTATAAATTATTACATAAAAAATAGTTTTATTTTGAAATTCTCTCAACAAAAAAAAAAATTGTAGAGAATAGGAGATGGTATGTTGTTATCATGAGACTAGGTAAAACTACATGCATGTTTAAAACACTGATGTTGGGCTTCAATATAAATTGGGAGTAAAAAAAAGGGTCATTTACATATATATATATATATATATAGTCATTTTATGACTCAATATTACATATATAGTCACCCTTTTACAAGATATATTAAATACATTCATCCTATTATTTAAGAGACTAAAATACCCTCATCCATTAAATAATAATAAAACACAATTTGAATTTCAAAATAATTGGCAAAAATTGACAACTAAGCATAATGAACTGATTTAATAATAATTGTGATTATGAAATAAATGTGTAATATGTTACTCCAAATAGAATGATTGTGTAAAAACTTCAATTAAATTTGAGGGGAAGCTTGAGCCCCTACTGGGCCTCTAGTCCCTCCTCCGTCCCTCTCGACGACTCTATGTCTCTCTATCTCGCTCTCATCTTTCTCTCTCGGTCTCTCTTTCTTTTTCCTTCACTAAGGCCGGCAAAACCCAAGAGCTGCCAACCTTGCCGACAACCGTGCCGAATCACACGGCCCCAGCTCCGCCCACGTCGCTCCCCCCTCTCTGTGCGCGATAGCGACACATCCGGTCAGAGCTTGTGCGCCCAGCGCACTGCACTTGCCACGCCAATGACCCAGCCGCTTCCAGTGGCCTCTCCTTCTCGAACGTGAGCTTCGGGGAGCTCGCACTGAGCGCCACCGCACCAACCCCGATGAAATGCTTCATAGCCTCCTCGCCGACCTGTCTCCGCCTCGAGAAGACCAGTCCAAGGGATGTCCGCCTGGTCCCGCCGAGCGCACCCAAGCCGTGGCCCCTTTGGTCGCCGATACTATACCCAATGTTAATCATCAGCGACCAAACTTTCGTCCTTGATATTGAACATTAGTTTCGCCAATAATGGAGCTTCTTTACGAAGCCTTTGAAACAATAAAATTTTATAAGATTAAAACAACGTTTGCATGCACGGTTCCAGAACACTAATTCAGTGGGGCACAAAACTATACGATTATAATAAATAAATTAAAAGAAAAAAATATACCACATTTATAAATTATATTGGGTTAAATTGAAATTTATTATAAAAAATTATAGACAAAATTATAAATATAAAAAATTAAATAGGGCACTTTATCTGAATTATTATTTTTTTAATTATAATGGCAATATATAAATTTGATTAATTTAGGGGGCCTATGAAAGATTTTTTTAAAATTTTTCTTAAATTATAAGGCTAAAACCTAAATTTTTTAAAATTCAGGGGGGGCTGTGGTCTAGATCCGTGCCTGAATTCACTTGGTATTATTAAATAAGTTTTAAAAAGTTTATATATATATATAACTTATTTATAAAATAAAAGAAAAGATATTGTGGTCTTTAAGAAATACGAGCTCAATAACCCGCGCTTTGCAGCGGGTTCTTTATTAATGAAATAATGAAAGAGATTTTTAGTTAAATTGGCTTGTTTTTAGCCTTCGTTTCAAGAAATTGACCTAAGTTTCTCATAATTAAATTATAAGTCATTTTTCTTTTTCGTTTTTTTAGACATTATGCATTGACTGTTTTGTCCTTTATTATGGAAGATAACAAATGTCACAGACTGTAATAATTTTTGTTACAATAGGTAACAACTTTTGATACAGACTGTCACAGACAAAAGTTGATACACATATGTAACAAAATATATAATTTTTATTACACATTTGTCAGTTACGATTTGTATCAACATTTGTTACATGTTGTAACAAATATTTTTACAGTCCTTAACAATATTTGTTATAGATTGCAATAAAATTTGGGCGAACATGAGTATTTTGTGCATCCAAATGTATGCGAACGACCTGGTGGCTAATAACTTAATTTTTGAAAAATTTGGCCATTTTACTTAAAAGATATTATTTTAACAGCCCAATTTGCTAATGGGCCCGTAATAAAAAGTTGTATATATTTTTGGGAGAATTTCAAAATAAAGCCATTTTGGATGCCACTTAATAATCTATACCCCATATGGTGTGCTCCCTTCATTTCCACTCTATATTTGTAGTGTAAATTTTGGGGTATAAATTAAAAGTGCAACACACAGTGGGGTATAGATTATCATTGTGTCATGAACGGGGTATTTCTCAAAATCCCCCTATATTTTTTTGAGATTTTTGAAGATTTGGCCAAACTTTGGCATAACTTATTAGAGCTTAGCCATAATTTGAACAAATTAAGTATTTAAGCATTTTTTATTTTATTTTATTTATTGTTATTACGATTTGACGTTTATGCCCTTGCTTCATTAAATGTCCTCTTCTATTGTTCTGCAACTATTTTCTCCGTTTATTCTCTTCGTTCCCAAACACTTACGCTCGTGGAGTCCAGTTTTTCGTTGCTCTTGTGCGTGAGTTTGTGAGAAGTTCTTCATCGTCGTAGATCCGTCAATGTCTCTCCGTTTTTCCGGCGACCTCCGCTTTTCCGGCGAGCTGTGATTTTGGCTGCGCGATCGAGATTTTCGGAGCTCCATTGATCAGGCCACACTCATTGATCTGATTTTTTTTTCTTTGTTTGGTTATTCTGCTAATGTGCGTTGTGTGGATGCTGGCCTTATTTTGCGCGCATCTGGTTTTTAAGGTCTTGGTGTGCTGGCTGGAGATGGTGAGATCCGGCGAGGAGAGTTTGAACGTTGTAGGTAGGTGAGTTTGTGGAATGACCGAATTGCCCTTGGTCTGGGAAAGCTGAGGTATTTTTCTGACTGAAGAAATACATAAATTTGGATGATGATGATGTATGTTTGTTTATAACTGGAAAGCTTTCTGTCTTAAAAAGATGAAAGCCTGTTCTAAAAAGGGATATCTATTTGGATTTTTATCTGTATTTCTACCAACTTTACTCAAATTTATTCCAAGTATTGAAAAAAAAAAAATTTGTTATCATTGTAAATTCAGTCTTCATCACTAAAATTTGTGATGCAAGTTTTGTGACACAAACTTAATTTGTAAAAGTGGTGACAAATTTTGTTACGATTGTTAAGTGGTAACATTAAGACACTAAATCAATACAATTTCTTAAGTGAATTATGACATAATAAATTTTGTTACGCTTGTAACAAATTTTGTTACAACTGTAATAAATAATTTTATAAAAATATAAATAAAAAATGATAATAAGACATGAAATCAGTTTAATTATTAAGTGCATTATTTACTAACATATATGTCATCCTTATAACAAAATTTGCTACGAATATAGCAATAAAAATAATAACATTGAGACACTAAATCAACACACTTTTTTACATGAATTATTAAGTAACAACTCTAACAAATAATGTTACAAAAATATAAATAAAAAATGACAATAAGACATGAAATCGGTTTAATTATTAAGTGAATTATTTAGTAACATATTTGTTATCCTTATAACAAATTTTGCTACGAATACAACAATAAAAATAAAAAATAACATTAAGACAGTAAATCAACACACTATTTTAAATGAATTATTAAGTAAAATTTTGTTACGCTTGTAACAAATTTTGTTACAACTATAACGAATAATGTTACAAAAATATAAATAAAAAATGACATTAAGATACGAAATCAATTTATTTTTTAAGAAGCCAGTTAAGAAATTAGCCATTTTAAAGGTAAAATTTGAAGGATTTAGCCATAGTTTCATGAAATTAAGGATTTAGCCGTAACATACGTGTAACATAATATGTTACATTTATATGTGTAAAAAAGTATAATAAACGTATGTTTGGTTAAATCCTTAAAACGAATTAGCCATTTTTATTGTGTAACAAATTTTGTTACCCGTGTACCAAATTTTGTCACACGTGTAACAAAAATTGTTAGTGGGTGTACCAAAATTTGTTACACATGTTACAAAATTTGTTACACAATGAAAATGGTTAATTCCTTAATTTCATAAAATTATAGCTAAACTCTTGAAACCTGAGCTTAAAAATGGCTAAAACTCCAATTTTCTCAATAAAAAATAACATTAAGACACTAAATCAACACACTTTCTTAAGAGAATTATTAAGTAACAAATTTTGTTACTAAAAACAATGACATTAAACTTAGATAAGAAAATTTATTACAAATAGTTACGAATGTAAAAAAATTTGTTACTTATAAATAATTAAAAAATTATAGTGTAATAAAATTTGTTCCTACTATATTAAAATTTGTTACCATCATAACAAAAATTATTACTTTGGTAAAGAATTCATTACTAATATTATCACAACAATGATTTTTTTTTTCTCTAGAATTTAATAAAACACCTTGTAGGCCCTTTAGTTATCATCTATGCCAATTGTTGTTGTAATAGTCAATTCATTCTTAACAGTAGCTTGGCACCAAATTCTTATCTCATCTTCTTGCACATGAACACTTTTAGCAAGATATTACAACAAAAATATTGTTGTCTAATTAATTTTTTAAGCCAAATAGAAGACACCAGAGCCGGTTGACTGGTTGAGTTAGTCTAGGGAGCGATGGACTAGAACGTGTCGATGCTGCAACAAAGCTATAGCTGTGGTAGGGTCGGCGGCCAGATCGTCAACCATTCATGACGGCAATGGTGAGAGAGAGTGAGTGTAAAATAAGCAAGTTAGAAGCTTCAAACCAGAGCGAGAGAGAAAAATCATAGTTTTTGTGAGAAAAAGTGAAGTAGGGGCAGAGTTGGTTGGAGTCCAGAAGTAAAGCCGCGAAGCTCCGTCCCAAGCCATGAGGTTCGTCAGCAATCGATCGGCGATGGAATCAAAACCGGTAGCGGCGACGAAGACGAGGTGGCTCTTCAGAGGAAGCCATACGTCATCGTTTTGGGGCGTGGTGGTCGAGAGCTTTCCTTGCTCTGGCTTCGACATCATAGAATTGGAGTCAGAGACGCCATTGGAGAGGAGAAACGAGGTGGACGAGGATGAAGATGACAAGGGTATTTTGATAAGGCCAAGCGAGATTTTAGAGCCCAGTGGCTAATTTCTTAATTTTTAAAAAAGATGGCTATTTACTTGAAACCTAGGTCCTAAAATGGTCAAAACCCTAATTGACCCCATTTTTTTTTTTTGCAATAAAATTAAAGTTTTTATGTTTGTAATTTAAACATTTTATAGTCGATATCATTGAATTTTTATTATTATTATTTTCGCAACATTTTTTTTATTTGTTTTTAAAAGTTAAATTAGTTTTCCATTTGACTATTAAATAGTTATAAAAAAAGTGAATATTAAACATCTAAAAATATATAAAAAATATTGAAAACTATGTTAATATTTTCACCATTATGTTCTTTTTTTTTTTTTTTGCCCTATTTCAATATCATATTCACACTTTCACATATAATTTTATTTTCAATTTTATTTTTATCCAAATTCGTTTCATAAATTTTTTCATAAATCGTTAATTTTTTCTTTTGATAATAAATATTTTAGCGACAAAATTTTATAAAATTTAAAAGAAATAGTCATTGTCCTAAAATTTTACATATGTATAATATTTATCATTACAATGTGATTGTCTTTCACATTAATTGACAAAAATTATTAAAAAAAATATCAAATAAATAAATAAATAAGTGAAAAGATGAGCCCGTCATGCGTGGACAAACTTGTGAGAAATAAATTAAATTTTTTTCTTTATAAAGTTGGTGTGATTCAGAATGTAGTTAACCAAATTAATACAAATAAACCAAAATTTTGATAAATATCAGTGATTAAGCTATAGAAAAAGGCAGAAACGAATTATAAGAAAAAATAAATTGATCCTTCTTAAATCTTAAGTAATGAAAAAAGGCAGTAACAAATAAAAAAATTCATTACTTATATAACACAGTTTAACGACATTGAAAAATAGTAATTAATGTTTTCATGAAATTCGCAATAAAATTAAAAATAAAGAAAGAGAAAGTTAGCCAATGAGAAAAAATTGTTTGAAAATGTGTCAAAAACTTTCATATGTAAGATGAAATTTGGAATGGAATACACAAAGAAAAAGAAAAAAAATTACAAAAAAAGATCATGTGAAAGTTAAATTTTAAACATAAAAAAGTAATTAAAAAATAAAACTTAATGTTGAATACAAAAAATGAACTGCAATAGTCCATAAAAAAATTAAGAAAAAAAAGAAAAAGAAAAGAAAAGGAAGATGGGAGAGAGAGAGACTGTTAGCGATATTTTTATCCGCAAGTATACGGGTCGCACAAGTAATAAAGTGGACTTTGAGTCCGGATATCGTCTCCACAGGGATTGATTGGGTCGGAGATAAGAGTCGAGTATTACCTCGCTCGTCCTACTTGCTATCTAGACTAACGAAACGAATGCGGAGAAATTAAATTAAATTAAGTCTAACATTATCTAGGCGGTAAATTAAATTGACAAAGAACAATAAAGAAAAGTGGATCCAAGGGTTGATTTCATTCACTATCCATGCCATTGCCTATAAGTCCAATTAATCTAGTTAAGTCATTCCATTAATCTAGAGGTCCTAATGTATGTCTCACTCACCTCTCCCGAGCGAGAATGAGAAATTACGCGACTAAACTCACCGAGTTGTTATCCCTAACTAACCGGTTAATTAATCACACTTTAAGTGCCCTCTTAAGATTATCTAACCACCTATCTCCTCCCAGTCTCAAGGTTAAATTAGACGTGAGTGCTCATACGAGGATTTTAGCATGCTTTCCCAAGCTATGCTAATCTCCCAAGACAATTAATCTTCCACAACAACCTAACCATTCTATAGCTATGGCAAAGGAAAATTGCAAAATGATTAAAAGACAATAAATATCAAGCACCACAATGGAATGAACAAAACATTAATTAATCAACTAAATAGTTCATGGCACTTCAAGGGTGAACTACATCACCCTTGAATCCAAATATCACTCACAAAGTTATCTCAATAAAAATCACAAAATACAAACACTTCATAGTTCAATAGAAATAAATATAAGAGAAGGGAACAAGAAAATCAAACACTAATGAGCTTAAAAGCTCATAAAAATAGTGGTTGAAGACTTCAAGCTCCCATGGAAACTCTTCTTCCTCCAAGTTCCTCTTTGAGTCTCCAAAATGGTCTCCTTTTCTCCAATTTCGAGCTCCCCCTCACTTAAGCAAATTGCCCTAACCTATGGAGTCATCTTGGCCCTTGATTTTACATCCAATGGCTAAATTTGAGCCAAAAATTCGAAGTGGGCATGTGTTGGGCACGTGGTAGGCACAATCTGGAACATTGGTCGCAATGCGACACCATTGCGACACCTGAAACAATGACCTTGGTCGCAATACGACACCATCGCGACACCATTGCAACACTCAGAATTGGGTTGGTCGCGGTGGTGTCGCAATACGCAAAACTAGTCTGCAAATACTGAAATGTTGGTCGCACCGCGACCAAAATAGGTCGCAATGCGACCAAGCAAAATAAGGTCGAACTTTTGGGCCCGATGGCGTGTTTTTGGTGGGCTTTGGGCGCGAGAGACGGGCCTAAGGGTGTCTCGTGTCCGTCTTGGTCACTTTGCGATGTTGCCATGCCACGAAGCACATTTCACCGTTATAAAATAAATCCTTCGATTATTTTATAGTGATATTTCCATGCTTTGTGCCTCTTTTTGTCAAATTGAGGGTTTAGTCCTACAATAGCTCAAAAATCACATTAAACAACTTCAAACTTGAGGATTTACATCGGATATTGGTGAAATTCAAGGGTAAATGAGTGTGTAAAACCACACTCATCAAATTCCTCCAAACTTAATCCGTTGCTTGTCCTCAAGCAATGAACCACGTGATAATTCATTAAGCACCAAACTCATGAGACTCGGAGAGTTTAACAAAATAAAATTTGAACTAGAAGCATCTACCACACAAATATAAAGTATATAGAAAAATAAGTGTGTGCATCTTGTTATTAGCATTTTGGATTTAATATCTCAAGAGGAAATTATTTTTTAAAAGCTATTTGAAAATATTCGGATTATGAACGACTTTGAATTCGGTACACCTCTCTCAAATGCTCGGATTTTCCGTGTGTGTGTGGAGGTCTCATGTCTCTTTGGTCTTTAAACCCGGAATCTTAAACGTACAAATAAGAGCTAGATTTCTAGATTTGGATTTGGAGCAATCATATGCCCAATTGTTGCACTCTTCTCCACTAATGGAACACTTATGAGTCGTAGGAGATCAATAGGTCTTTGTGGGCTTGTAATGTTAGGCTAAGGTGAAGGGTAGATGAGATGGACAATTTAGGCTCATTTCATCCTAGCTCTCATATAAGAACCGTCAAATATTTCTTCGTGACGTTCCCATGTAATCCCATAACTCCTCGACTCTAATCAAAGCATGTGTCACTGAATTCACCTTAAACACCCCATTTTCTTAAAATTTTTTTTTTAACTTCCCATCACTTGTTACAAAATACTTTTTTTTTCTTTTTCTTCCTCTTTTCTTTTTTTTTTCCATCACTTATTAGAAAATACTTTTTTTTCTCTTTTTTTTTTCTTTTTCTTCCTCTTTTCTTTTCTTTTTTTTTTTTTTATATTAGGTCCCTCCCCCAAACTTGTTTTATAGGGAGGATAGCCAAAATACAACAAATAAAGAAAATAAAATAAAATAAATATGGAAGGGAAAATGATTTTTTCTCTCTTTTTTTTTTTTTTTGAAACGTTTTTTTTTTTTGAAACGGGGGCATTTTGATGTAAAATGTGACAATGAAGCTTCACGTTTTGAAGGCTATAGATCCTAGCTAGGATGACAGATATGGTTCTTTTCTTGGCGAAGGATTTGACAATGGGTTATTTATCAAAGAAAAGGCTTTATTTGGCTCAAATGGGACACAATGGATTAATATCAAAAAGGTTGGCTTTTTGGCTCAAACGGTTCAATCAACGGCCTATATCATCTCCTCCTACAACTCTAAACATTCGGATTTCGCCTTGAAGAGTGCTAAAAAGGGTTCTAATGCTCATGAAACTAGCTATTAAAGTACAAAATCAATTCCAAAGCTTAAAAGACCTAGAGATTGAGACACGCGTGCGCAAGGGGTAGAAAATTATCAAGCAAAATCAAAAGCATGAACCAAGCACTCGGTCAAATCTCAATCACAAATATTTAAAAAGAGCTAAAAAAAAATCATTCCACAATATCATCATCGACATCCAGAGAAACTAAAATGCAATGCGCACACCATCTTTAAGCTCAATTCACACACAAACAATGAAAATAACTAAATATAAATGCAAAGCACACCTAAACCATGTGACAAAATTCCAACTACCAAGCAAAATTGTTCACTCCCCCAAACTTAAATTGAACATTGTCCTCAATGTTCACAATAACAACAAGAGAAGGGAACTTACCTCCGGGGGTGAAGTTACACCCCTCAAAAGCCTAGGTGAACTCAACGTCTTCCTTGGGCTCCGGCAATGGTGTTGGCGGTTGGTGATGGTGAGGGGGCTCGCGGTAAACAAAAACAAGCCGAAAAGAGCTTGGGTTGCCTCCCAAGAAGCGCTAAATTTATCGTCTATAGCTTGACATTGGAACTCGTAGAAGCTCATCAAAGAGTGGCTTCCTCCCATGGTACGTGTCATATAACACGCACCACGGGTCCCGGTTGTAGACGCCCTCAAGATTGGCGAGAATTGTCTTTATGAAAAGCATCCGTGCAATGGAACTTCTCTTCGAATAATGAGCTTGGGAGGCTTCAAAGTACGGTCCAAAAGAGGGTGGAGGGGGTGCCGGCCACATCGGATCTTCATAAGTATTCTCCTTGATAAACAGTGGCGGCATGATGATGTGGATCTCATGAGGAGACATCTCTTCATGTGGCTCTTCACTTTTTGTCCATGCTTGTGTCTCCTCCTCACTTGAATCGTCATCGTCCAACATCTCATACAACCCCCAATTTGTGCTTGATTCTTGAAGGCTTTCACACTCCACCTCTATCATCAAGGTTTCATTGGAGCAAATTGGAGATGTATTTAATCTTGACAACTCCCTATGGATGCCATCAATTTGGAGTTGTGCTCGTTGAAGTTCGTCCCTCCTTGACATAGCCGCGATGGAATTATCTTGCGGCACCGGCATCCTCGACAAAACCAATTGGAGATAATCCAAATTGACTTGTAAGAGCTCAAGTGTCGCCTTCCTTTGATCGCCTTCATAATGCCATGTTGCTTCCGAAATTGGTGCGGCTTCGGCTTGAAACTCCGGAAAGCACTCCAATTGTGAGCTCGGGTGGTCTTGCCATTGTACCGAATTGTAAAGTATGTCCCCCGAACTGTAATAGTCCCTCGGAACATTCTAACAATGATAATCATACTCGGCTAAATCTTCCAACAACTCATAGGCTTCATCCGCGGATTGATCGTAGAAAGTGGCGGTACCATTTTCTCTTTCCACCCAAGTTCTTATTACGGCCGTTAGCCCGTCAAGAAAGTTGAGGATTTGACCATCCCGAGCAAAACCGTGATTGGGAAAAAACCAAAGAAGCTCTTTATATCTCTCCCAAGCCACGTAAAATGGCTCATCGGTCCCTTGCACAAAATTGAGGACCGTTTCTTGGTCTCTCGTTCTTGACATCTATAACAAAATAAACATAAACAAAATAAGAACAATAAAATGCGAAAACTAAAATTAAAATGTCTAGACTAGCACTCGAACTAACAATAGTAATATCAATCCTATCTCGTCGCCGTTCAATCCCCGGCAACGGCGCCAAAAACTTGTTAGCGATATTTTTATCCGCAAGTATACGGGTCGCACAAGTGATAAAGTGGACTTTGAGTCCGGATATCGTCTCCACAGGGATTGATTGGGTCGGAGATAAGAGTCGAGTATTACCTCGCTCGTCCTACTTGCTATCTAGACTAACGAAACGAATGCGGAGAAATTAAATTAAATTAAGTCTAACATTATCTAGGCGGTAAATTAAATTGACAAAGAACAATAAAGAAAAGTGGATCCAAGGGTTATCTTCACTATCCATGCCATTGCCTATAAGTCCAATTAATCTAGTTAAGTCATTCCATTAATCTAGAGGTCCTAATGTATGTCTCACTCACCTCTCCCGAGCGAGAATGAGAAATTACGCGACTAAACTCACCGAGTTGTTATCCCTAACTAACCGGTTAATTAATCACACTTTAAGTGCCCTCTTAAGATTATCTAACCACCTATCTCCTCCCAGTCTCAAGGTTAAATTAGACGTGAGTGCTCATACGAGGATTTTAGCATGCTTTCCCAAGCTATGCTAATCTCCCAAGACAATTAATCTTCCACAACAACCTAACCATTCTATAGCTATGGCAAAGGAAAATTGCAAAATGATTAAAAGACAATAAATATCAAGCACCACAATGGAATGAACAAAACATTAATTAATCAACTAAATAGTTCATGGCACTTCAAGGGTGAACTACATCACCCTTGAATCCAAATATCACTCACAAAGTTATCTCAATAAAAATCACAAAATACAAACACTTCATAGTTCAATAGAAATAAATATAAGAGAAGGGAACAAGAAAATCAAACACTAATGAGCTTAAAAGCTCATAAAAATAGTGGTTGAAGACTTCAAGCTCCCATGGAAACTCTTCTTCCTCCAAGTTCCTCTTTGAGTCTCCAAAATGGTCTCCTTTTCTCCAATTTCGAGCTCCCCCTCACTTAAGTAAATTGCCCTAACCTATGGAGTCATCTTGGCCCTTGATTTTACATCCAATGGCTAAATTTGAGCCAAAAATTCGAAGTGGGCATGTGTTGGGCACGTGGTAGGCACAATCTGGAACATTGGTCGCAATGCGACACCATTGCGACACCTGAAACAATGACCTTGGTCGCAATACGACACCATCGCGACACCATTGCGACACTCAGAATTGGGTTGGTCGCGGTGGTGTCGCAATACGCAAAACTAGTCTGCAATTACTGAAATGTTGGTCGCACCGCGACCAAAATAGGTCGCAATGCGACCAAGCAAAATAAGGTCGAACTTTTGGGCCCGATGGCGTGTTTTTGGTGGGCTTTGGGCGCGAGAGACGGGCCTAAGGGTGTCTCGTGTCCGTCTTGGTCACTTTGCGATGTTGCCATGCCACGAAGCACATTTCACCGTTATAAAATAAATCCTTCGATTATTTTATAGTGATATTTCCATGCTTTATGCCTCTTTTTGTCAAATTGAGGGTTTAGTCCTACAATAGCTCAAAAATCACATTAAACAACTTCAAACTTGAGGATTTACATCGGATATTGGTGAAATTCAAGGGTAAATGAGTGTGTAAAACCACACTCATCAGAGACTAAGAGGAGTTGTTTTCGTTTTGTTTGGCTGACATAAGCTAAGAAAAATATAGAGTTGTACGGCTGTAAAATGTACAATGTTTAGGCGTTTTCTTTTAGTATATAAAGGATAACTTGATTTTGGTAACTGAGTAGTGCGGAAAAAATCCGAAACAAACAAAACTGAAGAAAAGCTTGTAAATGGCAGTTTTGTAACTTCTCAAACTACTGTAGATGCTACAGTAAAAACTACCTTCTTTTTAGTATATATAATAATTATAGGTAAAAGAAAATTAAAATAACAAAACGTACCAAAGAAAAAAAAAAAAAAAAAGGCTTAGTAGAGCCTTTTCTTTAGAAGAGATATGGCCTTTTTGGATTTGCACAAAAAGTTCTTGCCCTTTGGATCGATGATGATGAATGGTCAAGGTAAGAATCTTGGCTATAAATAAACAATTTCTTTGGCATTTGCGACACACCAACATCAAAGCCAAGAAGTGAGAGAGAGAGTAAGAAGCTTTGCTTTGAGTGATTTTGAGCGGTTTTGCTTTGTGCGAGGTCGTTGTTAAGAGTGAGGTTGTAATAATTGTATAGAAAATGGAAATTGTAAAGTCATGTGGTTAAGTAATAGGTACTTCTGTGATGAATTATTTTTGAGGTGGAAAATAATTCTATACTGTCGGATTCACTTTTTTTATGGTCCTGTATTTAAAAATATGAATCTGACAATTCAAAATTATTTCTCACGACAAAAAAAAAAAAGAAAAAAAAACTCATTACAGAATTTTCCAAGTAATAATATTTAAAATGATAAATAAAATAAATAGTTTTCTTAATATACTCTAACGAGATCAATTTGCGAATAATTAAATAGGCAGACGGATAAAATTATCATATCTCAGGACTCTACAGCTTAGTAATAAATAATTATGAGAAAATTTGATCTCATTGCCACATTTGAGATTTAAGTTTATATTTTATATCACTATTGCATGTTATGTCATTTTTTTCACTAGAAAATTATTATATCGTCCCGCTTTTCTTCTCTTGTCTTCCCCATTTGCAAAGAAAAAAAAAAAGCAATTCAGCAAATTTATTATTAAAATGTGATATAAACTGCAAATTTTTTTTAATAATGACATATTTCAAAACAAGTTGTCTAGAAACGACATGTCTAAATTTCCCAATAATTTTCTTTAATAATGACATATTTTAAAACAAGTTGTCTAGAAACGACATGTCTAAATTTCCCAATAATTTTCCAATGCTTCGTGAAACAAATGAACGCTTTATTAGTTGGATTTCCAAATAAAGTAGATAACATAAATACACGTGTTACATAGTCAACATGCACATAGATGAATTAGTAATTTAAGCATGTAATATATAAGATTAATGTGTCTATAAGATTAAAATTTCAGTTTAATAATAATAATAATAATAATAATAATAATAAAAGAATATAAACGGAACATTGATTACAACATTAATAGCTCTTGAGGTCCCACCCAAATATTACAGCATACTAAAATAATTGGTTATGAGAATTATTGTGAAGAAAATATTCATATTTTTATTATAGAATATCGAGAGCAGGATAATAACTTCCCTCCAGCGCAACCTAATTAATTGATTAATTTTTTAATTCATAACGAATAAAGCAATAGCAAGTGTCCAGACAGGTAACTCCCGTTTGAATTTATGTAAAGGAAAATAATAATTAGTTTAATTTAGGCCAATTTCTCTCATTTTGGCCTATATAATTTGACCATCATGTCCGAAAAAGGCCCGAGATTATCCCAAAATCAAGAAAAAAACTAAACTTAGAGAAAGAAATTAAAACTCATCATCAACCCTTCTCTGCTTTTATAAACATATCTACCATGGAGTTTGTAATTAGCAGTTTCTGATCTACTAATAGTTAGTCTTCAACTCAGAGAAAAGGAAAAAAAAAAAAAAAAAAGGTAAAAAAAAAAAAGAAGAATTTCTTCATGTACTTTTTTTTTTTTGTCTTACTACTATAATTCTCTTTGAGAATGAAATTTTTTAAGGAAAGAGAGTGAATCGGAGAGAAGAATTAGTATCATTTCTAAATTTTCTGGTTTATAGTTTTCAGATTTGTCTTCAAATGGAAAAATTTTCTCTTGGAACGAGTTCAAAGCACACCTCAATTAGGGCAGGAAACGCAAGGCAATATTCAGTGGAAGAGTTGATTTCAGCTCTTAATGACGATTCTAGCAGAGAACAAGCTCTCCTTCTACTATCCAAGGTATAAAAAATAAATTAATGTGTGTATATATCTATTTAATTATTTTCCTATATATATTGCTTGATTTTTTATTTTTGTATATTTGGACTCGTTTGGCTGCTGAGAAAATGTGAAAATACAGTGATTTTAGAGAATGCAAGTGTAGATATGCACTTTGGATCTTTTAGTAATTTAGTTTATATATGCACTTTGGATCTAATGTACTTCTATCTATGGCCATTGCATTCATAATTGGGACTAAACCCTAAGATGGACTCTGATATTGTGTTGATTGAAAAGCAAATATTTGGGGCAACGAGGACTTGAAGTAACTCCTAATTAGGGTATAATTATCATTTAATTTTGCTTTTATGAATACTATTTGTTCGATGGGCCAGTTTTTACTCCAACCGATGTACCTAAAAGGAAACTCGTTCAATCTTTCTTCTTTGGTTTAAATAAGCATCAAAATTTTATACAAATTGTTTTCATCATTAATGGTTACATATTATATCAACCATGATGACATTTTGACGGGGATTGGAACAATAATATTAGTAGAAATATATCCATAGTTAGGGTTCCTCCTTTAATGTTTATACCCACACTATAATTGTACTGATCAGAAGATGGGGTAAATCTATTTATGATTGATCAAATTTATTTTCAAATTTCTAGTCTTGGAAGTACTAAATTTCATTTCAAAAGTTTGATTACCACCAGAAACTTCCATTAATGAGTAAGCCAAGAACAACATCGATCTGCCACTAGACTAAATTGGAATGTTCACAATGCGCTTGTATATCGAATATCTTCTATCTTCTACAAATAATAATAATAAAACTAATAAAATAACAAAGTACAAGATAAAATTAGAGATGCTCATTTTTTTCCTTGGAGTAAATAGGGTTTTACTCTCTTATAGTTAAGAAATAGTACTCTTTTATATGGAACTGATTATTAACCATATTTTGTGGAACATAATTCGATATATCACCCTAGATGTATAAAATTTTTAAAGTACATGTGCACTTGCTTTTTTGCTCTTAATAGAAAGACAACATACTAATTAATAGTATTGGCCTTAGATTCCAACTTAATCAAAATCTATTTAGTATTGTTTCATTTTAACGCGGAGAAATGAAATAGTTGAGGTTGGTGGGAGAATTACCACGTGCGTCAAGCATCATCTAAATTATAAATATTCGTTTTGGCATAACGTACGTGCATTTATAACCAATTGGAATATATGGATTAGTCTAGATACTAGAAACCGAACTCGAATCACTTCAGTAATTGTTAAATTACAACTAAAGTTTTCGGTAAATACAAAGTTATTAATGTTAATATAATCACTAGCATATTCAATCAAATAAAGAAACAAAATTTTAGAGAGATGAGGTTCTGATTGATGTTTTCCAGATGAGAACAAGGCATGAAGATATGGGCCAGTTATTGTGGGATTCCAATGGTACCATATTTTCACTTCTGAAGGTATGACACTTTTAATTGATTTCTATCTTAGAAAATTTATCCATTCAATATATTTTTCTAATGTTACTGGACCTTACTATGATATGCATAATGAAAAATGACTGCTGTAATTTTTTTTTTTAACTCACTAGGAAATAATGCAAGTATACAGTCTCCTTTCAACTCAAACCCTCTCAGAAGAAAGAGCAAATCGAATTTGTAATGTTCTCGCATTGTTACAGGTAATATTTTTTCTAAAAATCTCACATATACTACAAAAAGCTGAAATTTTTGTCGCAACCTTTTAGTCACAGTAAAAAATTTTATGACTAAAACATACAACTCATTATAAACTTGTTACTAATATACTTTTAGTCACAAGAATTTTATTTAGTCACAAATTTGTTGTGACTAAAAATATTTTTGTCACAACTATACAACTATATGTACTTCGTAAATAATAATGTTCCACTATATGTACTTCACAACTATATTAGAATAATTGCTTGATTTAAACGTGTTTAAGTGCTCAATATGATTAGTTTTCCCCTGTTTGTCTATATATATACTTCATATAAAGTTAATATTTCAATTATGTTTTTCAATTTACAGACTGTAGCTACTCACCCAAACACCAGGATGAAGTTTATAAAGGGTAAATGAATATTGTCATTGTTACATTTTTAATATAGTTAATTCACGATTTAAATTTTACATGGGTCGGTTTGAAGTTCCCATCTTCATCTGGTAATTTGGAGATAAGTAGGGATCAATCAGGGAGCTATTTGTTTTTTGAATTTAGTTATAATTGCTTTCCTTTTCCACATTTGCTTTCTGATATGTCTCAATAAACATAATTTTTAATTATTATTTCTATATACCTTTATGAGAAATTTTGGTAATTAGTCCGTCTTCTAGACCATATTTAAAAAGCTATCCAAAACATATATTTACATAAAAAATGAAAATTGTGATATATTCTTAAACAAGTTCTAAAATTAGGCTATTTATAAGCTACATTATGTTTGTTTCTAGTTTGCATAACATTTCATGATCTCAAGCAAGGGGAAATAATTTAGGCCCCGTTTGCTAATGCTTCAAGAAACTGCATTTTTAGCTTCTGTAACAATCTATAATCAAATTAGGTGTTTTGCAAAAACAACTTTTGACCCAATTTTTCAAGAATGTTGGCAAAAGCTATTTTGAAGAATCTACCGCCATACCGCGACTCTGCTTTTAAATTTTGCAATGGCTGCAAGAAAATTATTATTTTTTAATTATTTTGGATTATTTTTCTTAAAAAATTTGATTTTGTAGCAACACATTAATTTATACAATACAACAAACAGTAACTTTTTCATAAATGTATAGGAATTGGAAGGAGAGATTTTCAAAAATGCCCCAATTATTTGGAGCATTGTTAATTTCTATCCTATTGATTGTGTTGCAATTTTACATTCTATTTTATTGCTACACTACAAACATAGTAAATATAAGTAGCAAATTTAAGGCAGAAATGATTAATGGTGAATTATCTATTTATGTTTCTCTTAAAATTTTCTTAATTAGAAAGAGCATGACCCAACTTACTCCCTCTTTTGAATAACCAAATTATTTTTCTCGATCATCTCCTTAAAACTAAGATGATATTGAGGTATTTATGTAATGAGTATAAGATCAAACCATATTTGAAGCGAACAAGCGAAATTACAATTCGTTTCTCACCATGATATAAGAAAATATAATGCCAGGTGTGTTTTCCTCATGCATTTTAACTCTAAATTGGGCTTGAGAGTGCACATATTCAATTTCATTTCATCAAACCATATTTGAAGCGAACAAGAGAAATTACAATTCGTTTCTCACCATGATATAAGAAAATATAATGCCAGGTGTGTTTTCCTCATGTATTTTAACTCTAAATTGGGCTTGAGAGAGCACATATTCAATTTCATTTTGCCTCTTGACTTTGTTAATTTCCTTTCCAAATAGATAAAACCAAACATTTACATATAGCATCCTATATATATATATATATATATATATATATATTTGTAAATACAGGCCTGCACGATACATTTTACTAATTATTAATTTATTATAATATGACCCTTAAAATATTGAATAATAAATCAGACTTTGAATAAACTGTCTGCCTTTCCATTTCCCTATTTGTATCTATAGACGTAATGATCAAGCATTCTCTTCCGTGTTCCATTTATTTCCTTTGTTTTCTTTTTTTTTTTTTTTTCTTTTGCCTAACAAATCCTTTCCTTTCCTTATTGGATAAGTGAGTAACATTATTAGTGACGAAATACATTTACGGTAAACTCAGTGTAGAACTAGGGTGTTCACCTAAAAATTTTCAATGTTCATGAATAAATGCCCTAGTAGGGTTAGTTTATAGTTTATACACTTGTCCATTGATTTCATCCTGCATTGGATAATCACTTTTCATTTTCGCTGCGCTTGGAGCTTTTATTGAAGCAAACCAAAATAATCATTCAAAATATCCGATAAATAACAAACTTTATTCACGAAATCAACTCGATTTCTGTCATTTTTCCCATAGTTAATAAAGTTAGAGCGTTGAAGATTGGAAATCTTAAGACACTAAAATTCTATGCTTCACAATACATAATATTTTTGGAGTTACTCCTTTAGGTTCCATTTCCGCATTGAGTAAATTCAGTGTTTACTGTTATGAAGACGCATATATAATGAAGCATCGGACCAAGGTTTTTTATATTAATTTTTTATTTTTTGCAGCCAATATTCACGAATACCTGTACCCTTTTATTAGCACAACAAGCCAGGAAAAGTCTTTTGGATACCTTAGGCTAACCAGCTTAGGTGTTATTGGTGCCTTGCTGAAGGTAAATGTTCTAATTACTTTTTCTTTTCCTTTCTTAATTGATATAGGCCATCTCGATCGTATACAATACTCTAAAATAAAGTAAATGTCACTATCAAATAGTAAATCATCTCTAATCTAGCTAATACTTTATTTTTCACTCTAAAAAAAGAATATTCTCTTCATTTCTTATACATCTTTGTTTTTAATTACTTTTTTATTCATTTTAAAAGTCAAAAAGATAAATATACAAATATTATAAATATTAAAAAAGCTTAAAAAAGAAATAGAGTATGAATAGTGATACTCTATATTTGGAGTATCACTATTCATAAATCTAAAAAATAGAAGTTCCAAAATAGAGTTGGGTTGGAGTACTCCAACTCTATTTTTTGGCTCCATTTACTCTACAACTTCTCTATTTTAGTATGGGTTGGAGATGCTCTTATAATCTCAATTAGTAAGATTTCTCTCCTTATGAACTACGCGGTTAATCTGATATATAATACTACATTTTGATATTATTAGTTAGATTCCTCTCCTCATGAGTTTTATCAAGGTACTCCAATTTATAATATTTACTAACTATGTTTTGAAATTAGTTAATTAATTAATTCCTTCTCTAAAATATATTGTTTATACAGGAAAATGAAGCACAGGTTGCTAAGCCTCTTCTTGAGGGTGATATTGTTCCTAAACTTCTAATTTGCTTGGATGTGGGCAATCTATTGTCAAAAACAGTAAGTTGGTTTTTTTTTTTTTTTTCTTGACAGTTCATTTCATTCTTGTGATTATATGTATTGACTAATATTAAACTTTTAAGTTTGCTGCTGATACAATCCCCTTTTATTTTTTAATTGCAATGCTTGGTTTCTTTTATGAAGGCCCAATTTTACTTATTCACAGCACCGTTTTAAGTAAATTATTAGAAACATAATCAAAAGTCTCATAAACTGAAAAGAAGAAACAAATTAATTATAATTGTTTTAAGTGAAGTTCCTGCCAATATTTCATCTTCTCCACTTATGTTATCCCATTGTTCATTTGGCCATAAAGCTATAAATCTTCATAACACCACTAACTATATATATTTTTCTATAATATTTTGGGCAATGAAGGTGGCTGCACTGATTCTTGACAAGCTTCTGAACAATGGTGAGAGTGGTTTAGACTACTGCTGTGCTTCTGCGGAGAGATTTTATTCGGTTAGCCGAGCTTTGGGACGAGCAGTCGAAGAACTTTCGGTGGAACCCTGCCAGCGGTTGCTGAAATATGTCATTTGTTGCTACATTAAGCTTTCTCAAAATCCCAGGTTAGTATAAGAACATTAAATTTATTAAGATCAATTAGGTAAATAGTCATTTTGAAGAATGTATTTTTAAAAAAGCAGCCACTGCAGTTTTAGAAAATTTAAGAAAGTCATAAAAAATTTATTACTAATGTAAAAAATTTCTATAACAAAATTACATATAAAATTTAATGTAATAAATTTCTTATAGAGATAATAAATTTTATGAATGACTAATTTTTAAAAATTTTGAAACATTGGCTATTTTTAAAATCACTATCTAAAAAATGGCTATTTTTTTTAACATTCTCAATTTATTAAGACAGTTCATTGTGATCGTGGCTTTGCTAAGTTTGTACATAACATCAAGTTCAACATTTTATAATACTAATAATATGGCCATGGAATTGTCCTTGTAGGGCATGTGACGCTCTGCGATTATGTCTCCCAGTGAGGTTTAGAGATTCTACTTTTCATGGAATACTTCAAGTAAGTTCTTTAAAATAACATGGTTTTATGATAAAGAGTGTAAATTGACAAATCAAAATGATGTAGATCGTATGAACTATGACCTTAGAGTATCATTTTTTTTTTTAATGAAAGGTATGGACCACGAATTAGGAATGTATCTCAACAAAATTGACGGTACACGTCTGACTTTTAACAGCTTACCAACTATGTTGATCCTCTGCTAAAGAGTCCTCTAACCCGCAGCCAAATATATAAATCAAAATAAAATAAATACATAATGATCCAACCCATGATAGGGCAACAAATCAAAATCAAAATCAAAATAAAAATAAAAATAAAAAGAAAAAAGTCCTATAGGATCTTCCCAAAAAGAAAAAGGGCATCGTTAAAACCTCTAGGAAGCCAAAAACCTAGTGGGAAAGACTTTCAAAAGAAAAAGAGTACATGATCCAGGACTAATGAAGCCGGCTCCTAAACCTGTAAAAAGGTAAATGAACCGTGTCTCCATAAACTAAACTTTGGATTGTTTATGGAGCCTGAAACCACCAATTGTTGAGGTTTGCATCAATTGACATTGAGGCAAGTTTATCTACCACACGATTTCCTTCGTGAAAGATATGTGAGACATGTGCATTAAGATTCTTAGCATCCTATAGATCTCTAATCCATCTCTTTCTAAACTTCCAGGGAACTCTATATGAATTTTTTTTTTACTAGTAGAACCACATAGGAAGAGTCGGTCTCTAACCACAGATAATTCCAGCCGAACTTGTGCATAATTTCCATGGCAATCATAAACCCAAAAAGCTAAGCTTCAAAAGAAAATTTGATTCCCAGACAAATAGAGAAGCAACCTTTCACAAAACCCCTGCAAATAAGAAAATCCCACCGCATCCTGAATGTCCCGAAGCCCCTCTGGCCGAACCATCTATGTTAACTTTGATCCATCTCGGAGATGGCAAGTTCCATAAAACAGGAATAATTGACGGGCCTTTGGACGGGTTACCTTTAACCCCCAAATTATGGAGAATAATAAGGTCGTTCTGAGTGTTGTGCATACAACCTTTTACAAAATTGTCGCTTTCCCTTAAAGATGCCAGAATCCAAGCCTTGGAGGAATGTATGTTCGGTTTTGTTCCCATTGAAAATTCTCCTGTTTCTCGTGTGCCAGATTTCCCAGCAAGTGGTGATGATCCCAAAAAGCCATACAGATTTTATTTGAGGGCTGAAACTAGCATTCATAGCTCTGCAAAAAAAGGTGCTCAAAATCCTTCGAGACATCAACTTGACTCTCAACCATGATGAAAGAGCCGCCCATAATCCACTGCTAAAGGAGCAGTGAATGAAAACATGGTCTATAGATTCTGCATTCTCTTCACAAAGGTGGCACCTACTTACCAAAGTAATACCTCTCTTCCTTAAATTATCATTGGTGGGTAATCTCTTTTGAATGACTTTCCAACAGTGCATAGCCCGGCTAGGAGGGGTACAATTTATTCATAACGATTGGCTCCAATTCTTCTTAGTACTAGCACTAGCATATTCTTGAAAAAAAAAAAAACTCTTACTGGAAACTTCGTCGTCCATTGAGAAAGTCCAAACCAAACCAAACAATCACTGTCTGGAGGATCAAGAATAGTGTTTGATATTTCATTTGAAATTGCAGGGTATCTGAAGGAAGTCCTCCAGGATGGACCATCCATTATTCCAAACGTCTGAAATAGTGCCTTTCAGCTCCTTAGAAATGAATGAAGGAATCTTGTAGCCTTAACTTACGTGATAGTTATTTATTGGAAAAGTAAAATTATAGACGTTAATTGCTTTATTTTTTAAATCAAAGTTAAAAAAGTTACTTTGCTCTGATCATATAGCATTGGTAGAACAATAATTTTAACGAGCAGAAATGTAATGAAAAATTTGCAAACAATTGCCCATAGGAACTTTTTAATCGGCTAAAAGACAATAATTCAGGTAAACTAAAGGCCAATTATTAAGAAATTGATCTTTACTGTCAAAAAAAGGATTTACTTCAGTGATCTGTAATTTTTGATGGACCACTTTTTTTCTTTTGGGTTCTCAATAATATAGTTAAATCAAGTTTAATTGCTCATGGGAAAAGAATTCATCTTTTCAATCAAATTCAAAACTCACATGTATTAGGGTCATCATTTAGTAGCATATCTAAAACAAATGATTTGTTTTTTTTTTTTAGTGTTTATCACGAGTGTAATAAAAAATACAATCATAAATTCTCAAAGTTTTATTGGCGGAATTTGCATGATCCATATCCATTTTTCTTGTATGCACATGTACAAACACAAAATCACCATTCCATTATTAATTTTTTTTTTTTTTCATCATATAAATTTTGTGACCGGAGGCTTTTTCCTTTATTTGCACTTGCAGGATGACCCAGTAGCCATGGCGTCGCTGAAAAGCTTAGTTGACAAAGTTGTTGTTGGACACCGTCACAAAAATGCGCCATTAGCCGGCGGGTTGTCGGTCGGGCGCTCAAACAGTGGCAAAGCAGTGATCGGTGCCGGCGGGGGCTCTGCCATGAAGCGCTAGAATTAGCTTGCCATTAACTTATATATGTTGTCGACGAACTTTGGTCTGTGTCTTTATTAGGGGAGATTTTATTTTTAAGTGGTTATATGCTTTTATGGAAGTACTATGTTATATTAATTATAGAGATTATTAAGTGAGCGTCGGATTTTGAGGAATATCCTTCTTTTGGCACATTAATAATATATATCTGTTTTACGTTGCACTTTTAATTTATATCTCAAATTGGGAGAATTTCAAAATAAAGTCATTCTTGATGCCTTAATAATCTATATCTCATATGATGTGCTCCATTCATTTCCACTCTATATTTGTAGTGCAAATTTTGGGATATAAATTAAAAGTGCAATACACATAGGGTATAGATTATCATTGTGTCAAGAATGGGGTATTCCTCAAAATTATCCTCTCAAATTTTACACTACAAACATATGATAGAAATAAAGTGAACACATCACTTGAGGCATAAATTATTAAATAACATTTAGAATGACAACGTCTTGCAATTCTCTCTTTAATTAATTAAAAAAAAAGTCATTTACGTAACTACGTTGTTATGATTTTACCTTTTATGTCTATAGTTTATTATGGACTATTGGCTAATTTTTATAATTTTAAAAATATTGGTCATTTTTTTTAAATGTGAACAAAAAATATCAAATACCAAACAAAAAACTCTTTTTCTAATCCATCAATGTTACTGAATTTACAAGCTTTTGGATTTTTAAGATGCTTTCGATGTACGAGATTGGATAATCTAAGCTTCGATTTGATTGTAATGCCATATCGCTTTTGTTATATCTATAAATTATTTTATGCTGAATCTCTTTGAAAATGAGAATATTTTCAAAATACTGAAAGATAACATTTTGTATTAATAACAAAAGTTATGCTATTTTCTGCAATTTCTCATTTTTTTTTTTTGTATTTGGTCATATTTTTACTTATATTTTAAGAAAATAATTAGCGTTTCAAAATTTTAAGAATCTAATCATTAGCCGATACAAAATTAAGAGTATAAAAGTAAAATCACGAAATTAAGTAATTAAAAAAATAGTTATTTTCCCAATTAATCAAAACGTTGACTATTTTCTTAAAATATCTTTCAAAAAATTATCATGTCCTTAATCGCAACTTCTACCGCAGGAGACGGTTTAAAAACCTACAACTAGGAAACAATCCCAAGCTATTATTCAACCTCGCTCTTTTTTAACATATATATGCTAAATTTTCACTTTTTTCCTTCGTTTTTCATTAGTTTTTCTTAGAACTTTTTTGGATAAATTTTACTTTTTCCCCCTGTACTTTAGGGGTCGTTTCACTTCGGTCCTTGTACTTCAAAACGTCTCATTCAACGTCCTCAAACTACAAAAGTGTGTCATTTTAGTCCCTCCGTCTTCGTTCTGTCCAAATTGCGACGGTAAAACGTCATGTGCCTTGCATGTGACAATATATTCAAGGGTAATTTTGTAATCATCCAAAACAATAAAAATCTAACCATTAATTTTTTTTTTAATTTCACTAATAACCCAATTATCATAAATCTTCACAAAATAATTATTTTTTTTCTCTTGATTAAACCTAATAATAAAAAAGATTCACAATCTTCTTCTTCAACACTAAAAAATAACATTCTTGACGAAGACACACGCCCACAACCGAACTAAGCTGAAGTTGCACCGCTCCTCCACGCCGAACCACCTCCGCCACCCAACGCCGAGCTGAACGCTGCCGTATCACGAACCCAACCCCCCTGCAGAATCCCGTAGCCAGCCAAACCCCAACCCCTCGCCCTGAGTCCCGGCCCCCCCGAACCCCGACGGAACCCTGCCGAACCCAACCCCCCGCCGAACCCCAACCCCAACCCCGCAGCCCTGAACCCCAACCCCTTACCCCGAATCCCAACCCCCCGTCGAACCCCGCTCGAACCCAACCCCCCGCCGAACCCCAACCCCAACCCCGTAGCCCCGAACCCCAACCCCTTGCCCCGAATCCCAACCCCCCGTCGAACGCCGCTCGAACCCGATCCCCCGTCGAACCCCGCTCGAACCCAACACCCTGCCGAACCCCAACCCCAACCCCGCAGCCCCGAACCCCAACCCCTTGCCCCGAATCCCAACCCCCCGTCGAACCCCGCTCGAACCCAACCCCCCGTCGAACCCGCTCGAACCCAACCCCCCGTCGAACCCCAACCCCTCGCCTCGAATCTCGACCCCCCGCCGAACCCCGACCGAACTCCGTCCCCACACAACCCACCGCCGAACCCCTCACCCAAATCCCCAACCCCCGCCGCGCGACCCAAACTCCCACCGCCAAGCCCAACCCCAGCGCGATCCAAACCCAACCGAAGCCGTCGTCGTCAACGGGAGTGAGAGAGAGAGTGAGACAGATCGAGAAAGAGAGTGAGAAGAGAGTATTAATTTTTTATTTTTTTTTAGTTTTATTACTACTAAAGTAAAGAAAATGAAAAATAAAAAAAATAATTAGATGTTAAGGGCAAAAAAATAATTTCACTCGTCAATGCCAACTTACTATCTTTAAAATGTGACAAGTGTCCGCCTGCCGTTTACAAATACACGGAAGTTAGACGGAGGGACTAAAATGACACAATTTTGTAGTATGAGGACTTTGAATGAGACGTTTTGAAGTACAAGGACCGAAGTGAAACGACCCCTACAGTACAGGGACTAAACATAAAATTTATCCAACTTTTTTTTTAATGTGGTTCTACGACTCGTCGTCTCCGCCACTTGTTGGCAAGAGAGAACTGCCACCTTATTGGCTATCCACACCCGCTCTTGCATCGTTGTGGTATCGAGGTTTTTTAAGAAGAAGGATTGGTGTGCTCAAGGCAAAGGCCGTAGACTTTCATTGCTGCTCCTCCGCCAGAAACCTCGAAGGGCTCTTTAATAAAGAGTCTTCGATGGCTCTGATTATACTAGAAAGTCTTGTGAAGGTCATGTTTCTCGATAAATCTAATTTTCGACGAGCAGAGGGAGGTCGTAGCGAGGGCTGAGATCGACCACAACGGTGTCGTATTTCGCAACTCCCACCACTTCCACAAAATGTCGATCAACATTATTTAATAAATCTTTCAATTTTCCTTTATGTTCTTTGACTTGATTTAAGTATGAGTTTGGTTTATATTGTCATTTATTGTAGTATGTAAAGAAATTAGGGACGATAATCTATTTTGTTTACTATACGTTAAATTTTATTTTGGATTGAATTATGGCTTTTGGTGAGATTTCAGGAATACTTATAGGAAATTTTGAAAAATATCACTTCTGCCCACATCGTTTAGAAAAATGTTGTTGCAGTCCATGCCACATTTTTTAGTAGTGAATTGACCAAATTGCCTTTTATTTTTTTATTTTTTATTTTTTACAAATGAGAAAGACAAAAAGAGAAAAGAGGACAACATAGTAATTTGGTGACCAAAAAAAAAAAGTGACTTAAGTTACGAATTTGCATGTGAAATGTTGTGTGGGATCAAATCTTCTCTTCATTCATTTATGCAGCGCGTGATATGAACAATGGGCACAAGTTGTTAAGGAATACTATGCTCAATTTATGCTGAGTGTGATCTGAATAATGGGCACAAGTTGTTTGACAAAATGCCCGAGAGAAATGCTTGGGGTTTAAGAGAGAATATTTACAGGGGAGAGAGAGAGAGATAAAATTTGGGTTCAAAATTGGAATTTCTATTAATAATTGGGTGTCATTTGAATAACTTTCATATACTCATTATGACAACCAAGACCATCGTTTCCCACTAGATTTTTTATTTGTTTCCCGTACAGAAGTACCCTACTTAATAATCTCTTTAAAATACTTAACTTCGTTTGATAATTTAAAATATATAATTAAATAAGCAGTGTTCACATATTATTTGACATGACTATTGCGTTAATCAGTATTTCATACATTATGTACGCATGAGATAGCTTTCGGACGAAAACAATATATATTACACTGTCAAATAATAATTTCTCATACACCCAATAATAATTTCTCATACCAAACACAACCATAAAGGTTTTGAATGAAAAACCCAAATGGAAAATGTGAATAGCTATAATGACTAATGGCTTTCCTTTCTCCTTTTCTTTTTTTTTCTTTTTTTTTTTTTTTGTTTTTTTGGTGTGTAAAAAATAGACAACCTTCTCATCTTGTGGTACGAAATGGGACAACAATTACAACTCACATTATTCAGTGAACTCTAGTATGCCAAAAAAAAAAAAAAGAATATATTAACAAACTGAAGAATAGAATTGCGTCCAAAATTAAACAAACAGATCTCAAATCTCAATCTTGAGATAAGGGTTTGATATCTTCTTGCTTCGGACAGAATCATCTGGACATCACCGGCCTTGGACACAGTTTCTGTTGTCGAAACACCTTCGGCTGTTGTACATCCCAGAATCTCCTCAGACTCTGGTGTTTGCATCAGCTATCCTGAAACGCAATGAAAATGGCGTATGAGAAAGGTTGTGACCAACTCATTCACAAGCCGAAATCATAATCAGATAGGTCCCAATATGGTTTGGAACGGGTTTTAGATAAGCATAACATTTCTTAAACAATGCTGGGGCAAACTTTTACTAGGCAAGGTTGAAATGAGGTTTCAAAATAATACCAAAAACTCCACCAAACAAAGTAACAACTCATAAACACCTAGAACGCTCACCGAAACGCAACAGAAAACCCCACCCTCCTCATAGGTGAGAACTGGAAATGCGTAGCTATTATACTCAACGCTAAAAATAATATCTGAGGCATAGAAGAAAAGAACAGTATATGACAGAAAATTAGCAGAGAAACTAAGAGACCTGTCTATAATATAGGCTTCCAAATGTTTTATTTCCGTCTCCACAAACGTTTGGAGGCTAATTATCCTGGAAAGAGGTCCATTGAGACCTATGACTGGTTAGCCGAGCTAAAGAAATTCATCTCTGGTCTTTTCATCAGCGGGCAGTGTAGATTGCTTCCAAGTACTAGAAAAATCTTGTGCAGTAGTTGAGCTAGCAAAGTCATTCCAATCATCAGATGAATCATCAGCACCGTCTTCTACATTACCATTTGGTTCATTCTTGCTATCACTCTGCAATCTATCATCTTGGACCCACACAACACCTGTTGACAACGAGGACTTCACATCTTCCAACGCACTTGATGAATTCACATTTGCGCTCTCCTGTGAAGGCCCAGATAACCCAGAGTTGGTATTGTTCCAAAGGTCATCAGCAAACCAATTGCTACCCACCAATGCAGGTCCAGTTGTCACTCCACTTTCTGTGTCAATAGAAGAGCCTTTTGCTGGTCCATATAATTCATCCAGGCAGGCAGAAAGATTTATGGAACCCATAAAAGGGTCAACCGAAGTAGATTCCACATTTGTTGTTCCAAAAGGAGCAGACTGAAAGTCCGTCGCCCAACCAGAATCAGATAAATCACTATCGTAATCAGCAGATGGAGCAGCAGGCTGAGAAGGCTGAGCATTCTCAAACAACTTGAGATTATTGTGAACTTCAATACTATCTTTGGTAAAAATCTGATTGACAGTCGCTGATGGTTCTGCTGATGCGTTAGAAGCCCAAACTTTTTTCTCATTAGCAAAAAAGTTCTCGATGTTGACTCCAGACAAATTAACCGAATCTTTGCTCTGGACTGGTTTCTCATTCGAAAGACGAGATCCAAACTTCTCCAACTCAGATGGCCATTTTATCCCTAAATCCAAAGGATCAGACAACCAAAGTTCATCTTTTGTTGCAGTCAGTCCTCCATGCGTATTATTTTCTGCTTCGACAGAAGGTGCCACAACCCCCTGCAAATCAATGCGTCAGGTTTATATAGAACCATACAAGCATGGATAATGGGACTCCGTAAAACAATAGTTGTCTCTAAGAAACAAAGAAAGGATACTAAGAAGTCTAAATGAATTTGTCCTTAATTCCCAATTAGCCAACTTCTAAGAAATAATCATCATTCTTCTGCACTTACTAACTTCTTGTCAGGTCGAATTTTGAATTGAATAATAGCTTTAACAATTGAGAAAAGAATCACAAGTAATACATACTAGAATCATCTCAACATCCCCGGCCTTGGACGTGGTTTCAGCAGTTGAAACGTCACCTTGTTTCTGTACATCATCAGAATCTCCTCTGACATTTGTGTTTGCATCAGCTGTCCTGAAACACAATGAAAAGAAAGTGTGATTAAGATTGTGACCAACTCCCCTACTTTCCAAATTGAGTACAAAAAGGGGCGGGGGCAAATATGATCGATTGGTGTGGAAACAATGAACAAGCTTCTTGAGGCAAAACTTGTTTCATCTTTAATTATGGTACGGAACAGGTTTTAGAGAAGTATAAAAATTTTTAAAAAGCGACGGAGAAAGCTTCATTTATCTTTTATTGGGCAAGATTGAAATTAGAATTAAAAATCATATCAACTCCTCCAGAAAAGCAGGCATGTAACCAATTCTAAACCCCTAGGACGCTCACCGAAACACGACAATAGAGAAACAAACCATAAACATAGGTGAGAAATAATTGGAAATGAGTGCTTCTATCCTTGACCTTGACATGCTTTCTAAAGCATAGAAGAAAAAAAAAGTACTATCAATGGGAAGATAAGCACATAAACTATGGACCTGTCAATAATAGAGGCATCAGATGACATTTTATTCCCTCCTCCTGAAACATTTGGACTGCTAAATTCTCCTGAAAAGAGATCTGGTTGAGAAAAGCTATCAAAGAAGTTTACATCCTGTGACTGGTTAACTGAGCTGAAGAAATTCATCTTTGAAGCCTTTTCATCACCAGGCATTGTATATGATTTGAAAGTACTAGAAGGATCTTGTGCAGTAGTTGAGCTAGCAAAATCATTCCAATCATCAGATGATTCATCACCGTCATCTGCATTACCTTTAGGTTCCTTCTTGCTATCACTCTGCCATCTGCCATCTTGGACCCAATCAACATCTGTAGACAAAGAGTACTTCCCATTTTCCACAACAGTTACAGTATTCACATTGGTGTCGGTTTTAAACTCCGGTGAAGACACCCCCGGGTTGGAATTGTTCCATGGATCATCAGCAAACCAATCGCTAGCCATGGATGCAAATCCAGTTGTTGCTCCAGCTTTTGCGTCAATTGAGGAGTCTTTTGCAGGTCCGAATACTTCATCCATATGGGCAGAAAGATTTATGGATCCCACAAATGGGTCAAATGAAGTCGATTCCATATTTGTTGTTCTGGAAGGTGCAGACTGAAAGTCCGTCCCCCAACCAGAATCATAGTAATCGCTATCATCATCAGTAGATGCAGCAGCAGGCTGAGAAAGCTGAGCATTCTCAAACAAATTAAGATTATTGTGATCTTCGGTATCATCTTTGGTATAAATCTGATTGACAGGCGCTGATGGCTCTCCTGATGCATTAGAAGCCCCACCTTTCTCTTCATTAGCAAAAAAATTCTCAATGTTGGCTCCAGACAAATTCACTGAACTTTTGCTCCGGACCGGCTTCTCATTCACGAGATGAGATCCAAACTGCTCCAACTCGGATGGCCATTTTATCTCTAAATCCAAAGGATCAGACAACTGAAGTTCATCTTTCAGTGCAGTCAATCCTCCATGCGTACTATTTGCTTCAACAGAAGGTGCCACTATCCCCTGCAAATTGATGTGTCAGGTTACAAGCACGGATAATTGGATTTAATATAACTATGCCTATGTCACACAATCTAATAGTTGTCTCTGCCAAACAAATAAGTTGCACTGAGAAGTCTAGGGGTCTGTTTGGAACCTTGAAAAACAGAAGGCAGTGAAAAAAAATGAGAGATTTTCTTTTTTTATTTTGTGTGTGTTTGGAACCTCTAAGTGGGAAGCAAAAAAAATAATAATAAAGGAAATTTTAGGTGAATTATTAAAAATAGAAAATTAGAATTATGATTTCTTTTAAAAAAGCAGAGGAAAATACTTTCCTCTTTCTCACCCTCTCTTCTACTCAAACGAAACAACTATGAAATGGAACGGCTCTACAGTGTACCTCTTCTTCTCGTTCCTCCTCATCTTCATCGATTCTTCAATAATGGAAGCTAGGGTTTCTGAGTTTCAACCACACGCTCTCTTCTTCTTCGTCAATCTCTCACAGCTCGGGACTTTTGGAGCTCCAAGAGATCAAGAAGATTCTGACCAATGTTAGGACTAACAATGTTAGTTTTGCCGGCGAAGCACTGGAATTGGGTGATTTCACAGTCATCGCCACCAGAAGGTCGATCTGGCACGTCAAGATCGCTTAAGCCCTAATGTACAGGGCAGGTTTGTTTGTCTGTTTGGGTCTGATTCCATGACTCTTTGAACTTGAAATTTCCATTTTTCCAATTTAGATTAGCTACTTTTTTTCTTTTTTATTGAATTTGATTTTTCAATCAAAAAGCATTTTTAGTCAGTCGTTCATTATTGTTTCTGAATATCTGAGCAAAGAAAGACCAATTTTTTGTTTGTTTGCTTGGGAAACGCAGCGAACAGGTTAAACAAAATCAAAATGGTTTAACTAGGTTAGTGCTTCTGTGTGTTCGAGGACAAGGAGGAGGAAAATGGGTTGTCATTGACTCTGGTGTGACATCCAAACATTAGGGGAAAAAAATGCTTTTTTCCTCTAGATTTTTCTAAGGTTCCAAACACATCAAAGAAATTATTTTTCCTTCTCTTTCCTCCGTTTTTTCTAAAATTTACTCTCTCTTTCTTTCCACTAAAAAAATTTAGGTTCCAAACAAGGGCTAAATGATATTGTCCTTAAATCCCAATTAGTGAACTTCTAAGAAAGAAATAAAAAATAATCTTTTTTCCGCATTACCAAACTTATTTTAAGGTCAGATTTTAAATTAAATACTAGCTTTAACAATTGAGAAAAGCATTATATGTAATCATTCTAGAAACATCGCAACATCACCGGCCTTGGACGTGGTTTCAGCAGTCGAAACTTCTCTATGGGTATGTACATCTTCAGAATCTTCTCTGACTACAGTGTTTGCATCAGCTGTCCTGAAAACAATGAAAAGAAAGTGTGAGAAAGGCTGTGATAATTTCAGCTACTTTTCAATCTAAGTAAGAAAAGGGAAAGGGCAGATATAATTGGTGTGGAAACACATATTCTTGGGAAAATGTATTTTATCTTTTCTAATTGTATGGAACAGGGTTTAGATAATTATAAAATTTCTTAAACCACAGACGGGGAAAACTTTATATTTTATTGTGCTAGGTCAAAATGAGGTTTCAATATCATAACAATTCCTCAAAAGTACAGGACAGCAACCAATTTTAACCACCCACCGAAACATGACAACGCACAGAAAAACCATCAACACAGGTGAAATTTGGAAATTCTCAACTTGACACAAACGCTCTCTGAGGCATAGCAGAAAAGACCAGTACTATGACAAGGAAAGTAAGAACAGAAACTATGAGACCTGTTAATAACAGAGGCTCCCGATGATGATATATTTCCTTCTCCTGAAACATTTGGAGTGCTAAATTCTCCAGGAAAGAGATTTGGTTGAGAAAAACTATCAAAGAAGTTTACGTTGAAATTCATCTCCGGAGTCTTTTCATCAACAGGCATCGTAGTTTGTTTCCAAGTACTAGAAGGATCTTGTGCAGTAGTTGAGCTAGCAAAGTCATTCCAATCATCAAATGAATCATCACCTTCATCTGCATTACCATAAGATTCCTTCTTGCTTTCACTCTGCCATCTATCATCTTGGACCCAATCAACACCTGTAAACTTCACATTGTCCACCTTGCTTATAGTGTTCACCTTTGCACCCGTTTTAATCTCTTGTGAAGGGCCCTCCAGATTGGAATTCTTCCTCGGGTCATCAGCAAACCAATCACTAGCCATGGATGCGGATCCAGTTATTGCTCCACCTTTTGTGTCCATAGAAGAGTCTCTTGCAGGTTGAAATACTTCATCCATGTGCGCAGAAAGATTTGCGGTTCCCACAAAAGGGTCAAAAGAAGTTGATTCCACATTTGTTGTTCCAGAAAGAGCAGACTGAAAGTCTGCCCCCCACCCAGAATCAGAGAAATTCCTATCGTTATCAGTAGATGGAGCAGCAGGCTGAGAAGGCTGAGCATTCTCAAACAAATTAAGATTATTATGAACTTCAACACTATCGTCGGGAAAAATCTGGTTGGCAGGCGCTGATGGCTCTTTCGATGCATTAGAAGTTTCACCTTTGTCCTCATTAGCAAAAAAGTTCTCGATGTTGACGCCAGACAAATTCACAGAACTTTTGCTCTGGACCTGCTTCTCATTCGCAAGACGAGATCCAATCTTCTCCAATTCAGATGGCCATTTTATCTCCAAATCCAAAAGATCAGACAGAGGCAGTTCATCTTTTGGCGCAGTCCGTCCTCTATGCGTAGTATTCGCTTCAACGGAAGATGTCACAATCTCCTGCAAATTGATGCGTCATTTTATGGGAAATTGGATTCAATTGGTCTAAACGATAATTATCAGAATTCTAGCAAAAAAAGAAGCTTTCTTTTTCCCCATTTGCAAAATTCTTGCCAAGTTTGAAACTAAATACTAGCTTAAAAATTTGAAAAAAAAAATATGAGTACTAAAATATTTCATGCGATCACATTATTGGCACTAATCACATACAAGAAAACTCAAACAATCTAAACAACTTATGAAATTCAATTCAAAAGCAGAACAAGATTAGCTTCAAATAACACTAAATCTATAGAGACAATGAAAATGAAATCTAAAGCACAATGTAATTAAAATCCCTCTTTCCTAAAACTAAACACAATTCACAAATCAATCAAAAGGAAGATATGAGACGATTCGTCCGTACCGATCCATCCAAACAGAGGGATTCGAGAAACCATCGATACCCGGTCGAGTTCCTGAAATTGATGGGCTCGGGAACGACGCCGTTGCAGGCGTCTCTGCCGCAGAAGACGCAAATCGGAGACTGCAATCCTCGGAGGAGCCTTCCCTTGCAATGCCGGCACCGGAGATACGGCGGCGACGGATCGAGCGCCGCCACGGCCTCTTCGGCCGACGGGAGGGAGGCCGGAGGCGCGCCGTCGGGGTCGTGGGAGGGGAGATTGGCGTGCCGCCGGAGCGAGATCTGGACGTGATTGATGAGATCGAGTGGGATTTCCATGGATTGGGTTTGGTCTGAGTGATTTTTTGCTCTCTTAAGTGTCTTTGCTGTTATATCTATAGTTTATGTTTCTCATCTGGAGGAGGAGGAGGACATCGGGTACTGTACCTGCCATGAGAACCGCTGCTTCGAGCTGGCGCTTAACCTGTGGGGTTTTTTTTTTTTTTTTTCCCCAATTCGGGTCGGGCTAAATGATTGCCCGAATAGAAAGGGGGAATTTCGAAAGAGGAAAAACTATAAAAAAATCATGTTTGATAACATTTTTGTTTGAGATTTTTAAGGATTTAGCCATATTTTTGGTAATTTTTGTAAGGATTAACTATAGTTTTACGAATTTAAGGAATTAATCATTTTCATTATGTAATAATTTTTGTTACACGTGTAACAAATTTTGTTACCCGTGTAATAAATCTTGTTACACCGTGTAATAAATTTTGTTACCCGTATAATTCCTTAAATTCGTGAAATTATGACTAAATTTTTGAAACATGAGCTTAAAAATGGCTAAAACCCAAATCTTCCCTTTTTGTTTTTTGTTTTTGAAAACAAAAATTTAGAAGTATTTTTGCTATTTTATTTTCAAAATTTTTTAAAACACAAAACATGTTTGGTAATCACTATTTGTTACTTGTATTTAAATAGGAAAAGTACAAAATGATAGTTTGTAACTAATAAAAAACGAGTGAAAATATAAAAAACCTAAAGATAAAGTACGGTGAGAGTGTAGTGTATAATTGAAAAAACACGCAAAAAATTTCTTAAAAATTGATACTTTGTTTAAAAAAATTTTGAAAATAAGAATTTTTTGTTTCTTCTATTTTTTAAAATATGTTTTCAATTTAAAAAAATAGAAAACGAAAACTGATTTACTAAACGCATTTTTAAAAATAAAATTGCACTTTTTTGTTTAAAAAAACAAAAAATAAAAATGAAAGTGTTATCAAACACACCCAAATAAATAAATAAATAAGAGAATTTCAAAATAAAGTCATTTCTAATGTCACTTAATAATCTATGCTCCAAATAATGTGCTCCCTTTATTTTCATTTTAAGTTTGTAGTGTAAATTTTGGGGTATAAATTAAAAGTGCAACTCATATAGAGTATAGATTATCATTGTGTCAGGAATGGAGCATTCTTCAAAATCCCTCATTTAGAAAATTTATGGTCTATTTATTAGGAGTGTTCATAAAAAAAACCCGAAATCGACAAACTACCTGTTTGCCCAAAATCGAAATTGTCCAAATTATTTTAAAAAATAGTAAATTGAAAAAATTTTGGGTGGTTTGGGTTCTAAAATTAAGATTTTAGTTTACCAAAATCGCCTAAAAACCTATAAGATTATTTTTATTTTTATTTTATTTTATTTTTTATTTGTCACTTCTCTATTAAAAAAAAAACTCATGAATATTTTGATTTATTAATTTATGTTTAAATCTCAAATTTAATGTAGATGTCATTGTTTTTTTTTTCACATGTAAAAAATATCATTGTTTTGGTAAATCGTCCAAAATCCTTCCAAGATGGACACACCAAAACTGAAACTGCTCAAAAATATTTTGGGCAGTTTTGGGTTTGAGATTTTAATCTTCTGTTGGTCTACCAAAATCGAAACTGCCCAAATACCCGAAAATCACTCAATGTTTACCCCTACTATTTAGGTTTTAGTCATTTTCTTGTTACATGCGTAAAACTATATTTAAATAATAAATAATGATACACCATTTAGCAACAAAGTCACTCCTTCGATCATCATAAATCAGCAGAGTTGGCATGCTAATGTTGGAGGGTGGAATCTGCAGGCCTTGTGGCAGATTGAGTGAGCCCGACCAGGATCAATTTGGGTACGATCGAGCCGGTACAAAGGGAACCAGCCCGAACATGTTGGAGACGAGCCACCCGAGCACGTTCAAGCAGTGACGTGCCGAGCAGGAACATACCAAGTAGGACCGAGCGGGTCTAAGGAGGTTCTAGCAGGGACATGTAAATTGTAAAGCCTATTTAAGGGATGACGGTCCATGTGCATGCGCATTGGGCGGTCGGGTATTATGTTATCCGTACTTGTGGGCGAGAACTACATGTGTCATATCAACGCACCTGCCACTACAAGCAGCAGGTCGCTTATCTATGAACTCTGAGCATCAGAACTACGCAACATGGAGTACGCTCGAGTACGACGATTCCAATGATGCCACATGTCGGTAAAGCCCAAATCAAACCGACTCCCCTAATAAACAAACTTGATTCGTTGCAACTAATATAAAATCGTTAAGTTGACTTGTATGAGACACATTCAATTTTCCGCTTGCTCACACTTGGGTGAGATTTTTGAGCTTAGACAAATAGTACTTGCTTAAAGATGATTCTAATAGAGTTATCTAATATGTAGTATTGTTAATTTTATTTGTAAGACAGAGAAAATATGTGTCATTATATCAAAATACTTTATAAAATACGCTCGTGTTCTTTTTATGCGTCTCTTTTCTATTAAAAAATGACAGGAGTGTAATATTGATATTTTAAGACTTTATGAAAATAATTGTCACTTCTTAATAGTGAGGTGGGCATATGGCAGTAAAGTCAAATTTCAAAGGGGATTTATATCTAACAAAGAGTTACAAATTTATACTCATTTGACTCAATATTTATAAAAAATATTTGGAAAAACGAGATATTTTTATAAATATTCAATCAATATTTAATGTTTCTTGGGCCAGTTAAAGATTTAGCCATTTTGCAGTCTATGTTTTAAAGATATAGCCCATGTTTTGAAGTATTAGCAAAATTGCCATCATGTCAACATCTAAACATCTATTACTAAAGAAATAAAATTTGTGACTAAATAAATAAAATACACAGTCATAAAATTTGTGACTATAGTCACAAAATTTTAGAAAATTTGAAATAAACACAATAAAAAAATTAAACATCCATTAACAAAATAACAAACTCACAAATAAATGATTCCCTATACAACCAATTTCACAAAACTTATTACTAAATTAAAAACATCTTACAAATAGCAATATATATATATATATATATGCAGTCAAAGAAGTCACAAATTTCATGACAGACATAAAATTTTAGACAATATTATCTGCAACAAACCATAAAAACAGAATTCAAAAAATTAATGACTGCAGTCTCAAAAATCTAGACACGAATGTATGGCTATTTTACTAATAACAACAAATATAGGCTAATAATTAAAAACAAACATAAATATATGGTGATTTATTATAAAAACCGAAGTTTCTTTAATTAAATTACATTTTTATATAGGGAATTTATAAAGATTGGCCATTTTTTTTTCCAGTTTTAAACGTTTTGCCCATGTTTAGATTAATTGAAGGTATAGTCACTCTGATTTTTTAAGATTACCTTTTTGCCCTTGTAGCTTTTTACGTTGGGCTTGTTTTGTTCGTTTCTATTTTAGCTCATCGTCTTTTGAGTTCCATTTTGTGCGTTATTTTTTTCAGGATCAATTAAGCAATTAGCAATTCTAAAGGTAAAATTTGAAGTATTTAGCCATAGTTTCACGAAATTAGGGATTTAGCCATAACGTGTAACATAACATGTAACATATATACGTGTAAAAAAAAATATAACATTAAATGTAAACTTCGAATAATTTAAAGGAAGTTTACGGTGGTAAATTTTAAATTTAGGAAACAAGATTTCAAAATATTTTTTTTTAATAAAAGTAAACTACAATTATTTAAAGACGGTAACAAACTGTTTTCACATGCCCATTGCGTTTTTCCTATGTAATAGTTATTTTTTATTTTGGTTTTGTTGTTAAAACAAATGATATAGATTTTCTTTTCAAATATCAAAGAATTCAATTGATAATCCCTTATTATTTTCACTTATATAAAAAATTTTAAGAACTCACAACTTTAAACTAAAAAAGTTTCTAAGTAACATACTTGATATTATTGCTGGGTATCAAATTTTTTTTATTGCAAAATAGTTTTTCAATGCAATTAAATATTTTGGTTGTTAAACTTATTTTTGTCACTAAATATTAAGTTGCTAAAAGTTATTTTTGCAACTAAATATTTGTTTGATTGTTATTTGAATGTTTTAGTTACTGTATTTAATTAATTTTTGTGTTAAAAACCAAATGGAAACCGAAAAGACACTTAGAGATAAGTGTCTCGGTCAAAACCGTGAAAACGATTCGAAAGCGTTTAGCTTGAGAATTGTTTTCGCGCGAGATTTAAAGCTTCGATGAAAGGTTTCAAAAAGGAGTGAAAAATCTCTTTAGAACCTAGAAGCAACCCGTTTTAGTATTAACAGTGAGATTCGGAAAGAGTTAAGAACAACGTTTTAACAAAAACGAGCTTTCGCGAAAGATCGGCAAACTAGTTTCCAAAATACTATGTTTTACAAATAGGAAGCTTATCAAATAGCTTAAGTGTTCAAAAGTATTTTGCGAAAATACTAAGACGGACCAAGTGTCCCATCTTAGAAGACATTTAAAATGTCAAGGCCATTTTTGGGCCTTGCCTTAGTCTTTGAAGCCCAAAGCTTGTTGGGCCAAACTGTTTTTAACTGTGAAGGTCATTTTGAGCCTTGTGTTGTTAGCTAATTTTCGTCCGAGGATATATCATCGAGGGAGTCGTCATCGAAGACAAGAAGCCTCCGACGGCAGTGTCTAAGTGAGGACGAAGATTGGCCACGTCAGCAAGAGTGTTGACGTCCACGGCACCAAGAAGTGCGGGTTGACCTCGCTCTTGTGTCTTCAAGGGTTGATGAAATAAACAACCCCGAAGGCAGAACTCGGCATGAAGCAAGGTCCTCGGGGGGAGACCGATAAGTTAGGGATCCCCTAAGCTCGGGGACGAGTGGAACTCGTAGTCAGCCTCACGTTCGCGACGGATCAGGAGAGTCGGGGGACTCCCCGCGAAGCGGGAGGTCCCCGGACTAAGGGTAAAGCATGGACAACTGCAGTGAAATCGCTCCCGATGATAGCTACCTCTGACATGCACTGTAGGTGCCTCACTTGTGAAAGACGTGAAGTGATTAGTTAGTAACCAACCCCCTGATTTTCGGGCAGGGCATGGTCGATTAAGATAAGGCCACCTAATCTCCGGATTTAAGGGTGTGATTTGGTGGGGCGCATTTAATGCACTTTCCTCTCTCTCTCTCTCTCTCCGGATTTCTATAAAAGGAGGGAAAGGAGAAGGGGAAATGGGTTGGAAAAATTACTCTGAAAATTCCTAATTTGGAAATACTATAAACACAGTGGACGTAGACTATTACTCCGGCGGAGGGTCGAACCACTTAAAAAATCTCCGAGTATTTAATTTCCGGTCAAACTTCCACTATTCATAGCCGTATCACAAACTAGAGGTACGGATCACGGCGTTGGTTTAAATTCTACACCAACAGCTTGGCGCTAGAAGGAGGGCACGAACCTCCGTCATTGTTGTAAGACTCTTCCCGCCTTCTCTGTTACTCACCGCGCTGCTTGATCGGAGATCAAATGGCGCCCAACTTGAGAAGCAGCGGCAAAAGTCCTTTAACCGCCAAGCAGGAATTGCTCGAAGATCGAATCCGGCGCATGGAGGAATCCATGGCAAGAATGAACGGATTAATGGAGACTTTGGTTCACAACCAAAGTCCACCTCCACTCTTGACTGACGCAGAGCACGCGAATGTGCTCCGAGCGCGGCGAAGGGCTGACGACGCAGCTGCTGACCTCCGGACCGCAGACGGCGTCAACACAACTCCTGATGAGGGCTCATCAGAAGGTGGTCTTGCGCACGAGACTCACCATTCCCGCCGGCGTAGGACCGCACCAGCCCAGAAGTCCACCACCCGTTCCGGAGGGCCACAGTTGTCGGCCGACCCGGTGGGACCATCACGCCCCGCGGCCGAAGGCGTAATGCCAGCTCAGCCCGGCTCGGTGTTTACCAAGCTAGGCCCTTTGCAGCGGGACACCACCAGGAGAGCCTCTGCGCGCACTGGGGCCAACCCCGAAGACGTGCGATTCCCGGTGAGGAAGCGCCTCCGCGAGGATTCGGCTACCACTGCTACAAGCCGGCAGACCGAAGCTTCCCAGGAGTTCTCGCCCGTGGAGATAGAGCGCATTCGCGGGATCCTTGGCGAACCATCCCGTGATGGAATCCTAGATGGGGATTTCACCCCCCTCACAGAAGCCCTCTTGGCAACCCCCGTTCCCGACCGTCTTAGGCTACCAAAGGTAAGCCTGTTTGATGGAAGTGGAGACCCCTTCGATCATTTGGGAGTTTATTCCTCGTGGGCACGCGCCTATGGCTATCCGGAAGTCATCTGGTGCAAGTTCTTCGACACCACTCTAGTGGGAGAAGCCCGCCGATGGTGGTATCGGCTCCCGGCCAACTCAATCGGAAGTTGACAAGATTTGAGAACGAGGTTTGCAGCCCAGTTCTTGGGGGGTCGTAGACTCCTCAAGAACCCGGCATACCTCTCCCGAGTCAAGCAAGGAGAGAACGAAAGTCTCCAAGCTTGGCTCCAACGTTTTACCAAGGCCACAGTAGAGGTAGGACATCTGTCTGACGATGCCCTACTTCTGGCCACGAGTTTCGCGGTACGCGAAGACACTCCATTCGCCTTCTCTATCAGCAAAAAACCCCCGAGGGTGTATACTGATTTCTTGGGGCGTGCTCGGAACTACATCAACGCGGAAGCAGCGACTTCGAAGAAGTCCGGCTCTGCGAAAACTCACCGTAGCAACCCCGAAGGGGATCGCCGAAAAGAGAAGAGGCCTGTCGAGGCCTCAGCGGGCCATAATCGACAGCCTTGCGACGAGAAAAGACCTCGTGATTCCGGTCCCTCATCGGGGTCCAGCGCAGTTTGCTCCCGCAGGCCGCGGTATGAAAAATACCAGGAGCTAACTGCCACCATCGAAGAAATTTTTGTCAACTCGCGGAACGAAGTTGACTTTCGACCCCCTGCACCTTTGAGGGGGAAGGTGCCAGAGAAGCACAAGGACAAGTTCTGCTTATTCCACAATGCGGCCGGTCATACGACCGCGACCTGTTTTGACCTGAAAGATGAGATAAAATATCTCATTCGCAGGGAAACTCGAGGGATATCGCAAAGAAGCGAATCCCAAGAACCGAGATCCGCATAACCGGGAGATCGAGGGTGAAATCTGAACGATCGCGAGAGGCCCTTATCCTGGGGGGCACTCCCAGCGATCCATGAAGGGTTACGCCCGAGAAGCGCGACAAGAGCTCTCCGGAGGAGTGTTCCACGTGTCGCGGAGATCTCCACAGCCCCCTCGGAAGATTGCGAGTGCGCTCACCTTCTCGGACGCGGATGCCAAAGGCGTCCGTTTCCCACATCATGATCCTCTAGTCATTTCCGCAATGATTGGGAACCATCTCGTCCATCGTTGTCTGGTGGACGACGGCAGCTCAGTGGACATCCTTTATTTGGATGTCCTAAAAAAAATGAGGATCAGCCCTCAGAGCTTGCGAGCTGCCGCAAGCCCGCTACACGGCTTTACAGGAGATTCTATATTCCCGGAGGGAAGTATAGAGTTAGCCGTCTCATTCAGCGAAGAGCCGACGAGATCAACCGCCATCTCGAACTTTATGGTGGTTAAGGGAAGGTCTTCTTACAACGCCATTCTCGGACGTCCTACCCTGGTGGCAATGAAAGCGGTCACCTCCATCTACCATCTCTGCCTTAAGTTCCCCACTCCTGGTGGCATCGGAGTAATCCGGAGAAACCAGTACGAGGCTCGAATGTGTTATACGACGAGCGTTAAATCGGCCCCCGCCGACTCGAAGGGGAAGCGCACGGCCGAAGAAGCTGCTTTGGGTGAAGCGACCCTTACAATCGGCATGTCCGAGGGTCGAAGTGAGCTAGACCCTCGGCTCCCGACCCCATAGCAATTAGCGGGCCCGGCCGAGGACACCGAAGAGGTAGACCTGGACGACCTTGGCACTACACGAAGAGTCAAAATTGGGACTTCATTAAGCCCCGAAGTGCGCAAGACCATCATTGCCTGTCTACGGAGGAACCGAGACGTATTTGCATGGAGCCATAGCGATATGAAGGGCGTGAACCCGGATGTGATGTGCCACCGTCTCAACATAGATCCTCGGCTCCCGGCCCGCCGGCAGAAAAGAAGACCCCTCAATCCCGAGAGAGCCCAAGCTCTTAAAGATGAAGTTGATAGGCTCATCGGGGCCGTTCATTCGCGAAGCAAAATACCCGGAATGGGTCTCTAATCCGGTGCTGGTCCCTAAACCGGATGGTAGATGGAGATGTTGTGTGGACTTCACCAACCTCAACGAAGCCTGTCCGAAGGACAGCTTCCCGGTGCCCCGAATAGATCAGATGGTTGACGCTACCGCGGGCCATGAGCTCCTCAGCTTCATGGACGCATATTCTGGCTACAACCAAATCTCTATGTACCATCGGGACGAAGAGCACACAGCGTTCATTACCGATCGAGGGTTATACTGCTACAAGGTCATGCCTTTCGGCCTCAAGAACGCATGTGCAACATATCAGAGGTTGGTGAACAAGATCTTCGCGGATTTGCTTGGAGTTTCGATGGAAGTTTATATTGATGACATGTTGGTCAAAAGCGCGAAAGCACAAGACCACGTCGAGCACCTGGATCAGACTTTCTCCATCCTCAGGAAGACCAACATGATGCTCAACCCAAGTAAGTGCACTTTTGCGGTTAGAGCAGGCAAGTTTTTGGGCTTCATGGTGAGCCAGCGAGGGATAGAAGCTAATCCTGAGAAGATCCAAGCTATTATCGACATGAGGCCTCCTCGGAGAGGAAAAGAAGTCCAGAAGCTTACCGGATGCATTGCAGCACTCAACAGGTTTGTATCTCGATCAACTGACAAGTGTCTCCCTTTCTTCAATGCTCTCCACGGCAGTAAAGAGTTTGCATGGACCGACGAGTGTGAACGAGCGTTCGAGGAGCTCAAAGCTTACCTCGGGCATACTCCCATTCTGGCGAAGCCGTTGTCGGAGGAAAAGCTCTTCACCTACCTCGCAGTATCCCAGCACGCGGTCAGTTCAGTGCTGGTCAAGGAAGCCGCTGGAGTACAGGTACCCGTGTACTACGTCAGCAAACGCCTCCTCGATGCCGAACTACGGTATCCGGAGCTGGAGCGACTAGCCCTTGCCCTCGTCGTCTCTACCAGGAAGCTTCGCCACTACTTTCTGGCTCACCCGGTGATAGTTTTCACCAATCATCCGATGAAGCAGGTCCTGCGCAGGCCGGAGGCCTCGAGCAGACTTGTCAAATGGGCTGTCGAGTTAACTCAGTTCGACATCCTGTACCAGCCGCGGACGGCGATCAAAGGACAGGCGCTAGCCGACTTCATTGCCGAGTTCACTTTTCCTTCAGAGGAGGATCGAGATGGACTGAGCGAACCCCCGAAGTGGAAACTCTACGTAGATGGGTCCTCGAACGAGAATGGTTCGGGGGCCGGGCTCATGCTCGTCAGCCCCGAGAATCATCGAATCAGCAGCGCTTTGCGATTTGCCTTCAGGGCCTCGAACAACGAGGCTGAGAATGAAGCCTTTCTCGCCGGCCTAAGGCTCGCCAAAGAACTTCAAGTAGACTCGCTCGTAGTCTACAGCGACTCAAAGCTGGTGGTCTCTCAAGTTCTGGGCGAGTTCCAAGCCCGTGATGATAGAATGGCCGCATACCTGGAGAAGGTTAAATCCGAACTTCGAAATTTCCCGAGGCACGAAGTGAAACACATCGACCGAGAAGATAACACGAACGCCGATGCCCTGGCGAAATTGGCTACTAGCCGAGATGCGGAGCTCCTTCGCTTGGTCCCGGTCGAAGTCGTGGCAGAGCCCAGTATCACCAAGCAGAATTCGGTAAAGGCGATCGACGCTCAACCATCGTGGATGGACGATATTGTTATCTACTTGAAAGATGACAAACTACCCGAAGACCGAGACCTGGCACGAAAAGTCAGGTATCATGCCGAGCATTATTTGTTGCTCAACAACAAGCTTTACAAGAGAGGGATCTCGACCCCGCTGCTGCGTTGCCTCAACGACGAAGAAGCCAAGCGAGTTCTCAATGAAATCCACGACGGAGTCTGTGGGATCCACTCAGGTGGACAATCACTCGCACACAAGACGTTGTTGCAGGGATTCTACTGGCCCACGATGAAGCGAGACGCTACCGAGCACGCGAGGAAATGCGACAAGTGCCAAAGATACTCTGCACTCATTCGAGCTCACCCGGAACGACTCACCATCATCTTCTGCCCATGGCCCTTCGCTAAGTGGGGAATCGACATAATCGGGCCACTGCCCACAGCGCCCGGAGGGCTCAAGTTTGCTGTAGTAGCAGTGGACTACTTTACCAAATGGGCCGAAGCGATTCCCTTGGCCACAATCACCGAGAAAAACCTGACGAAGTTCGTCCGCGAGCACCTCATATACAGGTTCGGGATACCTCAGTCCTTGGTCTCGGAAAACGCCCTTCAGTTCGATAACCAGGCTGTAAGAGACCTCTGCGACCAATTCGGCATCAATAAAGACTTCTCTGCGCCTTACCACCTGCAAAGCAATGGCCAAGTCGAAGCCGTCAATAAGATCATCAAAACCACTTTAAAAAGACGACTCGACGCACTCAAAGGACGATGGGCAGCGGAGCTGCCCCTGGTCCTCTGGAGTTATCGCACCACCGCCCGTACGGCCACCGGAGAAACCCCATTTTCCATGGCGTATGGCACAGAGGCGATGATTCTGGCAGAAGTAAAAATCTCCTCGTTCCGATACGAAAACTTCGACGAAACGGTTAACGATTCGCTCCTTGCCGCGGAGCGGGATATGGTCGAGGAACGGCGAGAAGTCGCAAGAATCCGGATGGAGGCCCAGAAGCGGCGTATGGCGAGGTACTATGACTCCAAGGTAAAGGAAAGAAAGTTCAAAGTCGGGGACACCGTCCTCAGACAAGTATTCCAAAATACCAAGAAGCTCGACGCGGGGGCATTGGGTTATTCGTGGGAAGGGCCTTATCAAGTCACCGAGGTTTTGCGATCGGGAGCTTGCCGGCTCGCGGATCTCGCCGGGATTCCACTGAGACTTCCCTGGAATGCGGAGCATCTCAAGAAGTATTACCAGTAGGCTCCCCTTATTTGTAATGTTATTTCCTTATAATTTTACTCACATTTGTATTTGTAAATTATTTATGAATGAGAAAATATTTTATATTTCCAAATGCGTTCAACTGAAAGTCTGCGGTGTAGACTATAAACTTAGTGTATAAAGGATAGAACCGCGGAGCGGATAAATCCTAAAAACACTACCCTGTCTTCTCGGCCGCGAAGCGCCCAAGAAGTCGGAGGGCATCCGGGGTACCAGAAAGAAAATAGATGCGCTCTATAGGTACCTCGAAGGCGAGCGAGGCTAGAACATGTGAATTGCGAAGGGCTCACACAGGCTTTACTCGTTGAGACTTCCTATCTCAAAGGTTCATCTTGTCAGGGTTATTCCTTCGTAGAAGGGAACCTGTTCGGAGACTAACTTGGGAAGTCAGACCAACTTATTCCTAGAACTATTCTATTCTTCTAAGAAGATAGAAGAACTAGGCACGCTCAAAGGAAGAATTCTGAGGCAGACTAATTTCTAAAAAATTAGGCCAAAGCGTGGAAAATAAGAGGTCACTCGTTATACATACCCTCGGAGAGAGTATGTAGTCCCGAAGGGACTATCATTTAATGAGTTAGTTATTAGATCCCGAAGGGATTTAGTTAATTGATCGGATCATGAAGGGACGGTCGTTTAACGAAGTTAGTTGTTAGATCCCGAAGGGATTTAATCGGTAAAACGATGAAAATGGGAAATTAAATCCTTTATTAACCGTGGAAAATTGTACAAAAGATGGGCGTCCCAGATGAGGACCCCGAACAAAAAAAAAAAAAGAGATACAAAAACTCAAGGCGGAGGTTGCTATCGGGAGCACGGAAACTCGCGGCGAATCTCCTCAACAAAATTCCACTCGGGGTGGAGGGCCGTGAGCCTGTCCAACGCTCGGTTGGCCCCTTCGACCATGGCCTGCGTGATCTCGTTCCGATACCCCACGCTTTGATGGAAGTTGGCGAGCCACTCTTGTCTCCTCAGCTCTATGAGGTTCTCAAACGCGGGGCTATTTCTGAAGTCAGCCACCGCGGAGCGAATTCGCGCTCTGGCCCCGTTGAGATCGGCCTCGATCCGCCGTTTGTCCCTCCGTTCCTCTCTAAGCTCTCCCTCGAGGGCTTGAACCCGCGACTCCGCCGCACCTCTCAAGTCCCTCTCCTCCTCAAGGGCAGCCTCGAAGACGGCTTTCTCTGAGAGAATGCTCTCTTCGCGAGCACGGCGCTCCTCTGTCAGGGCCTCCCACGCCTCTGACTGCTGAGCCTTCGCTTGAGCGAGCTCCAGCTCGAGCCGGATCTTGGTCTCCGCGTGGCCCTGTTTCTCCTTTTCCAACTCCTTCCGGAGCTTAGAAGTCTCCTCCACGAAGGATTTCCGTTGCTCTCTCGACTTCACCAAGCTCCGGGTGGCGTGGTCCATCATTCTATTGGACAGCTCAGATTGAGCTCGGAGTTCGTGAAGCTGGGCCGCGAGTTTCTCCTTCTCGCCTCGAGTCTGGAGCAAAGCATCCCGTCCTTGGGCATAAATTGCCTCCGACCTCCGGGAGTAGGTGAAGTTCGCCAAAAATGCCTGCAACAGTCAGATATTAGTAGCGAGTCGAAGCAAAAGGGGACGTAGAAGTAGGCAGGATTTACCTTCGCAAGCAGCCTCAGGCCTTCGCGATTGCCGGCCTGGAGCGGCTCCTCAGAGAGCTGCCTAAAGCTCTCCTCCGACCAGATCTCGTCCAGCATAGGCCCGAGCTCTGGCATCCAGGGGAAACCCCCCGATGGGGCATGTGATCCCGCCTCAAAAGGAGCCCCCGCTGGGGGGACTTCGAACTCCTCCAGCGGGTCTCTGGCGGGACCTGTCCTTACGGGAGGACTCCGAGGAGCCTCGGCGGGATCTTCCCCCGAGGTTAGCAAGGCTGGAACTCGGGAAGAGGTGCCCTCCGCGGGCGCTGCTTCGACCTCTCCCGGAGACGATACCTCTGCAGGAACGTCTTTCTCCATCGGTCGCTTGCCCTTATCCGCGACGGGAGACTCGCGGGGAGGGGCTGATTGACTAGGCGCATCCCCCGGGAGCGAGGACCGCAACAGCCCAAAAAGCTCGTCTGCAAACAACACTAGTTAGCCCCGATTTAGCATTGAAATAAAAACTTGCTCGCAAAGAAGTTTCTTACCATCATCGATGACGATGGGAGCTGCGCGCCACGACTCCGAGGAGAACTGGGTCGAAGACCCAGCCGGCGTCGCCTGATCTGGAGAAGGAGCCGCCCCCGAAGGGGATGGATCGGCCTGCTCCACCACGAAATCCTCCACGCTTAGTAGAGGATCCCGCGCCAGGTTAATTGGCGGGCTGGGAGTCGGCGGCTGCTCTCCGAAGATGTCCGCAGCATCCGAGAGCACTTGGCGAGCCGCCTCGCCAAACAGGACACCCCCGAGGGTTGTCCCAGTGGTCCCCGAGTCCTGAGGAGCGGCGGAAGGCGTGACCTCTGGAGCCACAGAAGGCTCCTTCCGCGATCGTTTCTTCCGCGTCAAGGGTTCCTCGGGCGTCTCCGAGGCCTCCTCTTCGTCCTCGGCCTCTCCGGACGGGGGGAGAGATGGAGCAACCGCGGTTTTAGGGGCGGCGGGCTTCTTTGAAGAGGTGGCCGCCCTCTTTCTTGTCGATGGGGCGGGAGTGGCCGTACTCCCGGAAACCCCCGCCGGGGCCTTGGTATGCTTCGGGCCCGACTCCTGTCCGCGAAGCTGGTCCGGGTCCAGCTCCATGCGAGTCCTGATCCACCCGTGGGCGATCAGGTTGTCCTGGATCACGAGGGCCCGGACGTTCGTGGCCTCGTCGGGATAGGCCAGGGCGATGTTAATCCGCTCTTCTTGCTCCGCGGTCACGGAAGTGCGGATGAAGGAATCTGTTCACAACCACGGACGTTATTACGGCGACATGCAAAAGAGAGAAGGGAAACTGAGAATCTGGAGACTCACCAGGAACTTGGTAGGTTCGTGGGAGGGGCTGAGCTCCCCGAATGGAGCCGCACGGGTCGAAGTCCCCCCCGACCCAAAAGTTCCTGTCCTTCCACCCCTCACAGGACGAGGGCAGGTTCGTCATCAAAATCTTCTTCTTCTCCTACGGCGCTAAGAAGAAGTATCCCGCCTCAGACTTCTTGGAGAAGGGCTTGTACTAGTAGCAGACCTCCTCCACGGATACATCCACCTCGAACCACAGCCTCCATAGGATGTGTATCCCGGCCATAATCTTGTAGGCGTTAGGGTTGAGTTGACTTGGAGCGAGACCCCAGTTTGCCAAGACACCGCGAACCAAGTAGTGTAGCGGAAGCCTCGCACCGTGCTTCATGATAGCCTTGTTAAAGGCTACCATCGAGGGCGGGGGTCGTGTCGAACGCTCCACCGCGGACATGGCCCTAGTAGTAATAGCCGCAGGAAGGTGGAACTGCTCCCGGATGTGCTCCACATCAGTCTCAGAGCACTTGGAGACCTTGTCGTCTACGGCGAGTGTGGCCGAAGACTCCGGGGGGTAGGCGTCGTCGGCGGTCGGCGCCCGTGGAGGTCGGACGCCCCCAGCCACGGCGGATCTAGGAGCAGCGGCGGAGGTGCCGGACCCGCCGGGTCTTCTCTCGGCAGATGCTGAGGAAGGGCCTGGCACGGCCGTAGTGGTCTTCGCCTTCCTTTTCGCTCTTCTGGCAGCGACAGGCGATTGTGGCGGAGACATCGTCGGCGGGGCGGCAGAGCCGGTTTCAAGTCCGGCGCCGGAGGACAGCGATGTCGGGTGAGACATGTTTTTCTTCTTTCTGAGGACGCCGAGAAGCCCAGTGAGTCACCCCATAAAACCCCACACAAGAAAGAAAAGAGAAAAAAGTTCTGCAAAGTCGAAGGGCTTACCTTAAATGGTCAGAAACGTCAACGAAACCTTCAACCTCCGGTGGGCTCGTAGCGTTGCAGAAGGTCGGAAAACGTCGAAAATCTCGTGAAATGCTTTGGATTTGGATTCGTAGGTTTCTGAGAAAAATGGCAAAGAAAGCAAAAGTTCGGAGAATGAGAAGTGAGGAAGGTTTTATAGGCCGAGAGGGCGAAAAGGGCGAAGTCCTTTCGCGTCGTTTCATCTCGTGTCCTTTCGTCTCGCGCTGTTTCATCTCCGAACCTCGAGCTCACTCCCGGGCCGTCGGATGGGAATCTTTCCATCGCCATCTAACGGTTGAAAGGGCTCGATGTGAGGTAATTATTGCCTGACGTCACCCAGTATTACCGAAAAAGGCAAATTCCCCGAAAAGTGTGTCAGAGCATTAACTGCCCGTCACTCAAACGGCGCGGCTTTTCAGTAGAGAAGCGTACCCAGGAAGAAATCCCAGAGGGCACGACGCGTGTCCTCGGGGATTGGGGGACAGATGTTGTTAGCTAATTTTCGTCCGAGGATATATCATCGAGGGAGTCGTCATCGAAGACAAGAAGCCTCCGACGGCAGTGTCTAAGTGACGACGAAGATTGGCCACGTCAGCAAGAGTGTTGACGTCCACGGCACCAAGAAGTGCGGGTTGACCTCGCTCTTGTATCTTCAAGAGTTGATGAAATAAACAACCCCGAAGGCAGAACTCGGCATGAAGCAAGGTCCTCGGGGGGAGACCGATAAGTTGGGGATCCCCTAAGCTCGGGGACGAGTGGAACTCGTAGTCAGCCTCACGTTCGCGGCGGATCAGGAGAGTTGGGGGACTCCTCGCGAAGCGGGAGGTCCCCGGACTAAGGGTAAAGCATGGACAACTGCAGTGAAATCGCTCCCGATGATTGCTATCTCTGACATGCACTGTAGGTGCCTCACTTGTGAAAGACGTGAAGTGATTAGTTAGTAACCAACCCCCTGATTTTCGGGCAGGGCATGGTCGATTAAGATAAGGCCACCTAATCCCCGGATTTAAGGGTGATTTGGTGAGGCGCATTTAATGCACTTTCCTCTCTCTCTCTCTCTCTTTCCGGATTTCTATAAAAGGAGGGAAAGGAGAAGGGGAAAGGGGTTGGAAAAATTACTCTGAAAATTCCTAATTTGGAAATACTATAAACACAGTGGACGTAGACTATTACTCCGGCAGAGGGTCGAACCACTTAAAAAATCTCCGAGTATTTAATTTCCGGTCAAACTTCCACTATTCATAGCCGTATCACACACTAGAGGTACGGATCACGGCATTGGTTTAAATTCTACACTAACACCTTGTTTTAGCCAAAAGCCCAAATTACCCGTTTGGGCCTCATAAGTGGCTAAGACCCATATGTATCAAGGATAAATATATAAGAAGGCCTTGAATCTTGTAGTGGACCACTTTACGTAGCCCAATTAAAGTGAGTCAGTAGAAAATCTATCAAGTAAGATTAGACTTTCCTAAGCTCAGACGAACTTTGTATAGTCCGGAGATTTCAAAAGACGAGAGACCGTCTAGGAAAGTTTAAGATGGAAACCCGAGCATCTATCAAGTAAGATTAGACTTTCCTAAGCTCAGACGAACTTTGTATAGTCCGGAGATTTCAAAAGACGAGAGACCGTCTAGGAAAGTTTAAGATGGAAACCCGAGCACTTAGGAATTAACTCTTATAGTTCGCTCTCGTGTTTACGAGGCGGTCAAACTAACGAGACCATGTCTTCTATTCAAAGACAAGGAGACACGAAGTTGGTCGGAGCTCAGAACAAGTTCCCGGAAAGACCTCGGAACCGCTGCAACGCCTATAACAGTAAGTGGCGATGCACCTACAGCACCGAGTGTATATATGTGTGAATTGTTGCTAGGGTTACATTATTACTTTGTGAATAAATGCTATGTGAATGCTATATCTTTGTGCTGTGTAGTGTATAAACTATATTAGCCAAAAGAGAACCCTAGCATGAATAAAATACGAATAAAACGTTCGTAATTAGAAATAATCTAATCTTTAGATTAGATTTTCATAAGCCTCAATAAAAGAAAATAAGCTGTAATGAAACTCATCGGTGTGCGTTCGCTCGTATCCGATCTCCACCGAGTTTACAACTCGAGTGTGAGAAGAAGGTCGGCTTTAAGCCGAACCTATAATTGAAAGAGAAACTACTTAAAGACAAAGGAATGCGGACTCGAGCTGCCAGTAAATACTAAGGCTGTGAATGCCAAAGTAGAGGCTGAACCTTTGATTTACTAAAGAATGAGTAATTGTCATGATTAAATACTTATTAAAGGATTATGAAAAGAATTAGATATCGATCCTTGAGATCGGTAAATCATAATGCTAACGGCACAGCCGGGTTCTTACCCATGCACTATGCCTCACGGACTGTGGTCCATCAGAATAATCCTGTAGGAAAACTTACCCAGCCTACTGTATGTTTGTTGTGAACCCCTCGAATGACTAAATCAAGGGTCTCGTACCCAATCGCAAGAGGTCAAAGTATGGGACTCGTGAGTAGTCCATCAACTGTTATCTTCAAAGATAAATAAGACTAAATGAAATACAAAGCCTCTTTCAATATCTCGGTTCTCTTAACCAGTTAACGAGGGGATAAATAATGAGAAAACCCCGGTCTGCTGTGTGATCAGAATGAGAAAACCTCGGTGTACTGTGTGATCAGACAAGGGGGTTCAAACATAGAAAACCCCAGTCTGCATTGTGATCTGACAAAGGGGTCAAACATACTATATCCCCGTCTGCTTCGTGATCTGACGGGGGAAAGTATATCAAATTTAAAGTTTCGATTCCTCGGTAAACGAGACGGGAGGGACAGAGATCTGAAATAAACCTCAATCCTCTGACAGGAGTCGATAGGAGGTAAACGAATACAATCTAAAGATTGAAAATAAAAGTCGATGGTACCGCTTGGCTCTAAGAGAAGAGGGCCCTGGCTCCGAGAGAGAGAGCCTGCTCCCTGAGGGTGAGCTTATTCCTCACACAAGCTGGCCAGTTGTGTATGAGACGAAGTCTGTCTGACTGGCGGGAGATTGATCCTCTCTCCGCCTGCGCGCTAGAGAAATTGCGGTGACCATCAGTGGATCCCAGACTTGAAAATATGTCGAGCTCGAATAATTAAATAATAAAATGATTGCTGTGTGAAAAGATTAAGTCCGGAGAGGGTCTAACGAGATATTCCTCAGAAGGACTATAAATAATCTATAACCGATCACGAGGCCTTGACGATACGAGGAGCGAAGCTGTGTGCAAGAGACTCGCCAATGAAGTCGAGTTGTCTCCTCAGGGCAAGGTGAATCAGGAGGGTGATGCGAGTATGCTTAGTGCAACGAGATAGAGCTACCTTACGTAGGAAGCTCGATTGTGCGTACTCGGTTATGAAAAAGTGAGAACTTGAGAGACATGGGAATACGCAAGGGTAATAGGATAACTTTGTTGCATTTGCTGTATAAAGGGTGTTAGTCGGTATGAGACGGCTAACCCTCTCTGTGTGATTGTTGTAAATATGTGAACTTGATGCATACCATTTAGGGTAGACTAGTTCGCCCTTACTGAGTTTATTAACTCATAGGTTCTCGGTGTTGTAGGTAAGAAGCTAAGGAAGATCGAAGAGTAGGAGCTGGCGGAGATGGTGTGTATGATATCCGTTGAAGAGAATACCCGTGGCAATATATTTTCCGCACTTTTGTTACACTACAAACAATTTATGTTTTGATGCCGGGACAAGATCCCGAGGGCTTTAAGATTTTGATATGTAATATCATGTTGACAAAAGACTCTATGTGAGTCGTATTTTATTTTGATACCGGGACGTGATCCCGATGACTCCTATATTACAAGTATGTAATATTATGGTGGCATCTATGCGCCATTAAACTTATTATGTTTTAAGTTGATTTACGATAAAGACTTCCGCATTTATTAAAAAAAATTTACACAGAATTTCCGCTTGAAAGGATTTAAAGGAGTTTACAAATGAGTTTGTACTCTCCTGTCGCGGCCGCGGCCGAGCCGGCGGGTCGTGACAGGGTTACGTGTGATCATTACGCTTCAACCGGGTTAAGAACTCACAACTTTAAACTAAAAAAGTTTCTAAGTAACATACTTGATATTATTGCTGGGTTTCAATTTTTTTTTGTTGCAAAATAGTTTTCCAATGCAATTAAATATTTTGGTTACTAAACTTATTTTTGTCGCTAAATATTAAGTTGCTAAAAGTTATTTTTGCAACTAAATATTTCGGTTGCTAAAAGTTGTTTTTGCTACTAAATATTTTGTTACAAAAGAATTTGTTAGTATTATATTTATTGTGTAATCCTAATATTTTTAGTAACCAAATTTAAGTTGTTAAAAGTTTTCTTTTACTACGAAATATTTAGATACAAAAGAATTTATTAGTATTTTATTTATCGTTTAATCACAATATTTTTAATAACCAAAATTTAGTTGCTAAATTTTGTTTTTGCTACTAAATATTTAGTTACAAAAAAATTCATTAGTGTTTTATTTACTGTGTAATCACAAAATTTTTGGTAACCAAAATTTGGTTGCTAATTTTTTTTTTTACAAAAAATCTTTAGTTAGAAAAGGATTTGTTAGTATTTTACTCATCGTGTAATCACAATATTTTTAGCAACCAAAATTTGAAGGATACTCGTGGCTCGTGAGTTCGTTAACTTATCATTTTGCTTCTACTTTTACTTATGTAATTGTAATGACCTGAATTTAAAAGCATTGTGTTAGTTAATTAATTTGTATTTTTGTCTCAGTTGTGACCAATTTGTAAAATTGGCCAGTTTCGTCAGATTTCGTCAATTTGGAACTATGGGTTGGACGTGTTAGGAATTAATTTCGACTCGAGAGTGATGTTACAATTACTAAGTTCATGTATTCGATTACTTGTGAACATTTTAAAATTTCACGAAAAATTGTACCAGATTGGAATTATCAGTTTTGGCCATTTTGGCCCAAATGTGGCCCAAGCCCTTTAGGGCTTTTTCTTTTCTCTCTTCCCCTCCTCACAGCCGACATTTTTCCCCCTCTCTTTCTCTTCATCTCACTCGATCTCTCTCTCTCTGTCTCTTCCACCGACGCCGGCGACCAAGCCCACTCCGGCGAGTCCTTCGCAGGCCTCCCCTCCGGATGAGCTCCGCCTCAAGTTCCTCGCACGACTCCAAGCCGCGACGCCCAGTCCCGCCTCGCCCCTGCACGCCTCAGCCCGAGCTCGCACAGTCCCGCGCGAGCAGCTCCGCCGAAGACTCCAGCGGCGCGCCACCACGCCGCTCCGCGCCACCCAGCCTCCGCGTGAGCTGTCCGCGTCTCGCCCAAGTCCTGGCGCCTCACCATCCAGCCCAGTGCCGGCGTCTTCCGTGCTGCCCCGAGCCCCGCGTGCACGCGCTGCTCCGCTTACCTCCGGCGACCCCGCACGCAGCCGGCCTTGTCGCGCATCCCCTTGCGCCGCCCTAAGCAGCCCCGGTGAGCCCAGCCTCTCCCGCGCCGCCTCGAGTGCGCTTAGCACCGACCCAGCCCTCCTCGTGCCTCGCGTAGGCCCCGCCGTGCACAGCCCCGCCCTGGCAGCCGGCCTTCGCGTGCCGTCACGCCCCAGCCTTCTGCTCGAGCTCCGCCCCGAGCCTCCGGCGGTGTACCAACCAGCCGTTCGTTGAGCCTCGCGGAGCCGTTTGAAACCCCGCCGCGAGCTACACCTCGGTGAGCCTCGAACTCAATTTTTTTAACCCGAAGATAATTTATGTTCGCATTTTTAGTGTTTGGCGTTGTTTCAATTATTTTTTCGAGGTTGTGGCGAATGCGTGGGTTAATGGAAGGTTGTGTTCGTGTGGCATTGGGCATTGTGGCTTTGATAAAGCTTTCGTTTACTAGAACCTTTGCGATTTGTTGGATAATCTATAATTTGAAAATTTATAGTTCTAAAGCTTGCGCTATGTCGAGTTTAGTGTTGTAGTTATTAAAAGCTTAAATTAACTAACGGGTTGGTTTTGAGCCGAGACTTAGAAACCCGGTAATAAGTTGAACTAATATATGTGTAAAGAGTTTGCTACTCTTGGTGATTTTAGTGGTCGTTGAAATTGGTGAATTAAATATTTGGTTGGTTTTACTTCCTTTAATGATGATATTTGTACTCTCAAAGATTAGTGTTTTTGGTGATATTATCGTTTTGGAAAATCTGATATTTTGTAGAAATTGTGAATGTACAAACTTGAGAAATTGCTTAAGGAAGCGATGATTTGTGAGTTGGAACTTTCAAAGTAGAAAGCATACAAATAGAATTTTCTAAAGAGAGATTTTGTAATCGTTGAATCTCTAGATGTACCCATGCTTAGACGAGCAGAAACTTAATTTTCTCTTTTTAGACGTTGTTTTGGAAATCTAAAATTTACCAAGAGATATTGCTTCGGAAGTGTAATTTGGAGATTTAGTGGACTCGCGAATATTTAGTTTGTAAAAATTGAGAAGTTTTGAATGAACTTTTCAGAAAAAGAAAATGATGCACGTTCTTGTTAAACTAATCCTGTTAGGTGGTATTTTGACAAATATGCCTATTTTAAATGTATATGGGTTATCGATTCGGGTCACAATTCCGAGTGTTTAACAGCGTGTTGCATTTAAATTCGAAACTTGATTCGATCCTTTTATTATGTCAAAATTGTGCAGGATCACCACCGAAGCACTTAAGGACACACGACCCCTCACCTTCGTTTATTAAAGGTATAACCGAGGGGTCGAAATCGAGTTATTGTTGTAAAATGATACGACGTTAGAGTTGTGACTTGAGTTTTTATATTGTTGAGATCTTTGAGAAAAATGTTAAGTGATAAGTCTTTGAGGCTCGAGAATTATTGTTATTGTGATACCTTGAAATGTCTTTGATATCGTGTTGAATTATTCTGATTGTTGTTGTGATGGACTGTGACCGAAATTAGTTCGGTGCTGGGTTGAAATTAGGTGAAGGCTTCGGCCGGGATATCCGAAAAACAGCGGAAACTCTGCCGGATTTTCGGCTCGAAGATTTGTTACGTAGTAAAACTAAGTCGGAAACAAATTAGATTAAAGAATCCCTTTCTCGCCTAGTTAAATCAAACAATATACTTGTTGGCTATGGGATTGACAGATAAATCTAAGTTACCAACGAACGGAACGAGGACACTTCAAATTACAATTTGATGTTCTGTTTGTCCACTCTTGGTTAAAGACCGGCTTTGAGTAGTCCGTCAATCATTATAGCAATTATTCGATTTATGTCTAGTGGAAAGTGGCTTTTGACCCTATTACTCGCGTGTTGGACAGATTTGTCGCACGATGAGTTTCAAGGGAGGACGCCACTAGGAGAGAGCCACGAGGATCGAGGCAAGAGGCTTAGGACCTCAGGTAAGTGGATCTCCACTGTGGCACGAGTAGACTACACCATACTTGAATTGTGCATGTGTTGAGATTGTGTCAAGCATACGGTGCTTCCAAAATTGTGGCTGTCAAACTATGTGAATCTCTATTCTAGCTAGGGCTGTGAATATGGGCTCTTGATTATGTTCGTCTCGTTTTGTGCAATGAGCCTGCAGGTATGGGACTGTAGGCTCGTTTATGATATGTGTTTTTCCAGGTGTGTATTGGTACGTGTGTTCATTTATATGTTTATCTGTCTGTCGATATGGGACCACAGACATAAAACTACTCAACTTCGTAGTTCAAGTTCTAGTGTAGGGTGTAGGTCTGTTTGTGTGTGTATATGCTAGTATAACTTATCTGTCGGTGGGTATGGGACCACAGGCATAAAATTGTTTCTGTTGTTGTTGAGACTTTATTGCAGGTCAAAGAGAAAACTCTAAGACAAGCCAAGGGGAGTGAAAGCAATGTATGTATACGGGTAGGGCCCGACGGGGCCGCAAGTCATGATTGGTTCCGAAATAGCCCGACGGGGCCACTGATTACGTTTCGGGACGGCCCGAGAGGCCTTGGAGAGGTTGGCGGACAACCTTCCTGTGTGGTAATACTTTGATCATTTGAGTAGGGCCCGACGGGGCCGCGATCATGATTTGGTTCCGAAATAGCCCGACGGGGCCATCATGTATGACAGATTTCGGAACGACCCGTGGGACCTCGCGGAGGTCAACGAACCACCTTTCAGAACGGCCCGAGGGGCCTTGGGGAAGAGAGCCACGACCCTCCCCACAGTTTATGATGTGACGATCCGGATCGGCTCGACGGGATAAAGTGCAATAATGAATTCCGAAACGACCCGACGGGGTCACTGGCCGTAAAAGGTTTCGGAAAGGGCAGAGAGGCCCGAGGAGGATGAGTCCTCACAATCTTAAAGAATATCGGGATGGTCCGAGGGGCCAAGATCCATAGCATGTCCCGAATTAACCCGATAGGGTGATTACGCAATCAATCCGAAACAGTCCGACGGAACCACCGGTCGTGAGAAGTTTCGGATTGACCCGTGGGGTCTCAAGGAGGTCGGTAGACGACCTTCCTCTTTATATGCTGTGTGCTGCGATCATGATCGATTCCGAGATCGCCTGACGGGGCTATTGTCTGTGTGAGGTTTCGGAACGACCCGTAAGAGGTCTAGATTGTGAATAAGTTCTAGAACGACCCGTAATAGGTCTAAATGTGTATTGAATTCTAGAACGACCCGTAAGAGGTCTAGATTGTGAATAAGTTTTAGAACGACCCGTAATAGGTCTAAATGTGTATTGAATTCTAGAACGACCCGTAAGAGGTCTAGAATGTAAATAAGTTCTAGAACGACCCGTAATGGGTCTAAATGAGTATTGAATTCTATAACGACCCATGAGAGGTCTAGATTGTGTATAAGTTCTAGAACGACCCGTAAGGGGTCTGGATGTGAATCGTGTGCACACGTAGTTTTATAAGCTAAATCAGAGAGTTGTGAACTTGAGTGAGATTAGAATAAATTATGAGATTGACTTTTGAGTCGAGATTAATGGGTCGTTAAGCCCGACCTCGTTCCAAATCACAACTCTTTTGCAGATATTGTATCCCGCGTAGGTTCGACGCCTTATCTCTGAAATCTACTTCGCAGGCAAGGTTGCATAAGAGTGACATTTACTCTTCGGACTATGACGACTCGATTATCGAATCCGTCCTTTCAATAGATTATTGTATTGTAATATCCATTGATTGTTTGTTACCTGCAGACTTAGCAACCTACTTACCTAATCTACTTACTGGGCTATTAGCTCACTAGTGTGCTCGTGTCGCAGGTATCTTGTCACAAAAGCAAATAGCGAGAGGCGACAATGACGGGAACAGCGAGTGTATACGGGACCGACCTGTATAACCCTACGTGGACTACCGGCAAATCGTTGGCAAAGAAAGTTTTAAATCCTGCAATATTTTGTAAATGTTTAAATTAAATCCATTTTAGTTATGATGAGAATTAATATTCCTTATGTTTATTATTAAAAGCTCAAGTATGTAACTTAATTTAAAAAGTTCAAATTTGTCCGTATTTTTCGGAACTAAAACATTGTTTTAAATTTTGGGTCGTTACAGTAATTGAATTTTGCAATACGTTGTTTTGTGTGGTAGATTAAAAAACAAATCACACTTTAAAAATGTAATTTTTGTTTGCTAGGACTTTGAAAATATAATTATATCATAAAGTCATCGTTTTTAATTTTTATTTATCTTGTAGGCTAGGGTCGAACTCAACCTTCAAATTTTGAATCAGACTTTTAGTAGTCAGAGACTCCATTGGAGACATTATGAATTCAAAAGTACGTTGAAAAACTACATATTTTATTTACAGTCATTTATTTATATGCTTTTACATATCATTAATGTGATTACTTATACTAATGAATCTAACACTTATTCTTTAATTTACAGTTTAATAAAAATAAGTGTATAACGAACATGAAATTAATGAAGTCCGCGAAAAATGGGCCTGTTGCATAACTGATGATTTACAAATTGATCTTCATTGTGGTTAAACCATTTTCGTCGATTTTCTTTTAGAGTAATAAAGTTTTTCAATATGTTGAACTTTCTTGCCATTCTATTGCTCTTTTTAAAAATAAAAAATAAAAACTACATTTATTTTAGAAAGGTTTAAGGAGTTTAAAGACTTCTCTTTATTTGATGTAAATATGAATAATTATTTAATTAGATTGTGTGGTTCAATAATAAGATGTTTAAACATATATTCATTTTTTAATTGTAATTTTACATATATACATATATATATTTATCGTGAAGAGTTAAAAGTTATATTAAAATGTAATATGAATTTGTTAGTAAGATTTAATGTATAATAATTTAAAAATTAAAATTAATGAAAATTATTTTCGATTAATTTTCTTAAAAAATTTAAAATTTTGTGCCTAATATTGAAAAAATGACGTCGAATATTGGCGGGAAGAATGTTTGGCGCATAAATTTCAATGTCATATGCAAAGCAAATGATGTCAAAACCATTAGAACATATTTTGTGATTAACGTTATTGATTTTTAACAACATATAATGAGTATATGTTGTTGAAAGTACAAAAAAATATTGTTTAATGCCTTTAAACAATAGTTTTGGAATGTTGTTAACTGTTTTTCATGACACCTAATTAAAAATTGATGTTAGTATAGAGGTTTAACAATACACAGTCTTTTGACAATACAAGCATCAACAACAGATGGATATATGATGTTAAAGACATATAACATCATTTTTTACTATGTTTAAAAACCATTAGTGCAGTTGTGGTGCCAAAAATTATTTGCTTATTATATACCAATAATATTTTTTATTAGATTTTTATTTGTTATATTTTTTTGTATCTCGGTTTTTTATTTTTTTTATGTGGCTGAATATTGATCAGATATTAATTGGTTTAGTAGTATGTTATGAATTTTAGTTTCTAATTTTGATTTCATCCAATCTATGCTAGTTTTGTTTGATTTTGTTGCATTGTAATAAAATATTTTCAACGTTACCAAATTATGTTACAAAGTGTTTTACAGTTTTTAGTTCAATTTTTTTTAAGGAAACTCATTTAATGAGTAGACACAGTGAAATGTATTTTTTTTTTCAAGTGTGTAAATATTTTTTTGTTATAAAATTCTTGACATTGGATTTTTTTAATATTTTAAAATATGTTCTAATTTCTTTAAGAAAAATTATAGGAAATAATAATTTTTTTTTACATTTTTTAAAAATAGCACATGTTTCCCAAAATTAAAAAAAAATAGCCATCGTTAAGCATTTTATATTAAAAAATAACATAAAAATATTAAAATATTTGTCAGAAATTTTTTAACATTTCAACTTATAAGGATAAGTCGTTTATTTTATTGTGTCATATTTTTATTCCTGTCAAACTTTGCTTAACATATACCACTTTGAGTTATAAACTGTTTTATAATTTTGGTAAAATATAATAATACCCAAACAGTTACATACTATTTTTTGTGGCCCATTGCAAAAAAGAGAAAAATTTGATGTAAGTTTAAGAGAAGTCATTTTTTTTTAATTTTATGTTATTTTATCAAATTTTGTTTAACATTTATAACTATGTGTTATATATTATTTTACAAGTTTGAAAATCTGTTACATATTATGTGTGATATCCCAAATTTAATGTAAACCTCTTGAGATTTTGTGGTATAAAAATTGGATTAATACTCCAATAATGAAGTAAAATTTGTTGTTCGATTAATATTGAAATGCATGATTTATTACTTGATTCAGAATAAGTAATTATGAACAAAATTTAGTATAATTTTGATTTAATGACCATGATAATTTTAATCTTAAATCAATGATCAATATTTGATCACTTCTTGAATGTAGATAAAAATATAATCATTTTGATCATGTGATAACTCTAATTTCATATGCAACAAATTTTGAAATAGGTATATTTCAATTAATTTGTTTACAATATTTTATCTTATTGAATTAATTTAATTTCAATAAATGAAAAGTTTAATTTAAAAGGTAAATTACGGCAAATTTCGTCGTAATTTAACCTAATACGAAAACGACGTGTCATTTTCGATAAAACGACACGAAAATGTAAATAGTCACTCGATTTAATTAAGTGATAGATTATATGTCACAATTATGAATCTAATATGTGACAATAATTATTTTTATATAATTTAAAAATAATTATTTAGATCATGTATGAAATAGTGCAAAAAGGCTATTTTTGCAAAATTTAAAATGCCAAATTAGGTCAAAACATTAACCAAATTATGAGGGATCAATTTTTGAAACAAAAATTGGTTAAATAGCCCTTATGGACGAAATTTTGGGAGGGAAAATGAAAGAGAAAGTCAAATTTTTTATCTCCTCACCTAACTCTAATTAATAAGTGGTTGGATGGTAAGAGCTTTGGAGTTAATTAGAACCATTAATCTAACTCTATTAGAGTTAATTTTCGTGCATTAAGGGTGGGTTTTGGGGCTGGAATTTGCTTAGAGATTAATCCTTCCTAGAACGAAAGAGAGATAGAGAGAGAGAGAGAGAGAGAGAGAAGAAAGAAGAACAAAGTAGGAGGAGTTCTTAATTTCTTCAAGATTCTTCAAGAGGTAAAACCATACTTTTTTTAATCCTAGATTTACTTTTAGCAATGTCTATTGTCTTAAATCATGTTTAGAATATTTAAAAATGATTAAAAGATTTAAAGAACATGTTTATAAATCCAAAAATCCTTGAATGTTAAGTACTGGAAATCTTTCAGCTTTCTTCCGAAATTGTAGCTACTATTTTATGTATATTTAGGACTCCATAAATCAAACAAAAAATCATGTATGTAGATTTATGTATATTGTAATAGTCTGTAAAATTTTATGATCAGAAAATGTGTAATCTGTCCAGAATAAATTCTAAAGTAAGAACTGGTCAGTTTTAGGTTTTTGGGTTTTTGTTTCTGATTTTGAGTTATTTCGTACATCAAAACTTTGAATCTGTAAATGCCGATTTTTATGATGATATATGTATGTCTTAGGATGTTGTATATAAAGTTTTGTAACAATTTGATGTATGTAGAATTTTAAAAAAATCAATAACCAAAGGCTGCTAGATTTACTTTTATGGGCAGTTTTAGGTGTTTGTGAAATATTAGAACTTCTGATATATAAACTGTATTTATAAAATTTTTTGAGAATATAGGGCTGTATAAAAGTCATTTTTGGAAATATTTCACTCAACTTTTCATAAGAACTTGTTTCTTTAATGAAGAAAAATAAGGTTTAAATTTGTATAAACTTCTACCTTTTGACGAAACTCTATGATTAGGTTATTTTCTGGAAAAATACCCTGTAATAAAATTTGTTTATTTTTAAAAATAAAAATAGGTTACTTCAGAATAATTTCTCAGAATATGAACCGTTTTTCCAGAAAATGAAACCCTAGACTATTTAGGGTTAAGTTTGTGTTTATATTAGAACAACTTAAAATCTGATTTTGAAATAATTTCAGAAGAGAAAAATATTTGTTTTAATGAAAGATTTTAATCTGAAAATTTTGGTTAATTTTCACGAAAGGGTATTTTTGTCGAAATTTATCCTTAAGGGGTAAAAGTGTAATTTATTATAAAAATAAGGACTAAATTATAATTTTGAAAAGTTATAGTTCAAAGAGAAAATTTCTAAAAAGATTAAAACTAATAGGGAAAATTCTAAGAGTTTAAGGGTTAAAGTGAAACCCTAGAAAATAAAGGACCAAAGTGCAATTTTAATAAAAAGGTCTAAGGACTAAATTATAATTTTATAAAAGATTAAGGACCAATTTATAATTTAAGTAATGTTAGTAATAAAATAAAATAAAATATTTTATCAATAAAATACAGTTATGTAATAAGTGTGGTAGCATTTAAGTAGTCTTAGAAAGACTGGTTAACGAGGCGCTTCGTGACTCCTCCGTACCTATCTAGATCTATGAACCTCGAGGAGTTCTGTCTAGATGAGTCGGATTTTAAGCGAGACCTTAGTGACCGTACCAGTCGATCTGGAGACTATTTATTGAAATACCTCTACACTGTTACATAATTAATTAATGTAAGTAAACTGTAAAAGCCTTAACCTAATTTCATGTCATACTAGGATCGAACCTCAAATAGGTGAGATAGATTCTAGAACCTAGATCGAATATAGAGAATCTATTCTAATCCTCTATAGTGAATTTAGGTTACGCAAATCGGGGTGACCAAGTCTTCAAACGACTGAGTTCGTTTCAATTGCCGAACATTCCGAGGTGAGTACAATCTCACTACAGTACGAATTTGTTCAAAGAAAGAAAAATAAATGATATACTTTGCCATGATTAAAATGATACGCTTTGATATGATATGTTTTGATATGATGATAATGCTATGTTTTGATATGATGATTACGATATGTTTTGATATGGTGATAATGATATGTTTCGCTATAATGATAACGATAACATTTATATGCATGATGTATGTGACCTTGTTATAATCTCTAACAAGCGTCGTTAATTTATGATACGAAGATATGAAGATAACCTATGAAATGTCACAATGTATGTCACAATTTAATAAAGTGAAACTTAGGTTTTAATGTCGTATCGTACCACCTCAGAAAGGTAAGGTTAATGAGACCGTCCCTTGAGCCGACTTAAGGGCAATATAGGGCGGCTTATATGAAAAGATATATAGGATCAATGATCGCCGAGGACCTGTACAACCTCGTCGTTCACTGGTCCAGCGCGCAATTTAGTACGAACACTTATTATGATGAGGATCATCTAGGAAAGATTTTAGTAATAGATCAAATAATCGAAACTAATTTGGTCATGCATTGCATATCATATTTTGTGAGTTTATATTGTATTTCACTGGGCTTTTTAGCTCACTTGTTTCCGTCCGTACTGTAGGTAAGAAACCTATGACTTAATGTGATGGGTTGGAAGGCGACGGTGCGATGAGGTGCTGAGGCAAACGGTTATGGTGACCACTATTTTCCGCATATTTATTATAAGAGAAATTTTATTATTTATGTTCCATTTTTATTAAAAGTCATAAGACTATGTTATGATGTTAAGTAAGTATGTTTGACTTTGTGAACTTATTTTACTTCTATAATCATTAGTTGCAAGTTCATTAAAGTATAAGTACTAAGTTTAAAAAAAATATTGCATTTTTTTACAATATAAGTATGATAAGTAAGTTTATATTTAACGGCTCGAAAAGTCGGGTCGTTACAGATCAAATGAATAAGATCTTTGGTATTAAATTTAGTATTAGGATTAGCTCTTAGATTTATAAGAGGGAAAAAATATGAGAGACTTTATATATAATATATTTATTAACACACACGATAAATTTACAACTTGCAACAACAAAAAAAAAGAATTTTATATATATATATATATATATATGCACACTCCACACTTCCACGGCAAGTAGAATTTACCATAATTTTTTTTCTATTAAAAAAAAAGAAAACTAAGAGAATTCACACACATATATATATATATAGAGAGACATATATATATATATATATATATACACATACCACAGGCACTTGCTCAAAGAGAAAAAAAGGAAAAGAAAGAAAGTTGGGTGTGTCATACTAATGTGTTTTGAAGTCAAGAAGAAATGATGAAGACTTTGCCTGTAATTTTTTCTCTTTTTTATGACACCAATATGACAAGTCACTTAGTCAAATTGACAAAGTCCCAAAGAATATGAGCAAAAGAGAGTGAATAGAAATAAACAAAATTTCATTCACCAAATCACACAATACAATCGAGTTCTTTATAGACTAATATGAGTTTATACATATATATATATATATATTTATTCTTAATATATATTAATATTGAGAATAAACAAAATGAAATTGAATTCAATAGGAAAATGACAAATCAAGAATAGTATTTTCAAGTTTCTATAGCAATTATAATATGTAAGTAGCAATGACCTTCTTAGAAGACCATTTTCATCTTGCCCCTAGAGGCCAATCGGTCTTCTACTATAAAAAAAATAATAATAATGAATCTCTTTCAATCTTTTATCTCAAAAGTTAAGGAAGACCTTAGTCAAGATGCAAAAGAAAAAAAAAAGATAGAGGAGCACAAAAGTGGTAAGTTACTAGTCTAGTGATTGTCCACTTTAAATATTTTTCTTACATATTTCTATAGCTAATTTAAGAATCTCTATGTCATGAATTTATTTTCAAGGAAAGAAGAAAAGGAAAAAAAAATAATCAAAGAAAGACTATATCTACGAGAAATCAAAGTGAAAAGGTATAATATTTAACATTATTTAACTTTCATATCTTGAAGTTGCTGTGATCATCTAATAGTATTATGAAGTTATAAATGACAATGTAGATGAACAAATATGGTTCATAATACTGAGATAGATAAAATGAACAAAAGTACTTTATATTTTGTTATGCATGAAAGGTTTTGTGATTTTTTTTTTTATGAATCCAAAACATGCTACCTTGCTAAAGTAGATATACTAATTTTATGAAAATTGCTACCTTTTATGCGATAGCTAAAATGTAGTATGCTACTAACTAGTTTAAATGATTAGTTTCACTTACAAACTTATTGTGTTGTGCTTGGTTTTATTAGAAAACAAAATGAGTATGGCATGAAATGTTGTTACGTTGTTATAGTTGCTAAATGAGATTATATTGTGTTACAAGACTTGTTAAGATATTTAAAGGAGTAAAAGAATCATAAAATGACTAAAGTGATAGAGTTGTCAAATATGTCATTTTTAGACCTTTTTAGAAGATGATAATTTTCGGATACTTTAGAAGCCGAATCTTGCCTAATCTATTTGAGATAAAGCTTTAGATAACAGAACAAAAAACATCTTTTGTAAAGAAATTTTTTCCATAATATGCTTAGAAAATGTAAAAAAAAAAAAGTAAGGTTAAAACGAGACTACATGCAAAGGTCTAATATAAAATTTGATTTAGACTTAAGTCTCAACTGAAAAGTTTTAGATCACAAAAAGATAAGAAACTTTTAGTTTCACCAAATAATGTTAAATTTGTTAATTAACCCTAAGAGTTAATTAATCAAGTTATTAATTAATAAAATTATAATTTGTTAATTAATTATTTATTTATGTGAGAAAATTAATTAATTATTTTAATTAATTAATTGATTAGTTTTATGTGATTAGATCAAGTCGACTTAAATAGAAAATCAATCGATTGATCTATTGTTGAGTTTTAGTAATAGTATTAGTAACTCGCTCATATGAAAATTAAAAAGCTAAATGATATAAATGATTAGTATAGAATCTAATCATATATTCGTCAGGTTATCTAATAAGCAGGAAAGATATGTGATCGCGAGTATTAAGAAAAGAGAGTACTATTATTATAAGGATACCAAGTGAGTACAAATCTCACCTACAGCAACGAATAGTTTTTAAAATAAACTTATGTCATGATATTTGTCATATTTTCAATATGTTATGTATTTATACATTCCTTGTAATGTTTATGAAATTATGATGTATTATGTGTTATGCTTTAAACCATATTAGCATATATTCAAAGCATGTCTATGAGCATTACATTTTGTTATGCTCACTTAATGTGAAGATGATACTAATAAATTTTAAGTAGTTAAGGTGTCGTACCACCCTCTACTAAGGTGAGGGTTAATGAACAAGAGTATTTGACCGTGGTAGTTGGAGACCTTGCGAACCTAGACTTTCCATTTGGTCGCGCGCACTCGGTACGTACACATAGGGGATCCCATTAGAAGAAAATATTTTCAAAAGTATTCATAATGAAGCATAATTTGACATTTATTCGTGACATATATTTTGTGAGAATTATGCTTGTACTCACTGAGCGAAAAGCTCACTTAAGTTGTTCGTGATATAGGTCAGAAACATGCACCATGATATTTTGATGGATTGGACAAGCGACGATGATGGGTGCATGGCGAAGGGTAGATTAGGCAAACTGCTAGAAAGTCTTCCGCTGAGATTTTATGAAATATTTTATTATGTTCTTTAAGGAACCTTTTTAAACTTATGTCGTAATTTCCTAATGTCATGTTTAACTAAAATAGTATTGGTGATTGAAACTATGGATTTCAAACTTCATATTATAGTTATGTATCAAGACAATATTATTTGCTTATAGATTTTATTATATTATTTCTATATGTCACATTGATTTTAACATAAAACAATTTTAAGAAAGATCTTGGTTAACAAGTTACTAATCTATTATGCAACCATGATTTAAGAAAAACATATATATATATATATATTTCTTTGAAATTTTGAGAACTAAATTTTAAATGATAGTTAAAGTTAAAGTAATAGTCTGAAAAGTCGATTCCTTACATTATTTACACTTTACATAGTATTTCTAATATTTGTCTAATTATTTTTAACAGATTTGTGTAAATACAATTGCAAACAAACAACTAATAAGGCGTTTGAAATACGTAACAAGTCTAAGAAAGTAACAATAATATGTAAATCCGCAACAAGTTTAAGGTTAAGCAACAAATCAAAGTATTCTAAGATAACAAACCATACTATACTAAACATCAAATAGCAAAATAGTCTAAGGATAAGTGACAAACCATTTCTATATAAAAATATAAAAATAGTCTAAAACATATAGTTAAACTAAACATCATAATACTATTATAGTCTTCTTATTTCTTCTTCTTCTGCTGTGCATCATCCTTGTTGACATTGTCCGATTTAAGTCTATATTGGAGATAGGCTCAAAATTTAATCATGTTATCATTGCAAACTCTCGTAGCCCAAATTTTATTTCCTTTCCATTTATCAGAAAACACAGCTCTCTCTTGGTTGAAGTGGAAGATAGCCTCAAGATAAGATGATACATGATCTTGCATGGTGTATCTTGATACTTTTTATGGACAACATATTTCATATACTGCTTCTTTTCTCTCTTTGTTGAACTTTTTGATTAGATCATCTATGAGGTTAAACTTCTGTGTTATGTTAGTCCTTTGTAATGGTTACCAATCATCCATTTTGATTATTAACACTGGTTCACGTAAATTTCATGCAACTTATGGTAAGTTTTAACAATTGTCAAAATAATGTATCAAAGTTTAACAAATGTGCAAATTACTTTTTTCAAGTGTGTTAAATATTGTTTGACAATATTATTATCAAAGTGGAATAGGGTGTGTTTTCTCTGACCTGTTCGACAGTGGTAATATCGTGTTCAAACTCCTAGGGATTTTGAGCATATATTATGTCTTCAAGTAATGCGTTTGTCTGAAAATTGAAATGAAATTATATTTTTCAACATTTAAAATGTACTTACTTTTTTTGTCACCTACAAAACAGATTATTAGATAGATAAATTGTAACAAATAATAAACAAAACATTTTCTGTTTCCAGATCTTGTTGTATATCTGCCTTTTGTTTTTCCTCTTGTTTTTTGTTTCTTCTTGTAAATTTTAATGTTATATTGTCACGTGCCGACATCTGCGTGTTAATTATTAAACAACAATTTGTGTTATACAAATTTGTTACTAAATATCACAGTGACATATTGATATCAAATAGCAGGCTTGAAAGATAGTTGTTAGCATGTTTCAAAGTAAAGCATCATTTGAATTCTATCAGTGACATGTTGATATCAAATGGTAATTCTAAAACTTGAAGAAAGAGATATGGAATTTTCGATTATTCGATTATTGGAGAGAGAGAGAGAGAGAGAGAGAGAGAGAGAGTTTATGGCATGCCGAAATTGGGGTTGAAGATGAAGTCGCCTTACCAGAGTCGGGATCGGTGACGTAGATTGGATTTTGGAGACCGAGCCGGAGACGGAATTGGGGTTGTCGAGGTTTGTGACGTATAGAACTAAGGTTTGGTTTAGGACTTTGATATGAGTTTTAGATTTAAGGGTAATATTGTCTTTTCATCATATTTGAATTGTGGGCGTTTGGTATGTTTTTAATTTTAGTAAACACAAGCCATCATTTAAAAGGCCAATGTCAAAATGGCCCAGTATTGCAATGTTCCATTTTATTTATTACTCTCCTTTATCCATATATAAATAGTAAAATTATATATACCTAATTATTTTAGTCAATTTCTTTTTTTCTTTTTTTTTTTTGTTATAACCCTACTGATATTAACGAATTTTCTCAACGCTTTCATTTTTTATGTTATGTGATCATTTCTATTAGTTCTCATATGGAAATATTTTATTACTACAGAAATATTTTTTAACCAATTTGAATTTTCTACTAAGTTATGGAAATATTTATAGGGTCTTGGTCCATATTTTAAGAAAATGACAAGTGTTTTAAAAAATTAAATTATTTGCTACTAATACATAAGACAACTAAGAGCATACAGGTAAATGCCCATTAAAAAATGACTAATTTCTTAATTAATTGAAATAATACCCATTTTTTTAAAAAAACACTAATTATAAAATAGCTATTTATTCAATTATCTCATACTTTTATGCAAAAATTTTATTTCTGACCAATTCAAATTCTCTATTCTACCTTATTTCGATCTCTATGTAGCTATTGAAATAGAATTATTTCATTTCGAACCAATTCAGATTTTCAATATGCATATTTTTAACACAAGTTATAAAAATATTATACTCGAAATATTTTATTTTTTTGAAAATATTTTATTTCTAACCAATCCGGATTTCTATGAAGTAATACGTACATATAAATAATGTTTAACCTTTTTGTTTGAAGAAACTTGATAGATAACTAACGATAATCGACATTGAGTTTTTAAAAATTTAAATTTAATTTTTAAATCAATTTTAGAGATTTTTGCTCATAAATTACAATTTATTGATTTTTTTTCAATATTTAAACTAAACCTGAGCCTTGTTGATACTTGAGTTTTATTTCCACAAATATATATATTCATGTCCATATAAGTAATTTTTACCATCAAAATTTAATTTTACAAAAGTCCTAACTCAAATATTAGACTTGTATATATATATATATATATATATATATATATATATATTTATCAAATATGTTATTACTTTAGTGGCACTGAGTGGCATCTAGGCATGAAAATGTGGAAGGAACAAGTCCGGGTAATTTATTATCCGGTGAAATTTCCGGATAAATTCGGTTATTACCCGAAAATTATGCGGATGGTAAAACCAGGTATATACCCGGAATTTTCCTACAAAATTTTTGCCCGGCTCTTCCCCGGCTTTTACGCGGGATTTATCCGGGTATCTATTCCACATACAACTATTTTTAGTCACGGCTAGGTGCACAATGCATAGTTGCAGTTACCTCTGGGATTGTGTAGTGGTGTGGACGCGTGGTGTACATAGGTACAATTACCTCTGGGATTGTGCAGTGGTGTAGGGATTTTTCTTTTGGGTGGTATCTTTCTGATTAATAAACAAAAAAAAAAAAAAGAAACTCCAGATTTTTCGGGTAGTTACCCGGATTTACCAGGGAATTACCTGGCTATTCCACAAAAAAATTCCCGGGTATTACGCGGAAATATTTTTCGGGTAATTACCAAGAAATTACCCGGAAAATATTTTCAGATAATATCCGGTATTCCATATTTTCATGCGTAGTGGCATCATGATCCTTATATCATATTTGTATGATCAACAAGTTTTTTGATATCAATATTTCTTCGTGAGAAGGGAATATAGAAGTATTATCTAAGATAAAATAACTTAATTATAAAAATAAATAAGTAAAGAGAATGAAAAGTAGAAATATTATAAACATATTTGTAGGCATACAATTTTGGAGAACTTCTTTGATGGATTCTTTATTTTATTTTTGAGGTGGTAAACAATTCTAAATTGTTAGATTTATTTTTTTAAGATATAAGGTCTACTGAAAAAGTAAATCTGATGATCCAAAATAATTTTTCTCACAAAAAAAAAACCCACCAGAGAATTATCCTTTTTTACGAAACTTTTTTGGATTTTTTTTTTCTAATTTTGAGAAATTATAGTAGGGCCAGTTAGGTAAATAGCTATTTTAGACTGTGTGTTTTAAAAAATAGTCACAATTTCAAAAAATTTAAAAACTTGCCATAAAAAGTTTCTTACGCATATAAGAAATTTCTAGGCAATAATAAAATTACACATAAAAATTACTATAAGAAAATTTCTGACAGGTGTAAATTATTTTTGCAAGAGCTGATTTTAAATTTTTTGAAATTATGACTAATTTTTAAAATAATTTTCTAAAAGGTAACCATTTTCTTAAAATTCTCTATATAGTAAGAGAATAAATGCTTAGTTTTAAACATTTAATTTAAATAATTAAAAAGATTTAAAGATTATAAAAAAATACTCAAACAGCTCGATTACTTATATAGATAGTAATTTGATGGCCATCATTTTACTGTGTAAGTAATTGATGAATTATTATTATGTATATAATAACTTTTTTCCACCATAAAAAATCTCTATGAAATCTCAATTTTAATTATATTATTGAATTTGAGTATATTTTTACATCATCTATTTATTTTTAAATGGTGGAAAATTACTTTGATTCTCGTGAGATTTACCTCTCACTATAAAAAAAATGTAGAGAATTCCTAATTTTTATTGAAGAAATTATAGTAAATATCTAATTTTTAACACCTAATTTAAATTAATACTTAATTTTTTTAAAAAAAATATAACAAAATAGCTAACTAATTCAATTACTTACATAGTGGTAGCTGATGACTTAGTTACCAAAAGTATGTGTAAGTAGTTAAAGAATTGACTACTGGCTAGTTACTTAATTTATTTAAAAGTTTGAATATTTATTTTTATTATTATGTAAATTTTAAGTATTTTTCTATTTTCTAAATAAATAAAAAAACTGTTGAAATAAAGTTTGAAGGTACTCCTTTATGAGTTTTTTATTGTAAAAAATAATTTTGAATAGTCAAATTCTTCTTTGTAGTGAATCTCGTATCATAAAAAATAAATATGACAATTTAGAATTATTTTACGGTAAAAAAAAATTTAAAACAAACCAAAAAAAAAGAATTCGCCAAGTTTGACATTGCCGACTAGGTTAAAAAAAAAAAAAAAAAAAAAAGAAAACTTTGGATCTCCGATTTGGCAGTCTCCCACTTCCATTCGTCAATACCCAATTTCAAGTCCCAACCATCACACCGACGCGCAAAGCTAAACAGCCTGTCCGTCCCAACCCACACTCTCAAAATCTCTTTCCTCCAAAAAATCTCTTCACATTTCACAACACCAACCCACCCACACATTTATCTCTCTCCCCCCGAAATGGCGCTGACGCAGAGCGCTGCCGGGGCATGCAGCCCGGCGGTGCTGAAGACGGGTCTGACAGTGATCGCTCTCTGCATCGCCGGCTACATTGTGGGCCCACCTCTCTACTGGCACTTCGTCTCTGTCGACCACTCCTCCTCTTCTTCTTCTTCTTCCTCTTCCTCTTGCCCGCCTTGCCTCTGCGATTGCTCTTCCCAGCCTCTCCTCTCCATCCCCATCGGTACGGTTCCCCCGATCCGCTGCGTCCGGTTCTTGTCCTCCTTCGTTTTGGGTCTTCATTTTGGCTATTGTTGTGTGGTCTTCGACTTTTAGATCTTGATCCGGTTTCCAAAAAAAGAAAAAAAAAAAAAACCCAAATGCACAAATGTTTGAGATTTGTGATTTTATTTATTTATTTATTTTTTAAGGTTGTTATGGCAATAAACTATATGGGTTAGTTATTGATTTTAACTTAGCACTGATTTTTATTTTTTATTTTTTTTTTATTTTTGTGTGTCTGCAGAGCTGAGCAACACTTCTTTTACAGGTTAGTTTCTTATTATACACTGATTTTTGTTTTTGTACAACTTTTTATCGTTTAATGAAGTGGGATTATTTTTCTTTTATGTGCCAACATTTGAGGCTAGAGCCTAGATACAGAATACAGATCTCCTATTTAGACTAGTGTTATTTACTTGTCATGATTTGAAAACAAAAGCAAATAAAAGAGAGTTTTCATTTGTTTTCAAATGATGCGTTTTTTCGTTAAAATGATGAATTTGAAGAGGGTATTGATTCGAAAAACAAATGGTTAAATTGTGTTAAAACTCTTTCTTTGAACAGTCATGTGTATTGTGTTTTTAGCTGAACAAAACCCTTTTCTTCTTCAACTTTTTTATTATCTCACAAAGAGCAATGGTCAATCCATATGAGGTCGATATCAGAATCCCTTAATGTTAATGACTCACGTAATTTGTTCGTCTCATTTGCAATTTGCCTTCTGTTCTTGGAATGTTTCCAATTTGATATCAAACCTAGACTACCTAGTACACTTGAGTTTAATTTTAGCTGCAATAATGTGTATTCCGATAATCAAACTGAAGGTTTCCGATTTCACTGATCATTTATCTACAAGCATAATTCCTTAATTCTACCACTTATGTCATACGATCACACAGATTGTGCGAAGCGTGATCCAGAGGTGAGTGAAGATACTGAGAAGAACTTTGCTGATCTACTGGCAGAGGAGCTGAAGCTACGGGAAGCTGAAGCTCTGGAGAATCAGCGACGCGCAGACATGGCCCTGCTAGAGGCGAAGAAGGTGACGTCCCAGTATCTGAAGGAAGCAGACAAGTGCACGTCGGGTATGGAAACGTGTGAAGAAGCACGGGAGAAAGCTGAAGCTGCGCTGGTAGCGCAGAAGAAACTAACGGCGACATGGGAGCAGAGGGCTCGCCAGAGAGGATGGAAAGAAGGGATGACCAAGTCCCGAGCTCAAGCGCAGGGAAATACCCAGTCAGCATAGAATAAGCTCCGTAGTGATTATCGAGCAGCCAAAGGCTGTGTTCGCATTGTGATGGCCTTCACTGGTATTACATTTTATTTCCTCGAGCGAATTATATTACTTAATTGAATATTCTGTATTTACCTACTGAGAATTATTTGCCACCAATACTAGTCAAGTATAGTTACCTTGGTTGTCATCTAGTTCTAGCCTTTTAGAAGCTGCAAACCTTTTCAAGAACCTGTGATGATCTCAAATCAACTTCCATTCCTTTGAAAAAGTCCACTTGTATGAGAGTCAAATCTGAATTAAGTTGTGTTTACACATGAGAATGGACTTCAGGCTACTTATTTTTCGGTGTTGTTTACAAAAGAAAACGAATTTGAAACATAATGTTTGAAATATGTTTGATTTAACATAGTAAATGCACTATGTACTTGGTTCTTTTCTTTAGAGTATTAGCATAACAAATTTTTGTTTTTTGGTTTTTTTTTTCAAGTAAATGTCCCTTTTTAGTTTATCATTGATAGGGATCCCTTGGTTTGCACTTTAAACTAATTTTTTTTTATCATTTTACTTTGAGTTGAAAAAGTCAAGTTTTATAATTAGGTTGTAAAAATTTAAATTGTTGTTTGATTGTACTACTTGAATTGAGATTTATGAGAGTATGTAAATGTGAATTGAAGCGATTTCAAAAGGAGATTGGTAAAAAATTTGGTAAAATTGATTTTTACTATAGCAAATGATTTGAATAAAAAAAATCAATAATTTGAATCAATTACTAAAAAAATATGGTAAATTAACAAATCTCATAGTGTTGTGTTTCGGTAGCGACGGAAGCTTAGACATAAGCTCATGGTGTGCTCGAAGGAATTGAAAGGCATCGGGCTTGATTGGAGCAGATGTTGAATGCAGATTGGGGAATGTCATTTCGTGTACAAGCTTTTTTGCACACAACACACAAAATATATTAACAATTAAATTACATAAGTCCATTATTCAAAACAAAACAAAATATTTATCTGGGACTAGAATCCATCTCCGCACTACAGGTCGAGCCGTATGTACATTCTCTAACTGCTTGTCACTTCCTTAGGGCTTTAGTTCATATGAGCTTTATTATTATCTACAACATCATGGAGAACCCAGTGAGTTGCTAAACTAATAAAGTGAAAACTAACTTATTCTATATAATATGCCAGTGCAACATTCAAATCCATCAATAATTATCTCACAATACTAAGCAAACCAACATATATAAGAGGTCGAATGTCTCGTACAAGTCGACCGCTCAAGAATCGTGCCGAAAAACAGTATCGAACAATCCATACAAACATGGACTTTGCGCTTCACTTATCCATTGCCATTTGACTTGTATCTATTGATTCTCATCTCATCCTTTTGTTCTTAGCTCATATTGTAAATTTTCAACTATGTCCAACTTTTTTTTGATTCACGACACTTACTGTTCAATTTGTATCTTTTTGCCTTGACCATAAACTTCTTTCCTTTAGTTACGTGCTTATCCCTCGAGTGCTTGGTGTCATCCTGGTTGCACTACCTACTCTTCGAGCCCTTGGTGTAATCCCAAGTGCCCTGCCTACTCTTCAACCGCATGATGTCATCCCAATGGACCTGCCTACTCTTCGACCGCTTGGTGTCATTTGAGTGGCTCCTTGCCTACTCTTCGGGCATTTGGTGTCATTTGGGTTACCCTACATACTTCTCGAATTTTTGGTATAATCCAAGTGACCTTTCTTATGCGCTTGGGCGCTTGATTCCATCTCAATTTCGGGTAGCCCTACCTACTCCTTGAGCGCTTAGTGTCATTTTGGTGCAAAGATTGTCTTAGTCTCATCGTCATGATCTTATGAGGTTGTTTCGTAGCTGCAGATCGATATTTCGAGCTAACAACAACCTCGTGATCTTATCATTTCAGGCCAATCGAGACAACAAACTTATCATGTCTAGGTTTAGGTTCAACAACAAAACAAGGCTAAGGTCATCCATTCAATTTGAATATTGCTCAGAATGGATTTTCTTATGAGAACTTTCAAACTAAAATATGTGCTTAGGATCGGGTTAATGAGGCCTCGACTCGACAATGCTATTTTTCTTTTGGAGAATCTAGAATCAAGTGGTTAGAAGATGGTGATCATAACACTTCTTATTTCAAAATATGATGAACATTACGGGGCCTGATGGTGGAATTATCACGATGATGATCGATAGGATTTCTTGTTAGGACACAAACGTTATTAATAAGCATACGATGGATTTTTATTTCGATTACTCATTGGCCTTCAATTACAAATCAATCTGAGCATTGTAAGGAAAATTATTCCGATTTTGGTAACTTAGGACAAGGATAATGCGTTCACAAAGATTCCTTCCATAGAAGATATTAAAAATTCGATTTTTTTTTTCTATGGATCTCGTAGTGCTCCCAGCCCAAATGGTTTTGGTGGATATGTTTTTTAGGAGAATTTCAAAATAAAGCCATTCTTGGTGCCACTTAATAGTCTATGCCCCAAGTGGTGTGCTCACTTTATTTCCATTCTATGTTTGTACTTTGTAGAATAAATTTTGAGATATAAATTAAAAGTGTAACACACATGGGGCATAGATTATCATTGTGTCAAGAATGGGGTATTCATCAATCTGTTCCAATCTTGGTGGGACATCATTTGTACGAATGTTTCTTTAGTGGTCCAAGAGTTGATATGAATGAAGGTCCTCTGGATGAACCTTAATTGCAATATTTGGTTATTACTCTAGCAATTAAAGAGGGGCTACTTTTGATAAATTCAAATTGATTGTACTTGGCAATTTTCTTTTCAAAATCATCCAAAAACTTTTAGCAAACAAATCAGCGTTGATTGATTTGCTTACTATTCCTAGGAATCAAATTTGTTTTTCTGAAAAGGCGTATCCATGAATGTTTTGTGATTGCTTCAGAAGTAGTTAATCATGTTCCTAGAAAGAATCCTGGAAAAAATGTGATTGTCAAGGCTGATATTCAGAAAGATTTTAACACTCTCTCTTGGAACTTTATTAAGAACATTGTCTAGCTATTTGACTTTTCAAATACGATTGTGTCTTGGATTTCTAATTTATTTTTTATCCTTCAAGTGTTTCTACTCTATTTAACCTATCTCATTTTGGATTTTTTAGCTACAATCGGGAGGGTCCTTAAGGTGATCCTTTGTCTCCACTTTTAGCTACAATCAGGAGGGTCCTTAAGGTGATCCTTTGTCTCCACTTTTATCTAGCATTGTTGAAGTTTTTTCTTGCAGGTTTATCCCTCAGCTCTGCGACTTGGGTGTTTTTGCTCCAAACTCTTATTTTAGAGTGAATTTTTTCCTTCGTATCTGTTTTATGTTGATGACTTTTTTTTTCATTGATATAGCCTTAAAGAATAATCTTCAGGCACTCAAAGAGGTTTTTCATGTTGTATGTCTTGAATCTATCTAGAGGCCTTTTTCGTTTGGACTATCTTGGTGTGCTTTTCTTTGAAAGTGTTCCAAAATGAATTCACCTTCGAAAAATTGCAAACTAGATCAAGTGTAAGCTTTTTTCATGAAAATTCTCTATGCTCTCTACGGCTGTTCAACTAACACATATCAAATCTATTATTGACAGTTCTTTTAGAGTATGTTTGGTGGGGTGGGAAAATAGAGAGAAAGAAATAGGTGGAGGGAAATTTGGATAGAATTCAATAAATACTCTTGTTTGGTAGGAAGGAAAAGAGGATGAAAAAAAAAGTACATGTGACCATTTCAAAATTGGGAGGAAAACTCTTTTCAACCAATTTTAATGTAAACTTATCATATTATCCATATTTTTAAATTCTAATAATACAATAAATGGATAAGATGATAATTGTTTAATCAAATATTTTCGGATAAGATGATAATTGTTTAATCAAACATTTTCCTTCCTTCCTAATATATCAAACACTATAAAGATAATTATTTTGTAGAAATTTGAATCACAAAACAGAAATTCACAAGTAAAGAATCAGAAATTCAACCAAACCAGAACGCACAAAAAACTTCTATCTCAACAAGTCTGTTTATTCAATCTTTGGAATTACACAATAAAATGGTTTGCACACATTTTGATTACGAGCATACACAAGAAAAAGACATCTCGACTTTCTATGTTTTCTATTTCTCTCAGTTCTTTCCTTTTCTCACTAACTTTGACTTCTAAAAGTCTGCACAATAATAAAGCCGTCATATAGTTACATGTTCTCAACAAAGTATTGAGAACTTACAATTACAAAACTGCCCTTGTGCTAAACTAACTCTAATACAATCATACTTCTCTTTGACTTGTTGACTGCCACTACTAATAAGCCACGTGACTCTTCAATCTCCACCTTGGCATTTTGCTATTCTTTATCAGCATCCATACCATTGCTTCCCTGTGACATCTTCTTAGCCTCTTGTGACCCAATGATTCTTAGAAACCTCAGGCACACATCCATTTTTGCCACTAAAACCAACTTGGTTATCATGTCAGCAGGATTATTTTCAGTACCAATCTTAACCACTTTGACCAAACCCTCTTCAATAATGTCTCTTCTGAAGTAGAGTCTTATATCAATATATCAATGTGTTTCATTCGATCATGGTACATGTGATTCTTGGTCAAGTGTATTGCACTTTGATTATCGCAGTACACATCAATCACATTCTGAACAATAACAAGTTCATTTACCAGCCCCTTAGCCATAGAGCTTCTGTTATGGCCTCAGTAGTGGCTATAAACTCTGCCTCAATAGTGGACAGAGCTACTATATATTGTAATGTTGCTTTCCAGCTTATAGGATTCCCAAATAGTGTAAAGACATACCCTGTAGTGATCTTCTCTTCTCTAGGTCTCCTGCATAATCAGAGTCTACATATCCCTTTACTCCTTTGTCTCCAAGTGTGTCTTTTTCATATTGAAGTGTCATAGATACTGTTCCAACCAGGTACCTCAAGATCCACTTATAAGCATTCTAATGCTCCTTTCCTAGTCTTCCTACAAACCTACTGGTCAGGCTAACAGCATAGGATATATCTGGTCTTGTGCATACCATTGAGTACATCATACTACCAATGGCATTAGCATATGGTATCTTTGACATGTGTTTCTGCTCTTCATTTGTCTTTGGAGACTGAGTACTTGACAGCTTGAAGTGTGGAGCAATAGGGACTTTTACAAGTTTAGCTTTAGACATATTGAACCTGTCTAAGACCTTCTTCATGTAGCTTTCCTGACTTAATGTCAGTTTACAAGCTTTTCTGTCCCTCTTTATCTCCATACCCAAGATCTTGCTTGTTGGTCCAAGATCTTTCATTTCAAACTCTGCATGGAGTTGTTCCTTTAATGCGCTTACTTCTTCTGTGTTCTTTGACACAAGTAATATGTCATCAACATATATTAGCAAGTACACAGTCTCCATTCAGAGTCTCATAACTGCTCCTCTTGTACTTGTTCTATAGCATGAAACTACCAAATCTTTTATACCACTGTCTGGGAGCCTGTTTTAGTCCATACAGTGATTTCTTCAAGTCACAAACCCAATCCTCTTTTTCTTGCACTTCAAAGCCAATAAGTTGTTGCATGTATATCTACTCTTCTAACTCTCCATGGAGAAAAGCAGTTTTGACATCTATCTGCTCAAGCTCCAAGTTAAACTGAATTACCAGTAAGAGTATAATCCTTATAGAGGAATGTTTCAACACATAAGAGAAAATTTCATTGTAATCCAAACATTCTCTTTGTGAGAACTCTTGTGCAACAAGCCTAGCTTTAAACCTAGCCTGTTCAACACTTGGGATTCCTTCTTTCCTCTTATACATCTACTTGTAGCCTACAATCTTTGCACCTGCAGGTCTAGGGACTAGATCCCATGTTTGGTTTCTTTCAAGTGACTCCAGTTCTTCATTCATAGCCATAATCTAATTTTTTGAGTCTTTAGTTTGAACCGCCTCAGAAAATGTCATTCGCTCCTCTTCATTCAGTTCTTTTGCTACATTGGAGTGGAGGCATATGCTATTAAATCAGCATAGCCAAATCTTTCAGGTAGTCTCACCTCTCTCCGAATTTTGTCCCGAGCCAACCTATACCATGCAAACTTGATTCTCTAGTAATGGGTCTCTGATCAGTATCGTTATCATCATTGTTTGCATTTTAAGTTGGATTTTCATTCGGTTGACGCACACGCTCCACCTCAAACTCATATCTGTTAAAGTTTGCATTTTCTTCTCCAGTCTTCGAATTCAGAAAGGTATTTTCGTCAAAGGTGACATCTCGATTGAGGATGCACTTGCTTGACTCTAGACACCATATCCTGTAGCCTTTGACACCATCTGGATAACCCGTAAACAATCCCTTCTTGGCTCTTGGCACCAACTTCCCTTTATTGACATGATAATAAGCAACACAGCCAAACATCCTTAACATACTATAATCTGCTGGTTTACCAGACCATAGTTCTTGTGTGGTTTTAAAGTTGATTGCTGAATATGGTGATATGTTTAGTAGATAACATGCTGTGTGAACTGCTTCTCCCTAGAACCTGTTTGACAATCTAGCATTTGAAAGCAAACATCTAACTCTTTCCAATAGGGTTCTATTCACTCTTTCATATAACCTATTTTTTGAGGAGTTTTTCTCATAGACTTGGGCCTTCTAATTCCTCTATTTTTACAGAATTCAATAAACTCATCAGCCAAGAACTCTAACCCATTATCAATTTTTAGGTTCTCAACCTTCATATGAGTATGATTTTCAACCATAGTAAGCCACTGTTTTAACGTTTTAAAAGCTTCATCTTTGGTCTTAAGCAAGTAAATTCACACCTTTCTATAATGGTCATCGATAAAGGTAATGAAATATCTATTACCTCTATGAGATGGGACTCTTGCTGCCCCCCAAAGATCTGAGTGAATGTAGTCAAGAGGTTCCTTGAACTGGTGAACACCTTTGCCAAATTTTACCCTATGTTGTTTCCCAAGTACACAGTGCTCACAGAACTCCAAACCACCGAGCTTGTTCCCAGCAATAATCCTTGCTTGTTGAGCTCATTAAGCCCTTTCTCGCTCACAAGCGCTAGACGTTGATGCCATAACCTCGTGACATATGGTTCTGTGGATTCTGCTGCAGCAACTTCACCAATTAGAGTTGTACCTTCAAGAACATAAATTCCATTCTTTCTACAACCCTTCATGATTACCAAGGACCCTTTAATCACCTTTAGATGTCCATCTTCTGCTCTATAAGAACAACTCTTTTCTTCTAAGGACCCCAAAGATATCAGGTTTTTTTAAGGTCAGGAACAAACCTTACATTGTTCAAGATTCTCTCCATTCCACCTGCAAGTTTTAGCTTTACATTGCCCATACCTGCTACTTTTTAAGTGGCATTGTTGCTCATGATGACCCTTCTTCCATCAAACTCTTGTAAATCTTGAAACCAGTGCTTCATGGGACTCACGTGAAACGAACACCCTGAGTCGAAAATCCATTCTTTCTCGTGTTTCTTATCAACAACAACGAGAACATCAGCATTATCACAGCCATCAGAGGCCACTGAAACATCTCCCTGATCCGTATCTTTGTCGTTCTTCTTAGACTTCTTGAGTTCTGGATAGTCTCTTCTGAAATGGCCTTCTCTATGACACTTGAAACACTTGAGTTTGCCCTTGGACTTCGACCTCGATCTTCCTCTCGGCTTGTTCTCCCTGCGATCAAATCTTCCTCTGACGGCTAATCCTTCTCCCTTCTTCCTTTCTTTGTCTTCAGTCCTCTTCTTTAGATCCTTTGACATTAGAGATGTTTGAACCTCTTCGAGTGTCAACGAGTCACGACTGTAGATGAGTGTGCCACAGAGAACTTCATAGCTCGGAGGAAGAGACCTCAGCAACAACAGAGCTTGATCGTCGTCTTTAATCTGAATCTCGATGTTTTCAAGATCCAAGATTAACTTGTTGATTTCGTCGAGATGGTCCTCTATAGAGCTTCCAGATTCCATCTTGAACGTGTACAATTTCTACTTCAAGTGAAGGCGATTTGCGATCAACTTAATCATATAGAGAGTCTCGAGACGAAGCCAAATAGCTGCTGCAGATTTTTCTTTCGAAACCTCTCTCAAGACTTTATCGTCAAGACTCAAAATGAGCAAGCTATGAGCCTTGTCTAGAAGATCCTTCTTTTCCTTCCCCGACATGGTTGCCTGGTAGATTCTTGTCGCCGTTATGAGCGTCTTCAAGCCCTTGTTGAACCAGCAAGGCTCTCATCTTCAATCGCCAAAGACCAAAGTCATTCTTGCCGTTGAATTTCTCGATCTCAAATTTCGCCATGGTCATCTTAAACCTGGCTTTGCTACCATTTGTAGAAATTCAAATCACAAAACAGAATTTCACAAGTAAAGAATTAAAAATTCAACCAAACCAGAACGAACAAAAAACTTCTGTCTCAGCAAGTCTATTTATTCAATCATTGGAATTACACAAGAAAATGGTCTATACACTTTTTTATTACAAGCATACATAAGAACAAGAAATCTCAACTTTCCATGTTTTCTATTTCTCTTAGTTCCTGTCGTTTTCTCACTAACTCTGACTTCTGAAACTCTGCACAATAATAAAGCCGTCATACAGTAACATGTTCTCAAGAAAGTATTGAGAACTTATAATTACAAAACTACCCTTGTGCTTGTTTGGGAACTTCATTCCAAACATTCTATTCCATTCCAAAATAAAATGGTTTGGCTTTGCGAATTTCAAAGTGGTATAAGTGGTTGAGATTTAAAGATATTGTATTGTGATTAAGAAAGTTGAAAAAATAATTGAAAAAAATGGAGTGTAATGAGAGGAACGAAGGAGACAAACAACGGGTAACTCTAATACAATCAAACTTCTCTTTGACTTGTTGACTGCCACTAGCAATATGCCACATGACTCTCCATATTTTCTTCTTTCTGTCTTATTTTCTATCACATTTTTTTTTCATCTACTTTTCTTTCTTTCATACCAAACAGAGTGTTATTCACAAACTCACAATTTATAAGTGGCAAACGATCTTCTAAAGGATTTAAATTCATGTATTAAAAATTTTCTATAGTCATTTGGCAATATATTTCTACCAAGAACCTTGATACAGTGGCATGGAATAAAGTCTAATTTCATGTCTCTGATGGAGTGGTTGGATCAGAGATCTAGCTATTAATGAAAAGTAATGCTAAAAAACTTCGCTTGAAAATCTTCTCTGGAGATTCTTTTCCTATGACCTTTCCATGCAAATGCTTTTTGGATTCCAATAATTTACCTAAGAAAACAACAATCTTCTTCTTTCTGGGGCCCGGGATTGCATCATCTTTTCAATGAACTATTGATTGAATCTTGTTGGTTGCTACGTGCAAATTCAATGATTAATGCTTGGACTTTTATCTGGTTAGGGTATATTTTGTTAGATAAATTAGAGGTTAATGCTTCTCGCCATCATTTATTCAAAACCTCAATTGAGCATTTTCGTTGAGATAATAAGTTGGTGTATCCTCGTAGCTCATGAAAATAATTTCCCCAATGTTTGTGAGGATATTCGGAATTATATTGTTAAGAGTGTTATGACATAGATAAACTAGTTTGGTGGGAATAGAGTTGTAAGCTTTTCTATGAAAATGCTTTGAAGTTCAAATCGAATAATAACATAAGCTTGGGGCAAGCCGATTTGGTGTCTATCCATGCCCACCGAGAAGATCTATTCTTCTTTGGAAACTTCTTCATCATCGTCTTGCCAAGAAGGAATAGTTGATGAAACAAAGTTTCTCTTTTGGAAACTATTGTCAATTTTGCTTTGCCCACACGAAGTTGATAGATCACATTTTCTAGGATTGTAATTTCGCAAAATTTTTGTGGAATGGAAGTTGAAAATAGGCCATGTGAAAGGATCGATGGATGATTTTATTAGCACTCATCATCTTGGAGCTTTGTGTATCCACCTAAAAAAAAAAAAAAAGAGATCTAGCTATTATGCAAAGTCAATGCTAAATTTTGGATCGTCATATCGCAAAACTCAAAAATGGCATTTCTCTAGAAAATCAGACTCGTTAACACACTCATTGTTTATAACCTTATAACCTTGTTTTGTAGGTTGGGTCTCTTTCTTTTATTTTTATTTTTTGAAAACGGCTAGCATGATGTACAAATATCGTACAGCATCAATGATGGATGATCCAACGGTTCCTGAAGACCCTTCGTTTTCATTAAAAAGGGCTTAGAATAAACCTGTCTACAGAGTAGTATATGTGTACTTTTATTGAATGGTAACAGAACTTCTCATATTAGAGAATACCAATCGACGACCCCTGTTGAGAATACCAATCGGCGACCCCTGTCGAGGAAACGTCTTGCGTCTTTGAGGAGAAAACGAAATCGTGTCTTCGAGAATGTGCGTCTTTGAGGAGAAAATGAAATCGTGTCTTCAAGAACCTTACAGTTAAGAAACATAGGCGAGGACGATGGCGTCGACGAGTCGACGGGAAAGACGGGAAAGAGTTCTTTGTAATGAGGAGACGGCACGAAGAAAACCAACTCTAGTCTTCGAGCAAGAAAACCAACTCTAGTCTTTGAGGAGAAAACGAAATAAAGTCTTCGAGGATGAATACCAAATTAATTTGCTCTAACTAACGGCGTCTAACTCAACATTTATTAATATGTGGACAGCCCTATTGTAAGACTTTTTTAATGACAAAAATGGATCTTCATTAACCGATGGATTGTCCACCATGGTGGTGTATGATATTTGTACATCATGCTAGACATTTCCTTTTTTTTTTTTTTTTAATCAACTGAGAAAATTAAAAAGCATAGATAGTCTTATCTCATCTCTTATTGTTACTGAATTTTTAAAAACTTTACGACCCAATAAAAATATTTAACTTAATTCTTCTAAATAAAAAAAGGAACCTAATTAATTTTACTCTCCTACACAACCTAAGTATCATACAATTCCTAATAACTCGAAGGTCGATATCAAGGGCGGAGCCACCACATCTTCAGGGAAGGGAAGGGGCATATGACACCTCTCAATTTTTGAAATTTAAAAATTTACCCTAACTTTAAAAAAGTTTTTCATTAATGTCCTTCTTGTTCCCCCACTAAAAATATAACTTATGATTAATATCCTATTTAGAACTAAAAATAATAACTAAATTTCTGTTGTATGTAATTGAATTTATCATGTTATTTTTAGAATTTATAAAATAATTTTATTTTTTTTTTTCACATTATTCCGCCTAAAAAAATGTTTTGACTCCACCCTTGCTCGTTATCACAGAGTTTGGTAGTAGGTACATTTTTTGACGAGTAAAATGAGAAAACTAAAAAATCCTAAATGTTGCACCATATTAATTTCTATGGTAACCTTATCTTGTGTTGATTGGTCGAGCAGTAGATTCTACTTTTGGTAGTTCCCGTGTGAACAACTGAACATGTCTAGATTTGTGGTGTTAATTTTCTGATTGCATAAAAAATAAAGCCATGTGCTGATAATTTATGGATTGGACATATTACCAAAAACAAAACTATACAGAACACTGTGGTCCATTGCTTGTGCCCATCATATCATAACCAGAAGAGGCTAAAGAGGCTATCTTGTTGACCGAACTAGTGTGGTCCAACGATGTTACGTTAGCAGGCTTTTGGTCCCAAATTAGCTCGGAAATTATATATATAAAAAAATGCCACTTTTGTACAAGTTATTTTAAAAAATGACACCTTGAAAGAAGTGTTGCAGTTCATATTATTTTTAATAGTGAATTTGATCAAATTGTCTTATTTTTTAGAGAAAGGAGGAAGGCGAGAGGGGAAAGGGGAGGCAATAATCAATATAGTAATTTGACAATGAAAAAATATGAGATGATATGCAATAGTAATATTAATATATGTTGCAAATTCGAATATCAAATGTGGCATGTGATACAAATTTTCTCAACTACCTCAAACAAGGCATTAATAAATTTTACTAAAGAAAAAAAAAAGCCATTAACGATTTGCACTGCCAAAAAAAGAAAAAGGTATTAATGATTTGGAATTAGATTTCAAAATTGGGCTGCTTAGAAAAATGCCACTTTTACTAGTCCTGTTTAAGTGTAGATTTGATTAACGCAGCTTATGCCTGCATATGATGAAAGATTTAAGAAAAAGTATTTGAATTAGCATTTAGAATGAATCAAAGCTTAAGTTAATTTACCAAGCATTGATTTATAACTCCCAATCTAAATCCTAATTAAAATGCTTATTTTCAATCTGATGTTGTTTGCCAAACGAGATGTAAATTTTTATGTTTTTTTTTTCTTTTTTGTATGGACTAGTTTTAAATTGTAAGCGAAATTTGATCCTCTTGTTAATATAGCTTAGCTAAAGCTTTCATATTTTTACGATGAGATCTTGGATTCTTGTGTTTTCCTTACTCTCATCAAAGTAGATACAATTTCTATAGTGTTATACAATTATTCCCATGTATCGGTACAGTCTTATCTGCATTGCTGCATCGGTACCAGATCTATACCTTAAAAGGATAGATAGAGTATATTTTATAAGATTACCGTGTTTAAAACATTGTTAATATGAAAATAATCTATTTTAAAGATTTTAGATTATCATGTTTAAAATAATCTAATTTCCAAAAATTAAATACTTAGAATCTAAATTTTAGATTTCACTAACCAAACATACGTAATATATAAGATTATCATTCGTTTGTTTAAGATACTCCGAACCAAATACACCTTAGAAAGTTTTGTTGGCAAAGACGTTATTAAATTCTCATTGAATATAGATATCGATGTTATTAGGTTCCATACCTTTTTGAAAAGTACATATGTGGAAAAGAAATCTCCACTTTCCACAAGTCGAAGTGGAACACATTGAATATAATTGGATTTGGGTGCCTCCTTTGTGGGACCCCTTTTATCAAAGTAGATAATTACAAATAAATATAGGCCCCCACATTATCGAAAAGAAAAATAAGAAAAAAAATCCCATATCATATTTAACACCATGCGCAAAATTCAGATCAGAATAATAAGATTATAAGATATTCATGATCATCAAACCCGATCGATCACTTAGCCTTTTCAACGGCTGTGATCGAACCAGCGCTGCCAGTGATCGAATCGTAGCGCCTGAACGTGTCGGCGACGATGAGGCATGCCGTCATCGTGACGTAATCCTTGGCCGCGCACTTGCTTGTTGGACTGAGCCGGCGAACCGGTCTGCGGGCCGTTGGACCAGTAGAGGTAATCGAGCAAGCCCTTGTTGTCTTTGAACCGGTCAGGGTCGAACGACTCCGGTTCAGAGAACACCCTTGAGTCCTTCATGACGAGGGGCTGGTAGCCGCAGAGGAGCTCGCCCTTCTTGACATCGAAAGCCGAGTCGTGGGAGCTGAGCCGGAAGTCCCGCCTGGCCCGACCGAACTGGAGCGGGACGGGCGGGTTGAGCCGGAGGGTCTCGTAGACCACCGACTGGACGAGGTGGAGGTCCTTGAGCGAGTCGAAGGTGAGGGGACGAGCTGCCGAGAGCCCTGACTTCGTCGACGAGGCGCTTCTGGAGGGCGGTGTCGGCGAAGATGGTACCGAAGAGGGTCGGGAGGAAGATGGAGAAGCCGCCGTAGGCGTTGAAGCCGAGGATGAAGATGAGGTTGTGGATCGTCTCCTCTTGGCTCTAGCCCGAACTCAGTTTGCCCTAATTTTACCACTTCTTTGCCTACATGTAAATTTACATACGTAAGTAGTAGTTCACTTAACTTAATTTAGTGTCAGTTTGACATTGCTGTGCTGATAAAAGAAGCACTGTAAACTGTACTGAAAAAAAAAAAGCTGGAGATATAAGCTGGCGAGCGTTTGGTAAATTATATTTTTAAAATTATTGTTTATAGCAGAATCAATATTTAAGGACACGTTTGGTTTGGTGGAATGGATTGAGAATAGTAATGGAAATAAGAATACAATGGAACGATAATGGGAATGTCATTCTAATTCTAGCGTTTGGTTTATCAGTGGAATTGACACTGGAATCAGGCCCAGCGCATTTTAATTAGTTTAAAATCTGGAAACGAATGAGCATTCCTTAGGTTAAGTTAAGGAATGAGCATTCCGGTGATTCCCACAACTGATAGAATGAGGATTCCATTGGAATGACTATTCCTATGTATTTTTTACCCAACCAAATATGAGAATAGGAATTGTCATTCCATTCCATTCCCATTCTACTAAACCAAACATGCCCTAAGTGTTTGATAAAACTATTGTGAATATGAATAATTATTAAAACAGACATAATAAATCTTTTTTTTCATAAAATTAATATTTGTTATTCATTTATATATAATTTTTATGTATGCATTACGAGACACGATTTTTGCATTTTCAATGTATAAATGAAAAAAATAATTAAATTTTTGTTATAGTAATTTATTATAGCGCATCTAGTATTCTTGAAATATTATACATATATAATAGTTAATCTATATATATATATATATATATATATATATGAGATTTTTAACGATTTAGCCACATTTTAGACTAATTTTTTAGGGATTATCCCTAGCTTTAGAAATTTAAGAAATTTGCCATTTTTATTTTTATTTTATAACAGATGATGACAATTTTGATAATAGTATGTTTGGTTTGCTTGTTTAAGTTGAATGAGCCGAATTTTCGGAGATTTGATTTGGGCTTTTTATTTTTTATTTTTTGAGTAATTGTGATGAATACTTATGTCCATTAATGTATTTAATTACTATTTTCTTAATTTTGACATTCTAAGACTAAATCCTTCAAACTTTACCTTTAAAATAATTAATTTCTTAATTGGCCCTATATATAATGTAGGTGTATGATAGTATTCTTGAAATAGTATATATATATATATAACGTGGGTGTGTTAGTAATTGTAAAACTAGAAGCAGAATTAGTTATTTAAAAGCAACTCTAACTTGCATCTTAAACTTTATAAAATTTACACTATTTAGAAGCAAAAACGGTTACCCGTTTCTTTAAAAAATAAGTTTACCAAACACCTCAAACTGCTTTTAGATTCTTTTATAATCTAGAAGCAGTCCATAGAAGCAATGCCAAACTGGCCCTTAATTATTATTGATTGATTAAACAGGATTGTTACATTACGTATGCTTCATCTTTGATAGGTGAATAAGCTAAATAGCTAAATAGGCCATTTTCGAAACGATTTTTTAAATTTTAGTTGATGTTTCAAAAAATTAAGAGAATGGTCACGGTTCAATTGTTTGTTGTATAATATGTATGGATGAATTTATTTTCTATAACTACTAGATGATTATTTTCTTAATAAATAAAAATATTAAAAATTCTAAAATAGACCATGTGTTTTATCCAAAATTCGGTTTCACTCCTCCGTTTTTTATAATTACAAAATGGTCCATTAATTTTTCAAATCAGTCTAAACTTGTCCTTTTGCATTGACTGATGCTCAAATTTTTAAAAATGACCAAATTACCCTTTGAATAAAATAAAATAAAAAAATTCAAAATGAAATCTAAATTTACATTTTGACCTCAGAAGAATAAAAAAAAAACTCAATTCAAAACAACAATCAAAGATAATTTAATATTTTACTAGAGGGTAGTTCGGTCGTTTCACTTATTATCTTATACTGAAATTAAGACAAAGGATATCTTTAGACGAATTTAAAAAACTAAAAGACCATTTTATAATTACTAAAAATGGATGGATGAAATTAATTGGATTTTGGGTAAAACAATGGACTATTTTAGAGCTTTTCCTTTTTAAATTACCTAAACAATATGGTTATTTGGGAAGATTTGAGTTTTAGCCATTTTTAGGCTCATGTTTCAGGAATCTAGCCATAGTTTCACGAAATTAAGGAATTAGTCATTTTTATTGTGTAACAAAATTTGTTACACAATAAAAATGAATGATTTCCTAATTTCGTGAAACTATGGCTAATCCTTAAAAATCTATATTTTTTTTTATAATTTTCCTATATATTTTTATATATATATAAACTATAGTAAATATCTAATTTTTTATACTTAATAAATAAATACTCAATCTTTTGAAAAATATAACAAAATATCAAAGTGATTCAATTACTTACATAGTTATAATTAGTGATAATTGATTGAATTACCGAAAATATGTGCAAATAATAGTTGAATTGAGTAGTTACAAAATAACTTTAAAACATTAAATATTTATATTTTTATTATTATATAAATTTTAGATATTTCTATAATTCATTTTTTTTTATACGTACGAGAAGCTATTCTATAAATCCGAAGTATATATGGTATCATCGTGTATACGTACGTGTACTGATAAAATAGGAGTAAAATGAGAAAATAATTAACGTTTACATCAAAATTAAAATATGCAAATGAAGTGCTTTAGAATAATCTGAAAAAATATTAATTATTTGCGGTTCTTATTTGTCACATGTTAACTATATTCTATGTCAGATCAAATAAATAAATCTTTATGTCTCTGAATTCTATGACTTTGATAATGTTTAGAACTTTTGGAAGTCATATGGAAATTGAATTCTTTTAACTAAAAAATATTTTTAAGTCATAATAAATTTCATGACTTTTCTTGATATTAAAAATACATTTTAATGATAATTGTCAATGCCAAATTGATGTGCAAATGCCAAATTTGGCGTTTGAGTAAACAACTTGTTCTCCAATCTAATATATTTTAAATGTTAAATTTGGTACTAAATTAGCACAAAGTATAGCATAAATCCAAATTTTAGCATTTGAAAATGAACATTGATTGATGACTTTTTCATTATTAAATATGAAAATAATCATGGTTACAAATTTATATTATAAGAAAATATCATATATCAAACAGACATTATTACTATATGTATTGTTTCTTATTTTTAGCTAATATTTATTGTCTTTAATGAGTTGTTCAACTAAGTAATAATAAAATAAATAACATTTAAAATAATAATAGTGCATTAGAGTATTCTTTGTCAATTATTATATTTTGATTTTTTTACGCTAAATAAGATGTTGGCATTGGTAGAATTGGAGATGGTGAAAAATGCAACTATCAATGCCAATGCTCTAGCACCAAATAAAAGTAAAAATGATATATTTGACTTTAAGTGCTCCAATACATTTTTTCTATTATAAGTGTTATTTATTATTTTATTAAAATTTTAGCAATAAAATTCATAAAAAGTAAATATTATATCTAATAGTAAAGAAGATTACATTTAACAATAATTATATTTTGGTAGGAAAAAACTTTTTAAATATAAAATGATAGTCATGATCATTATTTTACACAAAAAGTTGAAAAGTCAACCAATTAATGATCACTATCAAATACTATTTTTTACATAATGTTACACTTAATGCCAAATTTAACACCAAAAATAGAATTTATCAAATTTGACACTAAAAATGGCATTATATTAGAGAGGAAATTTTATTTATTTTATTTTATTTAATTTTTTTTATGAAAATTAGCGTTGGCACATCAAAATGGCTTTTGCATCGGAGATGCTCCATGCATATACAAAATCCTAGCTAATGCACTCAGTAAAATTAGTACAACTAATAAAACGCTTGTCGGGTTTTCACAATTTATTTAATATTGTTTTTTTTTTCAATTTGAACACTTAAATATTGAAATCTTTGCCATTTTGAAATTAATGCAACTTAGTGAAGGTTATATTACAAAAAGTTCCGAGACTAATTCAACTATGTAACGATTTTACGAACTAAAAAAAATTTCAAGCACATGAAAATCTAGCTAGTTGTTTAGAAAGCGTACCTTTTTCTAATATAAATTTGTAGAGCTTGTTGTAGCCACCGCTGACAAGAAAGGAAGGATAGGAAAATGAGTGGAGGAGGATCTCCTCAAGAGGCTGTATGAACCCAATCTTGATAGTTGGAAGGAGCTGAAGGCCGAGCCAGAAGTCGATGAAGGCGGGGCCGCTGTCTGCGATCTCCGGTGAGGCCGAGGGATCGGCGCCGATTAAGCACTTGGTGAGGAAATTGAAGATGAACTTCTGTAGTGTACCAAAGTAGACCACTGACGAAGAGTTCTTGGACAAATCTGCCTCTATGGTGTCCCACATTGTGGAGAGGCTTGATGTGAGTTCTTGGACCCAAACCCTAGAGCTCCTTTTGAGTACGGCCATAGCAAAGTTCTTCACCTGTTTAGAAACCAATAATGCAACAACAAATCACGTGTAGAACATGTGTTACAAGATTTTGTGCATGATTGATTCCAGATATTATTTAGGGCGAATTGGGCCATTTTAGAAAATGCTTTTTAAATTAGTCAATGTTTTAAAAAATTAAAAGAAAAAATAGCTATAGTTCAAATATACAAGATGCATCGATGAACTTTATCATTAATAACTACTTGATGATTATTTTCGTAATAAATGAAACCATTAGTCGTATCTGTTTTTTTTTTATTATTTTTAATTTATGATTATATAGTAATTAGAACAACCCTACTTCCCTGTTGGAAATATATATAGTTAGGTAACCATTAAATATATATAGGCCCAATCTGTAAGATCAATAATTTTTAGTGTTTTGCAATAATGCATGTACATCTCGATGACACGAGTCAAGTCATCACCTGACATGACTAATATTTCAATATCAATAAAATAAACAAAGGGATATAAAAAAAAATTAAAAGAGCTTTTATAATATGATGAAAACTAAAGAGAGAAAAATAAATGGGTTTTTTTCTTTTCTTTTCTTTTTTTTTTTTTTTTGCTAAATGAAAATGAATTTACCTTTTTGTTGTTTGATATAGTAACAAGAGAAGTAGGAGTACAGCAAGTCTATCTAGAAAATAGTTATTATTCAATTTTTTCCCTGGAATTTTGAAAATAAATTAGAGACAATAATGATTTGAATATGTGTCAGACTCAAAGGGAGACTAGCTAATAGTAAATCACTATTATCCACAGCGAAACGAGATATTATTAACTGATTTCATTGAAAGATGATTGGTGGGTTGTATGATATATATCTTTACATCATCTAATTAAATATTCAATATAAGACACAAAAACTTTTTATTTGTCCATGCAAGAGATAATTGGACCACTTGTACAATAAATGGTCCCAAATGTGAACGACACATAACCTAGCTCCAGAAATTAAGCGTTATCATGTGACTCCAAATCTTAGTTGTTTTAACTAACAAAGTCTGGACCCGTAAAATAATAGTTCTCTCTCTTCCTGACAAAGACCTATATTGATTTTGGAAATTTTCCCCAAAGAGTCACCTTGTAATTAAAAAGCGATAACAATGATAGCAAATATGTTATAATTTTTCTCTGCACTTATATGAATGTTTTAAAAAAAAAAAAAAGTAACAGTGATGAAAAATAGTGCTTCATCTAACAGTTTGGCGCTAAATTGCTTTGCGGTTTATGAAAAATAACAGTGATGCCAAGCATTTTTAAAACCTTAAAATATTAAATCTTTGTGGTTCTATATTGGAAAACAAAACAAGTAGATGGCATGACTTTTTTTTTTTAATGCTAAATGATTATAATTTTTAGTAAAAAAACTTGATCAATTATTAGATAAAATAAAAATAAATATATTGATGATTATATTTTAGAAATTTTAAGAAAATAGCCACTTTTTAGAAAATAATTTTAAAAACTAGCCAGAGTTTCAAAAATTAAAAAATAAAAAACTAGCCCTTTTTTTAAAGTAATTTTTAAGTGTAATTTTGTTAGTGTTATGGCTAATTTTTAATTTTTTGAAATTGTGATTATTTTTTGAAAATATACAATCTAAAATGACTATTTATCTAGCTGATCCTATATTTTATACTCAATAAGTGAATAGTAAATCATTTACTTATTTTTTGAGTCAGTTGTTTAGCATTACTCTTTTTTTTTTTAATCATTTAGGCCTATTTTTTAACTTTTCAACTTCTTTTTTTTTTTTTCGCATAACATGTCTTTTCCACTTAATTTCATAGGAACACATATTATCTTAAATAGAGTTGATTTTGATTTACGTTCATCAATTTAAATTCAATAATTATTGATAAATGTAATAAGTTCTTGAAACCTTATGCGAAATTACGTCATTTTGACAAAATTCCATATTCTACCAATAATCCATTTTCTACGTTGTAGTGTCATCAAGGACAACCCGTGATGCCAAAACCCAAAAAGCATTTGTAATTACTAATTAGGGGAAATTTTGAAAAAATTACTTTTGACGTTTTAACTAAAATATTCCAGAGTTTTTCATGAATTACAACAACAAAATATATATATATAGCGCTAGCTAGATTTGGTAATAAATAAATAATAATAAAAGACAGGATTTTTTTTTTTTGCAAATAATAATAGAAATACAAAATATAATTGAGGGATTTTGAAGAATATATATATTTTAACACATTAATAATTTATACATTTTGTGTTGTATTTTTAATTTATATTCATATTTTTACACTATAAAAAAATAACATAAACTCCACTTAGATTATTAATTATTAACGTGACATTTAGAATGATTTATTTCTTTATTTATTTTTTACAATTCCTCTTTGTACGAATGAATAACTGCATACCTTGGCGTGTTTAGGCTCAGAAGTGTCTAGATAAGCACCAACCCTAATGCCGCCAGTGAAGTTGACGCTGGGCATGAAATCGCCGACGAGGACGTCGCGCTTCTCGACGACGTCCATGTCGAAGAGGTGAGCGAAGGAGCGGGTGTCGAGGACGGCGACGACGTTGGGGTTGGCAGTGAAGAAAGGGAAGCTTGGAGGGATGTTTGTCCGGAACACACTGCTCTTGTGCTTCTCCATTCTCTTCTTGAAGAAACTCTCCGGTCCTTGGAACCAGAAGTAGTCCAGCCTGTCCGAAAGCGGCCCCACCAGAGGCAGCCCGTAGCTCCCGGGGATCGTTCGGACCGGCAGCGTCCCTGATGAGGGTATCGCCGCGGCCGATGAGGGCAACGGCGATGGCGGCGGCGCGGTCATCATGACTATGCCAGCCATGTCAATTGCTTTCAAATTTACCCCTTTTTTTAAATATTTTTTTTAGGGTTTGGATTTGAGATTTTTTCTCTTAGGTTTTGATTAAAGAGAAATGAAGGGTGGGATTTGAGTGAAGTGGGAGAAAATTATGTGTTGCATTTGAAAATATTAGGGATGTGAATGTATGAAGATAATGAGGAGCAGGAAATGCTGTTGGGAGGTTTTGGAAAAATGAATTTTGATTTGGACGTTTTTTTATACTCTCTTTTTTTCTGCCTTATATTTTGTCTTTTTGGCTTTTGGGTGAAATTATTTACGGTGGTGGGGGTCCAGTCTCTAGACAGATTTTTTTTTTTTTTTTTTTTTTAAGGAGATGCAATTTTTATGGAGCACATTAAATTATATTTGTTTGTTTTTTTTCATTGAATTTAAAATTATTTTACGAAATTTTCATTATTATAGAACTTACTTTTGTCATTAAGCTTTTGTATCTCTCTCCAATTATGCAAATGTTGCATGTATAAATAGATATGCAATCCCTTGCCCCAAATTAAAAAAAAAAAAAAAAAAAAAAGATGATTCTACCGGTGTTGGAACGAATACTGGACTTTGTGAGTGGGTGAGTGAGGATTCAAGATTATTACTTCTGATACAATAGGTTGAAATTTTTTAGGTTTTTTCATACTTAATGGAACAAAGAAAAGAACTTTTCGGTCTGTTGGATCAAGATAAAGAGAGAAAAATTATCATTTCAGAGAAACATATACCATTTTCTATTCTTTAGATTTTAAACCACCGGAAGCTTTGAAATCATTATTGGTGGTGAGGATCTTCCTCTGGGTGTGCTCGATATAAGTCACGGGGTTGCGAATGACAGCTTTTTTTTTTTTTTTTCTTTTTTCTTTTTTCGTACACATATGTGTCAGAATAATGTAGTGTTGTAATGCCTATTATGAATTGTGATTCCACCCACTCAAGGGCCAGTGAGAGACCAACAACTCATGTCCCACGGTGGGGCACAGCTTAGTATGAGCTCCGGCCCATTACAATTTATGACCCTTAATATAATATTTTTTTTAATTTTTGTTTAAATAGCTCTTTTTAAATTTTTAACTTTTATTTTATTACCAATGTATTATCAGTTTAGCATAAATCTCTCTAACTTTAATTCTTGTTAAAATGTATTATCAGTTTATCATAAATCTCTCTAACTTTAATTTTTGGCTTCTTCCTATGTAGAATAAGACCATCTCCAATGGGTGATGCATAATGCCATTTTTGGCATTTTGCATCACCACCCATCTCCAACCAAGTGTCATTTTTTGATGCAAAATAGCATTTTGGTATAAAAATGAATAGTAGTGTTGCAAATTTGCAACACTACTATTCATGATGCATTTTTTTTTATAAATTTATTTTTTAATCCTTTAAGTTTTAAATATTTTCAAATCTAACCATATTATTAAATTATTATTTATATTTTGAACAATATTGCATGAATTAAATATTAGTTTGAAATTACAAATATAATTAGAAAATGGTAAATATTTGAACATGAAATACAAACAAAGACTTAAAAACTTTTAAATAAATACGTACATTGAATATAATTCTATTCAAGGTAAAAATACGGTTAAAAACTTAAAATTACAAAGATATAAAAAAAAAAGATAAAAATTACATATAAATAGAATAACTGGGAATAAAAAAGACACGTGTAATATATTATGATAAATAAATCAACATATTTCATGCAATAGAGAAAATATGTATTTAGTTTGTCATACATATGTTTTTTTTTTAATATTATTGGATTAATAATATATTAATTAACTTTTATTGTGGGCAATTGGTAAAATATTGAAGTTATAAAGGATTTAAAAATAAATTATTATAAAGGGTTGGTGTGAAAGAATATACTAAGAATATTCTTTTTGCTATAAAAAATAAAACTGGGTTGGAAATGACATGTACTGTTCACTGCTGCATAATGTTATTTTGGCATAAAAAAATGGCATTTTGGCTCTCCTGGTTAGAGATGCTCTAAGAAGTTAATCTCCATTTGAGAAGTTTCTAAAGAAAAAAAAAATGAAGATTTAGTGATAAAAAAATATATAGTAAGAAATTATTTTAGATCGTCAAAACAACTTTTTTAAACTGTAAAATCCATTAAAAAATAAATTTAACAATCCAAAATCACCCTTTATCGTAGATAGGATATATCTTATCACAGATTTTTTCGAAAAACACTTTTTTCTTTTAGAAAAGAATATGCAATCAGAAGATAGAAAACTGACCACACTTACAGTGATGACCGTGCTGGACAGAAATATATAATTATTAATTGGTTTTACACATCATCTTTTACTTATTGCATTCATTTTATCGTGAAACATAGAATACAGATGTTATATCTTATCTCCCCTCTTATCCACCAATGTAAATTTGCAGGTTGTCTTTTTTATACTTTGGAGGAAATAATATATATAAAACAAATTACTAATGTATCAATAATTCATTTGAATAAACTAATGATTCCTCATCATTTATTTATAGGTGGTTCTATTCAGATATATTTTTTCTCTATTTAAACACCCTGTTATAAATTGAAAATTTATTGTTATATGCAATGATACCTGTTATAAAATGAAAATTTATTGTTACTAAAATATCCTTATATACAATGATAACTGTTGGCGTGAAATTTGAACCAACAACGATCCACACCTCTGAAAGTGATGTGGTAATTAAAAGTAAGATTTTTGGTCGGAAAATAAAAAAACAGAGAAGTTTTTAGAGTGGTTCAGCCCTCCTCCGGAGTAATAACCTATGTCCACTTTTAATTGTATTTCTCAGAATAATTTCCAACCCCCCCCAGTCCGGCTCCGTCCTCCACCTTTTAAAGGCAAGTAGTAACGGTTACGTAAAGAGAAAGGCACCATCACATCAATCTCAGGATTGATTTACCAACTACATGTGCAGTTATTTCTTGGGAATTGAATATCTACAGTCAGATCAATCTCAGGATTTACGGAATTGGTTACATAATGTCCCCACGATCAGGGTTAGAAATAAGAAAGGAACAGAAAGACCTAAACCACCACACGTAGACTTCATCTTTGATCGGAGGTCACCAGCTTCGCAGGTCGAGCCTTCCGTCTTGAGTGAAGTCTTTGCTTCCTCTCCGAGGCTAGCTTTGCGGGGGTAGATCATCTTCGAGGATCCACGACCTTCTTGTCCGTCAATCCCTCTCCGAGGGTCTTGTCATAAAATTGACACCACCTTCGGTGGTGCTTCTCCAGTTTATCTTCGTGGGTGTAGTATCGAGGTCATCTTCGACAATCCTCGTCCACTCTTAATCCGAGGGAAGCTCCTGTGATGACATGGCATTATTGTGCTGTTGGAAAAGAGGGCTTGTGCTCGCGTTAATTGCTCTTCGGGGACTCTGCCCTCGAAGCTACGCTACCTGACGAAAAATCACTTCCAACATCTGCCCCCCAATCTTAAAGGTACGTACCGTGCCTTGCGGGATTTCTCCCTTAATGCTTTCACTTTGGAAGATTCCCTCCATTCGGCTAGCTTTGTTGACGTTGGGTCATGTTGAAATTTTCTCCAAAAATTCATGACCATTCAGTTCCGTCGTGGGAGCCCAAAGTAGCTCGAGGGACTACAACATTCCTGGTGAGCTTCATGCATAATTGTTTCTGTCTTCTCTATTGCCGGCCTCGAGGGAGCCTAAGACTAAGGTTGTGGCGTCTTCGACTGTAGCCGAAGGGAGTATAGCTTCTTCTACGAAGAAGTCCACTTCCTTCGGGGCTTCAAAATCGAAGAAGGCTGCCTCTTTGAACTCGGTTTGTCCCCGAGTTTGAGACGTCTCCAGGCGCTCCCGGAGGCCATCTCGGCAATAATTCCCAAGGAAGGCTCTCTTTTGATGACGTTGTCCGGAAGGCATTATATGTTGCGGAGGAGATCATCCGCGAAGATGATTCTTCAGCTACGCCGAATCCTCATGTTGCCTTGATAGATCCTTTTCTGGTCGAGGAGGATTTCTTCGTTGAGTTAAGTCTGAATCCTCCGGAGTCAGATGTTCCACCGAATCTGACTAAGCCACCTTCGGCACCGACCCCAACTACGCCTGGGTCGGGATGTTCAATGCTGGTCCTGAGGAACGAGAAGATCTGACCCCTCCAGAATAAGATATTCCACCGAAGCTAACTTCACCAACTTCAACACCGACTCAAACTACGCCTGGGTTAGGATGTTCAATGCTTGATCATCTTTGATGATAGTAGGTAGCTGTTACCTGCAAAACAAACACACGAGACAAACAATAAAAAATATAAAATATAAAAAATATATTAAGAAAAAAACCCTAAACCCTATCCCTAAACCCAAACCCTAAAACCCGTAACCCTAAACCCTAAACTCTAAATCCTATACCCTAACCCTAAAATCCTAAACGCTGACCTGTTTTGCTTTGTTGCTTTTGACTGACACGATCGAGTCCCTCCAGGATCAATCATGTAGTCGCAAGTCGCATCCTCTTCCAGGATCACAACCCAACTCATGCCCTCTCCGAGGGTTATAATAAAAGCAAATTAAGCGATTAATTAGACCGCAACTTGAACATTCTCTTCTTTGAAAGATGCTCTAAGCCACTTTGGGTTCTTTCTTCTCCGAAGAATTATCCCGAACCAAGCTCATTCTTCGAAGGAATGACCTTAGTCAAATCTAATAACCGACGAAATTTGAAAGCACCCTATTACTCGCATCGATCCCCGATGCTTCTGAATAGAGTGTGGCATCTTTACTTTTATGCTTTAGTAATCAAACTTAGTCCAATTTTTCAAATTCTCTTAAGCTTTTCATACCTCGGGGTTCCCCCTTAAGCATACCTAAGTCTTCTATCTTATTTGAAGAATAGAATAGTTCTAGGAGAAAATCAGCCAAATGCTTCCCAAGGTAATCCCCGAACAAGTTAAAACCTGACAAGAAAAATCTTTGTGTGGCAGGAAGCTTCAACGACTAAAGCCTACGTAAGCCCTCCGGACTCACACGTTCTAGCATCGTACATCTTCGAAGTACCTATAGGGCGCACTTATTTCTTTATGATACCCCGGGTGCCCCCCCATCCTCTCGGGCAGTCGAGGGTAGTGCTTCTAGGAATAATCTGCTTTGTTGTTCATTCTTTTTTACACCGAGTTTATAGTCTACTCCGCAGACTTTTTTGTGAGTTTATAGTCTACTCCGCAGACTTTTTTTGAAGAAGAACACTTTTTGGAAGACTTATTTATCACCTCGCGGGTATAATTCTTCACCGACCACTAAATTTTCCCCCCAGGATATGAGCCTCCCGCGATTATATGAGTCTCACCCTCGATCATATGGGTCCTGCCATTTACGTTTATTGGGAACGGGGGTCGGGAGTAATCCTCGCTTCGCGAGTTGGCGATGGTCTTTAATTGAGGCAGTAAAAACGCGGTACGTTTCGTACCGTTGCTTACGAGCTTAGAGCGCCTCGTTCCCCGGACGTGAGTCACGGTGCTTCATGTCATCGCGGGCTGAAGGCTTCCTCCTGCGAAGGTCTTCGTAGGTCTTTTCTTCTCCTCTCGTCGGTCCCTTTCGGGGTCAACTCGAGAAGTCTTTGTGGCCCTGGACTTCTTCGAAGTCAAGACCTCGACATTGTTGTAGTTCCTGGCCCGTTCTAGGAAGTCAGAATATGTCCACGGTGGTTTCTTGTTGATAGAAAACGCGAACGGACCGTCTTTGCAAACTACGGAGGTCGCGGCCAGCAACAAGGCATCGTCAGATAGGTGCCCTACTTCCTCTGTGGCCTTGGTGAATCTCTTCAACCAGGCTTGGAGGGTCTCGTCATCCCGCTGTTTAACTCGGAAGAGATATGCGGGGTTCTTGAGGTGCCTCCGGCCCCCCAAGAATTGTGTGGCGAACTTCGCTCTTAGATTCTGTCAGCTTGTTATTGAGTTGGCTGTAAGTCGGTACCACCACCTGCGTGCTTTGCCCGCAAGGCTGGTATCGAATAGTCGGCACTTAATGGCATTAGAATAGCCATAAGCGCATGCCCACGAGGAGTAGACTCCCAAGTAGTCGGAAGGATCCCCGCTCCTATCAAACAAGCTTACCTTCGGTAGCCTGAGTCGGTCTGGGATGGGAGCGGAGAACACCTCCTCGGTCAGGAGAGTGCAATCCCCGTCGAAAATTCCGTCTCAGGCGGTCTCATCATGGAGCCCCCGAAGACGTTCAACTTCCCCTGGCGTGAACTCTTGGGACGCCAAGGTTCGCATGCTAGAAGCGGTGGTGGTTGACCTATCTCGAAGTTGATCTTCTACTGGGGTCGCGCACCTCCGGTACGGACCCCATCACGTACAGGAGTACGGCTTACTTGCTCCCGAGGGAGTGGTCCCAATTTGTCAAAGACAGATCCGGACTGGCCCAAGTCCTTCTCCGCGCTGGCGGCTGATCTCGAGCCTCCGGCTCAGACCGCCGATGGCTGTACTCCTCCAGGGTGAGCTACTGGCCTCCGCGCTGGCGCGACTCTCTGGTTGCGAGGGTTGCGGGTTTCAGCGTCTGACTCGCCATCGAACTTCTACCTGTCAGCCATGTTGCCACATCTAGTGGCCAACTCGGCCACGGCCTTCCTCTGCTCTGCCTGGAGCCGTGTCCGGAGAACGTCGGCCTGCTCCTCATCAGTGAGGAGCGGGGACTGACTCTGGCTCCGAGCTTGAGTCTCCATCATGTCGCTTGTTGGTGTGGAATTTGAACCAACGCCGTGATCCGTATCTCTAGATTGTGATACGACAATGAACAGGAAGATACGGTGGTAAATAGTAAAACACCGGCGAGTTTTGAAGTGGTTCGACCCTCCTCCGAAGGAATAGTCTACGTCCACTGTTTATGAAAATTCTTGTGAAGTGTTTTACAGAGTGTTTTTTCGTTTTTTCTTCCAACCCCCTCCCCTTCTCCTCTCCTTCCTTTTATAGGCTTTTCGGAGGAGAGAGGGAAGGGTGCATTAAATGACGCCTAACCAATTATCCCTTAAATCCCAGGATTAGGTGACCTTAACACAGTCGACCATGCCCTGCCCTGAATTACGGGAGTTGGTTACCAACTAATCAACTCACGTCCATCAGAAACGGGACGTCTACAGTACCTGTTAGACGCCCTTAACATCAGGGTTGATCAATCACAACCACGCAGGCTTTAACTTTCGACCGAGGTTCCCCAGCTCCGCGGGGAGACCTCTAACTTGGCTGATCCTCTATTCTCTTAACGGTTACCATCGTAAGTCTGGCTCGTCCTTGGGCTCCTAGGGTTTCCAGCTCAACGGTCCTCCTCCGAGGACCTCGCTTCAAGTCGGAATCCACCTTCGGTGGGGCCCTCACTCACCACTCTAGCAGATATTCTTTCGGGGGTGATCTTCGACGGCCTTCGCTCCCGCTCCCGATGCCGTTGATATTGGTTGATGAATCGTAATTTTACTAATTTTTAAGCATGTATTTACCCCATAATTAATGTCAAAACACTATCATTTTAGTATTTATTGATTCTTTCAATGATATGTAGGTTAATTGGGAGCAATGAGAGCAAATGGAACAAAAATAAGAAAATTCGGAGCAATTTGAGTTGAGGAAAACGAAGACTTCACTTTGTGACAAAATTACACGAAGATTTCTTGACGTTTTGTGCGGCACAATGCATATCAAATTAAAGATCTTCGAAAGAGCTTTCCAACGGCGTATCATACACGTGATTTCGATAAGTAACGAAGGAGATATGGTATTTCGAAAATCAGTGCGCGCAGAGTGACGGAGACCCGTAAAATCGCAGCGCCGCAGCGCCCACAAAGTAGCGCCGCGGCGCTACTTCGAAAAGATGACCCGTGAAGTTGCGAAAACACTTCGAAAAAGCCCAAATTACCCTAATTTGACCTAAAACTATAAATAAGACACTTAGAACTCGAAAAAGCATTCTTCCTTTCAGTTTAGAGCGTATTGGAGGCGAGACGAAGGGCGTTCTCGCGATGGAGTCTTTCCGAGCCATCAAGAGTTCTTTCTTTCTCCTTTGCTTTTCTTTTTTCTAAATTTGCTTTCTAGGGCTACGATATAGCCGGACCTATTGCTATGTAGAAGTTATTTTCAATTCAATTGACGTTTATTATTCCATTATATGATGATTAGTTTGATTTGTTCTTAATGCTTGTATGATCTTGATCAAATTGTACATGATTAATTGGTTCTTAATTAGAGGTCGAGAGATAATAATTGGAACGTTCTCTAATCAAATTAACATAAGAAGGATATTAAGTTAGAAATAGCTAATACGCTTGTGTGGTGCTTTGAATTCCCGTTAGTAATGCAATCTAGTATTAATGTTTGAGATTGAGAGATGAAACTTGATATTAGTATTAGGCTAGTCGATGCTCGAAAGAGATTGGTTAGTAACTTAGCGAATTCGCCATCATCATAGGAATAGAAAATCAATTGATTGAATTAACGGATACGAGTAATTGGTCTAGGTGAAATCGAAAGCCCTAGGTTCTTTTACATTGCTTTATATTTATTTTTGTCGCATTCTTCAATTATTTCTTCTTGCTTTAGTTAGATATTCATTCTCTTTCATTGCATTGTTCAATTAGAGTTAGGATTAGAGTAGTTTAGTACTTAATGCACAAGTCCTCGTGGGATCGCAAGTGCACGATATCGTTTCAAGTAATAAAGTGATAAATAGAGTGTCGATCCCACGAGGACTTGTGCATTAAGTACTAAACTACTCTAATCCTAACTCTAATTGAACAATGCAATGAAAGAGAATGAATATCTAACTAAAGCAAGAAGAAATAATTGAAGAATGCGACAAAAATAAATATAAAGCAATGTAAAAGAACCTAGGGCTTTCGATTTCACCTAGACCAATTACTCGTATCCGTTAATTCAATCAATTGATTTTCTATTCCTATGGTGATGGCGAATTCGCTAAGTTACTAACCAATCTCTTTCGAGCATCGACTAGCCTAATACTAATATCAAGTTTCATCTCTCGATCTCAAACATTAATACTAGATTACATTACTAACGGGAATTCAAAGCACCAATCAAGCGTATTAGCTATTTCTAACTTAATATCCTTCTTATGTTAATTTGATTAGAGAACGTTCCAATTATTATCTCTCGACCTCTAATTAAGAACCAATTAATCATGTACAATTTGATCAAGATCATACAAGCATTAAGAACAAATCAAACTAATCATCATATAATGGAATAATAAACGTCAATTGAATTGAAAATAACTTCTACATAGCAATAGGTCCGGCTACATCGTAGCCCTAGAAAGCAAATTTAGAAAAAAAAAAAAAGCAAAGGAGAAAGAAAGAACTCTTGATGGCTCGGAAAGACTCCATCGCGAGAACGCCCTTCGTCTCGCCTCCAATACGCTCTAAACTGAAAGGAAGAATGCTTTTTCGAGTTCTAAGTGTCTTATTTATAGTTTTAGGTCAAATTAGGGTAATTTGGGCTTTTTCGGAGTGTTTTCGCAACTTCACGGGTCATCTTTTCGAAGTAGCGCCGCGGCGCTACTTTGTGGGCACTGCGGCGCTGCGATTTTGCGGGTCTCCGTCACTCTGCGCGCACTGATTTTCGAAATACCATATCTCATTCGTTACTTATCGAAATCACGCGTATGATACGCCGTTGGAAAGCTCTTTCGAAGATCTTTAATTTAATATGCATTGTGCTGCACAAAACGTCAAGAAATCTTCGTGTAATTTTGTCACAAAGTGAAATCTTCGTTTTCCTCAACTCAAATTGCTCCGAATTTTCTTATTTTTGTTCCATTTGCTCTCATTGCTCCCAATTAACCTACATATCATTGAAAGAATCAATAAAGACTAAAATGATAGTGTTTTGACATTAATTATGGGGTAAATACATGCTTAAAAATTACTAAAATAACGATTCATCATTGGTGCTCTTGATAGCGTGGCATCATTCGGGCACTTTCTCTTGAGGTCGCACTCGATCGGGGGGTCACCCTCGATGATAGTCCCTCGAACGAAAATCAGCTTACAGAGTTCCTCCTGACCGCTCGATCCCAGCCAGGGATCCCTTGGAGGATTTCAGAGTTCCTCCTGCGGGGACCCCTTTCGGCGAGGGGTCGCATAATCCCTCGGGGTCGTTCCCTTGGATGCTAGAGCTCGGTCCGATGCTGGACGAGATCTGGTCCTATGAGGGCTTTAGGAGGCTCTCTGAGGAACCACTCCAAGCCGGGAACCGAGACGGGGTACGACTTTTCGCGCAGGTGAGATTTGATAAACCTTTGTTTCGGTTTTCATAATTCAGGTCTATTACTAACAGCTCTTGGTTGACGCAGGCATTCCTCTCCAATTTCATCTACTCCCGTAGGACCGAGGCTATCTTTGCCCAAGGCCGGGACGCTTTGCTCCAGCTCCGAACGGAAAAGGAGAAGCTTGCTGCCAAGCTCCAGGAAGTCTCTGCTCAGGCGCAACTCTCCGTTACAGCCTGAGGAGGTCCAGGGATCAACGGAGTGCACACGCGGAGGAGACCTCCAAGCTCCGGAAGGAATTGGAGAAGGAGAGGAAGGCCCACGCGGAATCTAAGATCCAGTTCGAGCTGGGGCTGGCTCAAGCAAAGGCCCAGCAGACGGAGGCGTAGAAAGCGCTGGAGGATGAGCGCCGGGCCTGCGAGGAGAGTGCCCTTTCTGAGAAGACGGCGTACAAGGCCTCCCTTGATGAGGAGAGGGGCTTGAGAGGCACGGCTGAGTCGAGGATTCAAGCCTTCGAGGGAGAGCTAAAAGAGGCGCGAGGCGTGCTGAGCCGGACCGAGGCATATCTCAATGGGACTAGAGCGCGAATTCGCTCCGCAGTGGCTAACTTCAAGAACAGCCCCGCGTTCGATAACTTCATCGAACTGAGGAGACAGCAATGGCCCATCGATTTTCAGCAGAGCGAGGGTTACCACAACGAGATCAAGTTGGCCACCCTCGACAGAGCCAACCGCGTGCTGGACAGGCTCCAGGCCCTCCACCCAGAGTGGAATTTCATCGAGGAAATCCGTCGCGAGATGTCGCGCCCCCAGCAGCAACCTCATGCACAGCCGCCACCTTAGCTCGTAGGGTCATTTTTGTATATTATTATTGTTTTTTGTTTTGTTCGGGGTCCTTATTTTGGACGCCCATCTCTTGTATTCTTTTTCAAATAATAAGTAAAACAGGAATTCGATTTCACTGTATTTATTGCCTACTAACTAACTAAATCCCTTCGGGATCAATTAACAACTAAATTCCTTCGGGATCAATGGTTGAAATATGCCCTCTTCGAGGGCATGAACAGCGTGGCCTCTTGTTTTCCACGCTTTGGTGACCAGGCAGGTTAATTTTTTAGAAATCTCCATGTCAGGTCGGCCTCGGAGTCATCTCTCTGAGTGTGCCCAGTTCTTCTATCTTCTTAGAAGAATAGAATAGTTCTAGGAACAAATCAGCCAAACTTCCCAAGTTAGTCTCCGAACAGGTTTCCTTCTATGAAGGAAAGGCCCGACAAGATAAACCTTTGTGTGGTAGAAAGTTTCAACGAGTAAAGCCTATGTAAGCCCTTCGGAACTCACGCGTTCTAGCCTTGGTCGCCTTCGAGATGCCTATAGAGCGCATCTATTTCTTTCTTGTACCCCGGATGCCCCCCGTCTTCTTGGGCGTTTCGCGGCCGAGAAGACAGGGTAGTGTTTCTAGGATTTATCCGCTTCGCAGTTTTATCCTTTATACACCGAGTTTATAGTCTACTCCGCAGACTTTTTATCAAACGTATTCGAGAATTTGCAAAAATATATATATATATATATATTTTTTATTTATTTAAATAATGCTTACAATATGAGGGGAATAAGATTACAAAGAGATAAAATTACAAGTTAGGAGAGCCTACTGGTAATACTTTTTGAGATGCTCCGCATTCCAAGGAAGTCTCATTGGGATCCTGGCGACGTCCGCGAGTCGATAGGCTCCTGATCGCAAAACCTCGGTGACTTGATAGGGTCCCTCCCACGAATATCCAAGCGCCCCTGCTCCGGTCTCCCTGGTGTTCTGAAATACTTGTCTGAGGACGGAGTCCCCGACCTTAAACTTTCTTTTCTTCACCTTGGAGTAGTAGTACATCGTCATACACCGCTTTTGGGCCTCCATCCGGATCCTAGCGACTTCTCTTCGTTCCTCGATCATATCCCATTCCGCGGCCAGAAGTGAATCGTTGGCGGTTTCGTCGAAGCACTCGTAACGAAACGACGGGACTTTTACTTTTGCCGGAATCATCGCCTCAGTGCCATATGCTATGGAGAATGGGGTTTCTCCGGTGGCCGTGCAGGCTGTGGTGCGATAACTCCAAAGGACTAGGGGCAGCTCCGCGGCCCAACGTCTTTTGAGTGCGTCGAGTCGCCTTTTCAGAGTGGTCTTGATGATCTTGTTGACGGCCTCGACTTGGCAATTGCTTTGGGGGTGGTATGGCGCGGAGAAGTCTTTATTGATGTCGAACTGGTCACAGAGGTCCCTTACAGCCTGGTTATCGAACTGAAGGGCGTTGTCCGAAACTAAGAAGTGCGGTATCCCGAACCTGTAAATGATGTGTTCGCGAATGAACTTCGTCAGGTTCTTCTCGGTGATAGCAGCTAAGGGAAACGCTTCGGCCCATTTGGTAAAGTAATCGACAGCCACCACGGCGAACTTAAGTCATTCGGGCGCTGTGGGCATTGGGCCGATGATGTCGATTCCCCACTTCGCAAAGGGCCACGGACAGAAAATGACCGTGAGTCGTTCTGGATGAGCTAGGATGAGTGTAGAGTACCTCTGGTACTTATCACATTTCCTTGCGTACTCGGCGGCATCTTGCTTCATGATGGGCCAGTAGAATCCTTGTAACAATGCCTTGTGCGCGAGTGACTGTCCTCCCGAGTGGTTCCCACAGACTCCATCGTGGATCTCGTTGAGGACTCGCTTGGCCTCTTCGACGTTGAGGCAGCGCAACAATGGGGTCGAGATCCCTCTCTTGTAAAGCCTGTCGTTCAGTAGCAAGTAATGCTCAGCGTGATACCTGATTCTTCGTGCCAGGTCTCGATCTTCAGGTAGCCTGTCTTCCTTCAAGTAGACGACAATATCATCCATCCACGAAGGTTGAGCGCCGATCGCCTCTATCGAGTGCTGCTTCGTGATACTTGGCTCTGTGACGACTTCGATCGGGACCAGGCGGAGAAGCTCCGCGTCTCGGTTGGTAGCTAATTTTGCCAGGGCGTCAGCGTTTGCATTATCTTCGCTGTTAATGTGCTTCACCTCGTGTCTTGAGAAGTTTCGAAGTTTCGCCTTAACCTTCTCTAGGTAAGCGCCATTCTTTCGTCGCGGGCTTGAAACTCGCTCAAAACTTGAGAGACCACTATCTTTGAGTCGCTATAGATCATAAGCGAATCTACTTGAAGTTCTTTGGCGAGTCTGAGGCCAGCAAGCAAGGCTTCGTACTCCGCTTCGTTGTTCGAGTCCTTGAAGGTGAACCGCAGCGTGCTGCTGATCTGATGATTTTCGGGGCTGACCAGTATGAGTCCTGCCCCCGAACCATTCTCGTTCGAGGATCCATCCACGAAGAGCTTCTACTTCGGGGGTTCCTTTTGTCCATCTCGATCCTCCTCCGAAGGAAAGGTGAACTCAGCGATGAAGTCTGCTAGCGCTTGCCCCTTGATCGCCGTTCGTGGCTGGTATAGAATGTAGAATTGTGTTAACTCGACGGCCCACTTGACGAGTCTGCCCGAGGCCTCCGGCCTGCGCAGAACTTGCTTCATCAGGTGATTGGTGAAAACTACCACCGGGTGAGCTAGAAAGTAGTGGCAGAGCTTCTTGGTGCGGACGACGAGAGCAAGAGCGAGTCGTTCTAGCTCAGGATATCTGAGTTCGGCGTCGAGGAGGCATTTGCTAACGTAGTAAACTGGTACCTAGATTGCAGCAGCCTCCTTGACCAGCACCGAACTAACTGCATGTTGGGATACCTCGAGGTAAGTGAAAAGCTTTTCCCCCGACAATGGCTTCGCCAGAATTGGGGTATGTCCGAGGTAAACCTTAAGCTCCTCGAAGGGCCGTTCGCATTCGTCGGTCCATGCAAACTCCTTGCTGCCACGGAGAGCGTTGAAGAAGGGGAGGCATTTGTTAATTGAATGGGAGACAAACCTGTTGAGTGCAGCAATGCATCCCGTAAGCTTCCGGACTTCTTTTCCTCTCCGAGGAGGCCTCATGTCGAGGATGGCTTCTATCTTCTCCGGGTTAGCCTCTATTCCTCGTTGGCTCACCATGAAACCCAAAAATTTGCCCGCTCTAACGGCGAAAGTGCACTTATTAGGGTTGAGCATCATGTTGGTCTGCCTAAGGACGGAGAAAGTCTGATCTAGGTGCTTGACGTGGTCATGTGCCGCCGCACTCTTGACTAGCATGTCGTCAATGTACACCTCCATCGAGGCTCCCAGTAACTCCGCAAAGATCTTATTCACCAATCTCTGATAAGTTGCACCACCCGCGTTCTTGAGACCGAACGGCATGACCTTGTAGCAATACAACCCTCGATCGGTAATGAACGCGGTATGCTCCTCGTCCTGATGGAACATAGGGATTTGATTGTAACCTGAATACGCATCCATGAAGCTGAGGAGTTCGTGGCCTGCGGTAGCATCAACCATCTGGTCGATTCGGGGCACAGGGAAGCTGTCTTTCGGACAAGCTTTGTTGAGGTTGGTGAAGTCCACACAGCACCTCTACCTCCCGTCTGGCTTCGGGACTGGGACCGGATTGGAGACCCTGGCTGGGTACTTCGCTTCACGAACGAACCCGGCCCTGATGAGCCTGTCAACTTCATCTTTAAGAGCTTGGGCTCTCTCGGGGTTGAGCGACCTTCTCTTCTGTCGATGGGCTGGGATCCGAGGATCAATGTTGAGACGGTGGCACATCAAATCCGGGTCTATGCCCTTCATATCACTATGGCTCCATGCAAACACGTCTCAATTTCTCCGTAGGCAGGCAATGATGACCTTGCGCACTTCGAGACTTAACGAAGTCCCAATTTTGACTATCCGAGCCGTGCCTGGGTCATCAATGTCCACTTCTTCGGTATCCTCGGCCGGGCCCGCTAATTGCTATTGGACCGAGAGGCGAGGGTCCAGTTCGCTTCGAGCCTCGGATACGCCAATGGTGAGGGTTGCTTCCCCCAGAGTAGCCTCCTCGGCCGTGCGCTTTCCCTTCGGTTCAGCGGAGGCCGATTTGACGCTCGTCGTATAACACATCCGGGCTTCATACTGATTTTCCCGGACTACTCCGACGCCACCAGGAGTGGGAAACTTGAGGCAGAGGTGGTAGATGGAAGTGACTGCTCTCATTGTCACGAGAGTAGGACGCCCGAGGATGGCGTTATAAGAAGACTTACCCTTAACCACCATAAAGTTAGATATGGCGGTTGATCTCGTTGGTTCTTTGCCGAACGAGACGGCTAACTCTATGCTTCCGTCCCGGAAGATAGAGTCTCCCGTGAAGCCGTGTAACGGGCTTGCGACCGCTCGCAAGCTCTGCGGACTGATCCTCATTTTCTCGATGACATCTAAGTATAGGATGTCCACTGAACTGCCGTCATCGATCAGACAACGGTGGACAAGGTGGTTCCCGATCATTGCGGTAACGACCAAAGGATCGTGATGCGGGAACCGGACACCTTCGGCGTCCGCGTCCGTGAAAGTAAGCTGGCTCGTGGTCCTCCGAGGGGGTTGTGGAGGTCGTTGCGACACTTGGAACACTCCTCTTGAGGGCTCATGTCGCGCTTCCCGAGCGTAATCTTTCATAGACCGTTGGGAACGCCCCCCAGGATAAGGGCCTCCCGTGATCTTTCGGATTTCGCCCTTGATCTCCCGATTGGGCAAATTTTGCTCTCGGGGATTCGCTTCTTTGCGACATCCCGAGAGCTTCCCTCAGCTATATCTCATCCTTTAGGTCGAAGCACGTCGCGGTCTTGTGGCCTGCTGTGTTATGGTACAAACAGAAATTGTCCTTGTGCTTCTCCGGTACCTGCCCCCTTAAGGGTGCAGGGGGCCGGAAGTCAACCTCACTCCGTGAGCTGACAAAGATTTCTTCGATGGTGGTAGTGAGCTCTTGGTACTTATCGTACCGCAGCCTGCGAACTTAGACTGCCCCCGACCCCATGCCAGAGTCGCGAGACCTCTTCTCGTCTCGATGCTGTCGATTGCTGCCGACTGGGGTTTCGACAGGTCTTTTCATCTACTTTCGATGGTCCCCTTCGGGGTTGCCGCGGGATGCCTTTGAAGAACCGGACTTCTTCGAAGTCTATGCTTCTGCGTTGATGTAGTTCCTGGCTCGCCCCAGGAAGTCAGCGTACACCCGCGGGGGTTTTTTGCTGATGGAGAACGCGAAGGGAGTGTCTTCGCGTACTGCGGAACTTGCGGCTAGAAGCAAGGCATCATCAGATAAATGCCCCACCTCTGTTGTGGCCTTGGTAAAACGTTGGAGCCAAGCTTGGAGGCTTTCGCCTTCTCCTTGCTTGACTCGAGAGAGGTAGGCCGGGTTCTTGAGGTGTCTACGACCTCCCAAGAACTGGGCTGCAAATCTCGTTCTCAGATCTTGTCAACTCCCGATTGAATTGGCTGGGAGTCGATACCACCACCGGCGGGCTTCTCCCGTGAGAGTGGTATCGAAGAGCCTGCACCAGATGGCTTCCGGATAGCCATAAGCGCGGGCCCACGAGGAGTAAATCCCCAAGTGGTCGGATGGGTCCCCGCTTCCATCGAACAGGCTTACCTTCAGTAGCCTGAGACGGTCAGGAACGGGGGTTGCCAGGAGGATTTCTGTGAGCGGTGTAAAATCCCCATCCAGGATTCCGTCGCGGGATGGCTCACTAAGGAACCCGCGAATGCGCTCAATCTCCGCGGGGGAGAATTCCTGGCTTCCTTCGGTCTGCCGGCTAGTAGCAGTGGTAGCTGACTCCTCATGGAGACGCTCCCGCACCGGGAGTCGCGTACCTTCGGTGCGGACTCCAGCACGTACAGGCGCGTACCCCGCGGTTCCCCGTGGCAAAGGGCCTAGCCTATTAAACACCGAGTCAGGCTGAACCGGCATCTCGCCTTCGGCCGCAGGGCGCGAAGGTCCCGCTGGGTCAGCCGGCAACTGCGCTCTTCCAAAGCGGGTGGCGGACTTCTGAGCTGGCGCATTCCTCCGCCCGCGGGAATAGTGGGACTCGCGAGCGAGATTGCTACCCGAGTCCTCATCAGGAGTCGTAGTGGCGTCGCCTGCGGTCCGGAGGTTGGCGGCTGAGTCGTCAGCCCTACGCCGTGCTCGGAGCACGTTCGCATGCTCTGCATCAGTCAGAAGTGGCGGTGGGCTTTGGTTGTGCACCAAAGTCTCCACTAGTCCGGTCATTCTTGCCATGGATTCTTTCATGCGTCGGATTCGATCTTCGAGCATCTCCTGCTCGGAAGTAAGGGGATTCTTGACGCTGCTTCTCAGGTTGGGCGCCATTTGATCTCCGATCAGTTAGCGCGATAGGCAACAGAGAAGACAGCTAGAGGTTAGCCGTATGGACGGAGGTTCAAGCCCTCCTTCTAGCGCCAAGCTGTTGGTGTGGAATTTGAACCAACGCCGTGATCCGTATCTCTAGATTGTGATACGGCGATGAACAAGAAGATACAGTGGTAAATAGTAAAACACCGGCGAGTTTTGAAGTAGTTCGACCCTCCTTCGGAGGAATAGTCTACGTCCACTATTTATGAAAATTCTTGTGAAGTGTTTTACAGAGTGTTTTTTTGTTTTTTCTTCCAACCCCCTCCCCTTTTCCTCTCCTTCCTTTTATAGGCTTTTCGGAAGAGAGAGGGAAGGGTGGATTAAATGACGCCTGACCAATTATCCCTTAAATCCCGGGATTAGGTGACCTAAACACAGTCGACCATGCCCTTCCCTGAATTACGGGAGTGGGTTACCAACTAATCAACTCACGTCCATCAGAAACGGGACGTCTACAGTACCTGTCAGACGCCCTTAACATCGGGGTTGATCAATCACAACCACGCAGGCTTTAACTTTCGACCGAGGATCCCCAGCTCCGCGGGGAGACCTCTAACTCAGCTGATCCTCTATTCTCTTAACGGTTACCATTGTAAGCCTGGCTCGTCCTCGGGCTCCTAGGGTTTCCAGCTCAACGGTCCTCCTCCGAGGACCTCGCTTCAAGTCGGGATCCACCTTCGGTAGGGTCCTCACTCACCACTCTAGCAGATATTCTTTCGGGGGTGATCTTCGACGGCCTTCGCTCCCGATGCCGTTGATGTTGGCGCTCTTGACAGCGTGGCGATGCGGGCACTTTCTCTTGAGGTCGCACTCGATCGGGGGGTCACCCCCGATGATAGTCCCTCGAACGAAAATCAGCTTACAACATCGCTCATGCGCGACATGAAATCCTCCACATTCTTCAACCTCTGCTCGAGCAGTTCCTGCTCGGCAGTCATCGGACTCTTGATGCTGCTCCTGGTATTGGGTGCCATTGATCTCTGAACAATTAACACAGCAAAAATCTTAGTCGGAGGGAAGAAAATGGGATCGGAGGTTCAAGCAGCCCTCCTTCTAGTGCCAATCTATTGGTGTGAAATTTGAACCAACGATGATCCACATCTCTAAAAGTGATGTGGCAATTAAAAGTAAGATTTTTGGTTAGAAAAGGAAAAAGACAGAGAAATTTTTAAAGTAGTTCGGCCCTCTTCCGGAGTAATAACCTACGTCCACTTTTATTTGTATTTCTCAAAATAATTTCCAAACCCCCCCCCCCCCCCCCCCCCCCCCTCAGCCCGGCTCCGTCCTCCACCTTTTATAGGCGAGTCATGACGGTTACGTAAAGAGAAAGGCACCATCACATCAATCTTAGGATTGGTTTACTAACTACATGTGCAGTTACTTCTCGGGAATTGAAAATCTATAGTCAGATCAATCCCGGAATTTACGGGATTGGTTACATAATGTCCCCACGATCGGGGTTAGAAATAAGGAAGGGAAAGAAAGACCTAAACCACCACACGTGGACTTCATCTTCAATCGGAGGTCACCAGCTTCGAGGGTCGAGCCTTCCGTCTTGAGTGAAGTCTTTGCTTCCTCTCCGAGGCTAGCTTTGCTAGGGGGAAGGGGGGGGTGGGGGGGGGGGGGGGGGGGGGGGGTGGATCATCTTCGAGGATCCGTGACCTTCTTGTCCGTCAATCCCTCTCTGAGGTCTTGTCATAAAATTAACACCACCTTCGGTGGTGCTTCTCTAGTTTATCTTCGTGGGTGTAGTATCGAGGGTCATCTTCGACAATCCTCGTCCACTCTTCATCCGAGAGAAGCTCTTGTGATGACGTGACATTGTTGCGTTGTTAGAAACGGGGGCTTGTGCTTGCGTTAATTGCTATTCGGGGACTCCGCCCCCGAAGCTACGCTAGCTGACGAAAAATCACTTACAACAATAATAATGGACATTATAAAATTAAATACATATTCTATTAAAAAAGAAAAAAAATTAACTTTTTTCACACTTCTTCTCTTACAACTTCCTCTTATATACAATGACATTATAAAATTAAATACATACTCCATTAAAAAAGAAAAGAAAATTAACTTTTTTCACACTTCTTCTCTTACAACTTCCTCAAAACCTCTCTTTAACAAAAAGGAAAAAAAAAACCCTAATGAACAAACTTTTCTTTTTTGTAAGAAACACAAACATTTTGTTGAATAATATATAGAATAATTTTTTTAGTATTTTTAAATGATATTTTTGTTGTCTCTATTGATTGTAATACAACTTGTTGATTGTGAATTAGTGTTCATGTTTTTATTATATAGGCTTTATCTTGCATATTTAATTCTTTATTAAATGAGTTAATATTTTTAAAAAGAAAAATATATGTATCTTGTAGAAATAAGTTACTGGGTAGGTAAAAAAAGAATAAATAAAGCTTGTAAAAATAAATTATTAGGTGGGTTTTGAAAAAAAAAAAGAGTAAAAAAAAAGCTTGTAAAATTAAATTATTGAGTGAGTTCACAAGTAAATGAATAAATTTAGTGGATGAGTAAGGAAAAATATATTTTAAGAATGAATTAAACATATTTTAATAAGTTATAGATTAAAGGGTAATTTTGAAATTTGTAAGAGTGTGAGATAAGTAATTTTAATTTTTTATATTTTAAATGGAGTGTGTGTTTAGAAATGAGGTGTGAAGAGTTAAGAGCGGTGTGTAAATAGAACCACTATTTATTTATTAGATCAGTTTGAGTTTTACCCAATTTTAAACTTATGTTTCAACAAAATAGTCAACGTTTGCAAATATTAGCAAATTAATCATAGGCCCAATAATTTTAACATGAATAAACCAAAATGCCCTCACCATTTTCATCAGATCATAAAATGCCCTCACCACTTTCACTGGACCACAAAATTCAGATTTTTCGCGTGATTTTTGTTAAATGCCTTTTAAATATTTAATAAAATATCGCGTAGAGAGTCTCAGAGCAAATCTGAAATTTTGTGATTGGTGTTTGATTAAGTCTGAAAATAATTTGTAACTGGTGTCTCAAAATTTTAATCTGATAAGCTAGCTTCTGAAAAATTGATCATTAAATTTGTGACTTAAGTAATAAAATTTCTGATATAAGAATATATTAAAAAATGACTATTTGACTAATAAAAGCAAACATAGACTAGTTATTAAAAACTAATATAAATGCATGATAATTCCTTAAAAAACCCTTATTTATTTACTAAGAAAAAAGTATAACCCAAATCAAAAGAAAAATGATAGATATATCTTCCTAGAAAAAAAGAAGTTTTACAGATCGAATTGTTTAGCATCAATCATGCGTAAGCACATACAGGACTATATATATATTTTAAGACTATACCATCATTTAATTTTAAAAAATAAAAATAAAAATAAAAATACCGATACTAATTTTGTTTTTAAACTAGAATAAGAAAAAATTGAGAGTGACTGCGAGTCCGAACAAAGAAGTTAGCGGTGCATGGACTTTCTCATTCTCAACGAGATATTCATGTCCAAGTGCAAAGAACATAAAAAACAAAATAAACAAGCGAGACATGACGAGAGGATATATTTGTAAAGTGTGTCACACTGCTATTGGACAAGAAACAAGCTAGGGACTTGAAACAGCTGAGCATTTGTAATTGCAGAGTAGTTTTAAGGGGTATTTTTGTGCATTCAATTTTCAACGGTCTGTCAAAATCAACCAACGCGTGTACTGGTCTTTTATTATTTCTGTTTTTGCTGTTTAGAAGTTAGCGGAAATAATCAGACCTTAGAACAAGAGATAGAGAAAGTGAGAGAGATTTTTTGAGAGAGAGAAATCCTGGTTGCTTGTAATCATGTGAGGTCTGAATTTCTGTATTGATCAGTGCGAAATGGTTCAAGAACAAATATAGCCTTGTTGTTTCAGTTCTTGTTTTATTGACTGTCGAGAGTGATTCGTGAAAAAGCACATAATCTACTATGGTGTTTCTGACGAGTGGTCTATAAGATAGTCTATGTAGAACACCAGTGATGCACTGAATGGATAAATCAAATAATGAACGAACTGAAAGTAAATTGCAGAAAGTAAAAGACACCGGAATTGGTAACGCGGTTCGGCAACGTGCCTATGTCTGTGGGGCCTCGCCCAGATGGTGGAAAGATATTCACTATGAAACGTATAAACACGATCTTACAGCTTAAGGACTCCCTCCTCACAACCCGTCGCCATTTAACCCCTGTCTCCTCTATCGTGAATGTCCGCACAAGCTCCCCTTGTGTTCAAGCTCCCCTCGTTCCCACCGGAACCTCTTCCGAAACCCCTTCTACCAATTCTCTCTTTAGTCTCACAAAATACAAAAAGAATAAACTCTCTGCTATGAACTCTCAAGCTCTCAAACCCATACAACCATGAACCCCTAGCAGAGAGAACATAAAACCCACGCCCAAAATAATCAGAATAATCTTTGAAGTGCATGAAAAGAAAAAACTATATTCTTAAGTTTATATACTTTTCTTTTTAGGGTTTTCTTCCTTGACATGCGGTACTTCTAGGGTTTAAATCGTAATTCACCAAATTAGAACCTCGTTCCTATACACTACAAACGTAATATAGTGGGAATAAAGGTCGATCCCACAAAGAACTAACCTATTCAATGTACTATTTTATTGCTAAAAGGGAGGATTGGATTTGAATAATAAGAAATTAAATTAAAGATCTAATTGCAAAAGAATTAAATAAATGAGTAATGTAGTGAAATAAAGTTTGATTAAAAGTTGCTTTCCACCACGAATACTGTTGGGAAAAATCGGCCAATTCACACACCCACAGGCACAAATCACACACGCAACGGAAATATGCAGAGCAATAAAAATAGAGAACACACAACGATTTAAAGTTGTTCGGCAAATTACCTACATCCACTGTAGATAGACCTCAATTTCACTAATTAATTTTGACAGAGATTACACACTCAAACTCTAAAATCTCTCACCAACCCAAACCCCAATTACACCACAATTATCTATCCCTCACACACCACTGCTCTCTTCTCTACACTCTCTTTTTGTGCAACTTACTCTCTCTTATTCTCACACAATTCTCACAGTAGCATACACACTCAAAGCCACTCAATTACACAACTCAAACGCACGATTTCTTTTCACACTTCCTCAATTGTGCGCATATAAGACTCCACCAAATAGCCACTGTTCTTTTATTTTCACAAACTGCACACATACATAATCGGCGCACACAAGCACGGCAACACTCTTTTTCTTTTCTTTCAATCACGTTGGCTGTGCCACTCTTTCACGCACACACGTATATATACTTAGGTTAATTAATAGACAGTGGGCTTTAAGCCCAAAAGCCACATCAAAGAGAAAATTTAAGTCAAAAGCCCAACAAATACCGATATGAATTTGCTATATTACTTTGATTTCAATCAATGATGCTAGTGTTGTAAATGTTTAACAAGCTCTAAACATTCCTTATCTTCCTTATTTATTCACTAAACAAAATAAGCTCTTTATTTAGTTTCTTCTAATTTGACAACCTAGAATAAGTTCTCTAGATTTAATCAAACCAAAGCATTAAGTTATGAAGATTTAAACACTCTAAACAAGAATCGCATAAGTTCGAATCCTTTAATTTATGTTGATTTACTCCTTACAATTACCGAATTGTAAATTGCTATGCATAATCAAACCTAGACAATGACACGTATCTACGGTTCATTCTTAGCATCAATCAATTACCCAATTATTTAGTTGGCCACCCAAACAATAAAAACAATCAATATTAACAATAAACACAGAGAAAATCAATCAACATCATTAAATTGAATTATGTAACATTAAATGCAAAACATAAAGGATTTGGGTTTATGAGTTTCCCTTTAATCAACTAAGAAATCTAGCTATACATATTAATGCAAAAAGTACAGAGAATCATGAAGAAAAAAAAGAAAAGAGTAGAATTCGGAAGCCACAAAAGCTTGAATGCCTCCAATCTTCTTCTCCAATGTTAAGCTCCTTGAATTCCTTCTTTTCTGATTTTTTTGATGCCCTTTGTCATGCCAAACTAGGTATTTATAGCTTATGGGGCTGCTGGTGCAATTAGGTCAACTTTTGGTACGGACTGGGCTTGAAAAGCCCACTTTCTGCAATTTATCGGGCTGGGGCTGCGGTGCTAGGGCTGCAGCGCCGTTGGTTTTCTGGGTAGTTTTGTCTTGGGGACTACGGCCTTAGGGCCACAGAACCAAGTTTTTCTGGGTAGTTTTTTTTTTTTTTTGTCTCGGGTGGATTTTCGGTATCTTCTGTTTTTCTTCTTGAATCCATATGACATGTCATTTTTGTGTGTCATTTTCCCCTATTGGAAGTCATTTTTTTTGAATTCTTGCCCATTTCACTTGATTTTCACCGTTTTAATGATAAGACCTGCACAAACAACTCACAAACTACCAAAACACGTGGTCTTGCATAACATATAAATATAATCAATAATCTAAACCCAAAATCAAGCATGTTATCATAGTAAAATAGATGTGAAAATACATCTATCATATATGTTTTGCCAAATACAATGCCAACAACACATACACTAACAATTCGATGTTGAGATTTGAGATTCAAGTTCAAATTTCTACAAGTAGAATCAGAGCCAGGTTTGAAATAGGGCTAATGAAGTTTGACATCAGAAAGCTCAATGACAAGAACGACGTTGGTCTATGGAGGATGAAGATGTGAGCAATTACAGTATGGACTAGAGGAGGCACTCAGAGGAGAAGAAAGATCTACTCGATAAGGCGCACAGTGCAATCATATTGTGTCTAGCGACCGTGTTTTCAGAGAGGTATCGAAGGAAAAATCGGCTTTGGTAGTCTGGCTCAAACTTGAGACCATATACATGACTAGGCCTCGTTTGGATTGTAATCCAAACCACATTTTACTGTAGCAACTGAGTTTAAGTTTAAATTTTTGTGAGTGAGTTTACTATAGTAAAATATTTTAAACTAAAATTTTTTATTTGGATTGCAAAACAAACAACCCCTTAATCTATGGCGAATAAATTGCATTTAAAAAAGAAACTGTAAACACTCAAGATGTCCATTGGGAGCTCAATCAAAGATCATCTTGATGAATTCAATAAAATTATCTTGGATCTTGAGTATATCGAGATCAAGATCAAGGATGAAGATTAGGCCTTGCTTCTACTGAGATCTTTATTGGAAGTATGAGATACTATGTGATACCCTGTTGTATAGCGGCGACTTCTTAAGTTTGGAGGAAGTTCAGACTGCTCTAATATCAAAGGATCTGAAGGAAAGAATGGAAAGGAAAGACCAGAGCTAAGACAAAGGACTGTTCTCAAGAGGAAGATCTTAAAAGAAAAATTTCGAGAATCGAGGAAGATCAAGATCCAAGTCAAGATCGAAGTTCAAGTGTTTCGAATACCACAAAGAGGGTCACTTCAAACGTGATTGCCTTGATACGAAGCAAGGAAAGAAGAACCAGAAGACGAAAAAGCATGAAACGGTTATGACAGTGTTGATGTGTTAGTAGTCTCAAATGGAGGACGTGACGTTGAATGGATTTTAGATTCGGGGTATTTGTGTCATATGTGTCCCAACAAATAGTGGTTTCTCAACTTCAAAGAGATTAATGGAGGCAAGGTTGTAATGCTTAATAACGCTACCTGTAAAGTTAATGGTGTCATTTCTATCAGGTTAAAGCTAGAAAATGATTCAATGAGGACACTCATTGATATAAGGTATTTGTTAGAAAAAAAATCTCTAACATACTCTGTTTAAGATTGTTAGGTAAAATTTTGGATATAATAGAGGAACAAGAAACTATTTTTTAATATAATAAAAGTATACATGAGAAAAAATTACAATAAAATTGTAATAATAAAAATGAGAGTAAACTGAAATACGGTATGATGACGACAGAACGGTTTAACCAAGAGGTCGAGGCACGTGTATCACACACTTTCTTTAAAACAAGTTTGCCTCTTTATCGCCAGTGTTCGAGATTTCTACAGCGTCTGCTTCCCAGGATACATCGACTACAAGGAAAATAAAACAAAAAAGAGAACACTGAAATTTCTCTTTTTTCCTTCTCTTGCTCAGGGGCAGCAAAAGTACTAGGAATAAACTATATATACTGAAAGTAAGCAATTAAGTATCAGAACGTTATATATAGATATCAAATTGCTATGAATTCCAAAAGCCAAACTTTAATGTTGGCTAAGGAAAGCAACAGCCCAAAGCCAGTAACAATGCATCATAATGCAATTGAAATACTAAAGCATAAAACACAATTGAAACCATTGGTTATAAAACACAGTCCAGAAAATTAATGCATTTATAATACATTTGAAAACAAATAACACCAAATGGTAAATTCATGCATAACGATTATGCATTAAAAAAGCGATATATATGACCAAAACGTCAATGCATTATCTCATTATTAATGCAGTTTTAAGCATTAAAAAATGATAAAACAATTAAAGCCATTATAAACAACAGTTACATTCAAAATTTTCCAAAAGTATTTGCCAGAACTAAAGAGAAGCTTCATCTTCATTGGAAAGTTGGAATCTGAAAGGTGTGCTTACAAGGCAGAAAAAAAAAAAACATTTTATGGTCACCAAAGGATCATTGGTGTTGCTGAAGGGTTGTTAGGTCTAGTAGGATTTACATTCTTCAAGGAATAGCTTTGAGTGAAGAAGCTGTCACAGTGATGACAACAAGAGCAACGAAGGCCAAGTTATGGCATAAGAGATTTGGCTCATATCAGTGAGCACTGTGTATGGAAATAAACACAGGATTTACTTCCATAAGTCCAAGCACAAGACTAAGGGCACTCTAGACTACATCCACTCAGATTTGTGGGGACTAGCAAGGGTGGAATTTCACGGTGATAATAGGTATATAGTTACTTTTATTGGTGATTTCATTAGAATATGGATATAGTTGTTGAAGTCTAAAAATGAGACAATTAATATCTTTAGGCAGAGGAAGTTTATAGCAGCAAATCAATGTAACAAGAAGATTAAGAATTCGAGAATTGATAATGGGCTAGAATATCTAGCAGAGGTGTTCACTGATTATTGTAAAGAGCATGGAATCAGAAGACATAAATATGTTAAAAAAGACCCCACAACAAAATAGTTTGGTCGAAAGAATGAATAGGACACTAATTGAAAGAGTAAAATGCATGTTGTCGTATGCTAGGCTTCCTATTATGTTTTGGGATGAGGCAGTGCATATAATGGCAACCTTAAGAGATATGGTCAGGTGAACCAGCTCACTATAGTGGTCTTAGAAATTTTTTTTGTTGTGATGCTTATTACAATGTGAATGAGGGCAAGTTGGAAGCCGAGGTTAAGGGGTTGTTCATGGGATACACAGATGGTGTTAAGGGCCTTATAATATGGTGTTGGGAGTCTAAAAGGTGCATCATAAATAGAGATGTGACCATTGGTGACGAAAGGCTTTTAAAAGAACAAGAAGAAGAGGCTCTATTGGAATAGAATCTACACTTTTGGATAGATTTGAGTTTGAGGTTGAGGTTACTAGTGATGAGATGAAGAGGACATTGGATTCCACTTCTCGGACAAGCTCTAGTTCACATATTGAAACTGAAGGTAAAGCTCAAGCTGATTTGCAGGAGTGCAGACTAGCATGGGACGGAGATCACAAATCGATAAACAACTCAAATCGTATAATGACAAGTAAATCCATACATTCACCATAATAAGAATTGACTGTAATATTACGATCCATCCCTTAAAATAATTATAAAAATTACAAGAATAGAAAGAGACATGTATTGGCATTAATTCCTTGTTGTCTGTGTTTGTACAATAACAAAAATACACAAAAAAAACTGTCAAAAATTTCTAACACTAGGCAAAAATTTTGTAAGAAATTTCTTACATTGCTAGTTTTTAAATATTTATAAACTGTGATTATTTTTTAAAACCATTTTGTAAACAGTGGTTATTTTCTTAAAATTCCTTATTAAAATAATCATAAACACGATATAAACACACTAATACGATTAAGACCCGCTAAGACGCGATCATTAACTAAGCTATAAATAAGTATACATGATTAAGACATGATTGACACTCATTTACATATATGAAAAAAAAATTATTATCTCATAATTTACATCCACATGATATAAGAATTACCGTCCTAATTATATAAAAATTATCAAGACTAAGGTTTTATTAAAAAATTTATTTAAGATTTACAAATATAATTAAAAAATTTATAATTTCAACCCAAATAGAGCTAATTCGATCTAATAAGCTCGAGTGTAACATAACTTATTTCCAACAAATAAAAAAATGCAACCCATTTAGACTCAATTAAAACAACTTATAAATATGTTATAATTAGGTCATGTTTAACATGATATTTGATTGAAGCATGTCTAAATTTGTTGATTAAATACAATATTTAATTGAAGCATTTCTGAATCTAGCCTAAAGTCTTTTAACACGATTAAGATACATACAATACAAAACAAAACACATACAATACAAAACAAAACACAAATTGCTAAACCCTATCCAATTGTGATAAACAATATTACTCGGATAAAAAAGAAAAGAGTTGTAAACTTGTAATATTGCAAAAACAAAATCCAATATTTGGTATTTATAAACAATCCGATGTGACGTCTCATCACATTGTTACAATTTTTCACGTCAAAACATTTTTTTTGCGTACAATCAACGATGTACGTTTAGCCCGTCACTAGGGTAAGCAATGACTAGACAAAACAATAGTGATCGTTGGCTTCACATGTAACCATATCACTTCATGGAAGAATAAAAGCCAAGATGCTATGAAATTAAGGGCCCGCTTGGACAGAGATTCAAAAGGGGAATTGCAAAAAATAATAATAATAATAATAATTAATAAATAAATAAAAATAAAAATCATTCTAAGCATCACTTACGGGTTGTTTATTTTGCTAAAAAAAAATGTGATTTGGATTGCAATTTAAAACGAGGCCTTAATAATTTATAATCTTAATAATGTGCTCTCTCAATACCTATTCTATATTTACAATGTAAATATAAAAGGTGAAACTTATAAGTACAATACAAAATAAATATAAATTAATAATATATCAAAAAAAGGGCATTTCTTAAAATTCAAACCATATTTTACTGTAACAACATAATTTAAATTTTAACTTTTTGTTAATATAATTACTCTAATAACATGATTTAAACCCTTTTTTTTTTGGAATTTTAAGAAAATAACCACTGTTTACAAAATGATTTTAAAAAATAGCCGTAGTTTCAAAAAATTAAAAAATTAAGCCTTTCAGAAATTTCTAACATGTGTCAAAAATTTCTTACAATAATTTTTATGTGTAATTTTGTTATTGTCAAAAATTTCTTACATTGTGTTATGGTTAGTTTTTAAATTTTTTGAGACTGTAGAACACACAGTTCAAAATGACTATTTACTTAACTGACCCTTTTTTTTTTTAATTCAAATTGCAATCCAAACAAACCCTTAACACATCACATGTGGCCATATCAAGCTAAAATGAAGCCAAATATGTACAAATCGTCTATATATGCAGACAACATGTCTAAAATAATTTAATTATAAAATATTTTCAGGCGAACAAAAAATTATGACATAAATATGCATTGGGAGTAAGCAGACAATTAAAATCTGGTTGAGAAACATTGTGATTTGTGAGAGGATAACAATAAGGGCAAACCCGAAATTAAAAACGTGAAAGGATGAGAATTATACAAAATTCAAACTAACCCTACCAGGAACATGTAGTTGTAAGATTCAAACACTTCATTACGACTAAACAGAACATATTTTTCTTTTTACAAAATACAGGGTACAAGAAGATACCAAATAGAAAAATTCTAGTCTGGCTTGCTTTTTACGTATGGATACGAGGAAGATGAATGTTGAGATCGTCCATTTCGGGTTTACCATGAATGCGCAATCCATGCTCGTTAGCTAGATGTAACAGGCATATGAAACACAAGTGAGGAGATACGTCGTTGATAGTTGAGGCAGCTTTGCAGTCACTAGGAAAGCCGGCCAAGATTTTCTTGAACGATACCGGTTCTCCGTCCTTTCCAAAGATTGAAATTTCAAGATTAGAATTTATCTCCTCAGAAGTGTAATAATAACTGTAGCAAATTTGATGAAGTTTAAACATTCACGCCATTAGAATCAAGATCACAAGAAGGAATATTGGAACATTTGCATTTTTTTGGTATGACATCACACTAGAGATGAGCATTTTCATTTTACTTGACCCATATTATGTTCAGAGAATATTGTCTGACCTATTATTGGTGATATGACACAACGGTTCTTTCCGTGTCAAAGAATTAATTCCATAGGCGTATCAACTTTAATTTGTTATCCATTATCACATAGCCAAATCACCAAGTATCCTATCATTTCATCACCACGAGGTAAAAGAACAGAAAAAGAGTTGATATATAATAGCATGGACATGAACGAATAGGCTTAGCAAGGACTTTGCAACCACAAACATTTTTTTTTAATTTTGTCAGCTTTTCCATTTTGTTTGGCCATATGTTTCGTAGAGAATAAATGGTGATGCAAGGACTTTTTTGTATCTAAAAGAATATGTTCATACCTGAATTGGAACTCGATGAGATTCTTGTAATTGGTCCCAAAGAGTTTCTTTAAGAGCCTGAACATCAACTTGTTTGGAAGTTTTGTCATACTGGACTTCAATTTTATTCACCTGCATTGTTTGGAGAAGAAAGCTATTCATAAGCTTAATCTGCAGAACTCATGCTTCAGGTTGACTAAATTAAATTAACAGCTTCTAAGATAGAAATTCGTGTCCCTGAAATCTCCAATGTATATGTCATATGTAATGGCCAGAGTCCAAAACAGTAAATAATTGATCAAGGGTACTACTCTGTCACATCCCAATTCATAATTTGGACATTAAAAGTTCCACCACCATTCATCTAAAATACGAAAAAACAAAAACAAATCAAACCAACCTGACGAGGCTGAGAAACAAGAGTGCTGGACTCGTCATCGCTCTCAACAACTCCATCATCAAATTGGCCACCAAGAACACTTCCATTATCCCATGATGGATACTGCTCAAAATCATCACCTTGCTCCCTCGACTCATCTGGAAAAAAGGACAAAGTTGATATGATGCTATAGTGATGAACTTGCATGAACCATACAAATATCTAGTAGTTAGGAAAATGAGAGAAGAGAGAAGAACTGAGCAATAATGAAAAATAACTACAGAAATCTGATTAATTATTTCTATTAATAAAGAGGATGATTACCTGAGAACTTTCTATTTCTTCTACCAATGCACTGCAGCATGAGAAAAAATATCATATTACACATAAAGAGAAGGAAAGGGAAAAAGACATTCCATCTAAGGTTTGTAACAAATATACCTTAAGATTGGGTAGCAGAAACAACTTAACGAGATCCTCTGGTTGATAGTGGCAATCCTCAGGAAGTTTTGTATTATAGGGTGCTTTATTTGCAGGTAAAAGTAAAGACTTCGGATTTTTAGGAGGAGCAAAGATATCTGCCATATCTTTGTCCAAGGATTTCGTAAAATCAATATCAAGTTCTGCCTGTTTTTGATTCCTCTTTTTCTTACTTGTCATTGCAGAGTCATTTTCTTTCGGAGGATCAACCTCCGAACCTACAATTACAAATTTCATATTTTTTAGCAAACAAAGAACCATAAGAAAAATGATTTCAACTTTCCTGCTGACTCCCACCTTTAGCTTTTCGGTACTTCCAATGATCAGGACCTGCCCAAGAGTTTTGTTTTGAAGCTAGTCCCAGACTAAAGAACAAATACCCATCAACTTTGTCAAATCTGTCATCCGTATCATGGTCATTTAAAGTATACGGTTCATTTTCCTACATATTAAAAAAAGGGTACAGATCTTTACTTATTCATATGAACAGATGATATACATACAAGCAAACACAGGCACGCATATATTGAACAGGGTACTTGGGTTCGATTATGGGAGTAATCGGTAAAAATGGGGAAAAAGTAAAGAAACCTCGTGATAATCTGGAAAACTTGAATCTGCAGAAATAGGGGCCTCATCTTCCATGGTTGTACCATCATCATGATCATGGTTCCAGGTCACACAGTCCTCATTTCCACCGTCATCAAACTCAACCTCATTATTGAAAGAATCTTCTGCTGGTTTCTCGCTAGAAGGAAAAAAATCCGATGGCCTTTTGTTATCTTCATTGAATCGATTGACTATATTCCTAAGAGTTGGTGAGATTTCTTCTTTTATTCGCATGTTCAATACCATCTCTTCAACATATTCTGTAAATAGAATAGGATGAGGACTTTATTGTAACTCAGTTTTATTATATAAAAATGCATATAAACAAAATATGAAAGCCAATCAAACAAACCTTTAGCAAAAGAAAGATCAATTGTAGTTGATTTTTCAAGTTGCTCATCACTTGATGTGCATTTCCCCGGTACCTCAAGTGAATCAAATAGGACCTTGCATCCACCATACACTCCGAGATTATTCATTAAAAGACCCTTTGCTCCACCTTCATCAAACTGTGCAGATGTCTGATGATAAAGTGGATCCACCGCAAAAGCCACTGAGAAGGAACATACATTTTATCTTAAGTTTCATAATAGCATTGAAACCAGCAAACTTGTTAATTGGAATAACATGGAATATGTGGTCACCATCAAACTTTTTCACATTTAGAGCCTCAAAAGATGATTCCAGCGTTGACAATGGTGAGATCTGCACATATGAGTATGGCTTAGCATGCATAGCTCAGCAAATCACTTTGCTAAATGAAACAAGGAATACAAACTATCAACCTTTCTGTCCGTCTCTTTCTTTGACGGACCTACTTCTTGTCCGCTATCAGCATTGCCAGGCTCAACCATATCTACATATGAAATTTAACAATTGTTATAAATCATGAGAGTTGAAGCACTACTTAGGATTAGTACTTAGTACATAGGTACTAAAACAAAGGATGAAATTCACACTGTAAGCCATCATCACAAACATCATTTTGAAGAAACTTAACATCAAATTAGGGGTGGCAATTTGGGTCCGAATACGAGACACGACACGAAATAAACGGGTTTGGATCCACCCTTAATGGGTTTGGGTCTTAAATGGGTCGACACGATTAACACAATAATTAAATAGGTGAATACGACACGAACACCAAGACATGATTAAAAACGTTAAGACATGAATAGTAAATGATTTTTAATATTTATATATTTAATAAATTTTTAATAAAACTTTATTTAAAATATATATATCTTCTTTAATTTTAAATTCATTCTTATAAAATAAGACAACATATTTTGTTGATTTAGTCATGTTATATGTTTTGTTGGTTAGTTTTGTTATTTTTTTCTTTGGGCATTTATTTATGTCTCTGTCTATTTATTTAAATGGGTCTTAATGGATCGTTAATGAGTGACACGACAATTAAACGGGTTGGGTTTGGTTTCAATTTTTGGACGCGATAAGTAAATGAGTTGGGTCGGGTTTAGGTCCGAAAAATATCAACACGATAAGACACACGAACACAACACAAAACACGAATTGCCATCCCTACATCAAATGCCACAAATATACAGCTCTTAAAACCTAAAAGTCAAGTACAATGAGTAAATACATGTAAGCCTAAAATTTTATACAACCCAAAAAATGAACCAATTTAAAAGCCAAAAACACATGCCGATTCTATCCCCAGCACATTTAATTTTTCAAGAGAAATAAAATTGAAAAAAAAAAAAAAAAAAAAAAAAAAAAAAAAAAGCAAACTTGTAACTGGTTGAACCTAACCTTGTTCGTTTTCTTGACCTGCTCTATTCATCCCACCAAGAACTTTATACGCTTCAGAATGCACAGAATCCACCCTTAAAGAATAGATTTTTACTCCAGCTTCTAGAGTACAGCTTGCCTGCAAACATACAAGCGCTAAGTTTAGATGCATATAACAAACTGTGCATTTCTAGTAGTCTTACAATTCAGAAAACAAGAGAGATCAACTGTGTTTAGAGCAATATCTACAAAGCATAAATCTCCGTTACGACATACTTGTGTACAACTTATGCACACACATTCTCATAAACAAAAAACAAAAAAAAACCTCATGCACACACATAACTTAAGCACATTTTAAGGCGTTAAACAATCACTACCTAAGTAACCTAATTGTCTAAAGACATAGTAAACTAAAAAAGCAAAACATATTAAAAACCAAGAGCCACATTTTGCAGCTGCTCCAATTAATTTGGTGTATGAACATAATCCATTCGTGTGTAAAAAGTCATATATATTTTCATTTTTTTTTTTTGGATCAAAATCAACCATCTATTGCCAAATTATCTTCACCCAAGTTATACAGAAAATAAGGTTGCTTTTGGTTTTTTTTTTTTTTTTTTTTTGTTTCTAATTCCCAGAATTTATACAACAATAAAAATAAATACTCAAACTTTGAAAGCAATTGAATAACTAGTCAATTCGTTAAGTACTTACACATACTTTTATTAATTAAGTTAATTACTATCAACTAATACTATGTAAGTAATTGAATCACTTATGTATTTCGTTATATTTTTCAAAAGATAGTGTATTAATTTAAATTAGGTGTTAAAAATTGGGTATTCACTATAATTTTTCTTATTTTTTTTTTCTCAAACCCCTTTCACAGTAATAAAGAGAGCATCTAAAAGAATAACCTTCTGAAAATTGGTCTCCATGTCATTCTCTTCTTCAACCTTGATAATCTCCGTCAAATGATCTATCAGATTCAGTTCCCAAGTATTTTTCTGATTAATTTTCTGCACGAAAGCAACCACACCCAAACACAACACACAGCGAAAAACATCACCAAAAAAAATCAACCAAAACCAAAAATAAAAAATAAAAAGCACTACGAAATGGGAATTTTGACAGAAGCGAGAGAAGAGAGCGGACATTTTCGCTGGCGAGTTTGATGCAATTCTGGAAGAGCTCGAATATCTGTTGCTTGTCGAGGCAGGGGTCGGGATCGAGATCGCCGCGGGGCAGCGCGTTGGGGGCGACGGACTTGCGGCGGATGGCGGCGGCGCGTGCGGCGCGTGCCTGGGCGCGCTCGAGCTTGTCGTCGTTGGAGGCGAGGAAGAAGGGGCTGGTCGGAGACTGGAGGCGAGAGGCCATCGGAGCTCTCTGCTTGGTGGGGTTGGGGCTCAGAGGTTCGGCCATGTTCTCCGATCGGAGATGGGTTTAGGGTTTTGTTTGGTTTGAATTTGGGATCGGAGAGAGTGGAGTTTGGATATCTATTCTTCTTCAGAGCGGTTTGGGTTTGGGGAAGCAAAAGGTATTATTTCCCTCCATTTCAAAATTGTTTGAAATTTTTGTGCTGAACGCTGGGTTATACGGCGTCGTTTTGGGGGTTTTTTTTTTTTTTAGGGTTATTTATATATTTACCCCCGATGTTGTTCTATTGTTGCAAGTTGCACCCTAATATTTCAAAACTGTTATTCTTGCCTCCTAAAGTTTTAAAACCTTATAAGTGTGCCCCTTGTGTCACAATCTGTAAAAAAAAAAATTGATCAGATTAAAAGTAACAAGAATCTGTTGACACTTGTATAACTTTTTAAGGATCAAACGTCTTCAGATTAAGAAATTATAGTAATTAATTCTAGGGTTAATAGCTCATTTGGTCCCTGAACTTTTGATCGGGTGACAGTTTGATCCCTACTCTTTTTTTATTAGCAATAGTAGTACTCGAACTTTTTATTCCTTGCTCTACCGGTCAATTTCGAAAATTCCGTTTAATTTTTAGCATATTGGTCACGTGGCTAACACGTGCTATAGATTTAAAAAAAATACCCAAAATACCCTTAGAGAAACCAATTAAAACTCAACAAATTTGAGATAAAAAAAATTTCCTTTATACTCTGATCATAACATATTCCTTCATACTCTGATAAATTATTACACATTACCATCACTAGAGTTCATAATCATAACACATTCCTTTATACTATGATAAATTTCCATATTCATTTCTATTAGATATAAAGATTTCGATTTAATCTCAATAAATTGATTATGAAAGAAAAAAAAAAACAATAATAATCATTCACTCTAGTCTATCTCGGTGGATCTCATCTTCAGATATAGAACACTTACAAATACCATTAATATCATTGAAAGAAAAAAAAAATCTGGTGAAAAACTTTTGAATCAACGTCATCGGAGGTGCAGGAAAAGTATTCCCAAACAAAAATAAAATCATCAATAACCAAACAAAAATAAAATCATTCCCAAACAAAAATCTCAAACATCAATAACCAAATCAAATCGCAAAGCAAGATAGCTACAAAACCAATGGGCCAACAGCCAAACGAAAAGCAAAACAACAGTGAGAAATTAGGGGTCTCGAGAGGCAAGCTCATGAAATCGTCGGAGGGGTTCGATTCATCTCCTTCACCTCTTGAAGAATCCTCTTCACCACCATGCTCGATGCACGTCCCCTCGCCAAGCTCCGCTGCTGTCGCCGACGACTTAGATCCGCACGCAACCTCAAACCCACACGCGGAACCCAAACCTCGTTGAGATCTAAAACTCCAATGGCAACATGACCAGACCTTGAGGCGGGGCGAGGAGGGGCTAAAGGTCGAGGTTGGCGGAGGAGAGGGGGATACGGGTGTGGCGGACTTCGAGGATGAGGTCGGCCAACTTGAGGTGGTCGCGGATGGCGCGGGTGGGTCGGAGGGGGTCGGAATGGGTCGGAGAGGGCAGAAGGGTCAGGGGGTCGGAGGGAGCGGAGTGGGTCGGAGGGGGCGGAAGGGTCAGGGGGTCGGAGGGGGCGGAGTGGGTCGGAGGGGGCGGAGAGGGAGGAAGGGTCGGAGGGTCGGCGACTTCGCGAAGCGGCGGGGCTCAGCGCGAGGGTGGAGGTCGGAGGTCGGGTCGAGGAGGCGCAGGGGGTAGAGGTCGGAGGTTGGGGTCGGGGAGGCGCAGAGGGTGGGGTCGGAGGTGGAGAGGCGCGAAGGTCGAAGGTCGGGGAGGCGCGGAGGGCTGAGATCGGGGTCGGGGAGGCGCGGAGCCTGGAGGTCCGGGGGTCGGGGAGGCGCGGAGGGCGGAGGTCCGAGGTCGGGGAGGAGTAGAGGGCTGAGGTCGGGGGTGCGGAGGTTGGGGTCGGGAAGGTGCGGAGGGCGGAGGTTGGGGGGGCGTGGAGCCCGGAGGTCGGGAAGGCGCGGAGGGGAGGTCGGGGAGGCGTGGTGGCGCAGAGGTCGGGGTCGGATTTCATGGTTGTCATGTTACTGTTTTTTTTCCACTGTCAAGAGGATTAGTTTTTTATTTTTTTTCAAAAACACTATTTCTCTAAGGGTATTTTAGTGTTTTCATTTAAAACCCAAAACACGTGTTACATGTGTGATCCATCTGTTAGAAAACAAACGGAAATTTTGAAATTTAACGGCACAGCAACAATTAAAAAGTTCGGGTACTACTATTGCTAATAAAAAAAAGAGTAGGGATCAAACTGTCACCCGACCAAAAGTTCAGGGACCAAATGAGCTATTAACCCTTAATTATATAGTTATTTTCACAAACACCCCCTTATGTTGTCTACTTTTCTCAAAATACACCCCAATCTTTTAAAATTTTGTATTCATACACCCTGATTTCATCTATTATTTTTAATAATTAAAGTGAAAGGGGTGGACTTATAATGTTTTCAAACATCAAGGGGCACACATACAAGTTTTGAAACATCAGGGTACAATTTGCAAAGATAGCACAACATTGGGGGCCATTTGTATAAATTATCATATTTTTTAAAAAGAGAAATTAGGGGCTACTATTGCCACCCCATATTTGCTCTCTACACCCCTCAATAATAACTACCTTTTTAAATTTTAAATTTATGTCTTTTATTATTTTCAAAATACTCTTGTAATTGAAAACATAAAAGGAATTTTTTTTTTCTACGACATATCATGGAAATCCACTTATCCTACTTTTTAGGATGCTTTTTTTTTTTTTTTCCCTTATTCATAGATATAACTCACGTTACATTTCACAAACCACACCCTTCAAAGGCAAAACTCACCCCTTGTTTGGGGTACCCATTTTACCCATTCCATTCTATTCTATTTTTTCATTTTTTTTCAACTTTCCTAATCTTCCAAACCATTATATGTCATTTCATTTTTTTTCAACCATTTTTTTCAACTTTTCAAATCCCTATATAATATCTTTAAATCTCAACCATTCATATCACATCGAAATTAGCAAAGTCAAATCATTCTTACATCATTTTTACAAACTATTTTAAACCATTCCAAACTATTTTTTTCCATCCCAACAAATGGGATGGAATGGCCGAAATGGCCACCCAGACAAGGGGTCAATTGTCAATATACACTCACAACTTTTTTTTTCTTGGCTAACAGACACCCTTTTTTTTTTTTCCGAAATCAAATGTCTCACAACCAAACTTTATTTTCTTTAAATCTTTCTTGTATGCACATTTTTTTCTTGGGCACACATATAGTTTAAGTTCATTAATTTCATTTATCTCTTTTCATTGATATTATTGTTTTTCTTAATTTTTTTTCTCACCCGACTAATGAAAATTACATATAAATTTCTCAACATTGCTAACATATATTTCTCTTCTTAAAAAAAAATCAACTATACTAATATATATTTATCTTTCTTTCAATATCCAAATAAATAGTATTATTCAATAAATTAAAAAAATAAACTAAAAAAAATTACCAACATAAACAAAACAAAAATAAAAAGTTTTTGTCACTATAAATCAAATACAATCAACAATTTTAAAAAAAAAAAAAAAAACTAGCACTACAGATGGTATTTTTCTCCACCTCACAACAAACACCAGCGAATTAAAGCTCAAGACTTATTTTTTGTTCACTAAAAAAAAAGCATCATAATAAGCATATATTATTTTATATAACAATTTAAATACATATGAAAGATTTTTTTTTTGTAAAAATACAGTATAATCAAAATACGTACCGTATATTTTAGAAAGACATGTCATCGCAATCGAGATCGATTGTCTCCTTAGTTGCTATATTTGAACCACCAATAGTTTGAAATTGTTGAACACGTGGAATATAGTTAAGTTCTCATCCATCAGCGCATTTGTCATGGTGTTTATACCACTTGTTTGCTATAGGTGGTATTGGATGATCAGATGATAAAAACACATGTTTATATACATGTATACATAACCAAATCAGATTAGCATTTTGTATGATGTATATTTGTGTGCAATTTTATCTAGTTGAGAAGACTTACCTCGAAAAAATGATTGTCAGCAAAACCAATAGCGATGTGCTTTCGAGATATCAAGTCCACTGGCATAGATCTCAAAGGAAAAAAAATGTAAGACATTGTTGCAATGATAAGTGAAGCAAAACAACATTGTAGCATGATGCTATTATATGTCTCATGTTAGGCATCATCATCCACCAGTCACGTGGGGCCCTACCCTCAAAGAATGTTAATGCATGAACCAATTCAGCCACTCTATCAAAAATACCATATATTTGTCTATAATGATCAATATGCATATGAAGTTCATTTAATAAATCTTTTCGCATTTTAGCCCATTGATCTTCACTCATACCCATTAAATCTGATATGGCCGTGAATCTACAATTACCATCTGCTTTGACATCTTTGATCTCCATAATGAATGGCTTTAAATCTAGATAGGAACGCACCAATATAAGCTTTAAAAGTGATTGAAGATGCTTGATTGGTCTGTAGACATATAATATTACTTAAATTATAAACCTTAATAAAAAAAATCTTCATATAAAAATATTGATAACTTTACAAAGCTCCATGTAGTTCTTATCATTTCTTCTTGAAGTATCTTTTTTCGCCTCATAATTTTTGCAGTTTTTGTTGTAGTCATACTTGAGAAAATTCCAGGTGAACAACTACCTTGGCCAAATAATGCAAATTCAAACCCAGACGGAGATCGGCGTGTTGAGGTATCAATCTTTGCTAATGGTCGACCACGAGTTTTGGTCTTCACAATTGGCTATAGGAGGTATGTTGAACCAGGGTTTACTATCTCTTTCAACTTTTTTAGAACATGCAATTTTCCAGTATCATCTGTCTCACTGAACTTCTTGACAACCAAATCTATTTCTGCTTCACAGCTTAAACCATTAGCTTCCTTTTTTTTTAACACGCATCAAATCTAATTTCTTCCAATGTCGATCAATACATGCAAGTAGAATTGGTCGACCTTCCCTTACATATTTAGCAATCTCATGTGTGCATGGTAAACCATGTGTGCATCGTACATCACAATCGCATAATGAAATGTCTATACCCATTGAATTGACTTGATTTAACACATCAAGAATTGTGTTCAAAGCAGTGATAAATATGAATCCTCGAAGATTCTCAAATACTGTAGGATTAAATCTGTGCTGGACAATATGCAAACTTTTTTCAAGTGAAGCCTTAATTTCAGTGTGTTGCAACTCTAGTAGAGAATGAATCTTTTCCCAAGAACTTTCAAAATTCTCTTGACTCGATCCGAGATATTTTTTTTAACTTTGAATGCGCACTTTCAACCCTACTAAATGTATCATTAGAAAATGTAATTTGAAAAAAAAAATAATGGCTAAAAAAAATAGAATAAGTTTACCTGTTTGTCATCACGTGCCCAAAGTGCATTACTTTGCATGTCCAAGCTGCCACAAAATTTTCTTTATATTTATTCAACCAAGTTGTTGTCACATATTCAATTGCCTTAGGAAAAGTAGTAAAATCTTTCTCCAATGAAGTAAGGTATTGAATATACTCTTCTTTGTTGGAGGATAATACTAATAAACTCCAAGTACTCAAAAACTTATTCCACATTTCTTTTTCTTTGAACATCCTTTTGCACTTGCGTATCATAAATGTTAGTGCTTTGATTATTGGCATTTTAATTGACAAAATCACATTTCATTGTTTGATGATATTTTTGATTGCCTATGTCTAATCTTGAAGATTGGTGTGGTATTTGGATGAGTTGGGTATTTTCTCGCTGGTGTCGCATGCAGTGTTCGAACACTGAATATATCTGGCAAGTGAAGATTGGTTGACTTGGACGAATTTGATTGATTTTCTTGATTTCATTCGTCGGATTATTGATTCATTTCATTATTCTGAATATATTATTCGGTATTAATGGGTGATGATTATGCATGATATGATATGATTTTCTCTCAATAGAAAGTCAATGATGCTTGGTGTTTTTCAGATGTTCTCTTGCCAAATAAGTTTGGAACTTTCCTTATGTGTTTCACGCGGGTTGCGACGCGTGATGTATATTTGGCAAGTTTGATGGTTGTCTTGATTGTGTTTCCTTTTATACTCACGTGGAGTTCGAACACGAAGTCTTTATATGGCAAGTTCGTGTGTGAAGAGCTGACCTGAAAGATTTGTTTCCTTATATATTATGCGGTGATCGAACACAGAGCTGGAACGCGTGAAGATAGTAGCTGTTGACATTGATGATTATTTTGATCCGAAAATAATCACCTTTGACCAAGTTTTAATTGTATCTTTATTGTCTTTCCTTTTGGAGATATTATTATTGGTCATCAGGTCATCTTCCCCATCTATTTATCTATTCATTTGAAGAAGAAAAGGACGATAGTCACCTGGAGAGAGTAAGCGAGCTGAGTGCATTTTTGGGTTTATGTTTATACTCTGGTGAGTGGTGTTCACACAGTGTTCTATAAACCGTGCTGGTGAGAGTATATGTTTGAGTGAACTTTTGTAACGGAAAATTAGTGAGAGATTACACGGGATGTGTGATTTGTAGACGAGGGGATCTCTTCAAGGGTTTGTTTGTAAGGCGAGGGGATCTCGTCAATAGTAGATCGCTAGGAGTGACGAGGAGACGGCAATGGAGATTGAGAGGGAGTCGAAGTCTTGTATAAGTCCGAGCATTCTCGTTTGAGATTTTCTAGTGGATCGTTTCATCTGGGCGAGGCCCCGCAGACGTAGGCGAAAGCTGAACTGCGTAACCAATTTCTGTGTACAATTTACTTTATCCACTGCACTTTTGGTTACTGTTCATGTCATTTTTTTCCATCTCGGTTTTAGTTATTTCCTGTGTTCCTTGGAGGTGTTCTGTCACCGACAAGGAACACATACTAACAAAAATATGTTTGAGTGAACTTTTATAACGAGAAATTGGTGAGAGATTACACGGGATGTGTGATTTGTAGACGAGGAGACCTCGTCAAGGGTTTGTTTGTAAGGCGAGGGGATCTCGTCAAAGGTAGATCGCGAGGAGTGACGAGGAGACGGCGACGGAGATTGAGAGGGAGTCGAAGTCTTGTATAAGTTCGAGCATTCTCGTTTGAGATTTTCTAGTAGATCGTTTCATCTGGGCGAGGCCCCGCAGACGTAGGATAAAGCCGAGCTGCGTAACCAATTTTCGTGTGCTATTTACTTTATCTGCTGCACTTTTGGTTATTGTTCACATCATATTTTTTCATCTCAGTTTTTGTTATTTCCTGTGTTTATTGGAAGTGTTCTGTCACCGACAAGGAACACCTTTTAACAAAACGGCTCTTTCAATATCAATACCAATGTGTCATCTACATAATAAATGTTTGGCATCAGGAAATACAGTTTCAATTGCTGTCATCAAAGCTAAATCTCTGTCTGTCACAATTATGTTAGGTAGAAACATATTGTTCATCATGCCCTTTAACATATGCAATGCCTATGTAAAACTCTCTTCTCGCTCTGATCCAAGGTATGCAAAAGCAATTGAAAACATCATATTAGTAGATGTCACACTAACCATTTGCAATAAAGGACATCGATACCTGTTAGTCTTGTATGTGCAATCCCTCAACAAAACTCTTAGAAATACGTGTAACATGTCAATACTAGTAGGATGTGCCCAAAATAAATCTTTGACAATTTCTGAATTCTCATAGCTCCTGTGCCATTCAATGTATTCTATGCTTAGTCAACTTACTTAACAATAACTGCATTTGGGACCTTCCTGCTTTCTCCGCGACCTTATATTTTTGTCACTCCTTATAGATTGGTTTTAAAGTCACGAGGGTCCTTTCTCTTTAATGCTCACAATATGTCTTTTGGTCTAACTAAACTTTTAGACATATCTACCAAAAATGAAATCCCATCGTTGCTTAGTCTACCAGCAAACGAGTGGCCTTTCTACATGTGCCGCTAGAGGATGATTGTGCACCCCCGCATACAACCTTCACTACCCAATCATCATCGGTATCCAATTTTATTCCTTTCATTTGAAAAGGACATCCACACTTTTTTGAGCCTGTTATTTTTAGTTCGCCTCATTTATTTTCATTTGCAATTGTTCTTTTTCGATAACTTCCCCCTCTTTCACAAGCAAATGTAATCTGTGGTTTTTTACGAGGCCCACCAGAATCTGAAGTCTTAATAACACCTACATATTGAGTTGTATACAATTGAACTTTACTCTTTCTATATGATTAAATTTAGTAATAATAACTTCAAAAATAAAATAATCATTCTAACCTCACATGTCATGAATTCATTTGTATAGTCACTTTTACATCGACTAAAGTTATCATTTACTGATTTACATGACGCCTCCTGCACAGTAGCACACAAAATAACATCAATAGACTTTAGAATGCTAAGATATGAAGATATTATTTAATTAAAACTAACTATATATATATTTTGTAGTTAGAGCAATAAAAAATTGACTATACTATGTCATTATCATACCAACTTATAAGTTATACCAATTGCATCAAACAAGTATTATATGTATGAAATCTATTGTTCTTGTATTTAAAGGATATTATACTGTTTCAATCTTATAATACATTAAAAAATAATCACTCACTATCCGTTCTCTTTGTTCTTTGAAATTAATATTTGGGTTGAACTCTTCCTTTGTGCTTGATTTACTCGAGTTACTAAAAAATTGACAACAACAAAAATATTATAAAATTAATAAACTTTACTGATTTGTGCAAAACTAGTATGTAGAAAGAAGAATAAAAAGACCTAAAAGTAAAAATAAATGCAAGAAATAAACATGAAACTGGTGTGTATTCTAACGAAATAAATATAAAAAGTGACTAAGAGTTTTGTGTTCTTGCAAAGAACTCATGCCAAAAAAAAAAAAGCTAAAAAGTGGTGCTCGGCAAAGTCTCCTGCAACAAAAAATAAAAAGAAAAACATAACCATCACTCTTGAACAGAGTAGTACAAAGGCTCACCAAATAATTCTGTCAAAGTTAAACAATTAGATAAAAAAAAAATTACAAATCACATTCTAATATATACTTCTAACGCTTTTGGGAGTGTGCAACTTTGCCACAATAGTGAAATCCGTGTTGTAATCAAATAAAGAAACAAACACTCTAAAAGTTTAATTTCGTTTTTGAAAAAAAAAAATTTCATAGGAGTTTTGAATGATATATGAGACAGGGGGAGAATGAGTACTATTAGCCGTAAATCCTTGTTTTTCGTGCTGATTTTAGTTTGCGTAGATTTTAAAACAATTTATACTAAGGGTATTATTAGAATTACAAAAGTATAAATCAGATAATTTTAATTGGGAGAATTTCAAAATAAAGCAATTCTTAATGTCACTTAATAATCTATACCCCATGTAGTGTGCTCCATTCATTTCCACCCTATGTTTATAGTGTAAATTTTGGGGTATAAATTAAAAGTGCAACACACATGGGGTATAGATTATTATTGTGTCAAAAATAGGGTATTCCTCAAAATCCCCCATTTTAATTTTTAAAAAATAATTTTAATTGGGCCAGTTAGGTAAATAGTCATTTTGGACTGTGTGTTTTTTAAAAAATAGTCACAGTTTAAAAAAATTTAAAAACTAGCCATAAAACTGTAAGAAATTTCTGACAATAACAAAAATACACATAAAAATACTGTAAGAAATTTCTGACACTAGGCAAAAATTTTGTGAAAAATATCTTATATGGTTAATTTTTAAATTTTTTGAAATTGTGGCTATTTTTTAAAATCATTTTGTAAACAATGACTATTTTCTTAAAATTCTCATTTTAATTTAGAGGTGTAGAGAGGAAACATGGGGGTGACAATACAAGTCCCCGAGAAATTATTGCAAAGGGTACAATCATAATCCTGAGTTTTTGAAAAACAATACTTTAGTCGTACCAATCAAGTAAAATTACTGGATTTTGTACCCAAAAAAAGTGAAATTTTGATGGGTGAGTTGTAAAAATAGGTTAAAATTGAATGAGTCTTTTAAAAAATAAAATGTGTTTTAAAAAATTAAAAAAGTAGCAATGTTACGAATTGTAAAATAAAATAGCATCACATAAAATATTACACATTTATAAATTTTTGTAAGATATTGTTTAACACTTCAACTTTTACTCATTATTTTTTGAATTGCTAAACAATATCTTACAAATGTTTTCATATGCATAATATTTTATGTGACATTTTTCAATTATACAATTCGTAACATTACTATTTTTTAAAATTTTTTTAAAACACATTATTTTTTGTAAGACTCATTTAATTTTGTCTTATTTTTGTAATTCACCATTGTAAAAACTTCAACCCAAGTACTCAACGCATTTACAGCCCTAGTAAAGAAAATATCTCTATTTTTCTCCCCTCTTCTCTCCCTTCTTTATTGACTTATCGGCAAAATAAATATGTTTATTACTTTATCGGAACTTGAACGAAAACAAATAGATCGATCCAATAATATTGGGTTCAATTTACATCACTTAGGCGTTGATTGGTAAGCAATTAAAAAAATTATATAATTTTGATTTGAGTTATTATTTAGCAAAATCATGAGCTGAGTATTTGAATTATTTGGATTAGGATTTAGTTGTAATATTTGAACTGAGATTGTAAGAGAAAATATATGCATTGAAAATTAATTTTTTTTAAATATATAATGTAGCAAGAGTATTAAAACAATGTAGAACAAATAATTAAGTTTAAAATTTACGTATTTTGGTTAAAAAAAATAAAAACAAAAACCATTTAGTACTCTAGTAAGGATATTTGAATCAATTTTAATATCCGAATCGATTACTAGACAACCTCTTATCAGAAAGAGATATGTTAATTGATTTATAGAAATGTTATGGAGAAAAAATGGTGATAAGAAAAAAAATTATATTAGTTGATATTCACATATAAGACTCTCCATCACTACTACTCACAATTCCAACTATCCTCTTACTTACCCCTATTCCCATATTGTTTGGTATAAAGATGGAAGGAGAAGGAAAAATAAAAATTATAGTAACATACTAAATACTTTAACGGCAACTAAAGTATAATAAATGTGCATGATGATTTGATGGATTAATCCACTCCTCTCCACAAATCACTCCAATATGGAGTGATCTGACCTACAAATCCACTCTCTCCATATATTCATACTACCAAACAACCTAAAATGACACAATCTAACTCCAAATCCATTCATCTCTCCCCGTCCTTCTACTTCCCCCCATGCCAAACACTCTCAAATTGGCAGAAAAATACAACTTTCAGTTTTTGCTTTGTGAACTGTGGCCCTCCAAATGCAGTTTCCACCACGGTGTATAATCATGACTAAAGATAGGGAAATTTTTTTTCTCTTATCTACCTGGTTCTCATGTAAAAGACCAGCGATATGCTTGAGAATTTCATCATCCCAAGTCCCAACCTAAATGAAGATAACAATTATATCATCTACAGAAGAAGTGACTCAAATCACGGTAAACAAACAAATTCGAAGTAAATGTAAATTAGCAGCTAGAAAAATGTAAAGAATTAATATATTATCTATTTTTATGTATCCATTAGTTGAACAAGATGAATATCATTTATTCAAAATCCAATCCGAAGAGCTTACAACGAAAGGTTCAAGGAACTAGTTATACACAGGCTCCTCTAGTCCTTGCTTGTGATGCCAGTCTTCTCGGAAGCCCATCAATGAGATGCTCAAAGAATCAGTAGTTTGTACCCAATAATTACTATGAGTCTTGCATCAGATATGCTATTATGCATCCCAGCACTGCACCAGCAACAACCTTATCCAACCAAAGAAAGCAAAAGTTTTGACAAAAAAATAAATAAATAAATAAAGGATTTAATGTGACAAGAATGTAGAACTTCTAGTAACATCGCTCAGATTTGTTAAGGGCAAGTTTGAAATAAATCACGCATAAATGGTTGACATAAGGTAGACAAAATTCACTAAAAGTTTTGAGCTTATTTGATTTCTTGAACAACAAAATATCTTAGTTCCGTCCTTTTAGCATTGCACTAAGTAGCAATTCTAAAAAACTTTTCACACAGCAGATTCTCACTTTTGCTCAACATCAACCACAACATGCTTCAACTTGCACTCACTATGAAATGACAAAACAGAAAGAACAGAAACGGTAAGAGTATGTTTGGAACCCGGAAATTTGGGGGGGAATGAAAAAAAAAAAATCTCAAATCTGATCTTTCTTCCTCCTTTTTTTCCCTACATCTTTCTCTCCTACTTTTTTTCGATCCCAAATTATGAGTTCCAAACAGGCTCTAAGAGTGCAGAAATACCTGAGCAGGAGTATGCCCAAGGGAATCGCGCAGAGGCCGAGAATTAGATACCGGGTGCTCCGGAGGAAGCTCGCACACAATTTGGTTCAACAACTGCAAAAATGACAAATTAAAGCAGCTACACAATGCAATTCATTCACTAAGAAAATTTTTCATATCTGCATCGCCAAAACCGAAAACAAAGGATCTAACTGTAGCGTAACAAGGACTCACTTCGGCTTGCCGACCTGCGTGAAGCCTCACCCCTGTGGCATCATACATTACCTGCAAGTGCAACCCAAAATTCACTCATCAACCTTCCGAAAATCAAACAATGCAATACCCAATTTCCAGCAACCTCTTAGCCAGAAAACATAGATTAAATAATATATCCCAATTACACACACCATTCACTTCATTTCTAAAATCAAATTTCCAACAACAAAACCCTGATATCCCAATTATACACACCATTCACTTCATTTCTCAAATCAAATTTCCAACAACAAAACCCTGACTCAATTTCTTAATTTCCTAATCAACTATGCTACGGATTATCAAAAAAAGTTCGTAATTTCAATTGGAAAGACATAAGGACAAAACGACAGCCGTGTCATACGTACAACGCAAGCCAAAACGACGGCGAGGGCAAAATCCGGTCCTCCGATCCCTCGCTGCAGAGCTATGGCGGCGGCGAGGGCCGTGACGGTGGCGGAATGCGACGACGGCATTCCGCCGGAGTCGAGCATCCGCTTGGAGTCCCATCGCTTCTCCTTGAACCTGATCGGACCCTGCAATCCGCCATTAACGACCACAACAAAAAAAAAAAAAAAAACACACACACACACAAACACAAGAGAGAGGCTAGGGTTTGACAGTCGGAGAGGAAAGTGGAATCGTACGGACCAGGCGGTGAAGAGCTTGAGGAATTGGGCGATTGCGCAGGCGAGGAAGGCGGAGATGAGAGGGAGATTGGAAGGGATGAGGGAATCCGAGGACGACGTCGTTCGGTGGCCGGAGGCTGCGGCGTCGGCGACAGTGAATACCTCGTCCATGGCCTGAGTTCCAAAGGGGAAGCTGTGTTGTGTCTTCTTTTCTTCTTCCTCTTTCTGGGCTGTGATTTGTTAGTCGACGATGCTTGTCAGTGATTGGGACCCACAATTTGGCAGATTGGACTTGGACTTTGATTTGTGTTTTTTATTTTTATTTTTATTTTTTATTTTTGTTTTTAATCTAAAATGGCTTAAAAGAAATTTTGGTAGGTAGTTCATTTTTTAGATCATATTCAAAAATCGACCACAATTGTTTGTTTAATATGTGTCATTGCTTATGTTTCAAGAATTGGGTATTGACAGCTTAAGTTGAGTTCGAGGCGAGTTGTGTTCCGAGGGAGTAGCGATTTTGCTTTGAGAATCGTTATAGTTGAATTATATGGTTTAGATTCTAACCCCTTCGAGCTATGCAGGACTTTCGACAAAGCATACCAAGCCGCCCAACCCAACAATATCCCACGCTAGAGGTATAAATGAGCGGGCTGAGAGCGTGAGACGACCTAATAGTGATACAAGCGCATATCTTAGCGTTTAGTTTTGTTTTTAATGTTATTTGGTAGGTTATGAAATCGATTATTGCTATACTATGAAAATCGTGTGGTTTAAGTTATAAAAAGCTTTTGTGACCGAACTAAGTTTGGTGCTATGATTGTTGTTAGTAAGGTTTTGGTCGATATGTCAAAAAAAAAAAAAACAAAAGAAAAACTGTCAGATTCTCAACTCGACATAAATTTAAAATTGAAAATTGTTTGAAAAAATATTTAAAGCGAATAAATTCTCCTTGCTCATTGACTTCTATACTCATTTTATGATATAATAATTAGTATTGAGTCTTCAATCGCGGCTGTAGATTCCATAAGCCTTGGCCTTCCGTTACAAGCCAATAAAGTCCTCTTAACCCCGTGTTTGAGTTGATCTACACTAGTGAAGAGCAATTCAAGCACATGAAGTCATAGAATTCGCATAAGTTGATCCAGGTAAGAAGATGGTGAGGGTTATTAAGGCAATCCATAACCGATGATTCAATATAACGGCGAGACGCTCTACTTAACCCGAAAATTTAGACATATGAGCATTGAAACACAAAAGCTGGACATCATGCAATCCTTGTGGCATTTGAAGTTCAAAAAAAGAATCAAATTTACATATGGTCTAAGGGAAAAAAGAAAGCTTGAAAAGAAAGAGAGGAAAATGTATATCTTAATCATGTATTGTATTAGAGGTTTTTTGAGAAATTTTTCTCTTTTACCACAATAATAATTTATGCCTCATGTGTGTTGCACTTTTAATTTATGCCTCAAAGTTTACACAAAAAATATTTTTAATTAATGCCCTAAAATTTACACTACAAACATAGAGTGAAAATTAAAAAAAAAATCATTTGGGACATAGATTATTAAATGACACTAAAAATGATCTTGTTTTGCAATTTTTCCTAATCATATTCGGGACCTTGAGTAGGGGTGTCCAACCAAACTAAGCCAATAATTTTTACTAAAACCAAACCAAACCACTATATAATTGGTCTAGTAATTTTTCAAACAAAACCAAACCAATTAAACAATCAAAACCAAACCAAACCAAACCAAATCAATTATAATTGGTTTGATTTGATTTTTTAATCGGTCTTAGCCTTTTACTAAATTTAGGCTCATACAAGTAATTGAGGATTTAATAAAATACATTGATAATTTGTTATAAATAGATAAAATTTGTTAGTGGCGGTAAATGTAATGAATGATCTAATGAAAATAATTGAATAAGTCAATAAGACATTACAAGAGGAAAAATAAGATAAAAACTCATTGATTGATTATGTGATTTGTATTTCTTAATACCTTTAATATGCTCTTCTGCCAAAAAAGTCTTGATAAATCTTAATATTTATTAGAAATTACATTAAAAATTAGAGTTAATGACTTATTTAGTCCTTCTATTGTTAAGAAAGCATCACTTTGGTCTCTGTATTTGTAATTTAGATAATAAAATCCTTTACTTATTCAATTTGGATCAATTAAGTCCATATCTCTAACTGCCGTTAAATTCTTAACGTCTTTAGGCATGAGCCTGTCATGTGGATGCAATTTTTAGGGCTAATATGGTAAACTAACATGCCTTTTGGGGAAAAATAAAGAGGTAAATCAAAATTGGGGGAAAATATAGTGTTTATATTTGAGAATTAGAGAAAGCAATTTAGTAACGATTTTGGAGAGAAAAGCTTTAATTTCGTGAAGTGAAGGAACAACATGCTATTATAGAATGAGTTCAATTTAGTCGAAAGATTCTATTCAACAAAGCAACCACCAGATCGGCCATTTTCAAGTGAATGGAAATATACAAGTGCTAATTCTTGATCCCAGTAAAAGAGCCCGGCGTTGCTCTTCAAGCAGCTCACGCCAGCCTTCTGCAGCCCCGCCACGAGCTGCCTGTGCTACTTCTTGACGCGCTTCTGGTTCTCGGCGATGTACTTCCTCGTGAAGCACTTGTCTGCGACGAGACGAGGCCGAAGCTCGACATCTTCGTCGCAGCCGCCACGACATCCCCGTCGTTGGAGTAGATTGCGTCGTCCCGAAACCCGGGGAGGCCGAGGTCCTTCAAGAGGCTGTACACGATGGTCCTGGGCATTGGGTCGAGGAGTCCCCGGTTCTTGAGGACCTCTTTGACGCTCACGAACCCGGGCGAGTTAAAGATATACAGTTTGGTCTTATCTTCATTGTGCTAACGATTATGTTTAGTGTAATGAAAAATCAATAAGGAATTGAAGAAAAGTATATGGTATTTGTTGTTAAAGTATTAGATGGAATCAATAGTAAGGGTGTTTTGGATGTATTTTTTTTGTTTTTGTTTTTGTTTTTTTATATAAGTGAAGTGATACATTTGAGAATTTTAGCAAAAAGACTGGCCAGAAGCCTACAAAAAGGGACAGTTAACCCTACAGACGAGGAAATCTTCCAAGACCAAAGAAAGCCCATCAGAACCAACTTAGTAGTTGTTGATGGTCAAAATTTAACAAATTATAAAATCAAGCCCGAGCCCAAGATTAAGCCATCCGGATCCTGAAAACGTACCAAAGGCCCGTAAAATCCGTTAAAGCCCATTAAAGACCCATTAAGGCCCAATAAGTCCATTAAGATCCGCTAAGCCCATCAAAAACCCGTCAAGGCCCAATGAGCCCATCAAAGCCCATAAAACGCGTCAAAGCCCATTAAGGGCCTGTCAAGGCCTAAATACCCGTCAAAGCCCACTAAAAACCCGTCAAGCCCCATTAAGTCCATCAAGGCCCAAATCTCATCAAAGGCCCATGCAAGCTCATCAAAAACCCATGATGGCCCAACAAGCTAAGATAAAATTCTCAACTCATGGATTAAATAATTATGTGCTAATCTTTAAAAAAATCTTGACTATTTCATAAAAATCACTTATTTTTGAACAATAGCACATATATTTTACTAAATAAAGCACATAATTATTTAATCTAGGGACCCAAGCCCACAATGGGTGATTTATTGGGTTATGGAGTGGAAGGCTCAAAATATTAAGTAAGGCTAACAAATAGAGTCATATTTAGAAGCTATGATATTTGTTTGTTAGGCAAAGAAAATAAATAACCTCATTTTTTCAATACTACTTAGACACCATCTAATTTTATCAAATTTCAAAATTTTGAACATTTTTTCACATAACACTTATGATTATATGAAAAGTCCATCCTTTATCATAATAATCCATCAAAACCATCTTCTCACCACATAAACCATAGTTATTTTTAACCAAGGAGATAATCTTTCTTAACTACATGAGTTAAGAATCTCACCATGGTATATAAACCATAGTTAATTTAACCAATGATGTAATTTTTCTTAACTACATGGGTTAAAAATCTTACCATGGTATATAATCCATAGTTATTTTAACCAAGTGAGTTAATTTTTTTTCTAACCACATGAGTTAAAATCCCACTATTTTAACCCTTTGATTTCCCTATAAATAGGGTCCTTACCATCACAAAAAGGGGAGGAGAAAAAAAAAACCATTACCAACATAATCATATCATAACACCAAACATCAATCCAACACTATACCACACATAAGCCAACATTCTCTCAAAATCTCTTTCTTTTTCTTTCTCTCACCTAAAGCACCCATAACCCACAACATTCCAAAAGCCATCTTTTTCTTTATTCTTCTCATCATGCTTCCAAACATTCCATAAAAAATATTCTACCATCATGATCATATTCCATCCATATGCTTTCTCTCTCTTTCTCTCTAGAAACTTATCTCTTACTAAAATTTCTAAACTTTAGTCTACCAACTAAAAAGATTATCCTTTACTCTTCTAAGTATTCTCCAAAAGCTTCCAATACTTTAAGTCCACAAAAGTCATCATCCAATCATTGTTTTGTAATCATTAACCAAGTTTGCTACATATCAAACATAAGTGTCATGTGCTACATATTTTGCAATTATGGTGTCAAAGGCTTCTTAAAACAACTAAAAGAGGTTTATTTGTTTTCTTTACCTTACTTTATATTTACTCCCACTCTATTATTCAATATTTTTGCCCATTCATGATATAACCCATATTACATATTAGTTTATCATAATATGCTTTAAGTTTATATTATCGTGCTATATTTTAGTCCATGTCATATAATATCAACATATCATATTGCTATGTCATTATTATATTATATTATATGTCATACATATTACATATATATATATATATATATTGTCTATCATTATGTTACATGCTAGGTACATAATAAGTATTATATTATGCTATTATGCTACACATGCCACATATTATATATGTTAGGTACATAATAAATACCACATTATACTATGTTATTATCATGTATATATATGTTCATTTATAAACTAAAATTCGTCATCTGAGGATTTGACTTCGTGTTGTCCCGATGACGTGACCTTGGTTAATGTCTGTGGATTTGACCCATGTGTTGTCCCGACATTATATCATTTATCTTATTTATTTATTTTTCTAGTCATTTAAATTCATGTAAATCAGGCAATGTCCTGTGCTTTATTTTATTTATTTCTTCAGTTATTTAAATTCTCGCAAATCAGGCCATGTCATGTGCTTTATTTTTCTTATTTCTTCAATCATTTAAATCCATGTAAATCAGGCCATGTCATGTGCTTTACTTTATTTATTTCTTCAGTCATTTAAATTCTCGCAAATCAGGCCACGTCCTGTGCATTATTTTTCTTATTTCTTCAGTAATTTAAATTCCCGCAAATCAGGCCATGCCCTGTGTTTTATTCTCTTTATTTATTCAGTCATTTAAATTTATGCAAATCAGGCCATGTCCTGTATTTTATTCTCCTTATTTCTTCAGTCATTTAAATTCTCGCAAATCAGGCCATGTCCTGTATTTTATTTTCTCGCAATTTACATTCTCATTCCATTTAAAACTAACGAGTTCATAACATTTTTATATAAATACAGCATAGTTACTATTTTATTGTTAACATTGATATAAGTCACAATATACTAGTTATCTTCATGTCATAATCATATGCCTACTCATATTCTAAGACGTGTTAATTATATGTCTTACTTATTTATTTTTGTCATATGTTTTTTTTGATCATATACCTATTTGTCTTTTTTTACTCAATCTAACATAACTATATGACTACCCATTTTACTAGATTATTATATTTCATTTTTACATGCCATAAGTAGAACTAAAAAGAAAAGTATTATGGAAATATTTACATGTCATATAGTATAACCATGATAGGACCTACCTTACATGCCTATGTGACAACGTTTGATTATGTGCATAAACGTAGACTTAGAAGCCGTCTCGAATATATATGTCTTATCACGTAAATCGAGAAATTTACTATCAATGATGCCCTTTTAAATAACCATCCGCTGGTTTTCTTTCTTCTCATCTTACTCGTCCACTCACAAGCCATTATATTATCATCCTCCGGTACCACGCTTATCATTACTGTCCCTCAGTGACCATCTATCTTATCGTCCGAAATGGACCGCTCGCTGTGAGTGGATTACTGTGTCCCCACACATATGATGTCCGAGAGACCAATTCCTGTGTGGCTTTCTATGGTTATCACAAGGGCATTTTGATATAAAAATCCTCGGTAAGCCTGCTTTGACATATACACGAAGGATAAATCCTTTAACAATGATTTAATGAATTCATATAATTACATACTATAATTATGGCTTCAATCCCGGCTACACGCCATTATCTCATTACATTATGGCCTTAGGCTATATGCCTTCACTCCATCATATCATGGCTGCAACGCCCATTGCCGATCGTGGCCACTACTACTAATATACTACCTAATCACCATATTGACTAATAATGAATTACTTCCCTATAATATGAATTGATTATACATATTTGATTGATTGATTGATTACGTGAATATACACATTATTATCGTCAATACGTAACTTGATTACCTTCTCGACATGTTAGTAGACTATTTGTTCATGCATGCCTATGCGTTGATCATGTGTTTCGCGCATTAAAGTTAAACACCAAAATATGTTTTTCGGCCAAATTATTACATGTTCTATAATTTCATCACTATTATATATTCCAAGCATGAGTTTGGATTATTTCATTACAAATTATGGATATCATGCCTTAACCTTTTAACTTGTAGAGCTTGTGCTATGGCCATCACTGGGTTTCCTACAACCCATCTATCCTTTCACTTCTTGCAGATACTGGCTCACATAGTGTAGGGTAGGGGTGCTTCCCTTCGTGGTAGTCACCCCAGCTCACCACCCGGCATCTCACCGTGGGGACACTACTACATGCTCGTTGAATCGGGTTGACGATCCACAAATCCAATGCCTTATCCAAATCCAGTACCTTATCCGAGACCAGTGCCGTGCTTGATAGAAGCCCAATTTGACGAGCCGAGCCCAAACATCTCTCCACGTTAAAAAGGGACTCTACTCGGGAAGCCTTTGACTGTGGACTCGGGCCACTATTCTTCCTTGCCGTACGCAACACAAAATTTACCTCCACATTCTTTGGCGACTCCGCTAGGGAAGCCTCAGATCGTGGAATTGGGCCGAATCTGCGTATAGTACGTCTTTCAACGCAAAAGACCCCCACAGTAGTAAAAGAGCTACATAAGTAGGAAGATTACAACAGAACTTTAGGGATACATAAAAGTGAGACAAAACTGCATACATTGGACTTAAGACACCAGTTTGCTAACCTCCTAGATACAATGTTCTGGGATTGTTCTATGGGAGTGATGAAGAAAGGTCCAATAGAGTTCGCTCTGACTTTTGTTTATGAAATTTGGGCATTAAAAAAAAAAACTTGCCAAGCAAGTTTGTTGCACCGCCAACCTACTCTAGCTTCTCTATATAGCTACACTTTTTTTTTATTATTATTTAGTTGTATCACTTATCTATGTCGGCAATATTCTTGGACTTGACCATAATTGGGCTTGGTGTTGATTTTAATACTCACCCTCAACATCAACTTCTATTCGGCACATATTGAGTTGTCTTTGAAACTTTTCAATTTTGTCACTACTCAATCCTTTAGTGAACAAGTCTGCAACTTGGTCATCTGTCTTAACTTGGTCCATCTCAATCTCGTCTTGCAACGCTTTCTTTCTAATAAATTGATAATGTACCTCCAAGTGCTTTGTCCTAGCATGAAACACTGGGTTCTCCGCTAAGTGGACTGCCGATTGGTTGTCGCAGTAAAGTGGCATTACATAATCAATTTGTTGATGTAAATCTTGCATCAACTGAATTAACCACGTGCTCTCTTGTGCTGTCATCACCGCTGCTCTGTACTCAGCTTTTGTGGTTGAAAGTGATACTGCTGGTTGTCTTTTGCTACACTAAGAAACTGCTACAGATCCAAGCTTGAACACGTATCCCGTTGTTGATCGACGCGTATCATGATCTACTGCATAATCAACGTCACAGTAGCCAACCAACTTGCAATCTTCGCCCTTTTTGTACAAAATACCATAATCAATTGTACCTTTGACGTATCTTAGAATACGTCGCACAGCTTCCAAGTGAGACTTCTTTGGATTCTGCATGTATCGACTCACAATGCCAACTGCAAAGGAAATATCAGGTCGAGTCATAGTTATGTAGATAAGACTACCTACTAGTTGTCGGTACATCGTCCCGTTTGCCAAGTCTTTTTCTTCATTTGCGCATAACTTGGCATTTGCTTCCATCGGCGTCGAAATCGGCTTGCACTCTTGCATTCTAAATTTTTGTAGCAGGTCTTTCGCGTACTTCTGTTGACAGAGAAGTAGCCCTTCCTTTGTGGGATTGACCTCGAGCCCCAGAAAATGTTTGAGCTCTCCAAGTTCCTTCATCTGGAAGCGGACAGATAAATTTTCTTTAGTTCGATGAATTTCTTTTTCATCGTCTCCGGTGACGATCAAATCATTCACATAGACCAGTACTACCACTAGCTTTCCTTCTCTAGCCTTGACAAATAAGCTAGAATCAGCATGTGCCATAGAATAGCCACTCTGGGTAAGAAATTCAGCAATTTTTCCGTACTATGCTCTCGGGGCTTGTTTTAGCCCATAGAGTATCTTTCTCAACTTGCACACGTACTCGGGATAAGCTCCACTCTCAAAACCCCGTGGTTTAACCATAAAAATCTCCCGATCCAACTCTCCATGCAGAAAGGCATTTTTCACGTCCATCTGCCACAATCTCTAGTCTTTACTGGCAGCAAGTGCTAGAAGGACTCGTACGGTTGTCAATTTTGCTACCGGACTAAACGTCTCATCGTAATCAAGTCCGTATTGCTGAGAGAAGCCACGAGCTACCAGTCGCGCCTTGTACTGTTCGATCGAACCCTCAGGACGAGTCTTGATCTTATACACCCATTGCATGAAATGGGCTTCACCTCTTTCGGCTTTGGCACGAGTTCCTAAGTTTGACTTTGTTCTAATGCAGGAATTTCCTCTTCCATAGCTTTGAACCATTTAGGATTCTGAAATGCTTCTTCGTACGTCTCCGGCTCTTTTAGGATTACGACTTCAGCTATGACTGCATTGGCATATTTGTGATTTGACTTTCGTATTCTAGTCGACCCCCTGAGTTGTGGTTGCGAACCTTCTCCCTCTTGAATAGGTTCGGTGTCTTCAACTAGTCTTTGATAGATGCCAGTTTGCCAGGGATTCACTATCTCTCCTTGTTCTGCACCATTTTCATCATCCGACTCTTTGGTTGCTCCCGGACTTGCTCGTGCCTCGGTAATTTGTTCTTCTATTTGTTGAAGTTGATCTTCAATCTCTTTGGAATCAGGTAATTCCACATTTTCAGAAGACCACCAGTAAGACATTTCATCAAACACCACATTTCGTGATGTATAACACCGACCAGTGGTAGGATCACAACACTTCCATCCTTTTCGTTAATCATCGTATCCGACAAAAATACAACGAACTGCTTTCTTGTCAAATTTGCTACGTAAGTAATCTGGCATAAACACGTAGCAAACACAACCGAAAACTCGAAAGTGGCCAACGGCAGGTTTAGCATCCCACAATTTTTCATATGGTGAAGCAAACCTAAGTCTTGGTTGGGGAAGCTGATTGATAACATGAGCTGTTGTTTTCATACACTCAGCCCAAAATCTCCCTGGCATATTCTTAGCGTGTATCATACTCCGACAAATCTCCGCAAGATGTCGGTTCTTCCTTTCGACCACACCATTCTATTGCGGCGTATTTGGACAAGTCATCTGATGACTGTATTTGGCATTTTTTGAGGTATTGGGAGAATTCATTTGACATGTATTCTCCCATGTTGTCAGTCGCAGACACTGAATTTTTATTTTGACTTCTCCTTCCACAACTTCTTTGAACTCTGAAGTTTGAAAATGTCTCATATTTTTCTTTCATAAAGAAAACCAAAGTGTATCTAGAGAAGTCATCGATGAACGTAACCATGTATCGTATTCCACTGATAGATGGTTGTTTGACACGTCCAAAAACATCAGAGTGAATTAGCTCCAACGGCGCCTTCGCTCTGAACTTCGATTCACTATATGGTAATTGACGTGCTTTACCGTATTGACACCCGGCACAAACCGTGTCTTCTAGGACTTCGAGCTAAAGAAGCCTCTGAGCATCGACTTCTTCATCATCACTTTTAACTTATGATAGCCGATATGCCCTAACCTCGCATGCCATAAATCTGCTATCTCGCTTTTTAGAGTCCTATCTACATAAGCAGACTCTGCTGACATTACATAGACAGACTCTAACCTCCGTCCCTCTATTGTTGGCATTCCTGTGATCTTAAGATCTTCATATACCTTAACATCTTGAGGATCGAACAACACATAGTGGCCAGATGATGCTAAAGGCGCCACTGATAGTATATTCTTCTTCATGACTGGAACATGATAGACTCCTTGAAGCGGTATCCCGTTTGAACCGTAACGAGGCACAATGGTTGTTTGACCAATATGAGAAATTGGCAACCTCGAGTTGTTGGTTGTCACCACCACGTGGCCTCTTTTGTACTCTGTCTTTTCTTGCAGCTTGTCTTCATCGCCGGTCATGTGATTCTAACAACCGGAATCGACGATCCAATCCTTCTCATAGTCAATCCGTCCTGGTACCGTCACTGCGAGCGCCATTCTTCTTCTTCTGCAGCAAATGATGCGACGACATCTCTGTCTTGGAGGTTGCAGCATTGCTTTCGGTCGTTTTCTTCTTGGACCAACAATCTTTCACCATATGGCCCTTCTTTCCGCAGTTGTGACAATTACCGTCAAACCATTTCTTTTGTCTAGACGGATAACCCTTGTCTCTATTCTTTTGAGCTCCCCCAGAGTGAGGGCTGCCGTGATGACTACCTGGCTTGTCATCGCTTTTTTTCGATCCTTTGCCGGCACTTGGTCTGGGCCGCTCTCTATTCTTGTTGGTAAAGAGCCCATCTTCCTCACCTTTTAGTGAGCCTCCACCAATTTCTTTGGCCATTGCTTCTTGATCTGCAAGTAAATTCTTAAAATCTCCAAGAGACGGTTGAGTAGGCCAACCTTGTACAGAATCTAGCTCAGAAATTTCTCTACACAAAGTCTTCACTTTGTGAAAATACTGATTGATCGTCAAATTATTCTGCTTGATAGATAACAACTCATTTTCAAGGGCCTGTAATCTCATGTCATTTTTGCGTGAGAAAAGTGCTTTGAAAGTATCTAACGCTTCCTTTGGTGTTTTTGCTTCCCTTATGTGATCCAGCATTTCTTCGTCTATTGTGGTCTTGATGGCGAACATGGTCTTCCCTGCTCTGACTTTTTACTTCTTTGATGCGGTATCATTGTCAGGTGGTTGTGTAGTTTTACTACCACCAATGATTTTCCAAAGATCCTGGCCTTGCAAATATAATTTCATACACGTTGCCCATGTGTTGTAATTTTGGTTATTGAGTTTCTTAATTCCTTTAACAATTTGAAGATCACCCATCGTGTTGGCAAGACTACAGCAATACCAAAACAAGATTTGTTCTCAATAAGAAATCTTGCAGAGTCCCTGACTACTCACGACACAAAGAAACTCTCCCACAAATAGTCCCCAATAATGTGACTCCAGGTAACCATAAACCACGCAAAATCTCAAAAAATATTTTCTGATATGGAAAATCAGTTATAAACTGTAACCACGGAGTATACTCAAAATTTAAAGAGACCCTAAACGTGGCTCTGATACCAATTTTTGAGCACCACTTGGCTCTTAAATACCAAAATCACTACCCCAAATAAATAATAGAAATAGAAATTTCGTATTATATTAAATATTTAATACAAGACCATAAACACATAAATAAAACACACACTAGGTAACTCAAATAGTTAAACTAATAGACACCGTACAAAACACTCTTATCTCACACACAAAGCAATTTTTTTTCTATGCCTTATTCGACAATGCCTTGGCTCTTTTTCTCCTTTTTTTTTGTGGTGTACATAAACTGATATAGGATGCCTCTATTTATAGGCAAGGAAAGGGGTAATTTGGGCATTAAAAAAAAACTTGCCAAGCAAGTTTGTTGCACCGCCAACCTACTCTAGCTTCTCTACATAGCTAGACTTTTTTTTTTATTTAGTTGTATCACTTATCTATGTCGGCAATATTCTTGGGCTGGACCATAATTAGGCTTGGTGTTGATTTTAACATAGGTAAGTTATAACTGTTTCCAACAAAACAATTACAGACTTGTCCCTGGCATTCAGAATTGCTGCATTAAATGAGTCACACAGGTTATTCACTAACATATCACAACTGCTATCTGTGTTGAAATATGCCCGTGACCATTGCCTGGGCTCCAACTTATTAACCCATTGCCATGCCTCGACACTATAACCTTTAAGCTCATTCATTGCTTGCTCGAACCTAATTTTGAAAACAAAATATATTGTTACAAAATAACTATAAGAAAATCTAGATAATATTAGAAAAATAATTAAAGAACTTACTCTGGAACCGTGGATGCCCGAGCAGCTTTCCATAGTGTCTGTTTCAATAGAAGCCCTTTATGCATTGTTTTGAAGCTGTTGTGAAGATGTCTCACACAAAATTGATGAGGTGCACTTTCCCCAGACACATTCTTCACTGCATCTATCAACCCTTTTTGCCTGTCTGATATCCAAGTGGTATGATGATCATGTTGAATTTGTAGATCCTCGGCCAATAATTCCAAAAACCACAACCATGAACTGAAACATTCAGATTCAACTACAGCGTAAGCTATAGGAAAAATAGCATTGTTGGAGTCCACAGAAATAGTTGCAAGTAGTTGTCATAAACACCCGTCTAATCCAACAAGTGGCCTACAACCACTCAAGAAACCGCGTTTGCAGGCATCTAAACAGATATAAATTCTAACAAATTTGGTGCATCCTAGAACACTGGAATCACATTGGAGTTTAACGGTTGATCCTGGATTTGTACTAAGAATTTCTTCACAGTAATCACGTAGCATATTGTATTGTTTTTTCACAGATCCAGCTATCATATTTTGTGCATAAGCACGAGATTTGTGGAACTGAATTTTAGTGATATCCACCTTCCAATCAACGCTCACTTGGTGTTTAAAACCCTCAAATGACCAATTACCATCATTATTTGCCTTGAAATGGTTTGCATATTTCCTACCAAGCCATTTTGAGCTCACACTTTTATGTGAATAGTCAAGATGGCAGTCATGATTTTCATTATATGCCTTGATCTTGAAGGCTCCATTGTCATCAATTATTGAATTCAAGCACCTCAGTGCGAGGCACGCAACTATTAGGATTTCTTCTCTTGATCCATCTTCGAGAACTTTAGCATCAACAATATCAAATAAATGGTTTGACTCCATTGACAAAGTGAAAAATGTTGCTAAATTTCTTCCTTCTTCTGTCCTTGTCGCACATATTGCTCTTTGTCCAGTTAATAGCTCAACAAGAACTACTCCAAAGCTATAGACATCACTCTCCTCTGTAAATTGGCTCAACTGAAAATATTCGGGATCTAAGTAACCAAATATGCCATATACAACAGTGGTCAAATGGGTTTGCTCTATGGAAATCGTTCTTGATGTGCCAAAGTCTGCAACTTTTGCCCTGTATTTTTCGTCGAGAAGTATGTTTGTAGACTTGATGTCTCGGTGGTATATAAGAAATTTTCTGTAACCGGTTGGTTCTAAACATCAAAACCACAATGCCAAATAATAAAGATAATTTTATTATAATATATTCTCACAACTACCCAAACACTATAGAGAGATTTTTCTTTTAAAGCTTTCCTTGGCTTGTGTTATTGTTCATAGGAATGAATGAAGCATTCTTATTTATTGGAAAAGATATGGGCTTTTGGGCAGTAAAAAATTATTAAAACAAAGCTTGCAAAACAACTTGCTATGAAAGTTGTAATACCGTCGAATATTCGATAAGTAATGCCGTCGCTTTTATCAAATGTTTAGTAAATGAGACTCGAGTGGTTTCTCGCCCACGTTATGCATTCGGTACTGTTTTAGGAATTTAAAATGTATGCCTCTGAACGCTTTGGATGACATTTATAAAACCTTAAAAGTCAGTATAATACTGTCGCTTTTATTAAGACTATTTTTGGGCACGTGCTTCGCACGTGTAAATTTTTTTTTAACTTATTAAATTATAAAATAAAGAAAAAAATATTATAAAAATTTGAATTGCTTACTAAATGATCCTTTAATTATATAAACACATATCTCTGTTATTATTTGTCATATGAATTTTACGTTTTAGGGTCCGTTATGAAAACGTATTTGCATTTAGCATACGTAGCAAATAAGTGACCTACATGACGCATTTAAAACCTCCCACATCTAAGCTCCTGCATTTACATATTTTACAAACAATCCAAGATAATGAAGTGCATGTTTATTTGTCCTTACCGTCTAGTAAAACACGCATGCTTGGGCATATATAAAAACAAGTACCGTTAAAATAAAAAATGAAGAAGTACAATGTCAAACACAGAATTCTCTTTGCAGTCACATATTGATCATAGATATATTAGCATATATCTGTAACTCCTTATTGTGACGTGGAAGATAGTAATGGAACTCCACCAGATGATGAACCATTTCCATCGTACGAGCATGACCATGTTGAGGAACAAACAAGGTCCCAAGACTCCGTTACGAGTTCACGATCTCTCACTCTAACGCACCCATATCCGCCTCAAGATTTTGTTGACCATTATAAGATTTCGCCGACTTTTGAATATCCTCCAAGGAAGAGGCTACTTCCTTCGTCGTCGGTCGCCTCTAATTCCCGTTCAAATTCAAGCCTCTTTTCGCAAGATTGGCAACCGCGCGCCATGATAGTTTCCCTTTCTCCCTCTTTCATGATCACTCGCTCATCGACGATATCGAACACGCGATTCTCTTCCATGGACACCATGAAACACGTCGCAAGGCTTCCACCTTTCTCCGACCTCGTGTTTGAAACTGGTTTTTGTCCCGACAAGAGCTCGACGAGGACCACTCCAGAGCTATACACGTCACTCTCATCTGTAAATTGGCTCGATTGGAAATATTCTGGATCCAAGTAACCAAATGCGCCATATACCAATGTGGTCAAAATGTGTTTGGTCAATGGCTACTGATCTTGAAGTCCCGAAATCAGCGATTTTCGCTCCATACATGTCGTCTAAGAGTATGTTGGCAGACTTGATGTCTCGATGGTAGATCGGCACAGAAGCCGATGAGTGCAAGTAAGCGAGAGGTCCGGCGGTTTCCGTTGCGATTCGCAAGCGAATTTCCCATGTAAGTGGGAGCTCCTCACACTCGTTATGGATATATTGAGACAAAGTTCCGTTAGGTATGAACTCATATACAGATATACTAGTAGTGTCACTTCTATCTCCAAGCACCATATTGTACCATATTGCAATATTGCACCATATTGCACCATCTTGCGTTGATTTGTTCTCTTCTTCTTGATGATTTTGTACGACCACCATATTGCACCTCCAATCAAAAACAACGCTCCAAAGCCACTGCAAATACCTGCGTATATATATTTATACCATGCATGTGAACTCGTTTAGAAATTAGAAACAAGTACTTTTTGAAGTAAATCTACTTCCAAAGGCCAGACAACGACAAAAATATTCACATTAATTTATGAGGGAACTCTTTGCTCTTCCCTTTTATATCACATCACTTATTGGATAACTAATTTTTTTCCCCCTATTACTGATCAATACATTTCAACGTTAAGAAACCTAAATGGCTAACAGCTTACTAATATATAAAGAAGATACTACTAGTACTACTATATTGAATTTGTCTTACATGAGGAACATATTACAATGTGTAACTCAGAAGAAGAGTCGTTCTACATTTTTCAATAGTTTTTTTTTTTATTTTTTTTTTATTTTTTTATTGATGTCAGTTTGAAGTCATGCCTAGCTATCCTTCCATGTTTGTAAGACGTTACAAAATATTCTTTTAGTTTTCGTTTGGTAGGACATCACGTCCATATAATATTATTTTAGTCCGCGTGCATAAAATATAGTCTAAGTAATACAATTTGAACTACTGTCAACGTGGTGGCCTTTTTCTGTTTTTATTTTTTTTAAAATATTTTTTACCATTAAAACTTTCTCGCAATAAATGAATTTTTTATTTGAAAGCCAACTTGAGAAATAGACACCTAAACTACACCAAATTGGCCTGAAAAACTAGTTCGCTAAACAAATTTTATTGATTTTCGCAACATGCATGCATTATTGTGTGGCATGCATTCATTATTATATGGCAGAAGATTCTTGGCCTAATTAAGATAAACAACAAGTGGAAAAACAGAAGAAAAAATAAAAATATTATATTGGATTATAATTATATATTTTAAAAATTTATTAAACATTTCTATCTATAAATTTTCATTTAAATTTAATTTTAAAACAAATATGAAACCACTTTTTCAAGTGGCTCTCACCATGCATGTCTTTGAATAATGTTATCTCACCATTCTCTAAAAATTATTGTCTCATGAACATAACAGAAAATGATGGGCTCGCGATTAGCTAATCCCAACATAGCCCAAAATACACCTTTAAAATACAAAGCGCCTAGCTATAATTTACTAAATACATAAAAAAATTTAAAAAAAAAAAACACAAATATTTTACAGAAAATTCTCAAGCAGGGGAACGTTCACGGGTAGACAACGATTTTATAACCATCAGCTTCATATTTTTATGGATCTCACAATTTTTATTTTTTTTTAGTAAACAGCTTTAAAAAAAATGTAGATTTAACCATAAAAAATCATTACCCACAGGTAAATATTCTCTACTTGAAAATTTCTCATATTTTGCCAGTGTTGAGCAAATAATAAACATTGTATTATCGCGAATCTTAGGTCGTTGATAGCATATGTAATACCCGACATAGTTGATGCAGTATGAGTTTCCGCCACACATCAAACCGCCAGTGTGAGGATTTGGCATCTTGCATTCATCGATATCTGAAATACGGTACGTAACAAATTATTGTAAAGAAGAAATAAAAAATAATATCCCTAGATACGTGTAACATTTTTTTTAATGTAAAAAAGAAAGTACAATACTAAGCTTATGTTTGGTAAGATAGAAAAATGGAGGGAAGGAAGTGGATGGAGAAAAATTTGGATAGAATTTAAAAAATACTCTTGTTTGGTAAGAAGGAAAAGAAGAAGGGAAGGAAAAGAAGAGGGAAAAAATATATGTATAGCCTATTATTTTTTTATCCTTCTAAAATTGGAAGGAAAACTCTTTTCCACTCATTTTAATGCAAAATTACCATATTATCCACATTTTTAAATTTTAATAATATAATAAATATATAAAATAGTAATTGTCTAACTAAATATTTTCTTTCATTCCTAATATACCAAACACTACAAAAAGAAAATATTTTTTCTTTCTATCCTATTTTTTATCACCTCTTATTTTCTCTTTCATTCACTTTTCTTTCTCTCTTACCAAACGGAGCTTAAAAATAAGGGACGCAGATCGTCTGTCTAGGACTCCTGTCTGGTTTGCTGTCTGACTAATAGAATTTTGCCATGTCATCCAGCATTAAAACTACAAATGTTCTCGTTTATGTTACCGTCATATTCTGTTTTCGTCTTTCAATATCACACTTCCATTCATTTACTGTTTCGTCAAAATCATATTGGACTACTAAAAAATGAGATACTCTGATATTTTCAAAACCTTCCTGTTAACAGGTAACTTATTATTATTATTTTTTTAAGAAATGTGATGCTCTTTTATAGTTCTCTCAATCACTATTTGCAGTAGATGGATAGAAATCATTCAATAACTCTTTTATAGTTCTCTCAATAAGTACCAGCACTTTTTACTTTTACAGTGAATTTATTTTCCGAAAAATGAATAGAATATTATTTCCATCTTCAGTTCTTGAAATTCTTGTGAAGTACTCTTTTTCTTTATCGCTCTCCAACAGTCAAAGGTGAACCTCTCTATTACCAGAAGTTTTCAGATCTTCCGCTGACCATTTTCCGGCAGCCACAGCCATTACAGTCAAAGTTAGAACTAAATCTTTCTTGTTTTTGGTCAGAAAAAATTTAGCATTGAGGATATTCGTGAGAAGAAAAAAAAAACAAAAAACAAAAAAAAAACTCAGAAAGACAAAAACGCTTTAGCATTATTTGGGGATTAATTGAAAGAAACGGACTTAAACGATGGTTAAAATTTCCATTTGGAAGGTACCTCGTAACTGGTTTTAAAGTCATTGGCAATTGCTGTCACCTAATTTTTCCTTTTAAATTATTTTGACTAACAATTTATTGAATAGTCTTCAATTTGTAAAAAGAGAATTATAAAGTAAGACTATTTTTAGTGTCGTTTAATAATTTATGCTTTTAAATAATAGGTTCTTTTTGTTTTCACTGTATGTTTGTAATGTAACTTTTGAAATATAAATTAAATTACAATACATATGAGACATAAATTATTATTGTACCAAAAGAGGAGCATTTCTCAAAATCCCCCATTTGTAATCGGTAGTGATGGCAATATTTTCGGTCGATGGGCCTCGTGGTATTTAATAAAATACTAGTCAAAGGCACGTGCTTCGCACGTGTGAAGGCATGTGTTATGCACGCGCCTAAAAAAAAAAAAACAGTGCTTGACCCGAGAGGAAAAAAAAAAAGAGTTTGGCGACGCGCGCGTGCTGGGCACGTGCGTGTCCACGTGGTGCGTGCATAACACGCGTCCGAAAAAAAAAGGAAAAAAAAAAGAGAGTGAACAGTGCTTGAACCGAAAAAAAAAAAATGCGAACAGTGCTTAAACCGGGAAAAAAAAAAAAAAGCAAAAGTGAACAGTGCTTGGATCGGGAAAAAAGTAAAACTGAACAGTGCTTGAAAAAAAAAAAAAAAAATCTTGAACAGTGTCTTCGACAAAAAGTGAACAGTAACGTCCGACAAAAAAAAAAAAAAGGACCAAAACGCACGTTTCAACCAAAACGCACGTTTTGATCGATGGGTGAACAGTAACACCCTTTTGACACTTTATATGTTTAGGATAAGAGTGCTAATTAAAAAAAAAAAATGAGTGCTAATAAAGTTTCCCCTTTTTATATGTTGGATGCTCTGTCTGTTCCTTGGCAATTTAATAATCATCATGGATTACAAATATAGGATCACGTACAAATTGCAATACATATAATTGATCTTCTAGGAGAAAGTATTAAACTAACGGTGCAATTTGTTTAAAGTTGCAAGTAGAGAGATACTAATGTAACCAAAAAGAATGATAAAAAAGAGCAATTTGCTAACAACTTTTTTTTTTTCCAAATTATATAAGGGATTTGTAGTTAAATGACCTTATTTTTTAACCTATTTAAAAAATATTCATAATTTTTATTTTTTAAATAAATACCAGTTTTCAGTTTTTAGATTATATACCATGGTTAAAGCGTAGGGCTGTGCACGGGTTGGGTTGGACGGGTTAGCCCCTTCAACCCAACCCAACCTGATCATGTCGGGTTGACAAAATTCCAACCCAACCCAACCCTACGAAAATATCAACCCAATCCGTTAAGTGGTCAGGTTGGGTTGATCGGGTTGACTTTTTTTTTTTTTTTAAATCCATAAAAATTAATGTAGTGTACATAATAAAATGATAAAATGAAAGTAAAATTAACCTTTATCAGCAAAAAAAACTAATAGTGAGCATCTTCATGAAAAAAAATAAAATTTATTACACAAAGTAAATAATAACTAATAGTAAATATGATACCCATCGGTGCTCCACCAATGAATGTAGGAGAGATGAAAAGAATCATTACTACATACTTTATTATCATTACTACACACTTACTTAGTGTTACATTGGCACACCACTAAGTGGAGCATTGTAGAAAAGCCCATATTTTATATATATTTTTATATTTTTAATAATAGTCGGGTTGGATTGGGTTAACCCGAAACCCGAAAGGTTGAGTCCTAACCCAACCCTACAAATATCGGGTTGGGTTGGGTTGGGTTGAACTCGAATTGTTTTCGGGTTAGTTCGGGTCGGGTTGTCGGGTTGGGTTACGGGTTGATCGGGTTGTCGGGATCCATGCACACCCCTAGTTAAAGGACAAACTATCAATTGAAAATGGAAGATATTTCGTCCATCATGATAATGTGTCAATTAATCAAAAATTGACTATTTACTAAGTCAATCAATAAAAATAGGTATGTATGTATTACGAGTTTTGCAGGAAAGATATCCATTGCTTAACCTTGTGATAGCAGAGTAATGACAAAATACCGATCTCCCTTAATTGCTCTCAACATACAGTTTAATATCTATTATCCATATTAACTATGATAAGTAAAATACTAAATACAGTAAAAGTTTGACAATTTATCCAAAGACTAAACATATTATGAGGACTTTTTTTCCTTCTTCTCACCGTGATTGGAAAGAAACTAGTGGAAACTCATGCACTAATGAAGAAGCCCTACGATCACAAGTACTGGTACTAGTGTCAAAAGCAGACCCTATTGACGTTGAAACATCGTTCCAAGGCTCGATTAGATCGCCTCTAACATATTCAACCTCGTCATAATGTTGTCGATCATTCGACGCTTTCTCCGAGAGTTGGATTCCCTCTAGCTCCACCGTGACTTCTTTCATTGTAGGTCTGTTCTTTCCATTCAAATGCAGACATCTATTCGCGATGTTGGCAATGACCATAATCTCTTCTTTAGAGCCTTCCATGACTTTAGCATCGAGAATGTCGAAAAGACGATTCTCTTTCATTGACACAATGAAATATGTAGCCAGACTTCTACCCTCTTGCGACCTCTTCATGGAAATTGCCTTTTGTCCTGTCAAGAGCTCAACAAGAAGTACTCCGAAACTATAAACGTCGCTTTTCTCTGTAAATTGGTTCGATTGGAAGTACTCCGGATCTAAGTAGCCAAATGTTCCATGCACTTGTGTAGTCACGTGGGTTTGATCAATGTTTAATGACTTTGAGGTCCCAAAATCCGCAATTTTTGCTCTGTACTTTTCATCTAAGAGTACGTTTGTAGACTTGATGTCTCAGTGGAAAATGGGGAAAGATGCCGCATAGTGTAAGTAGAAAAGAGCTCCTGCGATTTCCTTAGCGACTCGCAAACGCATTTCCCACCTAAATGGGAACTCCTCATTCTTGTTGTGAATGTACTCGGAGAGAGTCCCATTAGGTATAAATTCATAAACTAGAAGAGGAACCTCTGTCTCTAAACAACACCCCAACAACTTAACCACATTTCTATGGTTGATTTGAGAAAGAATGACCACTTCGTTAACGAACTCGACAACTTTTCCCTCATCGAGTATCTTAGACTTCTTAACGGCAACAATCCTTCCATCTGCCAACATTCCTTTGTACACTGTGCCTTGGCCTCCTTGTCCAAGAATTCTATCAACATTGAAGTTGTCTGTGGCCTTCTTTAACTCCTTTGAAGTGAATAATTTGGTGTTGTCGACATTAGCATTGCTCGAAAACATTTGTTGCTGCAACAGTAAACCGCCGTTTCGTTTGAAGAACTTTTCCTTACGCCTGATTCTTTTTCTTCTCTTAATGACCTTATGTAGGCACCAAGAAGTAATTATAAGAAACAGCGCTCCGAAACCCAAGCCAAGACCTGAAAACCCAAGCCAAGAAGTAATATACAAACATATGAGTCACGCAGAATAGATAATAAGAAAAAGTAGATAAATTTTGACAATTGAACAATGGCTAATTTAGCTAAAAAATGCACAATCAAAGACTTTTTAACAATTAAAAAAAAAAACTCAATCTGTTACGTACTCAAAAGAAATCCCTCATCCCTCTACCCGTATACATAGTCATCCTCCGCCTCTCTTTAGTCAGCCAAGGCGAAATTATGATACTTAGCAATTATTAAACCAAGACGAAACATTAGGCTAGTATCAAAGAAGTTGGTAAGTTCAAATTGGGCCATTTGGGTATTTTTATGGAGGATCTGCTGGTCACTCACCGTCTAGGTGTTTTCAGGATTCCTTGTACAACTAGTACTATTATAGAGCTTCGTAGAATCTTCCCCCGTAGAGCTGGATTAAATGTCACATTGACATTTCGGAATGTGGTGCTCTGGGCAGAGGTCTTTGTGGTGGCATACATAGAAAATGTCATGGATTTACCAAAGTTTTTTTTTTTCTTCATGGCGATAGGAAATTATTTCACTTTTGAAAGTGGAGATTATGGGTTTCATAATTGCGATAGAGAAAGCTTAGAAGTATAGTTGTTCAAACCTTGGGATTTAGTTGAATCTCGGAAATTTTGGGCAAGAAAAATCCCTTGGCATATGTGTAATAGATGATTTCGTGCTATTCAACTTTCCGAAGACCTGAGATTAGCTTTGGTTTCGCATAGTTTTCGTGAGAGTAACAGTTGGTGGACAGGCTGGCAACTTCAGTTTCCTCATCCAAGAGAGTTATTGGTGACACACATCTTCCTGATCTAGCTTCGGTAGTTTATAACAACCTTGTTCTACTATCTTTTTTATTTTCATATATATATATATATATATATATATATATATTATCTTTGATCATGCACTCTTTTGTTCTCTATTTGGAATTTTTTTCATAGGTTTTTTTTTTTTTGTTGAGAGATTGATTGGTAGTTTGGTTATTTTTTCTTTGCTTATTAGCTCCTTTGAAGGTTGTAATTTCTTTTAACTCTTAATTTGTATGATTTTCATTTTTATTCTCTTATATATATGGAGTTAGGGGTAAAATCGGTTGTGGTTATCGGTTTTTTCGCAATTTTTGTAACCGAAACCAAATATTCGGTTAATAGAAAATCAAAATCAAAAATCGGTTTTTTTAACCGAAACTGAATTTTCGATTTTTTAATTCGGCTTTTTCGGTTAATAACTGAATCAAATATAATTTGAATTTTAATTCGGTTATTCGTTTAAAAATTTGGTTTTTCGGTTAAAAAATTCAGTTTTTTTTTTTTGTTTTTAAATTCAGTTTTTTCGGTTTAAAATTCGGTTTTTCGGTTAAAAACCGATTATTCGGTTAAAAATTCAATTGTTCGGTTAATTCGATTAATTTGTGAGAAAGACCGAATAACCGCATCGAATTTTTAGTTAATTCGATTTTGAAGCACCGAATTTGGTTTTTCGGTTTTAATTTTCACCCCTATATGGAGTAGAGTGATAGATACATGACGGAGTTTTCGGAGACCCCATCCTAATTAGAATGTCCAGAACATTCTGGACATCGAATAACATCTTTTTTATGCTAAAAAAAAATCCTCTCTTTGGTCAGACATTATAATTTAGCACAGCTTAAAAAAATTAAAGATGATATATATATATATATATATATATATATATACCTACTAGGACTGAGAGAGAGATCAAAGGCACATACCTAAAACGACCTTATTTGATGTTGGTTTTTTGTATGGCTGCAGGTAGCTGCAAACATACCTTCCAGAGATTTTTGAACAATAACCTTCAGGCCCACAGTAGTTGAGATCAGATTGACTGCATTCGTCTTTCTCTGCCGTATATATGAAGTTTATATATAAAAAAGATGTTATAATTATAATTATAACCGTCTACCTACCAAGTTAATATATAATATCAGCAACTCTCACCAGTGACGGATATAGAAATTTTGTTCAGTAAGAGCATAATTATAATAAAATTTAGACTAGAAAATGGTATAAGAATATGAAGTATTTTCTTTAGAATTGTAGCTAAAATATTAGTTCCCTTAAATATATATATGGATAATCAATTTTTTTTAGAAGAAATTATGTATAATATTTGAAATTATGTAATAAAAGATTGCCAAAACCTCATCTAAATGCATTCTCTCTTTTATGTTGGTTAGTTCTACTTAGAACTCATATAAGCTAAATTGTTCAAAACAAAAATAGAAATTGAAATAGAATTAAGAATTTAAAATTGATAATAATAATAAACATAAAAAGGATTCAATCTAACATTTCACCTAAATATTATTATGACTTTGATCTTCTTTCCCGAAATATTATTATGACTTTGATCTTCTTTCCCGAAATATTCTTATTCCATGGTGTCATTATTTTTCTTCTAAATATAACTACATCACGATCACGGTATCATCATTATACTAAAAATTACATGCAGAGGTAAGAGTCGTAGTGCTATATGATAAATTACAGATTTACATCAGTCGCACATATTAGGAATTCAAAGCCCTGATAATTACCATCACCAGGCAAACACATAATAATAATAAAAAAAAAAAAAAAACAGCTCAATCAATTACCACAATAGAGTTTCATGAAAACTAATTGTTCAATAACCAAGAAAACAATATAATTACTTAGTATTTTGTTGAAATTTCTAAAATATTAGGTGTTTATTTAAATTAAAATGTTGAAAATATGGTACTATTTGTTATAATAATTTCCATAAGGATTATTTTCTTTTGTTATTGCCAATAACTCAACTCGTTTTTTTTTTTTTCTCGATTTTTGTTTTGTAATGATCACTAGATAACTAGATCCTAATTAAAAAAAAAAAAAAAAAAAGAAGAAGAAGAAGTAATTCTCAATAATAATGCTATGCAGAAAAGTGATCAGAGGAGAGGAAATTTACCACGACAGTCCTGAAGGTAAGGGTTTCCTTCAAAACCCGGCCTGCAAGAACACAAGAGCCTCCCCTTATTATCCACCGGAGACCTCACTTTGCCATCGATTTCGCAGAAGGCATTGTTCGTGATGTTCATACGCGGCCTTCTGGTACGGTTGATCGCGCCTCCGAATTCTCCGACCGTCCAATGGAACAAGCTCCACTCAAGCACCACCGGGACGTACTCAATCTCCTCCTTCACAGCGTCGAATCTCCGCGACCGCGTCGTCGTCGTCGTCAGAAACCAAGCACTCTCCACCAGGAACGCGTACGAGCAGTTCATCCCGGCTCGATTCGTGCGCTCCGTCTGGAAGTCCGGCTGGAAAATCCTTAGGTCCGACGGGATTGCCGTCTGACAGCAGTTCATGCCGTTGCAGCTCGTCTCGCTCGAGGCTTCGTCGCAAATGGACATGCAGGCCGCGACGGTCCTGGCCCGATCGGTGTCGTCGGACTTCATCAGCGAAAGCACGTCGCAGCTCACGCCCGTGAACCTGTTCGCTTTCTGCGAGAACACGAAGGGGCTCGCCGTCAAGTTGGCTGATGGTTGGAACCTCTTCGCTGGCCCGCAGTTTAAGAAGGTTATCGGGTGGTTGATCTTGACAGTTTTCGGGTCGTTTTCGACCTCAATCTGCAGAACCTCTAGCTCCTGGGCGTTGCTTAGCCTCAAGAACGGCGTAGAGTTTCTGCAGAAGATTCGGAACCATTTGTCCGCGAAACAGCCCGGTCCTATCCCGAACGGGTACGGGATGTGGACCTTTCCGCAGAGCGATACGCAGCCGGGTTTCGCTAGACTCGGTAATCCCGACGACGACGACGACGACGACGACGGCCACACTAGTAACGTGCCAACGACGCACAAGAAGAGAATGATGTGTGGTGGAAATTTAATCATGGTGCCAAATTATCTTTTATTGATTGGAATGGTGTTGATAGTTAGTGTGAGAACTGAAAAATTTGTTTTAGTTATGGTCAGAGTATATGAATATTATTAACTAAAACCGTGTGAACATTTCTTTTTCTACATATATGTGGAATAATTAAGTGTGCAGTTGCTAGCCGTCCTACTTGACCCAGTCATAAAAAATTTAAGATATTCATTTTCCAACTAAGGAGCACTACAAGCAAGTCATAAAATTAATTAACTAATTAATTAATTAATAGGTAAAGTAGAAAAATATCCAAAATTTATATAACAATAAAAATAAATAGCCAAACTTTTGATGTAATTGAGTTTTTAGTCAATTTGTTAATTACTTGCACATGCTTTTGATAACTAAGTAAATTACCACCACTTATCACTATGTAAGTAATTTAATTACTTAGGTAGTTAGTTATATTTTTAAAAAAATTGAGTAATAATTTACGTTAAATTTTAAAAATTAGGTATTCACTATAATTTCTCTTAATTAATTAACAACAGGGGCGGAGGGACATGAGGCGCGAAAGGGGCATATTTTTTAATTTTTATTATATTAAAGTAAATTTTGTGATTAAAAAAAATTACATATAGTTTTTTTTTCACATGTCCCTCTCAACACAAATTTTTTGGGCCAATTAAGGATTTTTCAAAAATCTTATGCCCCTCTAACGAAAAATCCCGACTCCGCCCATGATTAACTATCTATATTGGCATGGTGTATGTATAATACAATTTTTTTTTTATGGTCCATATTGTAGCTGTAATATATTTTTGTGCATGGCCTCGAATTTTTAGTTACGTCGACGTACGTGATTAAGTTATATATATATACATATATATATATATATATATATATATATATATATATTGCGTATTAGCATTACTGCTTCCAAACTGATTGAGTCAACAAATATCATATAAGCGCTCATAAGTTTTCTAGCATGACAAGTCTTTTATTATTATTTATTATAAATAGTAGAATAATCACTTGTATTGTTGCCTCATTTTGGGCCATCATCCCCTTAATTATCTTATTCTTTTTTTTTTAACTTTCTTAATTTTAATATAATATCTTAAATCTCAATTATTTATATTAAATTAAAATTCATGAAATCAAATTATTCTACAATAAAATAATAAAGATATTTATCACAAATAAAAAAAAAAATATATATATATATATATATATATATACACGCGCAAAGTCTTCGTCTACTCTAGTATTTAATGTTGTCTTGATTGCTTTTTGTCCCATGAATAAAGAGTCTCAAATTATACATATCATTGACTTAGAACTGTGTCAAATAATTGGTTTCTATATTAATTATTTGAATTTTTTGTTTACTGCAGGGCACGTTTAATGTACAATATTATATTATATTGTATAGTGATATTAGTTTATACCATGATTAGCACAGACGCGGTTGTCGCGTCTGTGTTTAGCAAAATCCTTATACCATTTGTGAGTTGTTTAAAAATAAGGGTTAATAGCTCATTTGGTCCCTGAACTTTTTCTTGGGTGACAGATCCTTACTCTTTTTTTATTAGCAATAGTAGTATCCGAACTTTTTATTTGTTGCTCCGTTAGTAAAATTCACAAATTCCGTTTAAATTCAAACATATTTAGCACGTGAATAACACATGACATGAGTCTTACCCAAAATACCCTTGTATATTTAGGGATTAGGTTTAGTTATGGTCAAAATAAATTGCAAATAGAAAAAAAAAACAAGAAGAAGAGAGCAGCGTCGGGTTTGGGGGGTGGCTCGCGGAGGGTGAAGGGCAGAGGGGCTCGCTAGGTGTCGACGCTACAGTCGCGGAGGGGGTCGCGGGTTGTCGACGCTGGGGTCAGAGGGTGGTCGGAGGGCGTCGGGGGTCGCGGGGGTTGGAGGTCGCGGAGGTCAGGGGTCGGGGGTTGGAGGCACGGAGGTCGAGGTCGAGGTCGAGGGTCGGGGGTTAGAGGTCGAGCATAGAGGCAGAGGCGGCCATCGGGCATGGAGGCGGAGGCCGAGGTTGGGGGTCGGGGGTTGGGTTCGGAGGTTGGGGGTCGCGGAGGTCGAGGTCGGGGGTCGGAGATTAGGGGTTGGGGGTCGGGGTCGCGGAAGTCAAGGGTCGGGCATTGGAGGTCGAGGCAGAGGTTGAGCATAAAGGCAGAGGCGGACGTCGGGCATGGAGGCAAAGGCGGAGGTCGGGGGTCAGGGGTTGGAGGTCGCGGAGGTCGGGGGTCGGGCATGGAGGTGGAGGCGGAGGTTGGGGGTCAGTAGGGAAGAAGGGGCTGGGCGAGATGGCATTCAATGCCGGCGGCGGAGCTTGGACTATTATTCTTGAACTTTGCCTTTTTTTTTTCTTTTTTTTTTTTTCTGTTCGTGAATTTGTGGTTTGTGAAATAAAGCAACGAGGGGCGTCGAGGAGGGAAGGGGGCATCGCTGAGGTCGGGGGGCGTCGGCAGAGAGGTCGCCGCGGAGGGGAGGGGACATCGGTGGAGCGATCGTCGTGGAGGTCGGAGGGCGTCGGCGGAGGTCTTGGGACGTCACGGATGGGAGGGGGCATCGCTGAGGAAAGGGGGCGTCGGCGGAGGTCTCGAGCCGTCTGTAACACCCCCTAACGTAATAATGGTTTAAGCGTGCTTACGTTAAAGGGTATTACTCACAAATAATTCTTTAAAAACTTGAGACCAATTTGAACCTTCAAAAATAGTTTTATAAAGACACCGTGAAACATTTATACATCAAAAGTATTTTTAAAGGTAATTGTACAAAATATACATATAAGTGTTCGTTGAAAAGAAAAGTACTCTGTAGTTTAGTTAGTATATACATATACAACACCAAAAAGTTTCCCTCAAGGTCATCATCGTCCAATATGCATCAGATCATGGGTTCGGGAGCACTCCAGCCAACGTCGTCAAAATTTACTGCAAATTTTCATCCTCTGCATTACAAGAACACTAATGAGCGATTTCTCAGTAAGTAAAAACCAATGCTAAATGCATATGATTTAAAACATGTCATTTTCCATTTGTCAATGCACCGTAAATTTTATAAAGCATCTTTATAACCATTTTAGTCAAAAACCCTTAGTTGGGCCCATAACGTGCTCAATTCATCACTGGGGCCAGTAGACGATTTTATTTGCAAGACCTGTTACATGGTGGCTAAATAAATCATATCAGAGGCGGTGACATGTCACAAACATAAACGCCGTCATGTGGGGTTTTATAAATCACATATTCCCTTGCGATCGACAAAGGACTTCCCACACCGCGCCGGAAACTTATATTCCCCTTAGGTCGGGAACTTCAGAGACAGGTCTGCCGCCTACCCAAACTCAACAATGAATTGATACACAAAACATAACATGGAATAATACGGTACAATGACTCGTTTCACAATTTGTAGATCTTAAAGAATCATTTACTTTTACATGCGTAATGACGTGATGTTGTGAATGCACATGTGATCATCAAAGACATAGTAATGCACAAAATGTAAATTAAACACATAGCACGTACTGTCCTTGTAATGCAGTTGAGTGAGTTTTTACTTACCTTTGTTCTTATATCCTTGGCAAACAATATTTGTGCTCGATCTTAACCACGTCCAAGAAAATCTCTTTAATGTGCTAAATCTCTCTTTGTGTACAAATATTGACAACGGTGGATGAAAAAGGTTGAGAGGGAAGAGCAAAAGCTATATATGAAATGTAAAGAAGAAAGTAGTCGGTCGTAAAAGAAAATGAAGGATTGTGTTCGTACAACTAATTTATTTATACTAATATTAAGCACCGACTTAACATATAAGGATATTTATCTTAAAATTATTGTATTTTCAGTATATTATAATAACTAGAAATATCTAAGAGTAATCTAAAATTTGTAGACTATTCTAGATACATATATTTGAGCACATTTTCTAGTTTTTATTCTGTTTACGACTCTTCATTGACGACACAATGAATAAATAAATTTAAAACAAAATCTAGAATTTTCAATATGTATTATCTATTTGATATATTTTCTTTTATCAATTTATTTAGCACATTAATGAAATTAGCACATGGTTGACCGTCACATAAAAAAAATAACATTTCAATAAAAAAATAAAATAAAAACTATATCAAGTTAGTAGTCTAACAAGTAAAATAAAAATGATTGTGAGAAAACAATTTAATTTGACACATTATATAAATATATAAAATGCAATAATAATGTTTCATAAAATATGTATAATTTAAGCCAATTTAATTATTAATTCCTACTATATGCCTTAAGTTGTTGCTTACATTTTTTTTTTTTTTTTGCCTTAACAATTCTCCCCTCCTTAATAAATTTCGTCCTCGAAATTTGCTTACCGTATTAGTTCTGGAAATTTACTTCTCATTTCTTCTTCTCTTTCCCAAGTAGCTTCCTCTATTGAGTGATTCCTCCACAAAACTTTCACTAATACAATTCTTTTATTCCTTAATTCTTTCTCCTTTGTGTCAAGAATTCGCACTGGTTTTTCCTCGTAGGTCAAATCTCGATTCAATTGTAGAGGTTCATAGTTAAGGACATGAGAAGGATCCGAGATGTACTTTCTCAGCATAGAGACATGAAAAACATTGTGTATAGCAGATAATGAGGGAGGAAGAGCTAATCTATAGGCCACAACTCCAATTCTTTCCAAAACTTCAAATGGACCAACAAATCGAGGGCTTAGCTTCCCTTTCTTACCAAACCTCATGACACCCTTCATTGGAGCAACTTTTAAAAATACTTTGTCACCGACATCAAACTCCAGATCACGCCGTCTGGTATCTGCATAACTTTTCTGCCGACTTTGTGCGGTTAACATTCTCTTTCGTATCTTTTCCACTGCTTCTGTTGTTCTTTGCACAAGCTCTGGGCCAAGGAATTTCTTCTCTCCAATTTCATCCCAGTGAATTGGTGATCTACATTTTCTACCATACAAGGCCTCATACGGAGCCATGTCAATAGTGGAATGATAGCTGTTGTTGTAAGCAAATTCCACCAAAGGCAAGTATTTATTCCACGACCCTTGAAAATCCAAGACGCACGCCCTTAGCATATCTTCTAGCGTCTGAATTGTCCTCTCTGATTGACCATCTGATTGAGGGTGAAAGGCTGTGCTAAATGCCAAATTTGTGCCCATTGCTTTATGCAAGCTTTTCCAAAATGTGGAAGTGAACCTGGAATCTCTATCGGAGACGATCGATTTAGGTACACCGTGTAGTCTTACTATCTCCTTAATATAAAGCTGAGCGTATTGATCCATTGAATAAGTAGTGTGAACAGAAAGAAAGTGTGCTGACTTTGTAAGTCTATCCACTACAACCCAAATAGCATCATGCCCTTCTCTTGTTCGCGGCAGTCCAACGACAAAATCCATAGTAATGTCCTCCCATTTCCATTGAGGTACCATTAAAGGTTGCAATGTTCCTGCTGGTCTTTGATGCTCCGCTTTGACCTGCTGACAAGTAAGACATTGCTCCACATATTTTACTACATCCTTTTTCATACAGGGCCACCAATAATAAGCCTTCAAGTCCTTGTACATCTTCGTTGTACCCGGGTGTATTGAGTATGGGCTATTATGAGCCTCCCTTAAGATAGTTCTCTTGATCTCTGCATTATCTGGTACGCATAATCGGCTTCTGAATCTTATTACTCCGTCTTCCGAAAGTTGAAAATCTACTTTTTTGCCAGATAGTACCTCAGATTTCAATTCGATTAAGTATTTATCTGAGCTTTGGCCTTCTTTGATCTGCTCTAGCAATGAAGGTTGGAGGGTCATAACTGACAATCTTTCAATTATGTCGTAGGGCACGATTTCAATTCCCAATCTTTGTAGATCTAGGAGAATTGGCTTCGGAATTGCTGAAATTCGATATAGTTCTCCATATGACTTCCTACTCAATGCATCAGCAACAGAATTGGCTTTTCCAGGATGATAGTTGATCGCACAATCATAATCCTTTACCAGTTCAAGCCATCTTCTCTGCCTCATATTTAACTCTTTCTGTGTAAAGAAGTATTTGAGGCTTTTGTGGTCAGTAAAGATCTCACATCGTTCTCCATACAAATAATGTCTCCAAATCTTTAGAGCAAACACCACAGCCGCTAATTCCAAATCATGCGTAGGATAGTTTTTCTCGTACTCCTTTAACTGTCTTGAAGCATAAGCGATTACTTTCCCATTCTGCATAAGTACACAGCCAAGCCCATTCTTTGAAGCATCACTATATATAACAAATCCTCCACCTCCTGTTGGTATCGACAACACGGGAGCAGAGGTTAATCGTTTCTTTAGCTCCTGAAAACTCCCTTCACACGAATCACTCCACTTGAACTTAACGTCTTTTCGCGTCAACTGAGTGAGAGGCGATGCAATCTTTGAAAACCCTTCTACGAAACGCCTGTAATACCCAGCTAACCCAAGAAAGCTTCGAACCTCTGAGACACTTTTAGGTCTAGGCCAATTTTCAACGGCTTCTACCTTCGATGGATCAATTGAAATTCCTTCACTTGACACAATATGGCCGAGGAATGCAATCTTGTCAAGCCAAAACTCACACTTTTTAAACTTTGCATACAACTTCTTTTGCTTCAAAATTTTCAAAACCGTTCGTAAGTGCTCCATATGATCTTCTTTGGACCGTGAATATATCAAAATGTCATAAATAAACACGATCACAAACTTATCCAAGTATTCTTTGAAAACCCTATTCATTAAATCCATAAAAGCAGCTGGCGCATTAGTCAATCCAAATGGCATAACCAAGAACTCATAGTGGCCATATCTTGTTCGAAAAGCAGTCTTAGGAATATCTTCCTCCTTGACTTTCAATTGATGATAACCTGACCGCAAATCGATCTTTGAAAACACTGAGGCACCTTGTAGTTGATCGAACAAATCGTCTATCCTTGGAAGTGGATACTTATTCTTTACTGTCACCTTATTAAGATCTCTGTAATCAATACACAACCTTAAGGTTCCATCTTTCTTCTTCACAAAAAGAACTGGCGCACCCCAGGGAGAAAAACTAGGGCGGATAAACCCTTTATCCAGTAACTCCTGTAGCTGAATCTTCAATTCTTTTAATTCTGAGGGAGCCATTCTATACGGTGCTTTTGATATTGGAGCAGTACCAGGCAATATGTCAATAACAAAATCTATTTCTCTATCTGGAGGCAGTCCTGGCAAGTCCTCTGGAAATATCTCTAGGAATTCATTAACCACATGTACGTCTTCCGGTTTGATTTTCTGCTCCGCTGAAACATCGACAACGCTAGCTAAATATCCAATACATCCATTTCTTAATAACTTTGAAGCCTTCATAGCCGAGATAATTGGTGATGGCTTTCTTTTGTTTGTACCTGTAAAGGTAAACTTCTTCTCTCCCGTCGGTTGAAATGTCACAGTCTTCTTATTACAATCAATGGCAGCACGATATTTTGATAGCCAATCCATTCCCAATATCACCTCAAAATCTTCAATGTCCAACACAATAAGATCCACATACATTTCTTTACCTTCAATGATAACTACACAAGCCTTCAATATCTTATTCGAACACAACACCTTGCCCGATGGGATGGTAACACAGTAGTTATGATCTAGTATTTCAGGATGTCTACCTAATCTTCTAATGAATGTAAGTGATGCAAATGAGTTTGTAGCTCCTGAATCTATCAATGCATGAGCAGTGATGCCAGAGATAAGGATCTGACCTGAAACAACTGAAGGACTAGCCTCTGAGTCAGCTTCTATCATTGCATAGATTCTTCCTGGAACTTTGGTCTGATCCCCTTGAGCCGTTGGACAATCCTTAATAAAGTGGCCTGCCTTTCCACACTTAAAACATGTGCCTGAACCAAGACGACAAGTTCCTGTGTGATTCTTTCCACATGTGGGACAGACTGGCTTTTGAGCACCTATTGGAGAAGCTTGTTGTGCAACATTTGGGCGTTTTGCTTGTCCTTGACCCTGCACTTGATTTGGTGTCTCTTTTCTTTTCATACTTTGGTTTCCTTGTGGGGAGAATTTTCCAACATTAACATTTCTTCTTGCAAAGTTTGCACTCCGTCTAAACTCTTGAGCTTTCTCAACTCTTTGTTCACCTTGTTCAGACTGAATAGCTTTCTGACAGATATCAGCGAATGTCATGTCTGGACAGAGTACTGCACTGAGGTTTCTAAATATTTCTGCCTTTAGACCCTTTGTGAAGTGATCAACTTTCAACGCATCAGTAGAAACCATGTGAGGTGCAAACCTTGAGAGTTCATCAAACTTCCTAATATACTCGGACACTGACGTTCCACCTTGCCTCAGATTCATAAATTCAGTTGCCTTAGCAGATCTATGCGTATAAGTGAAATACTTACTGAAAAATTTGACTTTGAACTGATCCCATGTTATTTGTGCAGCATCAATTGATGCCTTAACGGAGTCCCACCAGTAGGCGGCATCTTTCCTTAGGTAAAACGATGCACAAACAACTCTTTCAGCATCTAGTATTCCAGCATAGTTAAGCATACCCTCAACCGTCTTCATCCATTCTTCAGCAACCATAGGATCACTTCCCCCTTCAAAGATTGGAGGGTTGAGCTTCCTAAATCTTTCGCCAACATGATCAGTGTGTTCTCGTGCATTGGGTGCTAGAGGTGGTGGTTGTTGGTTCTGACGCCCCTGTTGTTGTAATAATAAGTCAATTTGTCTAGCTTGCCGCTCACATAAATCAGCCAATCGATCTATAACCGGGTCTCGAGGCTCCACTGGAGGATCTTGTCTTGCACCTTTTCCTCTAGGCATTTTGATCCTGTACAATGTCCCTTTTTTGTATTCTTAAGAAAAATGCATATAAAATTATCATGCTATCATATTATTCGTGCAAGTAAACAATTAAAAAAATAGTAACAAATAAATAAACAAACATACTCATTGACAGAGTTCTCCTTCCCATGGCCGTATGCATAATGGACAGTCTACAGAAACGACTAAACCTTTGCTCTGATACCAAAATCTGTAACACCCCCTAACGTAATAATGGTTTAAGCGTGCTTACGTTAAAGGGTATTACTCACAAATAATTCTTTAAAAACTTGAGACCAATTTGAACCTTCAAAAATAGTTTTATAAAGACACCGTGAAACATTTATACATCAAAAGTATTTTTAAAGGTAATTGTACAAAATATACATATAAGTGTTCGTTGAAAAGAAAAGTACTCTGTAGTTTAGTTAGTATATACATATACAACACCAAAAAGTTTCCCTCAAGGTCATCATCGTCCAATATGCATCAGATCATGGGTTCGGGAGCACTCCAGCCAACGTCGTCAAAATTTACTGCAAATTTTCATCCTCTGCATTACAAGAACACTAATGAGCGATTTCTCAGTAAGTAAAAACCAATGCTAAATGCATATGATTTAAAACATGTCATTTTCCATTTGTCAATGCACCGTAAATTTTATAAAGCATCTTTATAACCATTTTAGTCAAAAACCCTTAGTTGGGCCCATAACGTGCTCAATTCATCACTGGGGCCAGTAGACGATTTTATTTGCAAGACCTGTTACATGGTGGCCAAATAAATCATATCAGAGGCGGTGACATGTCACAAACATAAACGCCGTCATGTGGGGTTTTATAAATCACATATTCCCTTGCGATCGACAAAGGACTTCCCACACCGCGCCGGAAACTTATATTCCCCTTAGGTCGGGAACTTCAGAGACAGGTCTGCCGCCTACCCAAACTCAACAATGAATTGATACACAAAACATAACATGGAATAATACGGTACAATGACTCGTTTCACAATTTGTAGATCTTAAAGAATCATTTACTTTTACATGCGTAATGACGTGATGTTGTGAATGCACATGTGATCATCAAAGACATAGTAATGCACAAAATGTAAATTAAACACATAGCACGTACTGTCCTTGTAATGCAGTTGAGTGAGTTTTTACTTACCTTTGTTCTTATATCCTTGGCAAACAATATTTGTGCTCGATCTTAACCACGTCCAAGAAAATCTCTTTAATGTGCTAAATCTCTCTTTGTGTACAAATATTGACAACGGTGGATGAAAAAGGTTGAGAGGGAAGAGCAAAAGCTATATATGAAATGTAAAGAAGAAAGTAGTCGGTCGTAAAAGAAAATGAAGGATTGTGTTCGTACAACTAATTTATTTATACTAATATTAAGCACCGACTTAACATATAAGGATATTTATCTTAAAATTATTGTATTTTCAGTATATTATAATAACTAGAAATATCTAAGAGTAATCTAAAATTTGTAGACTATTCTAGATACATATATTTGAGCACATTTTCTAGTTTTTATTCTGTTTACGACTCTTCATTGACGACACAATGAATAAATAAATTTAAAACAAAATCTAGAATTTTCAATATGTATTATCTATTTGATATATTTTCTTTTATCAATTTATTTAGCACATTAATGAAATTAGCACATGGTTGATCGTCACATAAAAAAAATAACATTTCAATAAAAAAATAAAATAAAAACTATATCAAGTTAGTAGTCTAACAAGTAAAATAAAAATGATTGTGAGAAAACAATTTAATTTGACACATTATATAAATATATAAAATGCAATAATAATGTTTCATAAAATATGTATAATTTAAGCCAATTTAATTATTAATTCCTACTATATGCCTTAAGTTGTTGCTTACATTTTTTTTTTTTTTGCCTTAACACCGTCGTAGAGGGAAAGAGTGTCAGCGGAGAGGTCGTCACAGAGGTCGGGGGTGTCGCGGAGGTCGGTAGTCATCGCAGAGGTCTTGGGTCGTCGGCGGAGGTCTTGGGTCATCGGCGGAGGTCTGGGCGCGGTGTCGCGGAGGTCTAGACGAGGGGTCGGAGTCGTAGAGGCTGGGGTCACAGAGGCGCGGAGGTCTGGGCGCTAGGTTGCGGTGGTCGAGGGGGAAGATAATTAAATTTCTTTGTTTTTTTTTTGTTTTTTTGCTAATCATTCCACTACATTGTTTGCTAAGGGTATTTTGGATTTTTTTTTAACTCAAAGCACGTGTTAGCCACGTGATAAATCTGTTAAAAAACTAACAGAATTTTTAAAATTGAGTGGTAGAGCAACATTTAAAAAGTTCGGATACTACTATTGCTAATAAAAAAATAGTAGGGATCAAACTGTCACCTGAGCAAAAGTTCAGGGACCAAATGAGCTATTAACCCTAAAAATAATTATAAGAAACAAAATAATAATAATAATATTAAACGTTAAAGTAGATAATATTGTCTAACCCCGTCTGTTCCGACAAGGCCGACAAGTACACAAAGAACCTGACTTTTGAGGAGCTCAGCCAGTCCCCGCACACCAGGTATTTGCACATATGTGCGAGCGAAACAAGATCCACGGCATCGAGTTCAAGTGCTACCCAGAGGCCAAGAACGAGTTGGGGCTTCTGGTAGCCGACATGTCCTCCAACTTCTGCTCGAAGCCAGTGGACGTGTCAAAGTTTGGGGCGATCTACGCGGGGGCGCAGAAGAATGTGGGACCCTCCGTGGTGACAATCGTGATCATCCGAAAGGATCTGATCGGGAGCGCTCAGGCTTCGACACCGGTGATGCTGGACTACAAGATCCACGCGGAGAACAACTCGTTGTACAACACGCCGCCGTGCTATGACATCTATATGTGCGGGCTGGCAGAGGTGGAGAAGAAGAACAAGGCCCAGGCGGATTTGTTGAGTCTATTATTTGTAGAGAATCAATGGTTCGATTCTCTCTCGATCTTATGAATAATGAGTTTGTCTTTTAGATCTCGCTATTTCTTTGTGATTTTGGAGATCTCTGTTTGGAATGAATTTTTAAATTAGATTGATCAATATTTTGATGAGCAGGTTTGAAATAGACTCAACAACTTATTGTGCAGATTTTTTCTAGTAAAGAAGTATAATATTTGGGTTGAATTGGGGAAGAATAAGAAAGACAGAGAGAGGATATATTTTGTCTGGGCAATGATTAAATTTGTTGATGTGTCCATTTCTGAGCCTTTGGATTTGAATCTAATGGTCTAAAATCAAGAGTCCAAATCTTTTTCCCACCTGACTGTTTTTTCTTTGTTTCCTCACATAGAATTTCCCATTAAAAGGCACAACTTCTTACATGGGAAGTTTTTAAAAGATACACTGATAGAAAATAGTTTAATAGTTGTAATTGCATCTTAATGCAAGGGCATAGAAAGCATTATGTTCCGCGTTACACCCTATCTTCCCCCATTTCAGTTTTGGATCTCTGTGAGCCTTCATCCTTGACTGCTACAAGCCTGCAACCACGCCTCCGATTGCTACAAGCACGCCGATATTGCTTTCATACAGCATCATCGGCATAGGCCTTGTTGGTGATGGTGGCGGAGAAGTTCGGCCTCGAACCATCGTCGCCGTTGTCGAAGAACAAACTTTGGGCTCGGCCTTGGATCATTGTCACCGTCGTCGAGGAGCTTCGGTGCAAATCCTATTACTGTTGTCGAGGAGATTCAAAGCAAACCCCATCGTAGCCGTCGAAGAGTTTTTATTTGGTCCGACCTCGAACCGCTATTGCCGTCGTCAAGGAGCTTCGGAGCAACTGTCCGATCCACCTCCAACTACGGTCAACGTCGTCGACGAGTTTCGGAGCAAACCTTATGTCTCTTAAGACCTCAACAGAGATGCGTTCGAAGGTCTGGCGAGGCAAGGCGGAAGGAGCGGTAGAGGACGAGGGAGAAGGAGAAGGATGGGGCGGTGGTGAGGACGAAACTGTCGGAGCCGAGGAAGGCGTTGGAGGCGGAGCGGTGGCGGGGGGTGGGGTAGCGGAACAGAGGGAGGAGGAGAGGTCTAAGGGGAGGGATTGGTGGTTGCGGTTGGAGGTGATGTGGAGGAAGAGCGGGAGACGGCGGCGCGCGGTGGTGCGGGTGGGAGGGGAAAGCGGGGAAGGAGATGACGAAGAGCCATCGTTTATTTTTTTTATTTTTAATAATATTTAAACAATAATCAAATATGACAAGATGCATAATATTTTTTCCATACTTTCAAATAACAACCAATTAAAATCATTTCCCATGTATGAGTTTTTATTTCAGTTCTTATGACAGAAGTACCCATTAAAAGGTATCAATAAAAGTTAAAAGTTTCGGAAAAAAAATGATTAAAAAGGAGCCAAACTCGCACTTGAATAACCCATTGAACAAAAGAGTGAAAAGATGGAGTCTGAGTTTTGTTTAAGAAAGAAAATGACGATGCGGCAATTGAAGTCCTGAAGATAGTGGTTGAAAAGGGTCCGGTCCGGTTAAAGGAGGCTTTTGGAAAAAAAGACCAATAAAACAATAAAATAAAATTTAAGCAAAATAAATGGTTAACGGAGAGTAACGGCAGTGTTTCTACGGTGAAGCGTTTTTAAATTATTTTATGACGTGGCGTATTTTTATTTTTCAGACAGAGATGCTGACAGAGAGCACAGACAGATGATCTCAGTCCATATAATAATGGACTTTCTACGTTAAGTCGGAAACTGAGTACCCTCAATAACTGGCCAGTTGACCACCACAATTATGCTTTTTTTTTTTTTGCAAAAAAAAGTACCATGTCGTAGAAACAATTTATTTATTTATTTATTTATTTATTATTATTATTATTATTAATTTTATGATAAATTAGCAAATTAATTTCAGGAAAATCACCGTAGCCAATTTCACATTACAGTTATAATGACAATTCCACCAAGAAAAATGATAGACATACTAATTTTTTTATAAACTTTTTAATACCAACTTATGTGATAATTGGTGTGTTTTGATTGGCTAAATATCAAATCTTTTTACCAAAGTGATAAATATTCACCAATAATAATATGATATATGAGTTTGTATTAAAAAAGTGTTGGAATTTTCTATATGGACTAATATAAGTACTAACATAATTCCATAATCACAACCCTTACCATAGTACCTATTTATGTATTAAATACTATAATGGGATGGTTAAGTATACTAATTTCATTTGAGGCACATGAGAGCACCAATTAATTATGTGTTGGCCCATTAAACCATAGTGCACGTTATAAGGGTTTTATGGTATTTTGGTGAAGGGTGTGGAATCATTGCGAATGAAATGCTCTCATTAGCTCACTATTGCACTATTTTATTGCTATTGTGTTTGTCTTCTTGAAGCTTGTAGAAGATGGAGTTTGATGGAGCTTAAAGATGATTAATAAAGACATAATCCCCAACCTTGGAGGTATGAACATTCACTGTTTAATTTGTCCAAATGCTCTTGAAATTAAAAGTTGATCTTGGTTGATTTGTTGAGCATTATTGTTTTGTTTAAATCATTGTGATGATTATATTGTGATGCTCAAATAAAATTTAACAATTGGTATCGGAGCTTTACTTTTGATGTATGAACCTTGGAGGTATGAACATTCACTGTTTAATTTGTCCAAATGCTCTTGAAATTAAAAGTTGATCTTGGTTGATTTGTTGAGCATTATTGTTTTGTTTAAATCATTGTGATGATTATATTGTGATGCTCAAATAAAATTTAACAATTGGTATCGGAGCTTTACTTTTGATTTCTAGAGTTTTGGATTTGGAAAAATAAGCCCTTGTTTGACCTAATTTTCGGGCATTTTTTGACTCTATTTTTCGACCATTTTTTCATGATTTTCGAATATGTTATTTTGGGTATTTTGGCTCGAAATTTGTTCGAAATCTTGTTCGATTGGAGTAATAATGTGGCCTTGAGTTTGGGTGTTGAATTTATACTCTTTTTTGGATGTGATTGTGCTCCTTTTTTTTTGGGAAAACAATGGAGCTTTGTTCGGCGTTCTTGGAGACGAAACCCATGAACTTCTCTCGACTTTTTCCGGCGACATACGGGCTGGTTTGGCCGGGTTGAGGTCGGATTATGAACGGAAACGGAGAGATCTTGAAAAGCTTTCAAACGCCGCCCATTATCGTCGCCGGAAACGCCGGGTTCTCGCCGGGCTTGGAACCGGGTCATGCGACCCGTGAAGCCCTTACAGGCGCAGGCTTCTGGGAGGAAGAAGAGGGAGCCGAACGACATGTCATTCGCTCCGCGCCCAGAAGTGCGTCGTTTCTCCCCGAAACGACGTGTCGTTTATATCCTGCCGGAACTTTTTCATAAAAACGACATGTCGTTTTTAAAAAAAAATCTTATTTTTATCGACATGTCGTTTTTTTTTTCCTTTCTAAAGCAAACTTTTATCCCATTTTTCCAAAAGGGCCAACCTTATTTTATTTTTCTCCAAATTTAAAATAATTCATTATTTCATAATGTGAATTTTATGAATTTATTTTACAAAAAATTCTATTAACATTTTGTTATTATGAAATAAATGGAATTATTTTGCTGACAATAGTGAATGTTTATTTACTTGCATGTCGTAAGTTTATGCATGTCAAATTGTTGTATGATGAGGAATATAAATTATTCAATTTTTGTGATAATTCCTCTAGAATATTATTGAGGTCCATACGGGTAATTTATTATCCTATCGATAATTATTACTTGGTAGGATACTTAAAATGGTGAAGAAAATTTATTAGAATATTATGAACCACACTATCTTTCTATCCTCTCGATAGTAGATTGATGTATTCGGTTGTAATATTTTTGATATATTGTTCTTACCTGTGAAATGAGTTCTATTTTCGATTGAAGGAACTCTAGCACACTTAATGATCATTTATGTATTGAGTTTGTTAAGTCTTGAGAATAAGAGCACATAAAGTATGATCTTGTTTTACATGCAATTAATGGTTGTTGCTCTTGTTTCTCATTCAGCTTTAGGCAATCATAAAATCTTGTGTGAAATGAGTTCTATTTTTGATTGAAGGAACTCTATCACACTTAATGATCACTTATGTATTGAGATCATTAAGTCTTGAGGAAAAGAGCACATAAAGCATGATCTTGTTTCACATGCAATTAGTGGTTGTTGCTCTTGTTTCTCTTATAGCTTTAGGCAATCCTGAGATCTCTGCCATCTTGACGCCGAACGGAACGAACCACTAATAGTGGATTGAATCTCTCATGATGAATTTGACTATTATGAAAATGGACTTAGCTTTGAAAACCATTACACCACCTAAGCCTGCTGATAATGCTACTGAGAATAATAGGAAATCTTATGATGAGTGGGAGTACTCTAACCGCTGTTGTCTGATGATCATGAAGTATCACATGGACGAATCCATTCGTGATAGTATTCTCAAGACGGAAAATGCTAAGGATTTCCATACAACTATTGAGAAAAAGTACGTTAAATTCTCTAAGAATGAGTACTTGAATACGCTTCACTCCACCTTCTATGACGTGAGGGCTCACATTGACACACTCATGGATTGTTGCCACAAGCTCAAGGCCATGAGCATGGATCTTGGACAAGAGGGTTACATGGTATGGTTTATGATAAAGACTCTTCCATCTCAAATTTGACTCGATTAGATCGAGCCACAATGCTCAGAAAGGGCAATGGAGTGTTGAGGAGATAACTGCCATTCTTGGGTGAACCCAAAAAAAAATTTTTGAGCCACAATGCTAAAAAAAAATTTGATTTCTGTATCTATTTTGGATAGACTCCTATATAGTATTCTTTTGGAACTGAAAAGCTGAATTTGTACCGTGACTCTCTTTTGATAGGAAATGGAAGTTTATGTAGGAATTTATATAAACTTGATTTGCATGATATTGCTTCTGTTGCTTCTTCTTCTTCTTCTCTTAATACTGTTGTTGGTTCTAAACGTGGAAGATCAGATATGAGATCTTCTATGTTGTGGTACAAACGTTTAGGATACATTTCTAGAAACAGGATTGAGAGGTTGGTGAAAGATTGTGTGCTCCAAGATCTTGATTTCTTGGATTTCAATACTTGTGTTGACTGTATTAAAGGGAAATTGACTGCCAAGGTCAGGAAGAGTAAGATAGACAGGTGCACAGATTTGTTGGAATTAATTCACGCTAATTTATGTGGGCCATTTGTTCTGCCTGCTATGGGCGGTTACAATACTTCATCACCTTTATTGATGATTTTTTTCCCATTACGGTCATACAGAGCTCATTCATGAAAAGTCTGAATCTTTGAATGCGTTTAAAGTTTTTTTTTAAGAAGAATGTTGAGCTTCAAAAAAGAAAGAAGATCAAAGCAGTCAATTCCAATAGAGGTGCAGCGTATTATGGGCGCTATGATGAGACTGGCAGGAACTCGAGGCCTTTCGCTAGATACTTGCAGGAATGTGATTTTGTTGCGAAATACACGATGCCAAGAACACTCCAACAGAATGGAATCACTGAAAGAAGAAATCATGCGCTTCTTGATATGGTGCGATGTATGTTGATTTATTCTAGCTTGCCTGAGTTCTTATGGGGTGAGGCATTGAAGACAACTGCTTATATTTTGAATCAAGTGCCCAGTAAGTCTGTGCCAAAGATACCATATGAACTGTGGTGGAGTAAGAAACTAAGTTTGCGTCATTTTCATGTTTGAGGATGCAAAGCAAAAGTCAAGCCCTATAATCCTCAATCTAAGAAGTTTGATCCGAAAACCATTAATAGCTACTTTGTAGGCTACACCATTGGATTGAGGGATTCTAAATTCTATTGCCTGACTCGCATCACGAGAGTCATAGAATCTGATAAAGCCGTCTACTTTGAAATTGAATTTGGTTCAAGTCAGGGGTCAAGAAAAATTGTATTCAGGGAAGAACGTATTCTTATCCCTGTACCTATTGCTTCCGCTTCTGATCATGATCCTACGATTGACCAGATTCCTGTAGAAGCTCATGATGAACCGCAGGATTAAGCACAAGATGAAAATGATGAAGCTGTGGTGAGGAGATCACAGAAAACCCACAGATTTGCTATTCCTGATGACTATATTGTCTATCTGCAGGAACATGAGTTTGATGTGAGCAATAGTTCTGAACCAGTCACTTTTGAAGAAGCCATGAATAGTCCTAAATCTGAGCTTTAGATAGATGCAATGAAGGATGAGTTGAGCTCCATGTCACAAAATAAAGTTTGAGAGTTGGTTTACCTACCAAAATGTTGCAAACCCATTAGATGCAAGTTGGTTAATATGATCAAACGTGACTTGAATGGATAAGTAGAAAGGTATAATGCTAGACTCGTGACCGAAGGTTATAGCTAGAGAGAAGGGATCGATTTCAAAGAAACCTCCGCACCTGTTTCTACTAAGGACTCATTATGCATCATCATGGCTATAGTCGCTCATTTTGATCTAGAGCTCAATCAAATAGATGTGAGGACCGTACTCTTGAATGGAGATCTATATGAAGATGTTTATATGATTCAACATGTTGGTTTCGAGATGACTGGTAAAGAACACATGATTAAACTTAAAAAATCTATATATGGATTGAAACAGGCATCAAGGCAGTGGTACCTCAAGTTTAATATGATTGTCACTGCAAATGACTTCAAGGAGAATATAGTTTATCAATGTATATACATGAAGGTCAGTGGGAGCAGCTCTATCTTTCTAGTGTTATATGTTGATAATATATTCTACTCGTATATAATGATACTGATCTATTGTTTGAGACAAAACAGCTACTGTTTAGCCATTTTGATATGAAGGATCTTGGTGAGGCCTTATATGTACTTGGAATACAGATTCTTCGTGGCATGGCCAATGGAATCCTTCGATTGTCTCAAGGAACTTACATTGATCGGATCTTAAAGAGATTCAATATGCATTCATGTTCTCCTGGGTAAGCGCTAGTAGTGAAGGGTAACAAGTTCTAAAAGGCTCAAAGTCCATAGAATGATAAAGAGAGAGATGAAATAAAAGTCGTTCCTTATGCGTCGCTTGTTGGCAGCTTGATATATGCTCAAGTGTGCACACGTCCTGATATTTTTTTATTGTAGGCGTGCTGGGTAGGTACTTGAGCGATCCTGGACTAAGGATCATATGTTGAGATATCGGCGAACCAACACTCTTGATATAGTTGGATTCAGTGACGCCGATTATGCAGGCTGCATGGATGATAAAAATTCCACTTCAAGCTATATTTTCATGATGACTGGAGGAGCTGTTTCGTGGAAAAGTGCCAAGCAGACACTCACAGCGTCCTCTATGATGGAGGCAGAGTATATGGCGTGTTATGAGTAGACAAACATGCCCTTAAGTTCCCCTTAGCGAATGTATGTGTATAAAAGGATTTTGTGACTTGTTTGGTGTTATGAGGCTACATATCAAGCAATATGGCTGCAAAATTTCATTTCAGCATCAGGAGTTATAGACTCTATTTCGAGGCCGCTGAAATTATATTGTGACAATTCCACAGCCGTATCTTTCTCTAAGAACACGATGAGTACTTCTCCTTCAAAGCATATTGATATAAAGTACTACTTCGTTAAGGAGAAAGTTGCTGAGGTACTCATTGCCATTGAGTACACGTCTACGACTAGCATGTTAGCAGATTCACTAACAAAAGGCTTGCCTATATGTGTGTTTGCAGAACAGGTCGCCCGCATGGGGTTGTTAGGAGCCTAAATGATGATATTAGTGGAAACTTGCTATTTTGTATGTTGTACATGCTAGTATTTTGTATGGATTGCCTATGACATTTATGATACATGCATTTGGAGTCACTTCTTCTGTGTATTATTATATATTTTGTTTGATGAAGTGATAGGTACAAAAGAGACATCGGATGTAGTCTCAATCATTGTATTGCATGTATGTTGTGGTAATGGTTGTTGCATTTGAATATCTTCAGGACCGAATTATATGTAATATTTATATCTCGTCGATATGATATTGTGTACGATTCATTTGGTCGTTATTGAAGAAAGGAGAACAATGTGTTTCGTGTTTTATATGGTGGTTAGGTTATATTGTCCAAGTGGGAGAATGTTGGAATTTTCTATATGAACTAGTATAACTACTAACATAATTACATAATCACAACCGTTACCATAGTGCTTATTTATGTATTAAATACCATAATAGGATGGTTAAGTATACTAATTGCATTTGAGGCACATGGGAGCACCAATTAACTATGTGTTGGCCCGTTAAACCATAGTGCACCTTATATTATATGTAGCCAAATATGTCCTTATCTTCCCCTTAGGGAAATGTGTGTCGAAGGGTTTTATGGTGTTTTGGTGAGAGGTGTGGAATCATTGTGAATGGAATGCTCTCATTAGATCTCTATTGCACTATTTTGTTGCTCTTGTGTTTGTCTTCTTGAAGCTTGTAGAAGATGGAGTTTGGTGGAGCTTGAAGATGGTGAATAAATACATAATCCCCAACATTGGAGGTATGAACATTCACTGTTTAATTTTGTCGAAATGCTCTTCAAAATTAAAAGTTGATCTTGGTTGATTTGTTGAGCATTATGTTTTGTATAAATCATTGTGATGATTATATTGTGATGCTCAAATAAAATTTAACAAAAAGTTGATAAAAAAATTAGTATGTGTAGCATTGCTTTTCCACCAAACTCGTCTGAGAATAATCCTTTTGGATCAAATAATTTCTTTTGGTTTTATGTGTCACCTTCTTTTTGTCTCTAGATTTTGTTGCTCTGCTGTGCCTAATATATATATATATATATATATATATATTATTTATATACTATCTGCTTTGATAACAACACAGGCTTACCTTGTCTACTAGATATCCCTCGCAAAGTCAACATTTTCAATATCCTATTCATATCAGTAAACTTAAAAAAAAAAAAAAAGAAGTAACAAATAAACATAAATTAAGTTCACAAGATATATCAAATGGTAGAAAGTAGCTCCTCGTAAATTTTTCTTAAGACATAGTAGGGAAGGCGAGATGGTTATAATATCTAGCAAAAAAAAAAAAAAAAGCAAATAGTAGAAAGTGAATACACACCAATAGACAACATGACAAACAATGATAAGAAGCACACGCAACACAGACACATATATATCTATAAAAGACACATATAAACATTCAAAAGAGTATCTGCGCCTCCACGTTAATCACAGAAGTGAAGCATAACAAGATATCGGTCTGATATTTCATTTTGATTTAAAAGACAATAAAGGTAATTCCTATTGCAATGAAACACGAGTAATAGTATTATCAAAAGCTGATGTCGACCCTGCTGACATAGAAGCAGCATCCCAAGCCTCATATAACTCTGTTCTGACGTATTCGATCTCTTCGTAATTTTGCTGAGAAGTAGAAGGAGCTTCTCTATCCGATTTCTGCATCCCCTCTAACTCCATTGCAACTTCTTTCATCGTTGGTCGATTCCTACCACTCAAATTCAAGCATCTCAGTGCGAGGCACGCAACCATCATGATTTCTTCTCTTGATCCATCTTCACGAACTTTAGCATCAACAATATCAAATAGGCAGTTTGACTCCATCGACATAGTGAAAAATGTAGCTAGATTTCTACCTTCTTCTGCCCTTGTAGCGCATATTGCTTTTTGTCCGGTTAAGAGCTCAACAAGAACTACTCCGAAGCTGTAGACATCACTTTTCTCTGTAAATTGACTCGATTGGAAATATTCAGGATCCAAGTAACCAAAAGTCCCATAGACAAGAGTGGTCAAATGAGTTTGCTCTATGGAAATTGTTCTTGATGTGCCAAAGTCTGTAACTTTTGCCCTGTATTTTTCGTCGAGGAGTATGTTTGTAGACTTGATGTCTCGGTGGTAAATAGGAAAAGATGCCGCCGAATGCAAGTAGGAAAGAGCTCCCGCAACTTCTGTTGCAACTCGTAACCGTATTTTCCATGTAAAAGGAAACTCTTCATTCTGTTCATGAATATACTGGCAAAGAGTACCATTTGGTATGAATTCATAAACAAGAAGAGGAACTTCTGTCTCCAAACAACAACCCAACAATTGGACAACATTCCTATGTTTAATTTGCGAAAGAATGACAACCTCGTTTATGAATTCCGCGAGTCTCTCTTCATCAACCACTTTAGATTTCTTTATGGCAACAATTTTTCCATCTTCCAGCATTCCTTTATAGACAGTGCCCTGTCCTCCCTGTCCAAGAATTCTGTCAATGCTAAAATGATCGGTGGCCTTTGTTAGCTCCTTCGAACTGAACAAGGTTGTTTTCTTAACGTTGCCTTCCTCAGAAGACAATTGTTGTTGTAACAACAGACCACCGTTTTGCTTGAAAAACTTTTTCTGGCGTCTCCTCTCTTTTCTCCTTTTTAAAAGCTTGTATAGTCCCCACGTACCAAAAATTAGAAGCAATGCCCCAAAAGCACTGCCGAAACCTATATTATTAGTCAAATTAAACCTATTGCATGAGTTTTAAACAGTGATATAGACATATAGTAAAGTAAAAGCTATGCTTCTTGCGCTAACTAAAATTAAAAAACTATGGCAAATGATCCACATATTAATTTAGCTGTGACATAAGAAAATATAGTACCTCAAGCAATTATTCGGAATAAAATTCATGAGAAGGTATTTTAAACTGTGACTAAATATAGTATTTAGTGGATTTGCGTGACAATATAATCAATTTCTTTTTTCTTTTACTTAACACGTAATTCCTACAATAAGATAAATCCTTTAGGTTCCAGAAGAGAAGGTCATTTCAAAATCTAAATAAAAAAGAATGAAGTGAGAAAATATTTAAAATTTATATAACTATAAAAATAAATACCAATGTTTTAAAGTAATTGAATAATTAGTTTATTTCATCAATTATTTGCACATATTTTTAGTAATTCAGTCAATTGAGTATTTTGTTATATGTTTTAAAAAATTGTGTATTTATTTAAATTAGGTATTAAAATTTGTGTACACTATAATTTTTCAATAATAAATCTCTATTACTATATTAATAAAATAATAAAAGAATGTCTGGGATTATTTATTCAAGCGCCAGAGGACATGTACAGTGGAGTATTATTTAAAAAAAGTGAGGGGCTAAAGAAGATAAAGCGCCAGGTCCTCTAGCGCGTGCAGAAGTCACAAACAAATTAATTAGGTTAATAGTTATTTTTGGGAGTTTATTTTTAAAAAATACTAAGTTGGTAATTGGCGCTCATAGTCCTTGAACTTTCGTACTCATTTTAGTCCCTAACTTATTTTAATAGACAAAAATCTCCTTTTATTAATTTTTTTTGGCAGTGTAGGTCCAATCCAATTGATGACAGAAAGTTAATTTTGGACGAAAAATCTCACGTGCATAACAGCCGACCCATTTCTTTATCTAGTTCTCCCTTAATACCCTTACGTTTTAAGAAGAAAGCTCTAAATCAATCCAAATAAAAAATTAAAAATATATGGGCAGATGAAAAAGAAAAAAAAAAAAACAGCCTTCAAAGTTCAAACCAAAATAGCTTTCAAGTTTCACGATAAGGAAAAAACAAAAGTACTCGCTCTTCTCTATTAACAACGCATACAACAACTAAAATTCCTTTTCCTTTTTTGGTTTAATTAGGGGTGGTTGATTGATAAACGGTGGGGAATTAAGGGAGACGAAATTTTCTAGAGCATATGGTTTTGGTGTAGCCACAATCCTACGACGACGACGGTGGAACTAGCTTGGGAAGTAGATCGATTCCCGGATCGGAGCACGAGCCGCTCAGGCGACGAAGTCCGCCTTTCTGCCACCAGCACTGAGTTGTGGCAAATCAACGTGCTCGCCGCATTACGAATGCAATCCTCGCCGGACATGTCGCGATTTGCGATGGCGCCTCCGGCTGGGCCAGCTCAGTAAGACAATTTCAACAAGATTTATTCTTGGCCACGGGTTTGGAATTTTGTGCTCATTTTTGACATTTTGTTTTATTTATGAAATGATAAATTGATTGGAGAGTGGAGATCACAAAACTAAGATTCGCAACATATGTTTGAAACAAATGATAAAAGATATAAAATTATAGGCTTTTGTGAGAAGGATCTAATGTTGGAGTTTGGAGAGCAAATGAACCAAATCATGATAATCGAACAACAAATCATGTTTGTTGGCGATTTTGTTTGAAAGATATGATATTTTTAGAGTTTTTTTTGTTGATTTTTTATTTTTTTCCTTGTATTTGAGGTCTCGAAAAATGCAAGTAGGGGTGTAATCGAGCCGAGCCGAGCCGAGCTTTGAGATGCTCAGGCTCGGCTCGTTAGGTTTTTCTCGAGCTCAAGCTCGAGCACGATAAAATTCGGAAATAAGGCTCGAGCTCGATCAACAAAAGCTCGAGCTCGGCTCGAGCTCGGTTCGATAACTAAGCTCGTTCGAGCTTTTTCGAGCTCGAGCTCGTTTAAAGCTCGATTTGAGCTCGAGCTCGAGAAAAGCTCGTTTTGAGTTCGAGTTCGCCGGAGAGGCTGCCGGAGAGAGAAATGAGAGAGAAAAAAAATTTCCACAACCACTGAGAGAGAAAGGTCAACTTCCACAGCTTCTAACCGGAGCTTGGGGCTTGGCTGGGCAGCGCTGGAGGGCTAGGAGGCGCGCGGAAGCTCGACGTCGCGTTAGCGAGACAACGCATAGGGAGGTTTGGCGTTACACTGGCGAGACGTCGCGGACGTCGTAGAGTCGATGCTGGCGGACGTCGCGGAGCCGGCGCTCGGGGGCAGCGCTGGCGAGGCTCGAGGACGGGGGCTGGGCCGGCGCTTGGGGATAGTGCTGGCGAGGCACGCAGACGAGGGTTGGGGCCGGCGGCTGAGCGAGGAAGGAACGGCAGAGAGAGGGAGAGAGAGAGAGAAGAAAAGAAAAGAAAACTTTTAGAGAGGGAGGGGAGGAGTAGTCGGCTGGGAGGGGGAAGGAAAGGGAAAACAAAGCCCTAGTGGGCTTGGACTCATTTTAAGAAAAAATGTAATGTTATAATTTTATAAAAATAATTTTTTTATTTTATAATATCATTATTGTATTACATATTTACATATAATATAACATGAAATTCTAATTTATTACAATTTTTATGTTAGAAGTTTATAAAAATAATTTTTTATAGAGAAATTATAGTGAATACCCAATTTTCAAAACTTAATGTAAGTTATTACCCAATCTTTTGAAAAATATAACCAATTACCCAAAACATGCAATTACTTACACAGTGGTAAGTGGTGGTAATTCACTTTGTTACCAAAAACATGTGCAAGTAATTCACAAATTGACTAGAAACTCAATTACTTCAAAAGTTTGGGTATTTATTTTTATTGTTATATAAATTCTGGGTATTTGCCTACTTCACCCTTTTTTATAATATAAATATATATTTATTGTATTACATATAATATAAAACGAGCCTGTTCGCGAGCTCATAAACGAGCCTGTTCACGAACATATAATCGAGCCTGTTCGCGAGCTCATAAACGAGCCTGTTCACGAACATATAATCGAGTCTGTTTACGAACATTTAATCGAGTTTGTTCGCGAGCTTTAACGAGCCGAGCTTTAATTAGTTCAAGCTCTGTTCATTTATTATTCGAGCTCTAAAATCATGTTCAAGCTCGGCTCGTTTACACAACGAGCCGAACACGAACGAGCTTTTATCGAGCCGAACACCGAGCTGCTCACGAACGGCTCAGCTCATTTACACCCCTAAATGCAAGGGTATTACGGAAAAATCGTTATGCACGTTACAATTTCCGTCCAAAACTGACTTTTAGTTATTACTTGGACTAATATTGCCAAAAAAATAATATTCAAGGAGATTTTTGCCTATTAAAAAAGATAGGGGACTAAAATGTATAAGGTACAAAAATTCAGGGACTACTGAAGCCAATTATTCTTTTGAAAAATAATAAATATCATACATAGGTAGAAAATTTTTACCGTTGAAGAATTTTTTTTTTTAAAAAAAGAGAAATTAATTTAAATAAATACCAAAACCTTTTAAAAAATATAACAAAATACCCAAGAAATTCATTTACTTACATAATGATAGCGAGTAGTAATTGACTTGGTGACAAAAAATATGTGCTAGTAATTAATAAATTGACTAGTTACTCAATTATTTTAAAAACTTGAAAATTTATTATTATTATTGTGTAAATTTTGAGTTTTTCTCTATTTCACTAAAAAAATAAAGATGAATCGTAATTAAGAATGTGACCTAAACAAATTAGCCCATGCCTAAACTAGTAGAGAGGCTTTACCAAAGAAATGTATTGCCATAATAAAATCAACGAAGATTTATTGTAATAAATTTTACTAAAGTAACAGATTTATGAATGATGATTTTTTTTTTAAATTCCAAAACATTAGATATTTTTAAAATCAAAACTCTGATTATGATTATTTCCATAAAAAAAAAAATTCTTTTATTCTGGTTGTTAATTTAAAAAAACAACATCGTTCTTTATTTTATTATTCCCAAAAATCAATACTTTTCTAAACTCTTTTTTTCCTTTTTTTTACCTCCCTTTGTCGTCTTACTCTCTTTTCTCTCTCTCTCTCTCTCTCTCGTTTTTTTTTCCTCTCTTCTTTTTTAATTATGGGTTCTTTAACAATTTGTTACCTTAGTATTTGTCACCTTTTCATTTCATTCTTTTCCAATTATATTATATATATACTCTTGAATTGCAAACAACTTTTTAACTTGAATAGTAAAATTTTAAAAAGAAAAAAGAAAACGTAGAATAAGAGATTTAAGAGAGAACGAGAAACGGTATAAAGTAAAAGACATACTTATAAAGATAAACTTGTGTTTGAAACTGCAATGATAGCCCCCATGTGTATTCACACATACGCCTCCTAGCCCACAGGACTCTTGCCATTCCTCGCATTCATTAATATCTGACAAGTAACCAATAAATAAAATCCATTTATTCCCATATAGTATATATGATGAAAAGGAATTCTATTTATTGCATGATCATGATACGAGGTTACTAATAAATACATTGCCAACTGTAGTGGTAATTATATAGGTGCGTTTGGTATTCAAATTGAATTGGATAAGATTAATTAAATTGAAATAGATTATATTTAATACTATAACATGTTTTAGATTGGATTATAATATTATTTTTAAAAAGCTTAAAAATAAATGACAAGAACTATTTAAAATTTTATAATTTTTATTTAATTTTAATTGAAAAACAAATAAAAAAATATTTTTTTTACGGTGGGACCTATATTTTTTGGGCATGAGATTGTTATACCCACCCTTTTCCATGGGACTAGTTATCCTACATGAGTGGAATTAAATTGGTAGGTTCCACTATTAATAATCATATCCCATTCACTCCACAAAAATGAGATTACGACTAATAATTGTCCAATCTTATCATATCTCCTTTAATCTCACACACCAAACACACCCTATATGTTGTAAAATGCTACATTTGTAAATATATTTGTGGTTTTGTTAATTTAAGGCCAAAAAGGTCAGTACATGCGCAAAGCAAAGCACATCATAGGAATTGATTGGGATTACCTTGATTGCATCCGTCTATAAGATACGGGTTTCCACGGAGCCCGCCATTGCACTGACATTGGAGCGTATATTGAGTTTGAGTGTCACAGTACTGGGTCGTTTCAGGACCAGTGTATGACATATTTTTTTTAAATATGTCAAAATCTGAGTAGTTCAATTGCCAGTATAGAGTCACGGGAACAGAGCCCTGATCACGGATTGCGGTAAAGCCAGTTGAATGATTCTTATAATGAGACCAATAGTCACTGTCTACCACGAACGCATATTTGCATTCATCATTATCATAGTTATGATCTGCACTTGTACTATCACTAGCTGTGCTTGACCTATTATCGAATGAGATTTTAATGTCACCGTAAAGTGAAGGTTCGGGGATTTCACAGCAGCCAATGCCATTGCAAAGACTATTATTGATATTTCCGGTCGAGCAGGTCGAAGTGCACCAACTGTCAATGTCATAGTTGTCGGAAGAACTTGCATATACTTTTGCAACGATGCCGCAACTTACTGCTACAAAGGTATTATAGCTGGACGAGAAATAAAAAGGCTTCCCCGTCAAATTTAGAGGTTCTATGCGGTCTTCCTTGGCTAGGCAATTGTAAAAACTGATTGGCTTTCTCACCTGAAAATAGTTCATCGGCCCCGTGTTTTCATCCAGAAAATTAGTGATATTGAGAACCTCTAAATTGCTGTGTTTCAGGTAGAGCTTAGGAGAGGGGCCAGAAGTGTTGCACTCTATTTGAAACCACTTATCAACAGCGCAGTCGAACCCAATTCCAAAAGGGAATGGGATTGTCACGTTCCCGCAGTGATCTTCACAACCAGGCTTCGCAAGAGACGGCGTGGTCACTTCTTGTAGTGATGCTGATAGTGAAGGTGTTATTCCCAGCGAGCATGTTATGATAAAAACTGGTAGGAGCATCATTTTCTTCTGTTCGAAAATCCTGATCTCTACACTTTCAACTTCAAGTTTTGGGAGTCTGGGATGAATGAATATGATCACGATGAATAACTTTGGGAACAATGTACATAACGCAAAAATATATGCTCAACTGTGTTTTAAATTATACCAAAACCTGCTGTAATATAGAGTTAAAATAAAATTTATCCTAATTATAACACTGTTGTTATAAATTATATATGATCAAATTAATCTTGGCCGCTGAATTGAAACCGTATTAAACTAGTCTCTATGCACTAAATGTTATTCTTTTTTTCTTCGCATAATACTTGAATGATCATAATATTCAACATTTTAGATTATACGTAGAAACTAATTAATATTTAGGCTTTATTGCACTGATGCCCCCTGAATTATACGGGTTGGAACACTTTGGTACCCAAATTTTTTTTTTGGCAATCGCCTCCCCAATCTCACAAAATCGTTACAATTGAGCCCATCCGTCTAATTTCCGTCTATTTTTGGACGGAACCTAGCACGTGCTTCTCACAGGAGCCATTTTTTGAGGGTATTTTGGTAAGTTTCAAATAAAAACAAAATTATTAAACAAAAATAAATAAAAAAACCTAATGTCTCTCCTCTCATCTCCGTCCCTCTATCTCTCTCATCTCCGTCCCTCTCTGTCTCTCTCATCTCTGTCCGGCGGCGTGGGCGTTCGACGTTTGAGCTCGAAGGTCGATGACGGTGCGGGGATTCAACGCTTGAAGGTCGATGGTCGAGGGCGGCGCGGGGTTTGGTGTTTGAGCTCGAAGGTCGACGATGACGCGGTTGAGCTCGGAGGTCAGACGGGTTCATTTGGGTTTGGGTCGCCGTGCTTTGCGGGTTTGTCGAGCAGCGGATCGGTGCCGCGGAGGTGGCGGAGAGCAATCTCCACCTCGCCGTTGCACGACAGCGATCGCGCCGCGATTCGTGGTTACTGGACGACCTTCGGCTTTGCAGGCCTGACGATGGCGGCAGCGGAAAGGGATCTTGGACGGAGGCGACGAGGTTTGCGACGGAGCATTGCTGAGCTCCGTCGAAGACGTTCTTGTCGGGGTGATTGTAAATACGAAGATGGAGATCACGGCTTCGATTGTAGACGACGACGGCGATAACGGATATGTGACTTTGGGTACGGCGACAGGTGAGCAGCAATGGGTCTTCTCCTACTTCTGGTGCACAGCCGCGATTTCTACTCCAAGCGGCGTTGTTCTCGTTGTCGTCGGCGAAGAAAACCATAGACAGTACCACTCCTGTTGTTGTCGTCAAACCACCATAGACTGAACCACCAGAGAAGCTTGTTGTTAACCGAATAATTTGGTTTTTGAAAAATTTCTTCTCCGTGTCTCCAAAATCCCCTTTGTTGGCAGACTGGCATTTGATTTTTTTTTAATTACATTTTTAATGTAACTTCGTCTGATGTTATTCAACAGTAAAAATCAAAAGTCATTTTCGAATGTTCTCTTTAAGGCAAAGTTATAAAACCCATCTCAAACATTCTCAAATACTTTATCGGTGTGCTTTTTACGGAAGATTTGCAGCGGCTGTTGTTGGTTTAATTCCAAAGAAGAGAAGAAAAGGAAAACAAAAAATCAAAAAAGTAAGCAAATATTATATGTGGCAAGGATCATGTTAAGTATTGTATGTCTCTTTTAAGAATCAATAAGAACACTTTATTTGTTTTTCATTAGTTTGTTTTTTTATTTGTTCCCACTTGAGAATCTCTTTTTTAAGAAATGACAAGTTTTGTCCTTGACAACAAGGTCACATGATCGGCACATGCTTGTTTCCGTCCACTTTTGGACGGGAGTTTGCGATTTGGGTCACATTGCAACGGATTTTCGAGTTCAGGGAGTCGTTTGCCAAAAAAAAAAAAAATAGGATGCCAAACTGTCTCAACACGTATAATTCAGGGGGCATCAGTGCAATAAAGCCTAATATTTATAAAGATAATAATTTTATAATTCATTTAAAAACGATAAATAGGAAAAATAATTTTATTTCTGGGTAGCTATAAAATCTTAGGAGAGGTTGATGATATTGAATATTACATATTATACTTACCACGATGTGCTGTGTGTCTTTCGCGCAAAAGCCAGATGCAAATGTTTGCTTGCACAGAAGAATAAGCTGAAATCGACAGAGCAGAGATTGGTATTAACTATCAATATTATAAACCAAAATATCTTTCAACTGCAAACATATATTTATTCAATATTTACCTTTTTAAATCAGCTCATACAAGTTCATCGATCACCAAAGAAAGAAAATAACGAGATCAATATTAGTAACTTCTCCGACTGGAAAACTACAAATCAACAGTACTGTGCGAACAAGTACTTTCTCAAATTGTTCAAGTTTCTTATACAATGATGAAAAACAAAAAGGCAAAAATCTATATATTGGGACATGAAAATATGGAGAGAGAGAAAAACAGAAGATTTAATTGTTTGCTTTTAAGAGCTTTTGCTATATTATATATAAGCAGAATCGGTCTGAAGTAAGCTTTCAAGAAAGATCAAGGACTAGGGGACGTCCATTCATGTTGGTAGATGGTGAATAAATATCATTTATTTGATTGAGACCCACTTGACAACTGACTAGTCGTAATGATTTATTTATTATTATTATTATTATTATTATTTTTTGTGAATAGATCTTATAGTGGCAATTTGATAAACGGTAATAGTTAAAATTGTTATCGAAATAGTTTCTGGCGGTAACGGCTCCATTACCGAAATCTTTTCAATAACTGTTAACCGTTACCGTTATATATCGGTAACGGTTACCGACGGTTATTGTTTTATTTTTTTAATTAAATTTTTTTATAATAATATAAAATTACAAATAAATTTAAAAAAAATAAATGCAAAAAGTAATAAAAAAAATTAGACAACGGTTAACGGTTATGGTTTAACCATTAAAAAAAAAACAACGGTAAAGGTTACAGTTTAATCGTTAATTTTCGTTAACGGTTAACCGAAAATTTTGATAACCTGTTACCATAAATTAATGGTTAAACTGTAACTAGTTACGGTTGTGGCCCCGATAACAGTAATGGTTACTGTTTTGCCACTACGAAGTAGATCTACATAGTATATTCATAATAATACACGGATGTACTGTTCTCGCGGGGCGCCATGGGGCATAAAAGCCCACTAAATTTTTCTTAATTATATTTTGTCTTAGATTTTGAATAAGTTTTTCAATTCTACACATAGTTTTCGTCAATTGACTTTTTTTTAATCATAAATTCACCCTAGATTTTGTAAAATATTGTCTATCAAATTCTTATTTTTGCCCCTATTAAGCTTTTTAGCTTCACAATTTTGTAAGTATCTCATGTGTTTCATCGAAATTCTGCGTTTGTCCCTTTTAGTTTTTGATAATACAAAATTTATTCATTAAGTTCTTTAATTGAACAAAATATTATCTTGTATGACTTTCAATTGATCAAAAAAAATTTTTTTTTTCTAAACTGTCAAAATATTTTAGTGTCTCATAAACTATTCAAATAGAGGAACAATAAAATGCAGTTGCATTATAAATATTTTATACGCATTTGCTGACTAAAAAATATAAGGGTGAAGTAAGAAAATACCCAAAATCAACACAACAATAAAAATAAGGGTAAAGTAGAGAAATACTCAAGTTTACACAACAATAAAAATAAAGATAATTTTAATAAAATAGCTAGTTTTTAGAAAGTGATTTTTCAAAATAGCCACATTTTCAAAAAATTTAAAAACTAGCATTTTTAGAAATTTCTTGCACGTGCCAGAAATTTTCTTACAACAATTTTTATGTGTAATTTTGTTATTGTTAGAAATTATTCTTACATGTGTAAAAAACTTTTTATGTCTAGTTTTTAAACTTTTTGAAACTGCAGCTATTTTTTAAAAAACACACAGTCCAAAATAGCTATTTACTTAACTAACCTAAAAATAAATATCCAAATTTTGAAGTAATTGAGTAACTAGCCAATTCGTTAATTACTTGTATATATGCTTTTGGTAACTAAGTTAATTACCACCAGATACTACTATAGAAGTAATTGAATTACTTGGGTATTTTGTTATATTTTTTAAAAATTTGGGTATTAATTTAAATTAGGTGATAAAAATTGGGTATTCACTATAATTTCTCTAAAAATAAATACCTAAACTTTTGAAGTAACTGAGTAACTGGCCGATTCGTTAATTACTTGCACATGCTTTTAGAAACTAAGAATCTAAGAGTGTTACCTCCAACTACCAATGTGTAAGTAATTGAATCATTGGGTAATTTGTTATATTTTTTAAAAGATTGGGTATTAATTAAAATTAGGTGTTAAAAATTAGGTATTTGCTATAGTTTTTCTAGTTAAAATAAGGTACATTTTTTTATTAATTTAAAAAACTAAAAGACAAAATTTGTATTATTATAAACTCGTGGTATAAATGTAGAATTTCAACGAAACGCAGAGATACTTATAGTATTTACTAATTTTAGAAACTAATATATATCTTAACTACAACTTCTTATGGCTCAAATTGGATATATATATATATATATATATATTTTTAATAATTGTTAGCAGAAATTTGTCATAATGTTTGCCCCCATTAAACTAAATTATTGAATTCGTCTCTAGAATTGAATTTCGTGTGGATGAGAAATATTGATGCACAGAGCAACACCTTGGGATGGAAAAGAACTAAAACATTGCATATATTGGCAAAGTTTCAATCAGAAAAGGAAAGTAAATTCTGAAGTTTCTATACACTATTATTCATTTTCTATATTGACGCACTCTGCACTTCCAGGTTAGTTTAAAAAAATAACACTAGAAAAAGATTATTAAAAAAGGAACACCACTTTTTTCCCATCTGATCTTGATAATGAAAACAGATTTCCAAGTAAAACACTCGCATGATGCATTTTGCACACTTTTTTACTTCGCGAAGAGTAAGCTCTTTTAGGTCTTGATTGTAGTTCAAACCATATCATAGCAATCAAATGGTTTTGGAGTGAGACAGACCAGAGACTTTTTGAGTATTTTCGAGCGGTATGTCTTTAAGAAGTGAAGCGTGAGTTTTGGTGGAGAGACTTAAATTGTGTAGCAACTAGCTACCCTAAACCTGTCAGAAGATTTAATTATTATAAGCTCTTTATTTTCCACATAACAAAAACGCACAAGCCAAGTAATTATAACCAATTATACTTGTACAATATCATTTATGTGCATGTCCTCTCGGATTTCTAATAAAGCTAATCATGTTAATTATATGCTGCTTAGTACCTTTACTACTCCTAAATTGATTAAAGTCATGCAATAATATATGACAAAAGAGAGAACTAGCTTTACTGGGTAGTGAAAAGTCTTCTTTTCCAAATTTATTATAGATAGTAGAATTATCCCTCTGAAAGGGACAATACACCAACTGCATACAAGTCTTCTTGAACTCTATAATTAGTGTTATTTCTATGGTTTTTCATTTGAAAATAAAATAAGTGGCACCATCACATTAAATTAAAGTTGGCATCATTGTTAGAAGACCCGAGTGAGAGTCAGCCAACTCCTAAATACCAGTCTTCCCATTATATTAATCAAATGATGCCGAGTGAGACAGAGCAAAGAGCTTTGAGCTCTGTATTTGGGGAGAGGAGTTAAATTGTGTAGCAGTCATAAGTTATTTATTTTCCACGTAACAAAAACACACAAACTGAGCCATAAAACAATTTAGCTTTTGTGATTTTTTTTTTTTTTTTGTTGTAATTGTATTGGTTGAACATTATGTGCATGGCCTCAGATTTTTAGTAACGGTAATCATGTTATGTACTGCTTGGTACCTTAATTACTACTCCTAAATTGATTAAAGTCCCGCAATAATAATATACGGCACAAGAGAGACCAAGATCTTCAGGCTAGTGGAAAGTCTTCTTTATATAATTTAATATAAATATTGTAGGATTATCCCTTTGAAAGAGACAATATACCAACTGCAAGCATATAAGTCTTCTTGAGCTGGTTCTTTGCTTTTTTCATTTGGAAAATGGCCAAAATTGGCCCCATTATAAACGGTACCACAAGAAGACGTATTCTCGTTGACATAAACTGTATCAAATTGGTTGCAAAAAAAAAAAAAAAAAACAAAAAAACAAAAAATAAAAGTATCAAATTATTGGTCTTGCGATAGAACAAAGACTATTCTAATTGCACTAGATTACATTAACTGCAGTAAAACTTTCTATGTATAACATTCTATGTTAACCGGAAAATGCCAATGCCCTGAATAAGTACCCAGTTGGTAGAGCAAGTAATATACTTGAACACACACACACCCCAATTAAGCGTGCACAAAAGTTCGGTTATCCGACCAGAGTTTTCCGCCGATTGACGATCCGACCGGAAAGTATCGGATAAATCCCCGTCCGACCTCTACTCGGACGAAACCCGCCCGAAGACTCTATGTCGGCGGTCGGCTTCGGGTGTGCATATTTGAGCTCGGGCAATACCCGACCCGACCGAGCTCCTCAGTCCTATGCATTATTGCCCTCTGCTACTTTGCTCCTCAGTCTGCCTCCTCTTCATGTTGTTGAGTCAAACGCCGTCGCCCGTCATGCATGCCAGTTGAGTTATCCTTTTCTCCTCCACGTTGCTATTCAACGGTAGTCACTTGCTTTCTTTGCTCGTTCGTCATCGATGTTTAACATTCACATTCTTCCTTGCTTGCCGTTGTATGCATTTTCTTACCCGACTGCCACCCGAGCACAGCCGACCGCCGCCCGCCTGAGTCTTCTACGGTCGGAGATCGGGAGAGATGATAGGATACCTGACCGAGCTCGAATATGAAAACAATGACGTCGATAACCGACTGACCGACCGATGCGCACCCCTAACACCAGTTGTAATGACCCGATTCTATCTAGTTCAATTTTATGGACTTAAGAATTGGATTATTTTATTCAATTCCATAAGTAAAGATTAAATATTAAAGTCATGTTTAGTTATATAAGGTATAATACTATAGTTATTGATAATATTCAATAATATTGTATTACAATTGAAACTAAAATTCAATGCAAAGTTGAAAGTACATAATTAACAAGTTGTTTAATTAAAAGTTTAATTAGACAATGTAATTGTAATAATAATATATGTACTTAAGGATTATTTAAATCTAAAATAGATTTATAGCATTATGAGATTAAATCTTATCATGAAACTTAAACTAGGTAGCATAAATACAAGGTAAATGTATATATGTATCATATGGTTATATACCTATATTACCTAATTAGAAATAGTAAACATGTACACTATACATGATATATAGGACGATTTATATCTTAAAAGTCAACTATGTCTAATAGGTCATGCCCCATCACTCATTATATTGATAAAAAAAATATTATGGCAAATAGAATAAATTAGAGACAGTTTTAGTGTTTAGCAATGAATAGTTTAATATGTTTATTGTGTGAATTAAAGACATGATGTAAGGAATATAAAAAAAAAATGTGTTTGTGTAAGAGAGTAGTCAAACTTAATCTACTATTTTTTGTCTTTTGTGTTTGACTTAGGTTCTTGTAAGAGCAAATATTTTCACTCTTCTACACTCCACCACTGGTCATTGTGCCCAACAAGTAAAGATTCTAATTTTGTGAAAGTGTGAGACATTATGTAAACAAATGATAGAGACAAGTAGAAAGGACAAAAATTTTCTCTACACACCACCTTGACAATCGGCCATTATAGGTATTTGAAAAAGTTTTTACAAGTTTTTGTCCTACAAGATTTATTAGACAAAGAATAGTAATAATAATGGCTAGTTGGCTTGTGACTATCTTTGTGTAAGAGAAACTCATAATGATACAACTTAATCATTATGGTAGATGATGTATGTTGGTGTGAAATTTGAATCAACGCCGTGATCCGCACCTCTAGGTTGTAGTACGGCGATTAAATAGGATGAATCTAGCGGAAAACAAATTAACGTAGAGAATTTAGAGTGGTTCGGCCCCTCCAACGGAGTAATAGCCTACATCCACTATTTTCTGGTATTAAACGTTTACTGTTTTACAGAGAATTCCGAGCCAAAATTCTCCTAACCCCTTCTTCTTTCTCCTCATATTCTTTTTATAGGTTCATCCCAGGAGAGAGAGGGGAAGGTTTCATTAACGAGGCCTCACAAACCATCCCTTAATTTCTGAGATTAGGTGACCTAAACATACAGTCGACCATACCCTCCCTGAATTGCGGAAGTGGGTTACCAACTAATTACCGACGTACATTCGGAACGGGACGTCTACAGTATCTGTCAGACATTCCTACAATCGGGGTTGATCAATCACTACAGGGAAAGACCTAGACTAAATATCACGCGGACTCCATCTTCGATCGGGGATCTCCAGCTTCGCGAGGAATCCTCCATCTCGACTGGCCCTTTCCCTTTTCAACGGATACCATCGCAGATCTAGTTCATCCTCGGGCTTCTGTGGTTTCTGGCTTAATTGTCGTTCTCCGAGGATCTCATTACAAGACGGGCTCCATCCTCGGTGGTGCCCCCACCGACTATCCTCGCGGGTGCTAGAGCGAGGGTAATCTCCGACAACCCTAGCTCCCGACTCCCCCGATGATAGCTTTCTTGATGACGTGGTGATGCTGCGCTGACACCGGGGCGCTCTCCCTCCGGTTGCGGCTCTCTGGGGGCTTCGCCCCCGACGCTATTACCTCGGACAAAAATTCACTTACAACATCTGCCCCCCAATCCTCAAGGGTACGTGCTGCGCCCTCTGGGATTTCTTCTTTAGGACGCTTCTTTATTAAAAAGTCGCGCCTTTTAAGTGACGGGCAGTTAATGCTCTGACACACCCTTTGAGACTCTGCCTTTTCCGATGATGGGATATGCTGATGTCAAGCAATTATGGAATTCTCGTAAAAAATCCCTGGCCGTTAGATGAAGAGGGGAAGATTCCAATCCGACGCTCCAGAATTACGCTCGGGGTTTGGGGGCGAAAAAGCGCGAAGAGACTTTGCTTCTTCGCCTCACTTCACCGATAAATTCTCTCCTCTCTCACACTTCACGAACTTTTGCATTTCACGCCTTTTCTCTGAGAAACTTTGAGCTCATCGATTTCTCGATATTCCGGCGAGTTTGCTTTCAAGTCTTTGGCTTTTGAAGTTTTCACCGGTATTCTCCGGCATCTTCCTTCTTTACCCGTTCACTCAACTTTGGTAAGCTCTTCGAGCCCGTCTCAGACCTTTACTTCCCGGGCAGTTTAGGGGTTAGTCGTCCCTGAGTTTTTCCCTTTGGGGTTTTGAGATGTTTGATCGGAGTTTTTCTTTCTCAGAAAAATGTCTGATAACTCTACATCGTCCTCTTCCAGCGCTCGGTTTGGGTCTGCGCCCTCGTCCGAGCGCTCTGACTCCTCGGCATCGGCTTCGCCTGTGGTGCCCTCGTCGCCACCGCCTCCGGCGGCGGCTGCTGGGATGAAGAAAACAAGAGGAGGGAAAGTGAAGAAGGCCCCAGCCGCTCTAACTTCTTCTGCGGCGCCATCAGTAAGCGGCCCGGCCTCGTGATCCTCGGGAGTTACGGCCACACAGTCCAAGCCCTCGGCCTCGGGCTCACGGGTGGTCGGGGCTATACCCGTCGAACCGAGGGAGACCTCAACCGCCCTGCAACCGCTTCCTGGCTCTCGAACGGTCGTGGCTGACGACCCCGTAGTAGCGTCGCCGTCTTCCACCATCGCTGCGGAGGCCAGAGTCTCCACCTGGTTCGAGAACGGCGTGGAGCATATTAAGGAACAGTTTCACTTGCCAGGGGACATCACCACCTGGGTGATGTACTCAGAGGACTGCTCCAATCGCCTGCCCTGTTCTCTGGGGGCCTTTAATAAGGCCATAATGAAACATGGGGTGCGGCTCCCGCTGCATCTTCTCGTCCGCGGCATCCTTTCGCACTGGGGACTATCGCCTAGCCAGCTGAATCCAAACGCCTACAAGATTATGACAGGGATGCACATCTTTTGGAGGCTGCTGTTCGGGGTCGACCTCTCCGCGGAGGAGGTGTGCTTCCTCTACAAACCCTCATCCAAGAAATCTGAAGCGGGGTACTTTTTCCTTTGGCGAGACTGCCCAAACGGTGCTCGTTGCCACGGAGGAGATTTTCAGCGAACCTTTTCCGGTCGCTCCGAGCCTCCCGTCCGCCTTGGTACAAGACCCTCTGCTGAGTGTCGAGGATTTCGCGTTGGAGCAAGTAGGTCCGGCTCTTTCGGGGACGGATCCTCCACTGAGGCAGACAACACCCGCCGAGTCCTCGACACAAACCCTTCCAGGGTCGCGGCGTTCTGTCCCCATCGTCTTGGACGACGATAAGCAGTTACCTTCTATGCAAAACTATAGTTGTATCCATCTCTACCACTTAGTCGATACTAACTTGTTTCTAGTCTGCATATGAACTTTTTGGCCTTTTGGGGTCCCCGGCTTCAGCAGGGGCCCCTGACCGTTCAGCCCCAGTCCCTGAATCTTCCGCCGGGGATAAGGCCAAGGGGAAGCAAGTCGCGAAAAACGCTACTTCTTTGGAGCCCACACCACCGAAGGAGAGCGACACTGCCCAGGCCAACACAGCGGGCCCATCCTCCTCCAGAGCTCCGTCCACAGAGGCCTCGAAGGCAGAGTGCGTTGGGGCTCCTCAGGGTCCGCCCGAGGATTCTGTCCCTGCCAGGGATCCCTTGGACGAGTTTACAGTTCCTCCTGCGGGGACTCCCTTTGGGGAGGGGTCGCATATCCCCTCGAGGTCTTCCCCTTGGATGCCGGAACTCTGCCCTATGCTGGACGAGATCTGGTCCGAGGAGAGCTTCAGGCAGCTCTTCGAAGAACCGCTTCAAGCCGGCAATAAAGATGGTGTGCGGCTGCTCGCGAAGGTAAGATATGACGAATCTCTCTCTTGAACGTCTAACCCGCTTGTTACTAACTGCTCTGACTGATGCAGGCTTTCCTCGCCACCTTTGCTTACTCCCGAAGATCCGAGGCGATCTTCGCTTAAGGCAGGGACGCCTTGCTTCAACGCCGAGAAGAAAAGGAGAAGCTTGCTACCAAACTCAGGGATGCCTCCGCCCAAGCGGACATCTCTACAAGAATGATGGAGCTGGCACATAACACCCTCAAGCGTTCCCAAGACCACAGTAAGGAGCATGCGAAGAAGGTGGCGAAACTCCGGAGGGAGTTGGAAAAAGAGAGAGCAGCCCATACGCAGGCAAAAATTCAGTTCGAGGTCGGGCTGGCTCAGGCAAGGACCCAGCAGAGGCAGGCATGGAAAGCCTTGGAGGAAGAGCGTCGACTTCGCGAGGAGAGTGCCCTTTCTGAGAAAGCGGCGTTCGAGGCTGCGCTTGAGGACGAAAAGGGCTTAAGAAACGCAGCTGAGACGAGGATCCAGGCCCTCGAGGGCGAGCTGAAAATAGCTCAAGGCGCACTCAGCCGAACCGAGGCTGATCTCAACGAGGCTAGGGCTAGAATTCGCTCCGCGGTAGCTGACTACAAAAGCAGCCCTCCCTTTCGACAATCATGTCAAGATGAGGAGACAACAATGGATCTTCGATTTTCAACGAAGTGAGGGCTACCGTAATCAGATCAAGTTTGCTACCCTCGACGGAGCCAACCAAGTGCTGGACAAACTCAAGGTCCTCCACCCCGAGTGGAACTTCGTTGAAGAGGTTAGGCACGAGCTTCCGCGTCGCCAGCAGCAGCCGCCTCCGCAGCTGCCGTCTTAGCTTTTGGGTTTTTATTTTGATTTTCTTTTCGCCCGGGGTTCTCAGTTTGGATGCCCAACTCTTGTAATCTTTTTCCGAATAAATAAAGACCGAGTTTGATTGCTCATGTGTCTATTTATATCGTAGATAGGTCAACTATTAATTAGCGATTAAGTCCCTCCGGGATCAATGGTTGAAAACAATTTTGCCCTCTTCGAGGATCAAATCTTGAACTATGCTCTTTCCGAGGGTTAATATTATGCGACTATTTAGATCGTAACTCGAACCTGGCTTTCTCCGAAAGATGATTCGAGTTACTCCGGATTTTTCCTTCTTTGAAGGATTATCCCAGTCCAAGCTTCTTCTTTGAGGGGAAATCCTTGGACAAATCTAATAGTTGACGCAATTTTGGAGCACTATGTTACTCGCGACCATACCCGATGCTTCTGAACAGAGTGTGGCCTCTTGACTTATACGCTTTGGCGATCAGACTAGTTTTTGAAAAATTTTCATCTCTCATGCCTCAGAGTTCTTTCTTTAAGCGCACCTAAGTCTCCTATCTTCTTCGAAGACTACAATGTTTCTAGGAGAAAATTAGCCACACTTCCCAATTTAATCCCCGAACAGGTTTCCTTCTTCGAAGGGATAGACTGACAAGACTAACTTTTGTGTGGTAGGAAGTTTCAACGGTTAAAGCCTACGTGAGCCCTTCGGACCCACGCGTTCTAGCTTCGCACGCCTTCGAGGTACCTATAGGGCGCACCTATTTCCGTGTGGTACCCCGGATGCCCCCTGTCTGTTTGAGCGCTTCGCGGTCAAGGAGACAGTCGATGATAGTGCTTCTAAGAATTTTCTACTCCACAGTTATTTTCTTTATACACCGAGTTTATAGTCTACTCCGCAGACTTTCAAAAATTTACTTATTTATTTACTCACTTAACACGCTTGGTAACAAACTTGCTGAATTTTCATTCATTTACCATTAAATTAGAAAAGTGGCAATACACGAGGGAGAGTACATTACGAGCGAGGGTAGCCTACCCGTAATATTTTTTTAGATGCTCCGCATTCTAAGGATGTCTGATCGGGACCCCAGCGAGGTTCGCGAGTCGGTAGGCTCCCGATCGTAGAACTTTGGTGACCTAGTAGGGTTCCTCCCATGAATATCCAAGCACCCTAGCTCCTGGTTCTTTGGTGTTCTGAAATACTTGTCTGAGGACGGTGTCCCCGACTTTGAATTTTCTTTCTTTCACCTTAGAGTCATAATACCTTGCCATGCGTTGCTTCTGGGCTTCCATTCAAACTCTTGCGACTTCTCTCCGTTCCTCGATTGTATCTCTCTCTGCGGCCAAGAAGGAAGTGTTAGTTTCCTCGTTAAAATTTTCGTATCGAAATGAGGGAACCCTAACTTCTGCGGGGATCATTGCTTCAGTGCCGTAAGCCATGGAGAACGGAGTTTTCCCGGTGGCCGTCCTGGTAGGCATGAGCACAAAAATCCGTTACCCAAATTACCGCCCGCCCATTACCAAAAGCGCCCGAAAAAATGAAAAATTTGGGGCCCGAAAAATTTTGGGCGCTTTTGGTAATTACCGAAACTTTTTTGGGCGGTTTTTGGTTTTAGTAAATTGAATTTTAGTTTACCGAAAACCGCCCAAAATGAGGGGTGCATTAAAATATATATATTTTCAATAATTTTTAGACTAATAGTAGCGTGGCCCTCTTAGGTTTTCTTCCCAGTTCCCACTTTACTTTACATTTCAATTTCTTTATATCTTATAATATATTGAGCTATTTAGTATTTACAATCTTTTTTTTTTGTTGCTAGAGATCGTTTCATCATCTATAGCTAAATCTTCAACTTCGATAGGACCACCTCCTCCTCGACCACCAGGATTTTAGTTTACAATATATTTCTTTTTGAATTTGGATGTCTTATGGATTTGAAAAACTATGATAGTGTTTGATAGTTTATGTGAAACAATTTATGGATTTTCAGTTTTTTTTATTCTCTTTTTCGCTTGATTAATTTTTGGTTACCCAAAAACCGACCAAATTCCGACCAAAAACCGAAATAAAATACCGAAACCGACCGCTAATTTTTGGGGGGGTTTTGGTTTTCATAATTCGAATTTTGGTTATATTACAAAATTACCGAAACCGCCCAATAACCGAAAACCCGCCCAACGCTCAGGCCTACGTCCTGGCCATGGTGCGATAACTCTAAAGGACCAACGGCAACTCCGCGGCCCATCGTCCCTTCAGAGAGTTGAGGCGTCTCTTCAAGGTGATTTTAATGATCTTGTTGACGGCCTCGACGTGACCGTTGCTCTGCGGATGGTATGGTGCCGAGAGGTCTTTGTTGATACCGAGCTGATCACAGACTCCATCGTGAATTTTCACAGACTCCAGCATGATTTCCACAGACTCCGTCGTGAATTTCACTGAGGACTTCTTTGGCCTCCTTGTCGTTGAGGCATCGAAGAGTGGGGTCGAAACTCCTCCCTTGTACAACTTGTCGTTTATCAGCAAGTAGTGTTCAGAATGGTACCTAACCCTTCGGGCTAGGTCCCGATCTTCTGGTAGCTTATCCCTGCTTCAGATAGACAATGATATCATCTATCCACGGCAGTTCTGAGTTGATTGCATCCACTAAGCCTTGCTACGCAATACATGGCTCGGGGATGATTTCGATCGGGACTAAGCAGAGGAGCTCCGAGTCCCTGCTGGTGGCTAGCTTCGCTAATGCATCTGCATTTGAATTATCCTCGCGATCGATATGCTTCACTTCATGCCTGGAGAAGTTTTGAAGTTCAGCTTTAGCATTCTCCGGGTAGGCTGCCATCCTGCCATCGCGGGCCTGAAATTCGCCCGAAATCTGAGAAACTACCAGTTTCGAATCACTGTAAACTTGGAGTGAGTCTACTTGAAGCTCTTTGGCGAGTCTGAGGCCTGCTAGCAGCGTTTAATATTCTACCTCATTGTTCGAGGCTCTGAAGGTGAAGCGCAAATCACTGTTGATGCGGTGGTTCTCGGGGCTGATCAGCATGACCCCCGCTCCAGAACCGTTCTCGTTCGAGGATCCATCCACGAAAAGCTTCTACCTCGGGGGCTCTATTTGTTGATCCCTATCATCCTTCGAAGGAAAGGTGAACTCGGCAATGAAGTCCGCTAGCGCTTGATCTTTTATTGTGGTTCGCGGCTGATACATGATGTCGAACTGCATAAACTCGACTGCTCACTTTACCAGCCTGCCTGAGACCTCTGGTCTGCGCAGCACCTGTTTCATCGGGTGGCTGGTGAGCACGACCACCAGGTGGGCAAAGAAGTAATGCCGCAATTTCCTGGTTGAGGTGATAAGGGCGAGGGCGAGTCGTTCGAGCTCAAGATATCTTAACTCTGCATCGAGGAGACGCTTGCTCACGTAGTACACCGGAAAATGTACTCCGCCTGCATCCTTGACTAGGACTAAACTCACAGCATGCTCGGACACCGCAAGGTAGGCGAAAAGCCTCTCTCCTATCAACGGTTTTGCCAAGAGCGGGGCATGCCCGAGATAAATCTTGAGTTCTTGAAAGGCTCGTTCACATTCTTCGGTCCAGGCAAATTCTTTGCTGCCCCTAAGAATGTTGAAAAAGGGGAGACACTTATCAGTAGACTGGGAGACAAACCTATTTAGCGCAGCAATGCACCCCGTGAGCTTTTGGACTTCTTTCCCTCTTCGAGGGGAGTCCATGTTGAGAATGGCCTGGATCTTCTCCGGGTTAACCTCGATCCCGCGCTGGCTCACCATGAAGCCTAGGAACTTCCCAGCCCTTACAGCAAAAGTGCACTTGCTAGGATTTAGCATCATGTTAGTTTGTCGAAGGATGGTGAAGGTCTGATCCAGGAGTGTAACATGATCTTGTGCTACTGCACTCTTGACCAGCATATCGTTGATGCAAACCTCCATTGAGGTTCCTAGTAGCTCCGCGAAGATTTTGTTTACCAATCTCTGATAGGATGCCCCCGCATTCTTTAGTCCGAGGGGCATGACTTTGTAGTAATAAAGCCCACGTGCGGTGATGAACGCCATGTGCTCTTCATCTCGGGGAATATAGGAATTTGGTTATACCCATAATAGGCATCCATGAAGCTGAGAAGTTCGTGGCCCGCGGTCGCATCGACCATCTGGTCGATTCGCGGCATAGGGAAGCTATCCTTCGGACAATCCTCGTTGATGTTGGTGAAGTCCACGCAACATCTCCAACTCCCATATGGTTTTGGGACCAGTACTAGGTTTGACATCCAGACCGGATATTTCGCTTCGCGAATGAATCTGGCCTTGAATAGCTTATCAACTTCGTCTTTGAGCGCTTGGGCTCTCTCAGGGTCAAGTGGTCTCCTCTTTTGGCGCCAGGTTGGGATCCGGGGATCGATTTTGAGGCTATTGCACATAAGATCGGGATCGATGCCTTTTATGTCGCTGTGACTCCAGGCAAACACGTCTCGGTTCCGTCGAAGATAAGCAATTACGGCATCGCGCACTTCTGGACTTAGCGAAGTCCCAATCTTGATTCTGCGAGGCATGCCGGGGTCTATTTCTATTTCCTCGGTGTCCTTGGCCGGACCTGCTAATTGCTACTGGACCGACAATCGGAGGTCCAATTCGCAACGGGCCTCGGGAACCTCGATCGTGAGGGTTTCGCCCTCTGCCAGCCCCGCGTCCCCGGCGGTCCGCTTTCCTCGTGGGTCAGCGGGTACCGACCTGGCGTTGGTCGTATAACACATCCGAGCCTCAAACTGATTCCCCCAGACGACTCCGACGCCACGGGGTGTTGGAAACTTCAAGCAGAGTTGGTAGATAGATGTTACCGCCTTCATGGCCACAAGGGTCGGACGCCCAAGGACGGCGTTGTAAGAAGACTTACCCTTGACCACCATGAAATTAGACATGGCGGTTGATCTCGTCGGCTCCTTGCCAAACGAGACGGCCAACTCTATGCTTCCCTCCGGGAAGATAGAATCTCCAGTGAAGTCGTGTAGTGGGCTCGCGACCGCCCGCAGGCTTTGGGAACTAATCCTCATCTTCTCGAGGATGTCCAGATACAGGATGTCTACCGAACTACCGTCGTCAATTAGGCATCGGTGGACAAGATGGCTCCCGATCATTGCGGAAATGACCAAAGGATCGTGGTGAAGGAACTGGACACCTTCGGCGTCCGCATCCGTGAACTTGAGATCGCTCACGCATCTTCGAGGGGGTGGCGATGATGTTTCCGCGACCTGAAAGATTCCACCGGAGTGTCTCTGTCGTATCTCCGGGGCGTAATCCTTCATGGACCGCTGAGAGCGACCCCCAAGATAAGGCCCTCCCGCGATCGTACAAATCTCACCTTTGATTCTCGGTTGGGCGGATTCCTTGCATCACGATCCGCGTCCTTGCGGTATCCTGTGAGCTTTCCTTGTCGGATGAGATACTCTATCCCATCCTTGAGGTCGAAATAGGTCGCGGTCGTATGCCCGGCCACGTTGTGGTACAAGCAGAACTTGTCCTTGTGCTTTTCCAGCGCCTTCCCCTTCAGCTGCGCCAGTGGTCGAAAATCAACATCGCTACGGAAGTTGAGAAAAATCTCCTCGATCGAGGCCGTGAGCTCTTCGTACCTATCGTACCGTGGTCTGTGAGCTCGGTTCATCCCCAGACCTGAATCTCGAGGCTTTTTTTGCTCGCGGGCCTGCCGACTGCCGGCCGTGGGGGGTTTGACGAGCCTTTTCATCTCCTTCCGGCGGTCACCCTCAAGGTTTCCCCGGGAGGTCTTGGCTGAACCGGACTTTTTCGAAGTCGACGCCTCCGCGTTGACGTAGCTCCGTGCTGAATCCAGGAAGTCCGAGTACGCTCGTGGGGGCTTCTTACTTATAGAGAATGCAAAAAGAGTGTCTTCACGCACCGCGGAGCTAGCGGCCAAAATTAGGGCATCATCAAACAAATGCCCCATCTGTATAGTGGCCTTGGTGAATCTCTGGAGCCAAACTTGGAGGCTTTCACCATCTCCCTGTCTGACTCGGGAGAGGTACGCCGGGTTCTTGAGGTGTCTTCGACTTCCCAAGAATTGCGTGGCAAACCTCGTCTTCAGATTTTGCCAGCTCCCGATTGAGTTTGCTGGGAGTCGATACAACCATTTGCGGGCTTCGCCCGCGAGGGTAGTATCAAAAAGCCTGCACCTAATGGCCTCAGAAAAGCCATAAGCGCGCGCCCACAAGGAGTAGACCCCCAAGTGGTCGGAAGGGTCCCCGCTTCCATCAAACAGGCCTATCTTCGACAGCCTGAGACGGTCGGGGACGGGGGCTACAAGGAGGTATTCTGTGAGGGGTGTGAAGTCCCCATCCAAGATGCCGTCATGGGAGATCCTGCTGAGAATTCCTGCGTCCCCGAGGTCTGCCTGCTGGTAGCAGTGGTGGCCGAATCCTCGCAGAGTCGCTCCCGCACCGGGAGCCGAGCACTTTCGATGCGGACCCCTGGGTGTGCGGGCGCGTGCCGTGTGATATTCTGCGGCAAAGGGCCGAGCCTATCGAAGACTAAGCCAAGCTGGGCCGGCGCTTCCTCTTCGCCATTAGGGCGTAAAGATCCAGCTTGATCAACCGGCAACCGCACTCCTCATGAGCGGGTGCCAGGACCTTGGGTCGGCGTAGCTCTCTGACGATGGGAAATGCGGGGACCGCGTACTGGGCTGCCGCTGGAGTCCTCACCGTGGGCCGCCGTGTCGGTGCCTGGAGCATTAAGCACTGCGGCCGTGTCTCCGTCGCCAATCCTACGCCGGGAGCGGAGCGGAGCATGTCAGCCTGCTCTGTATCAGTCAACAATGGGGGGGAGGAGAGGGGAGGGGGGGTGGTGGCTCCGGCTCTGCACCAGAGTCTCTACTAATCCAGCCATTCTCGCCATGGAATCTTCCATGTACCGGATTCGGTTCTCGAGCACCTCCTGCTCGGAAGTCATAGGATTCTTGCCGCTGCTTCTTAGGTTGGGTGACGGTGGTCTACCCAGAGAGGACGGGAAGAATACTTAGTAAGACGGGCGGAGGTTCAGCCTGCCCTCCTTCTAGCGCCAAGCTGTTGGTGTGAAATTTGAACCAACACCGTGATCCGCACCTCTAGGTTGTGGTACGGCGATTAAATGGGATGAATCTAGCGAAAAACAAATTCATGCAGAGAATTTGGAGTGGTTGGCCCCCTCCCCCCCCTTTTCTAATATTAAACGTTTACTGTTTTACAGAGAATTCCGAGCCAAAATTCTCCCAACCCCTTTTCCCTTCTCATCCTCTTCCTTTTATAGGTTCGTCCTAGGAGAGAGAGGGGAAGATTTCATTAACGAGGCCTGACAAACCATCCCTTAATTTCCGGGATTAGGTGACCTAAACACACAGTCGATCATACCCTCCCTGAATTACGGGAGTGGGTTACCAACTAATTACCGACGTATATTGGGAACGGGATGTCTACAGTACCTGTCAGACATCCTTACAATCGGGGTTAATCAATCAATACAAGGAAAGATCTAGACTAAATATCACGCGGACTCCATCTTCGATCGGGGATCTCCAGCTTCGTGGAGAACCCTCCGTCTCGACTGGCCCTTTCCCTTTTCAGCAGATACCATCGCAGATCTAGTTCATCCTCGGGCTTCTGTGGTTTCTGGCTTAATTGTCCTTCTCCGAGGATCTCATTACAAGACGGGCTCAACCCTCGGTTGTGCCCCCACCGACTATCCTCGCAGGTACTGGAGCGAGGGTAATCTCCGACAACCCTAGCCCCCGACTCCCCCGATGATAGCTTCCTTGATGACGTGGCGATGCTGCGCTGACACCAGGGTGCTCTCCATCGCGGTTGCGGCTCTCCGGGGGCTTCACCCCCGAAGCTATTACCTCGGACGAAAATCCACTTACAACAGTGTAGTTCAAGAGGTTTTTCTTTTCAAAAAAAAAAAATCAATAACAATTTTCTAGTTAAAAATAACAAGTACGAGTAGTCATTTTAGACCATATATATCACTTGAGTTATAAAAGAGATACAATGGCTTTAGAATGCAATTTTTTCCCCTTTTCTTAAGAGACTAGCCGATTCTCTCTCTCACTTGTAAAAAAAAAGTACTCTTTCAAAGTCTTCTCATCAAATAAATATGTGTGGGTTTATTCAAGTTAGTAGAATACGAGAAGGGAGAACAAATTTAGTAAGTCTTCTACTCTTGAAATATGTGATTTTCATAATTATTTTCTTAGCTTAGTAACTAATTTATTTCATTATTATCTGTGAGATATTGATGTTTAAGTTAAGAGTGAAGGGCAAGGAGGAATATTTAAATAAAAGCTTGAGTAAAGATCTAATGTAAAAAGTTTATTTTAATATATATATATATATAATTTTAGAAAATATTACATAGTATAAATGTGACATTGTGACCATACTTATTTATTTTAGTACCTATCTGGAAACAAAGTGTTTCATGAACTAGAATAATATATAGCTTGATATTATTTGAAAGTATTGTATAGTTTAGCATTTATTTTCTTTTGCTAAAACAATTATGGCATATGAAGATGATAGTTTCGTATAGTCACTTAGATGTGTATATTATATTCTAAGTTTAAGTGAATTGTTGATAAAAAAAATAAGGCTATAATATTATGGATAAAAAAAAATAAGGCTATAATATTATGGCAAAAGGAAAATGTTATCAAATAGGTCATTTTAGACCTTTTGCATGTAATCCATAGATACGGATAATTTAAATGCCGAATTAAGTTTTTACTATAAAAGAAAAGTTGTAGAAAATAAAATAACAAACAGCTTTTATTCACAAAATTCTTTCATAAAGTTTTTTTGAAAAGTAAATAAGTTAAAGAGAAATATAGACCTCTAACAAAAGTCAAACATACACTTAGATCTGAGTCTAGACTTGAACTATAAAGTTTTTGAAAATGAAAAATGAAGCAATTTTTATTCAGACATAACATCCAGATTCGACCCCTATAAAAAGTTATAGGATAATTACAAAAATACCCTTAACTTTAACTAAGACTTTGAAGAGGAAGACGATTGAATTTGATTTCAACCTAGTAGAGAAAAATATTTATCTCAGTGAATAGAGTAATAGGGTAAAATATCTCCCAAAACTGAAATGGGGCAAAAATGTCAAATATTTTATATTTTGGGCCAAAAGTATAATTTTCAAAATTACAGGGATCAATCTGTAAAATATCAATTTTGGCTAAAAAGTCAGAATTTAATTCTTATTAGTGATTTTCAAGCCTTCAAAAATTTTCATTTGTGAAAGCCTATTATTTTTCTTCTAAAAGTATTTTGATCACTTTGATATTTGGGTTAATAGCTTATTTGGTCCCTGAACTTTTACTTGAGTGACAATTTCGTCCTTACTCTTTTTTTATTAGTAATAGTAGTCCTCGAACTTTTTATTTGTTGCTCCGCCGTTAAGTTTTGAAAATTTCGTTTAAATCCAAACGGGTTTAGCACGTGACTTGCACATAGCACGGGTCTAAACTATAATACCCAAAATACCCTTGTATATTTTGGGGTTTAGTGTAACACCCCAGAATATAGTAATACGAAAATATCATAAATCACGATAATCTATAACGATATAAGTATTCAATATCTCAAAAATACGGTTAAATTTGAACTTTTTACACCATAACAATAATAAATACATTTTAATTCCTAAGCACGGGTTCCCAACCGTGACCCCATAATCATCAAAATTAGGTTTCGTATGAGGATTTGTTAAAACGAGTTTGGGACTTCAAAAACTTTTGCCATCGGATAGCCGACGGTCCACACGACGCCCACAAGGTCGAACCCGTATGCACCCGCCGTCTTCCTTCATTGCCGCCTAGCCTTCGATCTTCCCCTTTAACTTACCTGCAACACGAGCACACTAGTGAGCTAATAGCCCAATAAGTGGATTAGGGACATAAGTAATAAGATTCATCACAAATTCAATAAATCATAAATATCACAATAGAGAGTCCCTATAAAAGAATCAAGTTACCAACCCAACGGTTGCAACCCGCGTCATAGATTTCAACCCACCTCTGATTCCACTTTAAGACTTTACGTTACGACTTACTTTATCAAGTATACGTGTGCTCACGAATTATTATTGTAAAGGATCCTTACTTAACATTCATTGGGCCCGTCGGCCATTTCGAAACCTTTTGCGACCAATGGCCCCGTCGAGCCGTTTCGGAATTGATTTCACAATCGCCCCGTCGGGCCTTTTCGGGATTTGAAACAATAGTGGGCCCCTTGGGCCGTCCCGTTCAATTTATATTCTCATGGGAACATCGTCTCCCTCCGGGCCTCTTTTCCCTTTCCGAAACCTTTCGCGACCAATGACCCCGTCGGGTCGTTTCGGAATTATTAACCTTAACTTGCCCCGTCGGGCCGATCCGGATCGTTAAACAACATAACGTGAGGAAGACTATCTGCCAACCTCCTCTGAGATTCATTCAACCTGCAAAATAATCTCAACAACGATACTCGGATAGTTTTATGTCCATGGTCCCATACCCACAGACAGATTTACACACCCACATGCACATATAAGACACTTAAACCCATAATCCCATACTCATGGGTTGGACACAAAATAAAAGTACGTGATCCCATACTCACGCACCCTAAACATGTATCAATGCAACTAAATTAAACGAACACCTAATTGTAACACCACAAGCTAGCACAAATTCATAACATAAATGATCGCGCGACCATAGTCAAGTCTACTCGTGTTACAGAGGGAATCCACTTACTTGAGGTCCCAAGCTTCCTGCCTCGGTCTTCGGGATCCTTCCTAAGCAGTGTCCCTTCTCGGAGCTCGACGTGTGACACCTCTGTCCAATGTGAGAATTTGAGGATTAACGCCGAGGTTTTACCAATTATAAGAGAGGAAGGAAACTTTAAGCTCAACTCGACATTAGGAATGGATTTTAAACAGCGGGACGATAAACGGTCTGACGGGAAATCCCTTAAGAGCACTCCCATCCCGACTGTCGTCGCTTTTAAGGTTTACCGTCAATCTCGACTAATGGTTACATCAATGACTAGATTAGGTGAGAAAGAATTTCTTGGACCTAAGCGGTTCTTGACTTAGCCATAATAAGTGACTAAATTTCGAGCCGGAAATCCGGCAGAGTTTCCCCTGTTTTTCGGATATCCCGGCCGAAGCCTTCACCTAAATTCAACCCAGCACCGAACTAATTTCGGTCACAGTCCATCACGACAACAACCAGAATAATTCAACATAACACCAAAAACATTTCAGAACATCTTAATAACAGTACTTCTCGAGCCTCAAAGGCTTATCACATAACACTCTTCTCAATGATTTCAACAATTTCAAAACTTAAGTTACAACTCTAATGCCGTTTCATTTTACGACTAAAACTCGATTTCGGCCGCTCAGTTATACCTTTAGTATACAAAGGTGAGGAGTCGTGCGTCCAAACTGGCTTCGTAAGCGTTCCTGCACGATTTGAGAGGATAGAAAAAGAAATCGAATCAAGCTTCGAACTTAAACAAAAGTATGGCGCGAAAAGCTCGGTCTCATGACCCGATACTCGTTTTAGGCTCAAGCGGACAAGTTTACAAAAATACAAATCCAATAAAATTAGATTATAAGTTTTGCGCAAAACCCGATCATCAAGTAAACAAAATCTTCCTTTAGAAAATTCATTTCAAAATTTTCTTAGTTTGAAAGTTCCAAACTTAGCGCTAACTCACACATTAATAAAAGCGTCTTCTAAATTTTACAAAATCACCACCCGAAAAGATAACTCTCATCAATTTGTTAAATTCTCGAGTTATACTTTTAAACGATATTACTTGAAGGATTTTAGATTCCTAAAATGGCACAAATTCACAAAACCTTAAAATGTCAAAACATCTGAAAACACTAAGTCCAACGGCACCACGACATAAATTAATATACTAAATCCAAAAGACACATCAGTTCAAACTAGTACAACCATCAAAATATTCTTATGCCATGAATCGAAAACGCTCTTATATCCGCACAACCAATCACAAAATTTTCGTAATCATGAACCTGCGAAAACAATTAGAATCTACCACAATAAATTAACAATAAACCTTTCCAAGCAATCACAATCACCAAAGAACGGAAAATTGCCCAAACAAAACTCAGCAAATACGAGCCAATGAGAAGCACACCGCCCAATAAAATTTATTCGTGAGTTTTCGAGGCTCACCGAAGACGAAAGAGCGCGGCTAGGGCGAGAGAGCCTCGACTCGGTCACGTCGGGGTTGGGCTGCGCGAAGACGAGGGGTCACTGGAAGGGGGGGCTGCGCGAGGAAGGCCGGTGCTGTGCGTCGCGTGAATCAAACGCGCAACGGCGCGCTGGTGCGAGGGGGAGACGCACGGAGCTGGGGCTGAGCGCGAGGAGGCGCGGCTCAGGTTCTCGCACGAGGATGAAGCGCGAGGAGGGCTGAGCAGCACCGGCGAGCAGAGAGGAGCGCGAGGAGGGCTCGGCTACTGCCCGGAGGACGCCGCGACGCGGCGAGCAGAACCGGGGCTCCGCGAGGGCGAGTAGGACTCGCGGGGGTTGCGCGGCTGCACGCAGGCGAGGCGTCGCCGAGGTCGCGCGGCTGTCGGACGGAGACACGACGGCGGGAGAGATACGACGCGTCGCGAATCCGAGGCGGCGACGGCGCGGGGTCTTGCGCTGACGTTGAAGGGGCTGGGCTCGCGCAAAAAGGGCTCCACGTGGAGTTAGGGCGGCGCTAGCGACCGGAGAGGCGCGGCTGCGAGCTGGGGAGACAACTCGCGGGCTGGCGTCGCGACGAGGCTGGGCGGAGGAGGCGCGCGAAGGAGGCGGCGCCGAGCTAGGGAGCAACGCGCGGCTGCACGAAGGCGAGGCGTCGCCGGGGTCGCGCGTTCGATCGTCGGCGATGGGTGGAGGAGGCCGAGAGATAGAGAGAGAGAGGGTTGTGCGAAGAGAGAGAGAGAGAGAGAGAGGGAAAGGGGGGGGGGGTGTGGCGTTGTGAGGGGGGAAAAGAAAAGGGAAAAAACCCTAGTGGAAAAAAAAATAATATTTATACCAAAGTGTTTTTTTTTTTTTTTAAATAATCATGAAAATACATCCTTAAGTCCATATTGAGAAATTATGAATTTTAATATCAATTTCAAGATGAAAATTGATTCCTAAAGTGCCCAAAAATTCAAAAACGCACAATAATACCATTGCACTTCTAATTTAATATAGCCAAGAGTTGGCCAGATTTAACGAAACTGACCAACTTCTCTCTAAATTACAGTAACCAAGATAATAATGTCAACACATTTGACTCGAGAAATATAAAAAGTAAATACTTGCAAAAGTAGTCCAGGTTCAGGCCCTTACATTTAGGTATACTTTTTGGTCAAAATAAATGGCGATTAGGGGGAAAAAAACTCATTGGAGGTCGTCGGGGTTGTGGAGGGTGGAGGGCGAAGGCGGGCGCGTCGTGGTACTCGACGGTCGAGTAGGGGGGGCGGAGGGTGTCGGGGGTCGCGGAGGGCGGAGGGCGGAGGTCCTGAGGGGGTCCGAGGGGGGTGGAGATCGCGAGGGGGTCGGGGGTCTCGAGGGTGGCGGAGGTCCCGAGGGGGGTAGAGATCGCGAGGGGATTGGGGGTCTCGAGGGGGGTAGAGGTTGGGGTCCCGAAGGGCGGCGAAGGTCCGGGGTTGCGGAGATCGGGAGAGGTTGGGGATCGCGAAGGTGGGCGCAGATCGGGGGTCTGCGGTGGTTGGGGGCGGAGGGGGTCATCGGGGGTGACTGGAGGCGTGGCGTCGGGGATCGTCAGGGGCGGCAGGAGTCGTCGCGTCCGAGGTCTAGTCACGTCGTCGTTCGGTGATTTTGGGTTTCTATGGTGGGTTTGAGGTAAGGTCGCTTCGTCGTTTCGGTGAGTTTGGGTTTTAACGGTGGGTTCAAGGTCTGATCTCAGCAAAGTTTGGGTTTTGCGTGTGGGTTCGAGGTCGCGTGCAGATTTATGTCGTCGGCGGTAGCAGCAGAGCTTGGTGAGGGGGCGAGCATCGAGCTCGATAAATGCTTAACGGCGGAACAAGAATGAGTTGTTCTTTGTGGGGATTTTGGAAGGGAAGAGAGCTCTACCCATGAAGAAAGTTGTGGAGTCATTGGTTAGAGAGAGGATTGAGGATTGGGTGGTTGAGTCTCCGAAGAGGGTGAGGTTTGAAGAGTTGAAGTTTGTGTTGAACAAGAACTCTGTTGTTTATGAAAGCTGTGATGCTCAGAAGAAGAGTAAGAAAAATAAATAGGCTTTGTATTTGCAGAGACTTCATTGCTTTGGAGAGAGAGAGGGGAATATTGTTTATTTATTTATTTATTATTATTTATTTGTTTGTGGAAGGGAAAAAGAAAAGAAGAAGAAGAAGAAGAAATAATGGTGGGTCCACTAGCACATGCATAGTTAAATATGATCAATTAGGTGATAGATGATATAATTGGACTAGGAGCTGGTTGAGTTTGGTCGTTATTATCGTCTATTTGTTGAGTTTTAATTTGTTTCTCTAAGGGTATTTTGGGGTTTTTTTTTAACTCAAAGCACGTGTTAGTCACATGTCCAATTTGTTAGAAAACAAACGGAATTTTCGAAACTTAACGACGGAGCAACAAATAAAAAGATCGGGGACTACTATTGCTAATAAAAAAAGAGTACGGCGAAATTATCGCCTGAGCAAAAGTTCAGGGACCAAATGAGCTATTAACCCTTAATATTTTTATGACAAAATATCCAAAAATCAAATTGATGCTTTAGATGAACCAAATGAAAAGTTAGTTATATGTTAGCAATACTATAATGTATTTAGAGTTCATCAAACTTACAAATGAACATTTAAGTTCAAAGAGTTTAAAAATAGACTTTTCTACATACATAAATATTTGGGTCATCTAAATCGTAAATATATAAAATAGACTACGTTTGGTTAATACCCAACTAAAAATTGTTAGTGGGCTGAAAATTAAGATTTGGACCTTACAGTATTACTATAAAAGTAAACTTTATGAGCAGTATTACTATAAGTAAACTTTATGAGCACAAACGTTTTCAAAGGTATTTAGCTAAATGTGCAAATTGGCTTAAATGTCCAACCTATTACCTTTAAAAGTAAAATGATCTAAGCAATGCTATATGGTCAAGTAGAAATTAAATTTATATAACTTGGTAAATAAATTATATAACTGAATTAATTTAAGGGTCAGTTAAGGATTTAACCATTTTGCAATCTATGTTTTAAAGATATAACCCACGTTTTGAAATATTAGCAAAATAGCAATCATGTCAACATCTAAAAATCTATGACAAAAGAAATAGAATTTGTGATTAAATAAATAAAATACACAGTCATAAAATTTGTGACTATAGTCAAAATTTCAAAAAATTTGAAATAAACACAATAAAAAATTTAAACATCCATTAACAAAATAACCAACTCACAAATAAATGATTGCCTATACAACTAATTTCATAAAACTTAGTACTAAATAAAAAATATCTTATAAATAACAAAAAATATATAGCCAAATAAGTCACAAATTTCATGACTAGAGACAAACTTTTAGATAATATTGTCTGCAACAAACAATAAAAACAGAATTCAAAAAACTAATGACTGCAATCTCAAAAATCTAGACGCAAATGTATGGCTATTTTGCTAATAAAAGCAAACATAGGCTAATTGTTAAAAATAGATATAAAAATATGGCTATTTATTTAAAAAATCGTTAATTAATTTGATGCCTAGATCAAGAATTATTTATTATAAGGATAATTATTAAGTAATTGTTCTTGTGAGTAGTTACAATGATCAAATGAGATAAATATGAGAAATCAATCATATTCAGACAAATTAACAAGACCAAGTTTAGTTAGTAAATTAATTAATTATTTAATGATTATTTAATTAATTACTTTAAAGTTAGTAAGAGATAATTAGTTATTAACTAATCTAAAGAGATTAAGTATAGTTGAGGAAATATATTGATTGATAATTAATTTCAAATAATAATTTCTATGATGCAATTAATTGATTTCTTGATAATCAATTAATTTAGACTAGAAAAGTTTATTTTAGAGATTAATTGAATAAATTAATTTATTGATATGAGATCATAATAATTGATTAATTTAAAAGTGATTAATCAATTTTACGTGTACTATTGAGTGCTAAGAATAGCAATAGCTCAATTAAAAAGAAAGCTAAATCGTTAGTTAATGCGTGATTAACATAGTTTCTAATCACACGTTACTCACGTTTTTAACCAGGAGATACATATGGTTATGAGCATTAAGCAAGGAAATCACTTGTATTGCAAGGACATCAGGTGAGTACAAATCTCACCTACAACGACGAATAGTTTTCCAAAGATAAAACTATGTCATGATGATGTGTTATATTTCTCATTTGCTATGCTTTGAAGTTATGTGATATATATGTTATATGTTTATAAATTAAGCATATTTCGATGAGTTTTGCTTATGGAATGATAATGTTATATATGCAAAGTTTTAAAATATATTGGCACATATTTCAAATGATGATGATGATGTTTAAAGAAATGAAAATCAATGCCTCTATCATGATGCTTTATCTATTTAAGCATATTCATGAGCATTATATTTGTATCATGCTCACATGATGTAAAGATGAGGCTAATATATTTTTAAAGATTAAGGTGTCGTACCACCCTCCACTCAGGTGAGGTTTAACGAACGAAAGAATTATGACCGTGGTAGTTGAGGACCTCGCGAACCTTGACTTTCCACTGGTCGCGCGCACTCGGTACGTATACATAGAGGATCCCACTAGAAGAAAATATTTTCAGTAAAGTATTCATAATAAAGCATAATTTGACATTCATTCATGACATATATGTTGGTATAGAATTTAAACCAACGCCGTGATCCGTACCTCTAGTGTGTGATACGGCAATGAATAGTGGAAGTTTGAACGGAAAATAAATACTCGGAGATTTTTTAAGTGGTTCGACCCTCCGCCGGAGTAATAGTCTACGTCCACTGTGTTTATAGTATTTCCAAATTAGGAATTTACAGAGTAATTTTTTCCAACCCTTTTCCCCTTCTCCTTTCCTTCCTTTTATAGAAGTCCGGAAAGAGAGAGAGAGAGAGGAGAGTGCATTAAATGCGCCTCACCAAATCGCCCTTAAATCAGGGAATTAGGTGGCCTTATCTTAATCGACCATACCCTGCCCTAAAATCAGGGGGTAGGTCACTAACTAATCAACTCACGTCTTTCGCAGGTGAGGCCTCTACAGTGTAAGTCAGAAGTAAATTCCATCGGGAGTGATCTCACTGCAGCTACCCACGCTTTACCCTTCATCCGGGGACCTCCCACTTCGCGCGGAGTCCCCCGATTCTCCTGATCTTCCGCGAATGTGAGGCTGACTATGAGTTCCACTCGTCCCCGAGCTTAGGGGATCCCCAACTTATCGGTCTCCCCCCGAGGACCTTGCTTCATGTCGAGATCTACCTTCGGGGTTGTTTCTTTCAACAACCCTTGCAGATACAAGCGCGAGGTCAACCCGCACTTTTTGGCACCGTGGATGTCAACACTCTTGCTGACGTGGCGAATCTTCGTCGTCACTTGGGCACTCTCTCCGGTGGATTCTCGTCTTCGAGGACGACACCCTCGATGATATATCCTCGGACGAGAATTAGTTAACAACATCTGCCCCCCAATCCCCGAGGACACGCGTCGTGCCCTCTGGGATTTCTTCCTGGGTACGCTTCTCTACTAAAAAGCCGCGCCATTTAAGTGACGGGCAGTTAATGCTCTGACACACTTTTCGGGGAATTTACCTTTTTCGGTAACACTGGGTGACGTCAGGCAATTATTACCTCACGTCGAACCCTTTCAACCGTTAGATGGCGATGGAAAGATTCCCATCCAACGGCCCGGGAGTGAGCTCGGGGTTCGGAGATAAAACGGCACGAGACGAAAGGACGCGAGATGAAACGACGCGAAAGGACTTCGCCCTTTTCGCCCTCTCTGTCTATAAAACCCTCCTCACTTCTCATTCTCCGAACTTTTGCTTTCTTCGCCATTTTTCTCAAAAGCTTACGAATCCAAAGTATTTCACGAGACTTTCGACGTTCTCTGACCTTCTGCAACACTGCGAACTCCCCGGATTTTGAAGGCTTTGCCGACGTTTCCGACCATTTTCGGTAAGTCCTCCGACTCCGCAGAACTTTTTCCTTTTTTCTTTCTTGTGTGGGGTTTTATGGGGTGACTTACCGGGGTTCTCGGCTTCCTCAAGAAAAAAATGTCTCACCAGACATCGCCGTCCTCCGGCGCCGGACTTGAAACCAGCTCCGCCGCCCCGCTGACAGTGTCTCCGTCACCGCCGCCTGCTGCTACGAGAAGAACGAAAAGGAAGGCGAGAGCCACCATGGCCACGCCAGACCCTCCATCAGTACCCGCGGCAGAAGAACCCATCGGGTCCACCGCCACTGCCGCTGGTTCTCAATCTGGCGCGGCCGAAGACACGCGGCCTCCGCGGGCGCCAACCGCCGATACCCTTAACCCCCCAGAGCCTTCGGCCACATTTGCTGCCGACGACAAGGTCTCCAAGTGTTCTGAGGCTGACGTGGAGCACATCCGGGAGCAGTTCCACCTTCCCGCGACTATCACCACCAGGCCCATGTCCGCGGAGGAGCGCTCGACACGACCCCCACCCTAGATGGTAGCCTTTAACAAGGCTATCATGAAGCACGGGGCAAGGCTTCCGCTGCACTACTTGGTTCGCGGTGTCTTGGCAAACTGGGGTCTCGCTCCAAGTCAACTCAACCCCAACGCCTACAAGATCATGGCCGGGATGCACATCCTATGGAGGCTGCGGTTCGGAGTTGACCCGTCGATGGAGGAGGTCTGCCACCTCTACAAACCCTCCTCCAAGAAATCTGAGGCGGGATACTTCTTCCTGGCCCCGTGGGAGAAGAAGAAGATCTTGATGACGAACCTGTCATCGTCTTGCGAGGGGTGGAAGGACAGGAACTTTTGGGTCGGGGGGGATTTCGACCCGTGCGGTTCTACTCAGTACTCAGGGAGCTCAGCCCCTACCACGAGCCTACCAAGTTCCTGGTAAGCTGCGTTCTATACTTTCATCATCATCATTTTTTTTATATACGCCTCATCGCTGATGCTCGGGGTTGTGCGCAGACTCCTTCATTCGCACCTCTGTGACCGCGGGTCAGGGAGAGCGGATCGCCACCGCTTTAGCCTACCCCGACGAGGATAGAGACGTCCGGGCCCTCGTCAATGAGGACAATCTGATCACCCACGGGTGGATCGGGACTCAAATGGAGTTGGACCCGGACCAGCTTCGTGGGCGATCGTCAGGCCCGAGGCAACCCAAAGTCTCGGCGAAGGCTTCCGGTAGCACGACCACTCCTGCCCCGAAACAGTCCAAAGTCCCGGCGGGGACTTCCGGGAGCACGACCACTCCTGCCCCGTCGACGAGAAAAAGGGCGGCCACTTCCTCAAAGAAGTCTGCCGCCCCTAAGACCGTGGCTGCTCCATCCCTCCCCCCGTCCGGAGAGGTCGAGGACGAAGAGGAGGCCACGGAGACCCCCGAGAAACCCTTAACGCGGAAGAAACGATCGCGGAAGGAGCCTGCTGTGGCTCCAGAGGTCACGCCTTCCGCCACCCCTCAAGATCCGAGGACTACTGGGACAACCCTCGGGGATGTCCTTTTTGGCGAGGCGGCTCGCCAAGTGCTCTCGGATGCTGCGGACATCTTCGGCGAGCAGCCGCCAACTCCCAGCCCGCCAACCAACATGGCGCGGGATCCTCTACTAAGCGTAGAGGATTTCATGGTGGAGCAGGCCGATCCATCCCCTTCGGGGGCGGCTCCTTCTCCAGATCAGGCGACGCCGGCTGGGTCTTCGACTCAGTTCTCCTCGGAGTCGTGGCGCACAGCCCCCATCATCATCGATGGTGGTAAGAAACTTCTTTGCGAGCGAGTTTTTATTTTAATGCTAGATCGGGACTAACTAGTGTTGTTTGCAGACGAGCTTTTTGGGCTATTGCGGTCCTCGTTCCCGGGGGATACGCCTGGTCAATCAGCCCCTCCCCGCGAGTCTCCCGTCGCGGATAAGGGCAAGCGACTGATAGAGGAAGACGTTCCTTCAGAGGCATCGTCTCCGAGAGAGGTTGAAGCAGCGCCTGCGGCGGGCACCTCTTTCAGAGTTCCAGCCCTGCCAGCCTCGGGGGAAGATCCTGCCGAGGCTCCTCGGAGTCCTCCCGTAGGGTTTGGTCCCGCCAGAGACCCGCTGAAAGATTTCGAATTCCCCCCAGCGGGGACTCCTTTTGGGGCGGGACCATATGCCCCATCGGGGGGCTTCCCCTGGATGCCAGAACTCGGGCCTATGCTGGACGAGATCTAGTCGGAGTAGAGCTTTAGGCAGCTCTCCGAGGAGCCGCTCCAGGCCGGCAATCGCGAAGGCATAAGGCTGCTCGCGAAGGTAAATCCTGCCGATTTCTTCGTCCCCTTTCGCTTCGATTTGCTACTAACTTCTGACTGTTGCAGGCATTTTTGGCAAACTTCACCTACTCCCGGAGGTCGGAGGCAATTTATGCCCAAGGACGGGACGCTCTGCTCCAGCTCCGAGACGAGAAGGAGAAACTAATGGCCCATCTTCGTGAACTCCGAGCTCAATCGAATCTGTCCAACAGAATGATGGACCATGCTACCCGGAGCATGATGAAGTCAAAGGAGCAGCGGAAAGCCTTCATCGAGGAGACTTCTAAGCTCCGGGAGGAGTTGGAAAAGGAGAGAAGAGGCCATGCGGAGACCAAGATCCGGCTCGAGCTGGAGCTAGCTCAAGCGAAGGCTCAGCAGTCAGAGGCGTGAGAGGCCCTGACAGAGGAGCGCCGTGCTCGCGAAGAGAGCATTCTCTCGGAGAAAGCCATCTTCGAGACTACCCTCGAGGAGGAGAGGAACTTGAGAGGCGCGGCGGAGTCCCGGGTTCAAGCCCTCGAGGGAGAACTCAGAGAAGAGCGAGGGGACAGACGGCGGATTGAGGCCGATCTCAACGGGGCCAGAGCGCGAATTTGCTCTGCGGTGGCCGACTTCAAAAATAGCCCCGCGTTTGAGAATCTCATAGAGCTGAGGAGACAAGAGTGGCTCGCCAACTTCCATCAAAGCGTGGGGTATCGGAACGAGATCACGCAGGCCATGGTCGAAGAAGCCAACGGAGCATTGGACAGGCTCAAGGCCCTCCACCCCGAGTGGAATTTTGTTGAAGAGATTCGCCGCGAGATGCCGCGCTCCCAACGGCAACCTCCCGCGCAGCCGCCGCCTTAGAATTAGGGTCTCCCCTCTTTTTTTTTTTTTTTTTTTTTTTTTTTTTTTTTTTTCCGGGGTCCTCATCTGGGACGCCCACCTTTTGTATAATTTTCCACAATTAATAAAGGATTTATTTTCCCATTTTCATCGTTTGTCAACTGACTAAATCCCTTCGGGATCTAACAACTAACTTCGTTAAACGACAGTTCCTTCGGGACTACATACTCTCTCCGAGGGTATGTATAATGAGCGACTTCTTATTTTTCACGCTTTGGCCTAATTTTTTCGAAATTAGTCTGCCTCGGAATTCTTCCTTTGAGCGTGCCTAGTTCTTCTATCTTCTTAGAAGAATAGAATGGTTCTAGGAATAAGTTGGTCTGACTTCCCAAGTTAGTCTCCGAACAGGTTCCCTTCTACGAAGGAATAACCCTGACAAGACAAACCTTTGAGATAGGAAGTCTCAACGAGTAAAGCCTGTGTGAGCCATTCGGAACTCACATGTTCTAGCCTCACTCGCCTTCGAGGTACCCATAGAGCGCATCTATTTTCTTTCTGGTACCCCGGATGCCCCCCGGCTTCTTGGGCGCTTCGCGGCCAAGAAGACAGGGTAGTGTTTTTAGGATTTATCCGCTCCGCGGTTCTATCCTTTATACACCGAGTTTATAGTCTACTCCGCAGACTTTCAATTGAACGCATTTGGAAATATAAAATAATTTTTCATTCATAAATAATTTACAAATACAAATGTGAGTAAAATTATAAGGAAATAACATTATAAGTTAGGGGAGCCTACTGGTAATATTTCTTGAGATGCTTCGCATTCCAGGGAAGTCTCAGTGGAATCCCGGCGAGATCCGCGAGCCGGTAAGCTCCCGATCGCAAAACCTCGGTGATTTGATAAGGTTCTTCCCACGAATAACCCAATGCCCCCGCGCCGGGCTCCTTGGTATTTTGGAATACTTGTCTGAGGACGGTGTCCCCGACTTTGAACTTTCTTTTCTTTACCTTGGAGTCATAGTACCTCGCCATACGCCGCTTCTGGGCCTCCATCCGGATTCTTGCGACTTCTCGCCGTTCCTCGATCATATCCCGCTCTGCGGCAAGGAGTGAATCGTTGACCGTTTCATCGAAGTTCTCGTATCGGAATGAAGGGACTTTTACTTCCGCCGGAATTTAAAGTGGTTTTGATGATCTTATTGACGGCTTCGACTTGGCCATTGCTTTGGGGGTGGTAAGGCGCGGAGAAGTCTTTATTGATGCCGAATTGGTCGCAGAGGTCTCTTATAGCCTGGTTATCGAACTGAAGGGCGTTGTCCGAGACCAAGGACTGAGGTATCCCGAACCTGTATATAAGATGCTCGCGGATGAACTTAGTCAGGTTTTTCTCGGTGATTGTGGCCAAGGGAATCGCTTCGGCCCACTTGGTAAAGTAGTCCACTGCTACTACGGCAAACTTAAGCCCTCCGGGCGCTGTGGGCAGTGGCCCAATTATGTCGATTCCCCACTTTGCGAAGGGCCACGGGCAGAAGATGACGGTGAGTCGTTCCGGGTGAGCTCGAATGAGTGCAGAGTATCTCTGGCACTTGTCGCACTTCCTCGCGTACTCGGTAGCGTCTCGCTTCATCGTGGGCCAGTAGAATCCCTGCAACAACGCCTTGTGCGCGAGTGATTGTCCACCCGAGTGGTTCCCACAGACTCCGCCGTGGATTTCATTGAGAATTCGCTTGGCTTCCTCGTCGTTGAGGCAACGCAGCAGCGGGGTTGAGATCCCTCTTTTGTAAAGCTTGTTGTTGAGCAACAAATAATGCTCGGCATGATACCTGATTTTCGCGCCAGGTCTCGGTCTTCGGGTAGCTTGTCATCTTTCAAGTAGATAACTATATCGTCCCTCCACGAAGGTTGAACATCGATCGCCTTTACCGAATTCTGCTTGGTGATACTGGGCTCCGCCACGATTTCGACCGGGACCAAGCGAAGGAGCTCCACATCTCGGCTAGTAGCCAATTTTGCCAGGGCATCAGCGTTCGCGTTATCTTCTCGGTCGATGTGTTTCACTTCGTGCCTCGGGAAATTTCGAAGTTCGGACTTAACCTTCTCCAGATACGCGGCCATTCTATCATCACGCGCTTGGAACTCGCCCAAAACTTGAGAGACCACCAGCTTTGAGTCGCTGTAGACTACAAGCGAGTCTACTTGAAGTTCTTTGACGAGCCTTAGACCGGCGAGAAAGGCTTCGTACTCAGCCTCGTTGTTCGAGGCCCTGAAGGCAAATCGCAAGATGCTGCTGACTCGATGATTCTCGGGGCTGACGAGCATGAGCCCGGCCCCCGAACCATTCTCGTTCGAGGACCCATCTACGTAGAGTTTCCACCTCGGGGGTTCATTTAGTCCATCTCGATCCTCCTCCGAAGGAAAAGTGAACTCGGCAATGAAGTCGGCTAGCGCTTGTCCTTTGATCGCCGTCTGCGGCTGGTACAGGATGTCGAACTGAGTCAACTCGACAGCCCATTTGACAAGTCTGCCCGAGGCCTCCGGCCTGCGCAGGACTTATTTCATCGGATGATTGATGAAGACTATCACCGGGTGAGCCAGAAAGTAGTGGTGAAGCTTCCTGGTAGATACGACGAGGGCAAGGGCTAGCCTTTCCAGCTCAGGATATCTTAGTTCGGCATCGAGGAGGCTTTTGCTGACGTAGTACACGGGTACCTGTACTCCAGCAGCTTCCTTGACCAGCACCGAACTGACCGCGTGCTGGGATACTGCGAGGTATGTGAAGAGCTTTTCCCCCGACAACGGCTTCGCCAGAATGGGAGTATGACCGAGGTAAGCTTTGAGCTCCTCGAACGCTCGTTCACATTCGTCGGTCCATGCAAACTCTTTACTGCCGTGGAGAGCGTTGAAGAAAGGGAGGCACTTGTCAGTCAACTGAGACACAAACCTGTTGAGTGCTGCAATGCATCCGGTAAGCTTTTGGACTTCTTTTCCTCTCCGAGGCGGACTCATATCGAGGATAGCTTGGATCTTCTCCGGGTTGGCCTCTATTCCTCGTTGGCTCACCATGAAGCCCAGAAATTTTCCCGCTCTGACCGCGAAAGTGCACTTACTCGGGTTAAGCATCATGTTGGTCTTCCTGATGACTGAGAAGGTCTAATCCAGGTGCTCGACGTGGTCTTGTGCTTTCGCGCTTTTGACCAACATGTCATCAATGTAAACTTCCATCGAGACTCCAAGCAAGTCCGCGAAGATCTTATTCACCAACCTCTGATAAGTTGCACCTGCGTTCTTGAGGCTGAAAGGCATGACCTTGTAGTAGTATAGCCCTCGATCGGTAATGAACGCTGTGTGCTCTTCGTCCCGATGATACATAGGGATTTGGTTGTAGCCAGAATATGCATCCATGAAGCTGAGGAGCTCATGGCCCGCGGTAGCGTCAACCATCTGATCGATTCGGGGCACCGGGAAGCTGTCTTTCGGACAGGCTTCGTTGAGGTTGGTGAAGTCCACACAGCATCTCCATCTACCATCCGGTTTAGGGACCAGCACCGGATTAGAGACCCATTCCGGGTATTTAGCTTCGCGAATGAACCCGGCCCCGATGAGCCTATCAACTTCATCTTTAAGAGCTTGGGCTCTCTCGGGGTTGAGGGGTCTTCTTTTCTGCCGGCGGGCCAGGAGCCGAAGATCTATGTTGAGACGGTAGAACATCACGTCCGGGTCTACGCCCTTCATATCGCTATGGCTCCATGCAAACACGTCTCGATTCCTCCGTAGACAGGCAATGATGGCCTTGCGCACTTCGGGGCTTAACGAAGTTCCAATTTTGACTCTTCGTGTAGTGCTAAGGTCGTCCACGTCTACCTCTTCGGTGTCCTCGGCCGGGCCCGCTAATTGCTATGGGGCCAGGAGTCGAGGGTCCAGCTCGCTTCGACCCTCGGACATGCCGATGGTAAGGGTCGTTTCACCCAAAGCAGCTTCTTCGACCGTGCGCTTCCCCTTCGGGTCGGCGGGGGCCGATTTAACGCTCGTCGTATAACACATCCGAGCCTCGTACTGGTTTCCTCGGATTACTCCGACGCCACCCGGAGTGGGAAACTTGAGGCATAGGTGGTAGATGTAAGTGACTGCTCTCATTGCCACGAGGGTAGGACGTCCGAGGATGGCGTTATAGGAAGACCTACCCTTAACCACCATAAAGTTCGAGACGGCGGTTGATCTTGTTGGCTCTTCGCCGAATGAGACAGCTAACTCTATACTTCCCTCCGGGAAGATAGAGTCTCCTATAAAGCCGTGTAGCGGGCTTGCGGCAGCTCGCAAGCTCTGAGGACTGATCCTCATTTTTTCGAGGACATCCAAATAAAGGATATCCACTGAGCTGCCGTCGTCCACCAGACAACGATGGACGAGATGGTTCCCGATCATCGCGGAAATGACTAGAGGATCATGATGTGGGAAACGGACGCCTTCGGCATCTGCGTCCGAGAAGGTGAGCGCGCTCGCAATCTTCCGAGGGGGCTGTGGAGATCTCCGCGACACGTGGAACACTCCTCCGGAGAGCTCTTGTCGCGCTTCTCGGGCGTAACCCTTCATGGAGCGCTGGGAGTGCCCCCCAGGATAAGGGCCTCCCGCGATCGTTCGGATTTCACCCTCGATCTCCCGGTTATGCGGATCTCGGTTCTTGGGATTCGCCTCTTTGCGATACCCCTCGAGTTTTCCTCGGCGGATAAGATATTCTATCTCATCCTTCAGGTCAAAACAGGTCGCGGTCGTATGCCCGGCCGCATTATGGAACAAGCAGAACTTGTCCTTGTGCTTCTTTGGCACCCTCCCCCTCAAAGGTGCAGGGGGTCGAAAGTCAACCTCGCTCCACGAGTTGACGAAAATTTCTTCGATGGTGGCAGTTAGCTCCTGGTATTTTTCATACCGCGGCCTGCGGGAGCGAACTGCGCCGGACCTCGACGATGGACCGGAATCACGAGGTCTTTTCTCGTCTCGAGGCTGTCGATTATGGCCCGCTGGGGCCTCGACAGGCCTCTTCTCTTTTCGGCGGTCCCCTTCGGGGTTACCGCGGTGAGTTTTCGCGGAGCCAGACTTCTTCGAAGTCGCCGCTTCCGCGTTGATATAGTTCCGAGCACGCCCCAAGAAATATGCATACACCCTCGGGGGTTTTTTACTGATTGAGAAAGCGAAGGGAGTGTCTTCGCGTACTGCGGAACTTGCGGCCAGAAGTAGGGCATCATCAGACAAATGCCCCACCTCTACCGTGGCCTTAGTAAAACGTTGGAGCCAAGCTTGGAGACTTTCGCTCTCTCCTTGCTTGACTCGGGAGAGGTACGTCGGGTTCTTGAGGTGTCTACGACCCTCCAAGAACTGGGCTGCAAACCTCGTTCTCAAATCTTGCCAACTTCCGATTGAGTTGGCCGGGAGTCGATACCACCATCGGCGGGCTTCCCCGCTAGGGTGGTGTCGAAAAGCTTGCACCAAATGGCTTCTGGATAGCCATAGGCGCGTGCCCACGAGCAATAAATCCCCAAATGGTCGGATGGGTCTCCACTTCCGTCAAACAGGCTTACCTTCGGTAGCCTGAGACGATCGGGAATGGGGGTTGCCAAAAGGGTTTCAGTGAGGGGGGTAAAATCCCCATCTAGGATTCCATCGCGGGATGGTTAGCCAAGAATCCCGCGAATGCGCTCTATCTCAGCGGGCGAGAACTCCTGGGATGCTTCGGTCTGCCGGCTAGTGGCGGTGGTAGCTGACTCCTCGCAGAGACGCTCCCGCACTGGGAGTCGCGTACTTTCGGGGTTGGTCCCAACCCGTAGGAGTTCTCCCAGTGGTGTCCCGCTGGAAAGGGCCTAGCCTGGTAAACACCGAGCCGGGCTGAGCTGGCGTTACGCCTTCGGCCGCGGGGCGTGATGGTCCCACCGGGTCTGCCGGCAACTGCGGCCCTCCAGAACGGGTGGTGGACTTCTGGGCTGGTGCAGTCCTACGCCGGCGGGAATGGTGAGTCTCGTGCTCAAGGTCACCTTCTGATGAGCCCTCATCAGGCGTCGTGTTGACGTCGTCTACGGCTCGGAGGTCAGCAGCTACGTCGTCAACCCTTCGCCGCGCTCGGAGCACATTCGCGTGCTCTGCGTCCGTCAGGAGTGGAGGTGGACTTTGGTTGTGAACCAAAGTCTCCATTAATCCGTTCATTCTTGCCATGGATTCCTCCATCTGTCGGATTCGATCTTCGAGCATTTCCTGCTCGGCGGTTAAAGGACTTTTGCCGCTGCTTCTCAAGTTGGGCGCCATTTGATCTCCGATCAAGCAGCGCGGTGGGTAACAGAGAAGGCGGGAAGAGTCTTACAACAATGACGGAGGTTCGGGCCCGCCCTCCTTATAGCGCCAAGCTGTTGGTGAAGAATTTAAACCAACGCCGTGATCCGTACCTCTAGTGTGTGATACGGCAATGAATAGTGGAAGTTTGAACGGAAAATAAATATTCGGAGATTTTTTAAGTGGTTCGACCCTCCGCTGGAGTAATAGTCTACGTCCATTGTGTTTATAGTATTTCCAAATTAGGAATTTACAGAGTAATTTTTTCCAACCCTTTTCCCCTTCTCCTTTCCTTCCTTTTATAGAAGTCCGGAAAGAGAGAGAGAGGAAAGTGCATTAAATGCGCCTCACCAAATCGCCCTTAAATCAGGGGATTAGGTGGCCTTATCTTAATCGACCATACCCTGCCCTAAAATCAGGGGGTAGGTCACTAACTAATCAACTCACGTCTTTCGCAGGTGAGGCCTCTACAGTGTAAGTCAGAAGTAAATTCCATCGGGAGTGATCTCACTGCAGCTACCCGCGCTTTACCCTTCATCCGGGGACCTCCCACTTCGCGCGGAGTCCCCCGATTCTCCTGATCTTCCGCGAACGTGAGGCTGACTACGAGTTCTACTCGTCCCCGAGCTTAGGGGATCCCCAACTTATCGGTCTCCCCCCGAGGACCTTGCTTCATGTCGAGATCTACCTTCGGGGTTGTTTCTTTCAACAACCCTTGCAGATACAAGCGCGAGGTCAACCCGCACTTCTTGGCGCCGTGGATGTCAACACTCTTGCTGACGTGGCGAATCTTCGTCGTCACTTGGGCACTCTTTCCGGAGGATTCTCGTCTTCGGGGACGACACCCTCGATGATATATCCTCGGACGAGAATTAGCTAACAACAATATATTTTGTCAGAATTATGTTTTCACTTACTAAGCGTCAAGCTCATTCAAGTTGTTCGTGCTGTAGATACGAAACCTGCACCATGATTTCATGATGGATTGGATGGGCAGCAGTGATGAGTGCACAGGCGAGGGTAGTTCGGGCATACCGCACAAAAAGTCTTCCGCTAATGTTTAAAAGATATTTTTCTATGATATTTGAATATTTTCTATGATCTTTAAAGAAGTTTTGATTATTTTGCTAATAGTCTTTAAAGCTCTTTTGAAGCTAGATATTTGTCTTCAAATTAAATGATTATAATATTAGTGTGTACCAAATAAATACTGTTGTAAGCTGATTTTCGTCCGAGGTACTAGCATCGGGGGTGACCCTACGATCGAATGCGACCTCGAGAGAGAATGCTCGAGTAATAGCGCGGCATCGCCACGTCATCAAGGGCGCCAACATCAACGGCAACGGGAGCGAAGGTCGTCGAAGATCACCCTCGAACTTATATCCGCGAGCGTGGTGAGTACGGGCACCACCGAAGGTAGACCCCGGCTTGAAGCGAGGTCCTCGGAGAAGGACAGTTAAGCTGGAAACCCCAGGAGCCCGAGAACGAGCTAGTCCTACGATGATGACCGTTAAGAAGGTAGAAGATCAGTCAAGCCAGAGGTCTCTCCGCGAAGCTGGAGATCCCCGGTTGAAGATTGAAGTCTGCATGATTATGATTGATTAACCCTGATGTTAAGGGTGTCTGACAGGTACTGTAGACGTCCCGTTTCTGATGTACGTGGGTAGTTAGTTGGTAACCCACTCCCGTAATTCAGGGAAGGGTATGGTCGACTGTGTGTTAAGGTCACCTAATCCCGGGATATAAGGAATAATTTGTCAGGCGTCATTAATGCAACCTTCCTTCTCTCCTCAGAACAGCCTATAAAAGGAAGAATAGGAGAAAGGAGAAGGGGTTGGAAGAAAAAATGAAAAAATACTCTGTAAAACACTTCATAAGAAATTACATAAACAGTTGACGTAGACTATTACTCCGGAGGAGGGTCGAACCACTTCAAAATCCACTGATGTTTTACTATTTAGCACCGTATCTTCCTGTTCATTGCCGTATCACAATCTAGATATACGGATCACGGCGTTGGTTCAAATTCCACACCAACAAATACTACGTATAAGATTTTTCGTCGTTTTAGAACTTTCATAGACAAGCTATTTTCTTATAAGTGTTTTTCAAAAGCTTTACTATTGCTTAATATTCTAAATACCTAATACTAAGATAAGGTCTTGCAAAAGTAGGAAAAAAAATGTAGCTTTAAATTAAGTATTATTATTAGCAAGCACATTCGTATATTGTTTTAAGGAGCAAGTTTTCAAAAAAAAAATTATCTGAGATTTTGAGAACTAAGTTTTAAAGATAAAAGTTCATGAAAAGTAACGATTCGAAAAGTCAGGTCGCTAAAAAAAACTAAATAAATAAATAAAACTAAATAAAGCAAATGATTTTGATTTTATAATTAGCTAGAAAATTTCCATTAGTAGAGGAAATGGAATATAACTTTCCCCGAGAACGATCATTATTGATCAAGTAATTCCGTTATGTGTCATTTATAAATTTGCTTTATAAGCTCTTTAGGGAAAAATAAAATAGAATAAAATAACATAAGCAAAAACCATAAAACTGTTGTGAAGTTGTGCTCTGCCCTCTGTTCAATTTTAGCGATCCTATGCCTGTCCATTTAATACAACCATGCAACATTAAACATGATTGTAACTATAGAGTAAGTTTGATGTTTCACAAACATATTGATCAATTGCTTGGATGAACATAACTATCAAAAAATGATATTGAAAAAAAGATCATCAAACATGTTTTAATTAAAGACCCCAAAGATCATTCAAATTGCGCAGGATTTCATTACTTGCAATGGAACTTTAATTGTTGACCAGGAAATGCCAATGCCCCGAGTAAGTACTATCCAGTGGGAAGAGAAAAGTGCTATTCTCGAAGACAATAAAGGAATAAAAGATTTAATTTACCTAGCAAATTTCCATGTACTGTCCCCTGCATAAGTCATAGCAAATTTTGGATATTAAATAACTCAAACAAATTGAATCAAACGCAGCAAAAGAAGGAAATTACAATCTTGACTTTATTAATAAAAAAACAAAAGGGAACATCATATGTTACCCAAAACATACTAAAAAGAGGTAAAGCAGATTCTCCAAATCACACAGGCGCTAAATCAGAAAAATCCTTTTTATTAGAAATATAAAATTACAGCAAATAGATATAGTACACAATACACAACAATCGACAGCATGAACACACAGTAACAAGTAGCACATACAACATAAATACAAGCACATATTTATAATGTAGAAAGCCACACATATAATTATCACTTGGAAAACATTTATCACTTGGAAAACATCTATGTCCCAACTCTGACGTAGGAAAGTGAGGCATATTATACAAGAAAGAAGTACGTATTCCTTTTTATTTGAAAGACAATAACGGTAGTTCTTGTTGAAACGAAAAACGAGTAGTCGTATTATCAAAAGCTGGTGACTTTGTGGACATAGAAGCAGCATCCAAAGGTGCATAGAACTCTGTTCTAACATATTCGGTCTCTTCATAATTTTGTTGAGTGGCTAGAAGTGTTGAGCAGCACTTGGCTCTAAATACCAAAATCACAACCTAAATAAATAAATAATATGAATAGAAATTTTCTATTATGTTAAATATTTAATACAAAGATCACATAAAAGAAAAATTGCACAAAAATTACACAAAACAAATAAAGCTTTGGCACTTAACTAAAGACCAACACTTCTTTTCTTTCTTATACACGATTGTTTTTTTTTTTTTTTTGTGTGTGTGTTGGTGGTGCAAATGCAAATGAAAGGAGCACTACTTTATAGGAAAACATATGATGCTGTAGGCACATTAAAAACAATAAACAAAATCAACTTGCTGAGCAAGTTGTTGTAGGTTGGGCAGCACCTCCTAGTCCAGCGCATATAGGTTTTGTTTTGTTTTTTTTTTTCTTTATGCATATCACAATTGATATAGCTCGACTAATATTGGGCTGGGCCTTCTTGGACTTGTTTGGTGTTGCTTTTAACACTCTCCCTGAACACCAACTTATGCTCGACACATGTTGAGTTGTATTCGAAACTTCTCGATCTTGCCGCTGTGCAGTCCTTTAGTGAACAAGTCTGCAACTTGGTCATCTGTCTTCACTTGGTGCATCTCTATTTCTTCTTGCAAGACTTTCTCTCTGATAAAGTGATAATGTACCTCCACATGCTTTGTCATAGCATGAAACACTGGGTTCTCCGCTAAGCGGACTGCCGATTGGTTGTCGCAGTAAAGTGGCATTTCATAATCAATTAGTTGATGTAAATCTTGCATCAACCGAATTAACCACGTGCTCTCTGCGCTGCCATCGCTCTGCTCTGTACTCAGCTTCTGTGGTTGACTTGATACAGTTGGTTGTCTTTTACTGCACCAAGAAATTGCTCCAGCGCCGAGCTTTAACACGTATCTTGTTGTTGTTGATCGGCGTATATCATGATCTCCTGCATAATCAGCGTCACAATAGCCGACTAACTTGCAATCTTCTCTTTCTTGTACAAAAGATCATAGTCAATTGTACCTTTGACGTATCTCATAATACGTCGCATAGCTTCCAAGTGGGACTTCTTTGGATTTTGCATATACCGACTTACAATGCCAACTGCAAAAGAAATATCAGGTCGAGTCAAAGTTAGGTAGATAAGACTACCTACTAGTTGTCGGTACATCGTCCCGTCTGCCAAGTCTTTTCCTTCATGAGCGTAATACTTGGCATTGGCTTCCATCGGAGTCGAAATAGGCTTGCACTCTTGCATTCTAAATTTCTGTAGTAGGTCTTTCGCGTACTTCTGTTGACAGAGAAGTAACATTTCAATTGTGCGATTGACCTCGAGCCCGAGAAAATATTGGAGCTCTCCAAGTTCCTTTATCTGGAAGCGGACAGATAAATTTTCCTTCGTTCGATGAATTTCTCTTTCATCGTCTCTAGTGATGATCAAATCGTCCACATAGACCAGCACTACGGCTAGCTTTCCTTCTCTAGCCTTGACAAATAAGCTAGAATCAGCATGTGCCATATAATAGCCACTTTGGATAAGAAATTCAACAATTTTTCCGTACCATGCTCTCGGGGCTTGTTTTAGCCCATAGAGCGCCTTTCTCAACTTGCACACGTACTCGGGATGAGCTCCACTCTCAAAACCCCGTGGTTGAACCATAAAAATCTCTCGATCCAACTCTCCATGCAGAAAGGCATTCTTCACGTCCATCTACCACAATCTCTAGTCTTTACTTGCGGCAAGTGCTAGAAGGACTCGTACAGTTGTCAGTTTTGCTACCGGACTAAACGTCTCATCGTAGTCAAGTCCGTATTGCTGAGAGAAGCCACGAGCTACCAGTCGCGCCTTGTATCGTTCGATCGATCTGTCAGGACAAGTCTTGATCTTATACACCCACTTGCATCAAATGGGCTTCACCTCTTTCAGCTTTGGCATGAGTTCCCAAGTTTGACTTTGTTCTAATGCGTCAATTTCCTCTTCTATAGCTTTGATCCATTTAGGATTCTGAAATGCTTCTTCATACGTCTCCGGCTCTTTCGGAATCACGACTTCAGCTACGGCTACATTGGCATACTTGGGATTTGACTTTCGTATTTAAGTCGACCTCCTGAGTTGTGGTTGCGAACCTTCTCTCTCTTGAATAGGTTCGGTATCTTAAACTGGTCTTTGATAGACGCTAGTTTGCCAGGACTCACTATCTTTCCTTGTTCTGCACTATTTTCATCATCCGACTCTTCGGTTGCTCCTGAACTTGGTCGTACCTCGGTAACTTGTTCTTCCATTTGTTGAAGTTGATCTTCTATGTCTTTGGAATCAGGTAATTCCACATTTTCAGAAGGCCACCATGAAGACATTTCATCAAACACCACATTTCGTGATGTATAACACCGACCAGTGGAGGATCACAACACTTCCATCCCTTTCGCTGATCATCGTATCCGACAAAAATACAACGAACTGCTTTCTTGTCGAATTTGCTACGTAGGTGATCTGGAACAAACACATAGCAAACACAACCGAAAACTCGGAAGTGACCAACTGCAGGTTTAGCATCCCACAATTTTTCATATGGTGAAGCAAACCCAAGCCTTGGTTGGGGAAGCCGATTGATAACATGAGTTGCTGCTTTCCTACACTCAGCCCAAAATCTCGCTGGTACATTCTTAGCGTGTATCATACTCCGACATGCCTCCGCAAGATGTCGGTTCTTCCTTTCGGCTACACCATTCTGTTGCGGCGTATTTGGATAAGTCATCTGATGACGTATCTGGCTTTTTTTGAGGTATTAGGATAATTCATTTGACATGTATTCTCCCCCGTTATCGGTACGGATGCATTGAATTTTTCTTTTCACTTCTCTTTCCTTAGCTTCTTTGAACTCTTTGAATTTTGAAAATGTCTCAGATTTTTCTTTCATAAAGAAAACCCAAGTATATCTGGAGAAGTCATCGATGACCGTAAAAATATATCGCATTCCGTTATGATGGTTGTTTGACACGTCCAAAAATATCAGAGTGAATTAGCTCCAACGACGCCTTCGTTCTGAACTTCGATTCAGTATACGGTAATTGATGTGCTTTAACGTATTGACACCCGGCACAAACTGTGTCTTCTCGACTTCAATATGAGGAAGTCCTCTGAGGATCGACTTCTTCATTATCACTTTTAACTTGTGATAGCCGATGTCTCGCTTTTTTCGAGTTCTATCTACATAAGCAGACTCTGCTGACATTACATTGACAGACTCTAACCTTCGTCCCTCCATTGTCGGCGTTCCTGTGATCTTGAGATCTTCATACACCTTGACATTTTGAGGACCGAACAACACGTAGTGGCCAGATGATGCTAACTGCGCTACTGATAGCAGATTCTTCTTCATGCTGGAACATGATAGACTCCTTGAAGCGGTATCTCGTTTGGACCGTAATGAGGCACAATGGTTGTTTTATCAATATGGGCAATTGGTAACCTCGAGTTATTGGCCGTCACCACCACGCGGCCTCCTTTGTACTCTGTCTTTTCTTGAAGCTTGTCTTCGTCTCCGGTCATGTGATTCGAATAACCGGAATCGACGATCCAATCCTTCTCGTAGTTAATCCGTCCTGGTACCGTCACTGCGAGTGCCGATTCTTCTTCTTCTGCAGCAAATGATGCGACGACATCCCACTCGTCGTCACTCCGATTCTCTGTCTTGGAGGTTGCTGCATTGCTTTCGGTTGTTTTCTTCTTAGACCAGCAATCTTTCGCCATGTGGCCCTTCTTTCCGCAGTTGTGACAATTCCCGTCAAACCATTTTTGTTTGAACGGATAACCCCTGTCTCCATTCTTCTGAGCTCCCCCTGAGTGAGGGCTTCTGTGATGACCACCTGGTTTGTCATCGCTTCTCTTCGATTCTTTGCCGGCACTTGGTCGGAGCCTGCTCTCCATTGTTGTTAGTAAAAAGCGCATCTTCCTCACCTTTTAGTGAGCCTCCACCAATTTCTTTGGCCATTGCTTCTTCGTGTGCAAGTAGATTCTCAAAATCTACAAGAGACGGTTGAGTAGGCCAACCTTGTACAGCGGTAACAAACCCTCTGTACCTCGGCTTTAAGCCATTAATGATTATTCTTCTCATCTTGGCTTCCGCTATTTTGGCATCAGAATCTAGCTCAGAAATTTCTCTACACAAAGTCTTCACTTTGTAAAATACTGATTGATCGTCAAATCATTCTGCTTGACAGATAACAACTCATTTTCAAGGAGCTGTAATCTCATGTCATTTTTCCGTGAGAAAAGTGCTTTGAAAGTATCCTACGCTTCCTTTGGTGTTTTCGCTTCCCTTATGTGCTCTAGTATTTCTTCGTCTATTATGGTCCTGATGGCGAACATGGTCTTCCCTGCTTTGACTTTCTATTTCTTTGATGCGGTATCATTGTCAGGTAGTTGTGCAGTTTTACTACCACCAATGATTTTCCAAAGATCTTGGCCTTGAAGATATGATTCTCGCCCATGTGTTGTAATTTTAGTTATTGAGTTTCTTAATTCCTCCAACAATTTGAAGATCACCCATCGTGTTGGCAAGACTACGGTAATACCAAAACAAGATTTTGTTCTCAACAAAAAATCTTGCAGAGTCCCTGACTACTCAAGATACAAAAAAAACTCCCCCACAAATAGTCCACAATGATGTGGCTCCTAGTAACCACAAACCACGCAAAAAATCTCAAGAAATATTTTCCGTTATGAAATATCAGTTATAAACTGCAACCACAGAATATACTCAAAATTTCAAGAGACCCTAAACGTGATTCTGATACCAATTGTTGATCACAATTTGGCTCTAAATACCAAAATCACAACCCTAAATAAATAAATAATAGGAATAAAAATTTTCTATTATATTAAATATTTAATACAAAGACTACACAAAAGAAAAACTGCACAAAGAAAACAAAGCTTTGGCACTTAATTAAAGACCAACTTCTTTTCTTTCTTATATACTATTGTTTTTTTTTTTTTGGTGGTGCAAATGCAAATGAAAGGAGCACTACCTATTTATAGGAAAATATATGATGCCTTAGGCACATTAAAAAACAATAAACAAAATCAACTTGCTGAGCAAGTTGTTGTAGGTTGGGCGGCACCTCCTAGTCTAGCATATATAGGTTTTTTTTTTGTTTTTTTCTTTATGCATATCACAATTGATATGCTCGACTAATATGGGCTGGGCCTTCTTGGGCTTGTTTGGTGTTGATTTTAACAAGAAGGAGCTACTCTCTTTGAGTTCTGCATCCCCTCCAACTCCATTGCGACTTCTTTCATCGTTGGCGGTCCATGTCTTATAAACATGGAGGTCCATGTCTTATAGAGGTCCGTGTCTTCTGGAGGTCCATGTCTTATAGATCTTTTAAGAAGAGGACCATCTTCATTTTCTGAACTACCGCTATATAGGACATAAGAGTTGTCCATATCACTATTCATGTGTTCATCAACAACCCCAAAGTCCATATTAGCTCTTTGTTCTTCATCCCAATTGTCAGTAAGATTGACTAAATTCTTCGATAAATATTCCTCTTCTTGATCAATCTCTTCAAACTCTGAGTCATTAAGTACGTCATCAACATCCTCCACTCCTATATTCACATCGTGTAAATTTTGATAAGAAATATTTAATCAACTTGACCAATACTAAATCCTGTATATATTACACATATTAAACAAGTGATAAATAAATAAATAATAAATAAAAAAGGCACATGACAGTAACTTTCATATCAGAAAAATACTAAGGGGGCTGTTTGATTCGCGGGTATCTTAAACAAAGGAATAATAATCTTAAAGAATATCATATTTTGTAAGTGATAATCTAAAATTTAGATATCCGGGTATCTTCTTCTTGGGAATTAAATTCCCTTAAACATGGTAATCTGAAACCCTTAGAATAGAAGATTTTTACATTCCAGTAATATTTTAAACATAGTAATCTTGTAAGTTTACTCTAACTATCCTTTTATAATTCTAGTTGAAAACTAGAAGTAGGCAATGATTATAATGGGTCAATTTTGCATATGCTATTTCGAATTGGATGTGGGCGATGGGCAACCGGATTGGATTTGATTTTTTTTTTTTTTTTAAGATGGGAATTGAGTGGAAAATTTTTAGTGGCTCATGAAAAATAATAGTCACATGAACTTTCAGTTCTAGAATGACTAAATTTGACCATGTCAAGAAGTTGGATCATTAGTGAGACATCTTTTGGAGTATTTCCATTACAGAATACGCCTTTGGTGGTGGACATTTATTAAAAAAAAAAAAACAATTTAATGGTTTAACTATTTGCTTTAATCTCCCATTTTTTGTGGGATTTTTTCTTCTTTACTTCCTGGAAAGGACGACAAGGTTGGGATTTTTTTTAATTACTAATAAGTTTGGATTATTATTGTTGTGCATTTTTAACAAGGGGATGTGAAATTTATTTGACAATTTTTATGCTATGTTATATTCTTTTTCTCAGTATTTCTATTTAATAATTTGTTATATTAATAGATAAATAATTTTAAGGGTATTATTGTCTTTTTGTTTAAATGACATTCCATTACCATATCTAACCAAACACATTAATTTAACATTCCTAGGAATGTTATTAAATATTACCATTAATAACCAAACACTGTAATTTAAAATTCCAGGCAATCAGATTACCGTATTCAGATTCCCAAGTATTTGATACACTTATATTATTACGTACCAAACGCTTCGTAAGAGTCAACTTATTATATACCACATTACCACTACCATATTAAAACAATATATATTTAGCATAAAAAAATAAACATATTAAATAAAAGCAAAACTAGAAAACCATACCTACGATGAGTGATAACCATTACCCACACAAGACCATAAATCCTTAGATAAGATAAATTCCAACAAATATTTAGTGTTAATTCTCTGTTTTAGAACTCAGGAATCTGTAAGTTGTGGTTAATTAAAAAAATATGATTGATATTAAATTGGCTTCATTGCTAAAAAATAACAAAAAAACAAAAAACAAAAACCCACCAAATTAAAGCACATGAATCAATGCAAGCTTCAATAAAAGGGGAAAAAAAAAAAAAGAGATGAAGAACTCACGATCTCTGGGTAGTCGAGGTCATGTTATTTTCATCTTCAAACCTCTAACAATAGTGGAGGCTCTCAAAATAAAAAGTGCATTGAAAAAAAATTCCAAACCAAAACCCTATTTTATTAATAATAAGGCTAAAATGGTAAAAATAACTTAATATAACAGCAAGTGGGAAGCCAATGCTAAAAAACGTTTGAAATCAGACGTGAGGACTTAATTGATCCAAACTGAATAAATCAAGGATTTTATTGTCTAAATTAAAAATACAGGGACCAAAGCGATACTTTCTTAACAATAAAGGGACTAAATTAGTCATTAACTCTAAAAATTATTAAATAGTTTATATGTATATAGATATAATATAATTTTAAATATATGTGTATATTAAAGTTAATTTGGTTTGGTTTGATTTTTTTAATAAGGTCAAACATGAACTAAACCAAACCAATTGCAATTTAAAAAATCTCAAATCAAACTAAATCAATACTTATTTAAAATTGGTTTGATTTGGTTCAAGTTTAACTGATTTGGTTTAGTCTTATTGATTTTTTGAACACCCCTAGACTTGGGGTAGGATATTTAGTAAAAAAAAAATCAATTAAGGTGTGTCTCTTTCGGTTCAAGGCAGCGTATTCCCATGCGCTGGGTCAACAAATTTATTTTAAAAAAATAGTTTGTTCAATTTGAGAATGATCCAATTGGATTGGTTAATTTCGGTTTTAGATTAGCAGTCTTACAAATAATCTTAAAGCATTTTACTCGCCACAATATCAAGCAAAGTTTAGTTCCAAGGTTTTTTTTTTTTTTTTTTTTTTTTTTTTTTTTTGGGTGATACTCAAAAGTCCAATTCCAAGTTATGTCAGAACTAAATGACATTTACAGTTACCTCACTTCAGACTTAACAAGAGGTTAGAAATGGTATTTTCGTATTTTTCGGGGGGGGGGGGGGGGGGGGGGGGGGGGGGGGAAGGTACCAATGAAGGTCTAAAAAAGATCAAACAGTTGATCTATGTTCAACAACAGCGTTTTTTCTACATACCAAGCTCTAGCTTTGACCACTTTTACTTGTTGCTTCACTACACAGTCAACTATCTTTCCGCTTACTCTTCTGTAAATTTACAGTCTCACCTGAACAAAAGTTATAATCCGGCCGGAACATAGAAGATATACACGGCGATTCATGAAGAAAGTACATGTCTAATAATCCTGATCACCTCACGAGGGGTTTAGTGAGCCACTCTGTTTGCTCGGCAATGGCGTGTTTCTTCGAGATTGGCGCTTTGTAGGCACCACCGCAGGCTCATCTTCGAAATCTTCCATAGCTACATCGCTATCGCTGTCATCTCCGCCCTTGAAAACCGGGTGGACATATGCGGTTTGAAGGAAGCCTTTCAAGTTTAGATTTGGCTCTCTTGTCCGTTCCAGTATATCTTTCATCATTGCTTCCTGATAACCGAGTACAAGTGGATACAAGGGATTAGAGATCATAATAATCTAATGGCCATATAGGATTCAAAAGATGCAAAAGTGAATGACCAACTTAAAAGACTTACGATGAATGCAACAATATCTTACAATCCAAGTAATTGACACATAAGAGCTTAAGGACAATGTGGTATATTCTTGAGCATGAACTTCAATGAATTTTGAGTAAATTGATTCAAATAAGAACCAGGGTGACCGGGACAAACCTGCAACGGATAGGTGACAAAAGCAGGCTCATAACGGCCTTTGCAGAACAAATGAAACCATATGGTCAAGATTGGAAGTGTTATGAGCAAAGGAGTTGATTGGGCTGCTTTTTTTGTGCTTAACAATCCCATCAGAAGCAGTTGTGAGACGACAAGTGCGGTTATTATGCGTCCATGGACATCAGGCCAGAACGCTGCAGCACTCTCATACTCTTGATTGTAGACATTTATGATCTGGATTCGGTGCATGAAATTCATTAGCAAACTAAATACTTAAACCAATGCCAAAAATAGAGCATATAGCGTGTAAGCTTTTGCATATAATATAAGTTTTGCCAACTGTTCGATGTCCAGTTCGATCTGAGACCAACACAACTTATTCATGGCAGTGTCAACACAGATGTTCCTAATTTCCTAATGAGAATTTCGTGACTGAGATTGGACCCTGGCTCTAAATTTGTTCATCCGGGTACACATACATTGACTAGTAATATACAACAACAGAATTTCTAAAGTTTTGACACGCAACACTTGACAGTTTGCCACTTTGGAAATTATAAACTTTTACCTGATGACGATATACGACATAAGCTAGAGCAAAGAATACTATTATGAAAGGAAGTAAGATCGGGGTCACGACTGCATAAACAAGACCGAGCAAGAAGTAAAGTTGTATTTGTGGTTCTCCAGTGTTGAAACCAAGGCTTCCTGGATCCATAGCTTCTTCTCTGTCCTTCTCGGTCTTCACCAAGAAGAAATTCTTCAAATGATAAATTACCAGCGGTTTCAACCTCAGAATCTCCCCAGCAACTCCAGCCCATCCATCAACCATTATATACGTTATGAAGAATGTCGCCTTCATCGGGATAGAGGCACCAATCGTTTCTGGGATTCTGCACAAATAGTCCGCTTAACGTGCCACCTTGGCATGAAACTTAGCTAAAATACTAATCTGTAAAGATTAACAGCCCAAGACAATTAATTTGAGAGCTTATAATTCATACTAATAGAAGCATAACTCTATACTTCTAAACGTTTAAAATATAAAAAAAAAGTAAGCTGTGATGCATTAATAGTGCATTAATAGCGCCACATACTGATTTGCAGATTGGTGTATAAAATTATCCAGCTGTTGAAACGCAGTTCCGGTAATGATGCTCCCGAGAAATACATTAATAAACTGGAAAATGTAATATCTAGTTGCAGATCTTCTCTCAAGAGCTGATATGCTACTAAATCCTTCAAACTTTGACATAAGCATCAATATCGATGGCAGAAAAATGAGAAAAATCTTCAAAGCGATTCCCGGAAGGAAACCTTGTATAACTGACTTAATAAATTTCCTGCGTACAAGAAACAGTCTTAGTAAAAAGGATTGCAAAATCACGAAAGAGTAGACGAACTCACTATAACATCTAGAAAATAAGTGCTTTGACACTTCATAAAAGTTAGACGAAAAAATTACAGAATCAAAAAGAAGAAAGAGGGAAAGTAGACTACTTACAACTCGATTATGGGCTTCAGGAAGGGAGCTGCTTTCTCAATTCCCTCGATATTTGCAAGGGACTGTACAAATGCAATGGGGATCACGAAAAAGAAGGTAAGGAAGAAGAAAGCAACGGCAATGATCAGTCTTCGAATAGCCAGTGAAACATATGGAATTGCCAGATTATCCCAATAAACATCACGAGGTTCTGGAGCCCATTCGGTCAACCATATTGTTGGATTTCTCGATTGTTGAGTTTGTGCACAAACAGCAGCACCCCATCGAGTCTTAAAAGACACAAACGCTGCTGGCATAATGGATTTAGGGTTCTTGGAAATTCTCTCTGTCTCGAAGGATATCTGAAGGTCGTGTACAAAAGGAAGACCATAAAGTCAACATCTTTTAAAATTGATGTAAAAGATAATTCTATAATGCAGCTAACTGGAGCAATAAGAACTGAGAAAATCCTAATTATTGGAATTGTGCAACCAAAAATAATTTGTTCATCAGTCATATTGATATTATAACACTGTTTGGAAAGAAGTGCAGCACCTAGAAACAAGCATAAGTAGAGTTTTGAACCTCTAAATTGTAGTGAACAATGATCTTCAGCGAAAAAGTAAACCAAACGAACTGTACTCCAAGAACTTATTTTTCTTGTTAACAATCTAATCTCATTTAAAAGTAGAAACCACCAAGTGGAATTATCAGTCTTCTAGCTTATCTCTTAATGTTAATACAGCCAAGTGCTGATGGAATTAGAGACATCAATGCCAAACTGACCCATTTAACTATTTCATACATGCAAAAGGGTGCTTACTCACTTCTGTTGAAAGTCTCTCAATTTCTGATGTGTAAAAATTGATCGCATCCACACTGTTTCCGAATAGACCAAGGAAACCTGTCTGCTCACAGAATAGTTCCCATCATGTTAAAAACAGCAATGGCACCCCAGCCAAGTACTATGATAACCATAACAAGGAAAGTCCAGGAGGCGAAAATGAACAACAGCTATTTAGTAATTGAATACCTTCACAAATGGTCTCTTAGAATCACTTCTAGAGAACCTGAGTTGATAGAAATCGAGCCAATTCTGCAATTTTTTCTTCTCATGGACTAAATGAGACAGTTTGTTTGCATTGTAAACAACCTGCATGCGTACGTTAATAAAGACGATTCGGTTAAGCCAATGCAGTACATACACTGAGTCTTAACAGAACATATGACAACGTAAGAAACCGATAAAAAATTAGAATCTCCTAAAGAAAATGAACATGGCTAGTGCCAGTGCAAGTTTAACGAACTACAATGGTATTCTTAGAATGATGTTACTGAGACTGAATGAGTATGTAAAATTGGATGAAGCCTTTGGATTCAGGTACATGCGGTCGGTGGTTCATAGATGATTAATATACACTGAAGGATCTTACCTGATGCGTAAGATAATGGTCTGGATGGTTGACCAGAAAAAAGTGTTCCACAAGCTCGCCAACCGATTCATCGGGATCTGGTGGAACATTTCTAACCAGGACCTATACCAAACAATTAAACTCGGCTGTAAGTTAAAAGTAGAGAAGGAACCACTTTCAAACCAGATGTTCTCAACCCCTGAAGATATGATAGTGCTTGCTTATATATGGCAATTACATTCAATTTACACTAATGAATTTGTGCAGTGGTAAATAGAAATGACCATACAGTGAACTGATCGGGTCTCCGATGTTCCGATGCTAGAAAATGCAACCTCATCGATGCAACAGTCTCGTACTCTCTCTTCAACACGTAGCATGTCCAGAATGTAAAGGCATAAGCCATGACCAAGTGTGTCCAGAATCTGCAACAAATTAGAAAAAGTTCCAATGGGAGTCATGAAATGAAAGGCGAATCACTTACCTACGCATCTAGCTCTAAGGAAGCCAAAATATTTACCTACTCGATCCAATAGGAATGTTTGAAATTGAAAGTTTGTCTACATTGCTGTGGATTAGTTTTGAACCGTCTAAGGTGCCATTAGTCCAATTGACCGGAACCATGATTGTAAAAGCTAGGAACGCAATAGGCGTAAAAATTTTGAGCCTGCAATTCAAATGAAAGACGAAAATATTCAGCTGACATGTAATGCTTCGGCGAAAATAAGCAACGCCCTGAGAAATTCTTTCACAGGGCCAAGTAAACTGAGCTTACCCAGTCAAGTAAATTCGGAGATAAACAACAGAGTCTAATCCCGCGTGTTCGATGAGCTCGGGTTCGGGCATTTGCAAGGCTGCAGGCATCCAGTTCAGAAACCTGACGTAAGACCGGAAGTCCAAATTGACAAACTTGTTTAGAAACGCGCCTCCTTGCAACGGGCTGCTCCTCAGCCCTTTAAGGTACCACTTGGGAAAGTAGACCCTGTCGTTGATCGGCTGAATCCGGATTACGGCAAACACGACGAAAAACGCAAATGCACTGAGGATGTTTATAGCCGCCCCGACAGCGATGTCATTCATCGACGCCATATCTCCGCCTTGAAGACTACCAAACCGGCGAGTCTACTGTAGGTTGAGAATTGAAAGAGTACAAGTGAATTGAGCTTGAAAGTGACAAATGAGTCGACTTGTGCTATAAGAACCAATATTTTTGGGCTTTGCAACTACAAGTTATAAATGTAGCGCGAAGAAAAGTAGAATACGTATGAGCTGGATTTCATATGTGAATAATGAAAAAAAAAAAAAAAAAAAAAAGAGAGAGAAAACCCCAAAACTAAAAACAAAAAAAAAGGTTTGACATTGACATTCAAAAGGTTTCACTCAATCAAGTGCTGATTTCTTGGCGGAAACATGAACGAAACAAAAACTATATACATATATATATATATATATATATATATAAAAGTGAGATTAGAAAACTTCATCTTCTTTTCATTTTGAACCCAAAAAAATCACCAGAATTCAAAATGCAACACTGAAAATGCAAATCATAAAAAAAAAAAAAAAAAAAACGTATTTGATTCATCAGATTCGATTCATTCTCTCTGGAAAAGAAATTAAAAACACAAAAAAAAAAAACAGAGAGAGAGAGAACAAACCTTTATCTTAGACTAAGAGTCGAATCGACGTTCGGTTTTTCTTCTACACTCTGCTATACGAAGTTCTCTCTCTAAGTCTCACTCCCTCTAAACCAAGCCAAAAACAGGAAACGTTTCGTCTTCAACAAAATCTAAAAAAAACAAGCAAAATGCTTGGAGTTTTCACTCACTGAAAAGCAAAAGCAAAAGCAAAAGCAAAAGCACAAACATACATCATCAAGAGGCGAAAAAAAAAAAAAAGGCAAAAAGCGGTCTGAGAAAGTTGAACAAACCAATAAGGAGAAGGAAATTCAGTCCATTTCTATGTAAACGCAATGCACAGACCGAATATTTTAATTGGAAAAACGAAAGGAAATCCATTTTCTTTTTTTTAATAAAACTTTAGTAAATGAATTAAATAAAAACTAATATGCTTGCCAGGTGACAGAGGTGGCACTTTCTGACGCAAACTAACCGTCGCTTCCGTATCTGTTTTTCTTCCTTACTTTGTCCAATGAAACTGAAAAGAACAACGCACAAACAAATGTTTATATCATAATATTAACCATGATTCACGATGATGTGATTTTTGTCATTTTTTTTCACTTATTTATATAGTTTAAAGTTAATTGCTGATGTATGGATAAATATTGTACATTTATCGATTAATATGTATAAATGGCTCTTTGGCTTGTTTGATTTGTTAATTGCTATTTATAAATAGTTAAAGTATTGTGAATCTATATAATAGCGATACTATAGTGTAATAACGATACGACAATCAAATCAAGGACAATCAAATGCAGTGTATCTAAAATCTAAATCAGTTTACATCACTGCCAGTCCCATTAGAAAAAAAAAATAATATGGAAAGAAAATAATAGATTTTTTGAAAATCATTTTAACGATTTAACACGGTGTAAAATTATGGTTCAGAAAGGTAAATAGTCATTTTGAATTGTGTGTTTTTAAAAAATAATAACAGTTTCAAAAAATTTAAAAACTAACCATAAACTGTAAGAAATTTATGATAAGAACAAAAATACACATAAAAATACTGTCAAAAATTTTTGACACTATCAAACATTTTGTAAGAAATTTATTACATGACTAGTTTTTAAATTTTTTGAAACTGTGGCTATTTTTTAAAATCATTTGATAAATGGTGACTATTTTCTCAAAATTCCCTAACATTATTCATTTAACTCAAATGTAGGGAATATATATATATATATATATATTAAGAATTATATGTAATTCACATCATAAAACTTAATCTCCATTTAGAAGTACTAGTCAGTAACTTAAAGAATAATCGCATGGTCCACTAAGTGTCTTAGACTCAACCACATCACATTATAAATATACACTTACACAGAAAAAAAAAATACCCTCATTAAAATTTGAACCAGTGATATCAACTTTAATATTAGAGGACTTTGCCACCCAAGTTAACTGTTAGGTTAATATGAGAAAATATTTACCCCCCATTTGGGAAAACCATTCTACCCATTCCATTCCATTCCATTCTATTTTTTCACCTTTTTCAATCCTCCAAACCATTCCATTCCATTTCACTTTTTTCAACTATTTTTTTCAACTTTCCAAATCCCTATATAATATCTTTAAATCTCAACTATTTATACCACCTCAAAATTTGTAAAGTCAAACCATTTTCCAAACTATTTTTCAAATCATTTTCTAAACTATTTTCAAACCATTTAGAATGGTCAAAAATGACCAAAATGGTTTCTCCAAACGAGGGATTAAATGATTGATATTTAAGTATATTGCATGAATATTACAAAAATAATTAAAAATAAAAATAAAAATAAGAGCATTTGAATGTTGAAGACAAATAAGTTGTAAATAATTTATTCAAATAATTCATAAACAAAGAAGCTACGAGCGTTTGACTCTATTCCTTTCCTTTCCGTAGGTCCAGGCCGCAAAGGATTTGGTTGTCGGCAATGTTTAAGGGCGAAAAAACGTTTCTCTCTCTCTCTCTCTCTCTCTCTCACTTTTTCTCTCTCTAGAAAAGCGTGCGTGAGAAAGAGGGGGAATTCATTTTCTCTCTCTAACGGCTACTAGAGTTGGGTTTTGCGTGTGTTTGGTGTGAGTGAGTGTGGGATAGGCGGTTTTTTTGGGTGTGGGCGGTGTTGGACAAGAAAAAATCATTTGTCCACTTGGCTATCACTAAAATTGTATATTTGTATTGTCTCTTCTACATTTAATTATTTTACGAGCTTTTTTATAAAAGTTTTTTATTCAATAGATTACTTTTATTTATAAGTTAAAAGAATAAATTAAAAAAATAAGATATATTAAATGTGTTTTAAATTTATTTTAATCACTTTTGATTTTATTATTTTAAGCATATTAGTATAATAACGATACACGATCATAATCTTTTTAAAACTAATTTAAACAAAAATAGATAAATTATCAGTTTTTAATTGGAATGGATTTTGTTAGACACATGGCCGCATATGTTGGCCGGTGAGATAGTTTGGCAACTTGCCTTTGCTTTCTTGCTCTCTATTATTGTTTATTCTCCGGATTCTTGTTTTATTATTATTATTATTATTCTCTCTTCCTTTTTTTTTTTTTTTTGCTCTTTTCCATCTAGGACGGGACTACAATGTTTTCTTGTTTTGGGGCCACATCCATGTTTTAGGAATCATAACCCTTAAAATTACATCCTACGGTTTAAAGTCCTAAAGTACACACTTGTCGACATGAGAATCAATTAATAAAATTGAGTACGTAGTAATGTAGGCCCCACATTGAAAAATGAGTTTGGGCCCCACTGCAATTAATTTTTCCTAACAAGAGGAAAGAAATTTTTGACGGTGAAAAAGTCATTGTTGATTGATAATCCATGACCTTTTAAAGATCGCGAGATGATTAATTAGGAGACGTAATTTTACCGATAAAAAAACGATTCAAGTGGTAAATTTTACATTTTAAAAAATTCAAAGACTTGAAAGTAATTTCTGTGTAATTACATATTAAGTCGCATTATAAATTTTAATCTTTATTAAAAATACTAACGAGTAATGTAAAGAGTAGTTGTATGAATCACTAAATACTTTGAACTCAACTACATAACATTATAAATACATACATCTATATAAGAGGAAATGCACTAACTAAAATTTGAACTTGTGATCTCAACCTCTATATTAGAAGATTTTGTAACACCTCAACCTTTATATTATAGGATTTTGCTGCCGAAGTTAACTCTAGGAGTATCTACACAAACACTTAAAAACTCAGTTTATGCACTATTAATAATTTATACCTCAAATGATGTGCTTTTTTAGATCTATGATTAATGTAAGACATATTAAATTTTTTGCTAATTTTTTTAATACCGACTTACATTACATATTATCATTAGTGAATGTTTATCACCTAATTAGAAGGATATGATAATCAACCAATCAAAACATAATACTTCAATTACTACATAAGTTGATATTAAAATATTAGTATGTCTAGCATTATTCTTAATTTATACGATTTATTTATAATATAAAATTAATGATATAAATTAAAAATGCAATACAAAATATAAAAAATAATAGTGTGTCGAAAAAAGGTAGTATTTTTCAAATTCACCCAAAAAAAATTTCATATCAATAGCATATACAAAAACGCAAACTAATCACTTTACTCTTAAACTCAATTTTTATTTTTTATTTTTATGAATTCTTAAACTCAATATTGAAAAGTAAAGAAAACTCCCCTGCAACTAGTCTTAGTCTTTATCCCTATTTGCAAAAAAAAAAAACAAAAAACAAAAAAAAAAAACAAAACAAAACCTAGTCTTTATCCCATTGAAATAACAATTAATGTGACGTTTGGCCCTGCATTTAAATATAAAATTTTAATTTATATTATTTTTTACATTATCAAAAAAAAAACTCTTTGTTTGGGGTAATCATTTTGCCCATTCCATCCTATTTTTTGGGATGAAAAAAATGGTTTGAAAATGGTTTGGAATGGTTTGAAAATAGTTTGGAAAAATAATGTAAGAATAATTTGACTTTGCGAATTTCGAAGTAGTATGAATAGTTGAGATTTAAAGATATTGTATAGGGATTTGGAAAGTTGAAAAAAATGGTTGAAAAAAAATAGAATAGAATGGAATGATTTGGAGGATTAAGAAAGTTGAAAAAAAAAAATAGAATGTAATGGAATGAGTAAAATGAAGGAAACAAACAAGGGGTTATTTGGATAAACGTAAGGTGCCTTGCTACAGCAAATAAGATTTTTTGATACAATATTTAAGGTTTTTACAACTCAAATTGACTTTTACACTCCTATCTAAACATTAGTTTAGATTAGATTCCTTATTCAAATAGTGTCAACCAACACTAGTTTAAATTGACAATTTACAACAAGAGTTATTACTATTTCAAATCATCTAATTTTATACTATTCTCAAACTAGAAAAACTAATAGCAGTAGTAGTAGCAGCAACAACATCAATATTAAACGCATTAATATTTTAGGGCTCATTTGTTAAATAGCCACTTGGAAGCCTATATTTTAAGAAAATGGCCTAAAAATTCAAATATTAAGTTATTAGCCTCAAATTCCTATGAAATCTCATTTTTACCCCTCATCACTCTTCTTCCAACCTCATGTGTCAAAGGGTAAAAAAGTCAATATATATTATCTAAAGGCTAATAACTTAATTATAACAAACTCCGGTCAATTCCTTAAAACTAAAGTTAAAAACAGGCCATTTACTTAATAATCTCTTTATGGTAATACCAGCTAATTAGTTGTGTGGTTTTTAAGTTAGACTGTTTGTTTCTCGTCAATTAGACTGAAATAAACCTTTTAAAACTCCATATTTAAAAAAAATACTAAATTAACTATTTAGTTTTATATAGGACCTAAATAAATCTTGTGTTTGACAAAATAGATCATAAATTTACCTTTATTTTTCTATCGTATCTAAAAAAATACCTAATATTTTCTAATATAATTCATAAATATACCATGTGTAAAATTTTTATAGAACAAAATGTACAGTCTTATATAAAAATGATAATTTTTTTTTTGAGTATTTTTGGTATTTAGTCATTTTCTATCTATATTTATAAAAAAATGACCAAAATTTCAAAAAATTAAGAAATTAGTCATTTATCAATACAAAATTAAGGGTATAAAGGGTATATTATGTTGTTAATAAAATGACTATTTTCTTAACTGTTAGAAAATCGACTAACACAAACTACGATTCTTGAAACACAATAAAGAATCAACACAAACAGTAAAGGAAATGAACACATAATAATTGTTGACGAGGTTCGGCAAATAAGCCTACATCCCCGCAGATTCACCAAGGATAATCCGATTTGCACTATCAATCAAGTAATACACCCTCAAGAGTCTCTTCTCTGATCACTACACAAAACCCAGAGAAACTACAAAGAAATTACACCAAGAGATCTGGCTTTTCCCAAGAAAATTCTCTCTATCTTTCAATCTTTCTCAACCTTTCTCTAACCTGTTTCTCTCTCTACTTGTGTACAATATTGCTCTGCTAACTAACTAACTGTTCTGACACGATATATATATATATATAACTAACAGAAATATAATAAACTAATTACAACCATTAGATTTAATACATAGTATTAAGATTACAACACGTGTCCCACTTTACAGAGATTAATAACAGACGCAAACTTCTTGTTGTATTCCTCGTGAGTGTGATATCGTTTCATATCGAACTGATTTCAACAATCTCCACCTCAGTACCATATGACAACCAATACAAACCAATAGTCTAGTTCTCATTGGATCCTAATCCGACTTCTTTCTTCAATCAACCTTTGCCAACTCTTAGTAATTCAAGACAATGCTTGAACTCACCAAGAGTGACAATTTTTGTTCCTACATCAGTCGGATTCTCTTCAGTAGGGACTTTTTCAATTTTGATCTCCCCCTGAGTAATTTTCTCTCTTATGAAACGTACTTTATTTCAACATGCTTTGTCTTGTCATGGAATACCGGGTTCTTGCATAAGTGAATTGCACTTTGACTGTCAGAATAAATTGTTGAAGTCCTTTTAAAGATGTTCAACTCTCTCAGCATCCCTTGAATCTAGACTCCCCCTTTTATGGCTTCAGTTGCAGCCATATACTCAGCTTCAGTTGTTGAAAGAGTAACAACTGGTTGTAGCTGCGACTTTCAACTTATACAGTTGCCACATACCAAGTCCTTCATGTCAAATTCTTATTGCAATTGCCTCTTCAACTAAGCTACTTGAGACTTATCTTTGTTGATGAGGAGCATATCATAAATATACAGTAAGAGATACTCAGCCTCCAATACACTATGCTCTTTGTAATATAAGCAAAAGTCATAGAAGCTCATGTGAAAACCTTGCTTAATAATGAAAGTGTCAAACCTTTTATAACATTGTCTGAGTGCTTGCTTGAGACCATATAGGGACTTCTTCAATAAACAAACCATTTCCTTGTGCTTTTGAACTTAGAATCCCTCCGGTTGTTCCATGTAAATTGTTTCATCTAGATCTCCACGGAAAGCTATTTTAACGTCCATCTGCTCCAATTCAAGGTCAAACTGAGTGACCAAATTGAGCATAATCCTTACGGTTTTGTATTTTAGCACAAGAGAGAAGATTTCACCAAAATCTACTACTTCTTTTTGTGTAAGTCCTTTTGCAACCAATCTGGCCTTGAACTTGACTGATTCTTTTGACGTGCTTCCTTCTTTTATTTTGTAGATCTATTTACATGCTACCACTGACTGCTTTTTAGGTCTTTTCACCATTATCCAAGTATGGCTTTTATACAAGGAGTTCTTCTCCTCCTTTATAGCAGCAAGCCACTTATCAGACTGCTTCCCAGTTATGGCTTGTTGATAGGTCAGTGATTCTTCTCTACCAATGTCAATTGCTGACATAAAATCATAGTCCAACATGTCTGTGTAGGCAGCGAAGGAATATCTTTGAGGTGGCTTTATTTCCCTTATGCTCCTATCTATGGCCAAGAGATATCCTGTATCAACGGGTAGTGAGTCAATCTGTTCATCTGCAGAATCTTCCTTATTCTAGTTAAGTGTTTGCTCGGATGTCACTTGTGACGGTGAAAGAGCATTCTAATTTGTATGGGACGTATGTTCTGGCTCCACCTAAATAGGTGTTTCTTGTATATGCTCCACCTGAATTGTTTCTTGGATTGTCCCTACAGAGTTTGTTGTGTCTATGCTACTTCCTGCAGAAGGGTTAGTTCCAACCAAATAAGGGATAACATTCTCATTGAATACCACATCCCTACTCACTATAGTTTTAAACCTTTTATTTTCTCTGACTCAAAGTCTATAGCTCTTTGTTCTTTAAGGGTAACCTAAGAAAACACACTTTATGGATCTAGGTTCAAGCTTGCCCCCACTTTGGTGTGTATAAGCACTGCAACCAAAGACTCTCAGGTGAGACAAGTCAGGGGGTTTACCTTTCCACATCTCCTCAAGGGTCTTTAAATTTATGGCACTAGAAGAACACCTATTTACTAAGTATGCTGCAGTCATAATAGCTTCTCCCCAAAAAGTTTTAGATAACCCAGAATTGAATAACATACATCTAGACTTTTTTAGTAAGGTTCTGTTCATCCTTTCTTCCATTCCATTTTGTTGTGGGGTTTTCCTAACAGATGTGTGCCTTTGCATTCCACACTCTCTACAAAATGTGCCAAATTCATCATTATTAAACTCTAGACTATTATCTGTCCTAAGGGTTTTTAGTTTCTTATCAGTTAAATTTTCTATGAGTATTTTCCACTGTTTATACTTAGAAAATGCATCACTCTTGTTTTTCAGTAAGTATACCCACTGTTTCCTAGAGTAATCATCTACAATGGACAGAAATATAAGTTTCCACCGTGTATTGGTGTTTTCTTAGGCCCCCATAAATCTGAATGAACATATTCTAAGATGGCTTTAGACTCATGATTTACAATATTAAACTTAAGCACAAAAGTCTATTTTACTTACTTTGTCCTTTCCTAGTAATTTTTGTTCACTCATAACCTGTAAACCCCTCTCACTGATGTGACCTAACCTGTTGTGCCATAGAACAACCTTTTGGTCTTATGGGGTGCTAGCAATAGATATATTTCCAACTAAGGTTTCACCAACCAAGTGATATAGACCAGATTCTTTGATTCTCTTTATTACTACCATGGCTCCTCTACAAATTTTCATTATTCCTCCTTGAATCTTGTTATAGTAGCCAGAGTCATCTAACACTTCTAAGGAAATCATATTTCTAGTGAGACCAGGAACATATCTAACATCTTTTAGAGTTCTTACTACCCCATCAGACATTTTGTTGTTAATTTTTCCAATTCCTCTAACTTGGCAGGTTTTATTGTTTCCCATGACTTTTCCTCCTTCTAATTCATGGAAGTCACTTAACCAATCCCTTTTACATGATATGTGGTAGGTACATCCTGAGTATAATATCCAACCACTGGTTATTTCACTCATAGTAGATACAAGAACTTCACCATTATCACTCCCTTGACCAAGATTATTTGACTCTTGACTTTCTCCACCAGAATTCTTGTTTCCAATCTTATCTTTATTTTTCTTTAACCAAGAATGACACTGCTTACTAAAGTGTCCTTGTTTACCACAGTGATGGCAGTTCAAATTTCCCTTTGGCCCTATAGAATTTGCTCTGCCCTTCCCTTTACTGGTACTTCTATTTCTATGGTCATTTGTATTGTTCTTTTGAGTAGTCCTAACCCTTGCATAATAGTTTTCTCCATTTGAGCTAGATACAGACTGTTTTTTAATTTTAAGTTCTAGTTCGAAGAGCAGATAAAACTTCTTCTATAGAAATAGAGGTCCTACTATATTTTATATCAGTCTTTACTTCTTTAAACACATAAGACAGTGAATTCAGGATAATTATATCTTGGTTTTCATCACTTAAGGCTTCATTTTAACCATAATTGGCTAATTCAATAGTCATTTTAAGGAATGCATCAAGATTCTGATCTCGTGAGTTTCCAGTAGTCATTTTATATCCAAAGAGTCTTTCCTTTAGAAATATCTTATTGGTCAGTGATTTCACTTGGAACAGTTGATTAAGTTTCTTCTAAATCTTAGCAGGTGTATCTTCTTGATCTATTAACGTAATAATAGCGTCAGAAAGGTGAAAGATTATTGTATCAGTCGCAGTCTCAAGAAGATAGCTTTTCTGATCTGTAGTGAAGTCGGTTGGCCAAATGATTAGGTCGTCGAGTGCCTTTAGGCGTTTTTGCTGCGCAAGTAGAGCATGAATCTTTCTCCTCCATATTCGAAAGTCTCCACTCCCATCGAACTTATCAATTTCGATCTTCATACTACTCATACTATTCCACAAGAAGTCCTTCACCGAGACTTCTTTATCTTCCGTATGTGTGGTACGATTGTCTTCAATCGGTTCCTGATTTGAGAGAGCTTCGTCAGAGACATTCATCTCGTCAGATCTCCGTGGTTCTTGGTCTGAGTCTTATTGCGTCGCCAGTCTTGCTGACCTTGATTCTTTAATCGCAAGTGAGAACTTACCGATCAAACGTCAGCTCTGATACTACTATTAGAAAATCGACTAACACCAACTACGATCCTCGAAACACAATAAAGAATCAACACAAACAGTAAAGGAAATGAACACACAACAATTATTGACGAGGTTCAGCAAATAAGCCTACGTCCTCGCGGATTCACCAAGGAGAATCCAATTTGCACTATCAATCAAGTAATACACCCTCAAGAGTCTCCTCTTTGATCAACACAAAGCCCAGAGAAACTACAAAGAAATTACACCAAGAGATCTCGCTTTTTTCCTGAGAAAATTCTCTCTTGCTTTCAATCTCTCTCAACCTTTCTCTAACACGTTTCTCTCTCTACTTGTGTACAATATTGCTCTGCTAACTAACTAACTAATTGTTTTGACACGATATATATATATATATATATATATAACTAATAGAAATATACTAAACTAACTACAACCATTAGATTTAATACATAGCATAAGGATTACAACACGTGTCCCACTTTACAGAGATTAATAACAGACTCAAACTTCTTACCGTATTCCTCTTGAGTGTGATGTCGTTTCATATGGAACTGATTTCTACATTAACTAATGGAACATTGACTATTTTCTTAAAAACATTCTTAAAAAATAACTATGTACTTAATAATCTCTATTTTTTTAAAAGGACCACAAATAAACTATTTTTTATTATTTTAATTTAAGAATATAATCAAAATAAAAACCTTTTTTAGTGTTGAAATATTGTGATGTTTTACTTTACCAAATACTCTTATATGGTATATCTATATTAGAATGATCAAATGATAGTTGTTATTAATGAATAATCGAGTATTTATACTACGTAGTAGTATTTACATAAGTGGCACTAAATAATAACAATAGTACCAATAAAAAATAAGAAATTATATTAACACTCTAACATGCCCCGTTAAGATGGTGATCCATTGGATACATCAATCTTGGAACATAGGCTGAGTAGTCGAGGACGCGGAAGCGACTTTGTGAGGGTAATCTGCTAATTGATCGATGCTCGGAATATAAACAACACGCAAGCTCCCTTATTGGACTAAATCACGCACAAAGTGATAATCCGTAGCCAAGTGTTACATGCAGGAGTGAAAAGCAGGATAAGCATACAAATATGTGGCACCCAAATTGTCAGAGTACAATGTCAGTGTATAAACTGAGTTGAGACCGAGATCATTAAGAAGCGATTTTACCCACTCAATTTCAGCAGCAGCGGCATCAATGGCTCGATATTCAGCCAGGGTAGATGATCTGGCGACGATGCGTTGTTTCGTGGAGCTCCAAGAGATAGGATTTGCTCAAAGAAAAACAACATAGCACTAGTAGAAGTTCGGTCATCGGGATCACCCCTCCCCCCCCCCCCCCCCCCCCTCCCCCTCCCCTCCCCTCCCACCCCCGCTCCCCAATCTGCATCCGAAAACCCATGCAAAGAGACATGAGTAGATGCAAGTAGTTGGATGTCGAGGTCACGTGTACCGTTCAAGTACCGAAGAAGACGTTTCACTGAACCCCAATGAGTTGTAGACGGCGCATGCATGAACTGTGACAGTTTATTTATTGCGAAGGCAATATCAGGACATGTCATTCGCAGATATTGCAAGCCGTCCACCACCTATCGATAAAGAATGGCGTCGGCCGAGGGGCTTCCGTCTTTGACAGACAGAGAAGTACCAACGGCGAGTAGGGTTGTCACCGGTTTCGAGGTAAGCATATTGTGTCTCCCAAGCAAATCGATAATATACTTGCACTGTGAAAGGAGTAGACCAGTGGAAGTATGGATCACCTCAAAGCCACACCAAAATGACAACTCACCCAAATCTTTTGTAGAGAAACGTTCATCAAGTTGCCGTGTGATCTGAGTGACAACTGCAGAGTCACTGCCTGTAATGATAAGATCATCCATATAGACTAACAAAAAAAGGGTACAGTGATTGTTGGTGTGGAATTTAAACCAACGCCGTGATCCGTATCTCTAGTGTGTGATACGGCTATGAACAGGAAAATTTTGAACAGAAAATAAATACTCTGGGATTTTTTAAGTGGTTCGACCCTCTGCCGGAGTAATAGTCTACGTCCACTGTGTTTATAAAATTTTCAAATGGGGTGTTTACAGAGTAATTTTTTCCAACCCCTTTCCCCTTCTCCTTCTCTTCCTTTTATAGATTTCTCGAAGGAGAGAGAGGAAAGTGCATTAATTGCGCCTGACCAAATATCTCTTAAATCATGGGATTAGGTGGCCTTATCTTAATCGACCATTCCCTGCCCCAAATTACGGGGGTGGGTTACTAACTAATCAACTTACGTCCATCAAAAGTGAGGCGTCTACAGTATTTGTCAGAAGTCTCTATTATCGGGAGTGATCTCACTACAACCACCCGCGCTTCATCCTTCGACCGGGGACCTCCTGCTCCGCGAGGAGTCCCCCGACTCGCCTGATCTTCCACCTTCTTGAGGCTCATCGCGGGTTCCACTCATCCTCAGGCTTAGGGGATCCTCAGCTCATCAGTCTCCCTCCGAGAACCTTGCTTTATGTCAGGGTCTACCTTCGGTGTTGCCCCTACCAACAACCCTCGCAGACACAGGCACTAGATCGATCCGCGCTCCTGATGCCGTTGACGTTGGTACTCTTGCTGACGTGGCGAAGCCACGTCGTTATTTGGGCACTCTCTCCTGAGGTCGCCCGAGTTCGGGAAGGGCATCCTCGATGATAGATCCTCGGACGAAAATCACCTTACACCATCTGCCCCCCAATCTCCGAGGGCACGCGTCGCGCCCTCTGGGATTTCTTCTTGGGGACGCTTCCCTACCGAAAAGCCGCGCCGTTTGAGTGACGGGCAGTTAATGTCCTGACACATTTTTCAGGGATTTTTTCCTTTTTCGATAGCATATGCTGACGTCAGGTAATAATTACTTCTCATCGAATCCATCTTATCGTTAGATGGCGATGGAAAGATTCTCATCCGACGGTCCGGGAGCGGGCTCGAGACTCGGAGACGAAACGACGCGAAGGGTTTTAACCCCTTTGCTTCCTTTGCCTATAAATCCCCTCTCACTTCCCATTTTCCGAACTTTTACTTTCTTCGCCATTTCTCTCAGAACTTACGAACCCAAAGCATTTCGCGAAATCTCCGACGTTCTTCGTCGTTCTGCAACTCTGTGAATTTTCCGGAGTCTGAAGTTTTTCCGACCAATACTGGTACGTTCTCCGAATTCGCTATCGACGAGCTCTTCCTTCCTTCTTTTCTTTCTCGTGGGGGTAATTTACCGGAGTTTTCGGCGTTCCTCAGAGAAAGAAGAATGTCTCACTCGACACCGCCTTCCTCCGGCGTTGGACTTGAACCCGGCTCTGCCGTTTCGCCGGTAGTGTCTCCGCCACCACCGCCAGCCGTTGCAAGAAGAGCGAAAAGGAAGGCGAAAACAACCATGGCCGCGCCAGACCCTCCACTAGCATCTGCCGCGAGAAAACCCACCAGGTCTGCCGCCACCGCCGCTGATTCTCGATCCGCCGTGGCTGGGGACGCCCGACCTCCACGGTCGCCGACCACCAAGCGATCCCGTGCCCCCAACCCCCCGGAGCCTTCGGCCACAATCGCCGCCGACGACAAGGTCTCTAAGTGCTCCGAGGTCGACGTGGAGCATGTCCGGGAATAATTTCACCTTCCTGCGGCCATTACCACCAGGGCCATGTCTGCGGAGGAGCGTTCGACACGACCCCCGCCTTCGATGGTGGCCTTTAATAAGGCTATCATGAAGCATGGGGCAAGACTTCCACTACACTACCTAGTCCGCGGCGTCTTGGCACACTGGGGTCTCGCTCCAAGTCAACTCAACCCCAACGCCTACAAGATCATGGTCGGGATGCACATCCTATGGAGGCTGTGGTTTGGAGTTGACCCGTCGGTGGAGGAGGTCTGCCACCTATACAAGCCCTCCTCCAAGAAGTCCGAGGCGGGGTACTTCTTCTTGGCCCCGTGGGAGAAGAAGAAGATCATGATGACGAACCTGTCATCGTCCTGCGAGGGGTGGAAAGGCAGGAACTTTTGGGTCGCGGGGGACTTCGACCCGTGTGGCTCCACTCAGGGAGCCCCGCCCATTCCACGGGCCTACCAAGTTCCTGGTAAGTCCTCGTACTCTACACCATTTCTCTTTTTCTTATTATGCGCCGTATTGCTGACGCTCGGGGTCATGTGCAGACTCCTTCATTCGCACCTCCGTGACCGCGGAGCAAGAAGAGCGGATCGCTATCGCCCTAGCCTACCCTGACGAGGCCAGAGACGTCTGGGCCCTCGTCAACGAGGAGAACCTGATCACCCACGGGTGGATCAGGGTTCGCATGGAGCTGGACCCGGACCAACTTCATGGGCAGAAGTCGGGCCCGAAGCAGCCCAAAGTCCCTGCGAGGGCCTCCGAGGGTGCGACCACTTCCGCTCCGTCGACGAGGAATAGGGCGGCCACTTCCTCAAGAAAATCTGCCGCCCCTAAGGCCGCGGTTGCTCCATCCCTCCCCCCGTCCGAGGAGGTCGAGGACGAAGAGGAGGCCGCGGAAACCCCAGAGGAGCCCTTGACGCGGAGGAAACGATCGAGGAAGGAGCCAGCGGCGGCTCCAGAGGTCACGCCTACTGTCACTCCTCAGGACCCGGGCATCCCCGGGACGACACTTGGGGGTGTCCCCTTTGGCGAGGCTGCTCGCCAGGTGCTTTCGGATGCGAAAGAAATCTTTAGCGAGCAGCCACCAACTCCCAGCCCACTAACCAACATGGCGCGGGATCCTCTACTGAGTGTAGAGGATTTCGTGGTGGAGCAGGCCGATCCGTCTCCTTCGGGGACGGCTCCCTCTCCAGGACGGGCGATGCCGGCTGGGCCTTCGACCCAGTTCCCCTCAGAGTCGAGACGCCCAGCCCCCATCATCATCGATGATGGTACGATATAACTTCTTCGCGAACTTATAGATTTTTATTCCAATGCTGAATCGAAGCTAACTAGTGTTGCTTGCAGACGAACTTTTTGGACTTTTGCGGTCCTCGCTTTCGGGAGATGCGCCTGGTCGTTCAGCTCCTCCCCGCGAATCTTCCGTCGCGGACAAGGGCAAGCAACCGGTGGTGGAAGACGCTCCTTCAGGGACCTTGTCACCGGAGGAACAGATCGATGCCGCATCCGCGGCAGGCCCTCCTTCTAGCGCCAAGCTGTTGGTGTGGAATTTAAACTAACGCCGTGATCCGTACCTCTAGTGTGTGATACGGCTATGAACAGGAAAAATTTGAACGGAAAATAAATACTCTAGGATTTTTTAAGTGGTTCGACCCTCCGCCGGAGTAATAGTCTACGTTCACTGTGTTTATAAAATTTCCAAATGGGGTTTTTACAGAGTAATTTTTTCCAACCCCTTTCCCATTCTCCTTCTCTTCCTTTTATAGATTTCTCGAAGGAGAGAGAAGAAAGTGCATTAATTGCGCCTGACCAAATATCCCTTAAATCATGGGATTAGGTGGCCTTATCTTAATCGACCATTCCCTGCCCCAAATTACGGGGGTGGGTTACTAACTAATCAACTCACGTCCATCAAAAGTGAGGGGTTTACAGTATTTGTCAGAAGTCTCTATCATCGGGAGTGATCGCGCTTCATCCTTCGACCGGGGACCTCCTGCTCCGCGAGGAGTCCCCCGACTCGCCTGATCTTCCACCTTCTTGAGGCTCATCGCGGGTTCCACTCGTCCTCGGGCTTAGGGGATCCTCAGCTCATCAGTCTCCCTCCGAGGACCTTGCTTCATGTCGGGGTCTACCTTCGGTGTTGCCCCTACCAACAACCCTCGCAGACACAAGCACTAGATCGATCCGCGCTCCTGATGCCGTTGACGTTGGAACTCTTGTTGACGTGGCGAAGCCACGTCGTTATTTGTACACTCTCTCCTGAGTTTGCCCGTGTTCGAGAAGGGCATCCTCGATGATAGATCCTCGGACGAAAATCAGCTTACAACAGTGATGGCGTTGAAGAATGAACAGGGAGTTATCAGCACGAGACATGACAAAACCCAGACTTAGTAGGAAGGAACGTAGGGCATCATACCACGCTCGGGGAGCCTGCTTCAAGCCATAGATCGCTTTTAGCATACGACATACATGATTTACATAGTCGGGATCACGAATTCCTTGAGGTTTTTTTATGTATACCTTTCGGTCAACACATCATCAAGGAACACATTATTGATGTCAAGTTGGCGGAGAGGCTAGCAGTGCTATAACGCTAAGCTGAGTACTGTGGTCGGCTTGACAACAGGACTGAAGGTTTTAGACAAGTCAATACCTAGTCGTTGCTGAAATCTTTGGCGACAAAGCGTGCTTTATACAGGTCAATGGATCCGTTGGGATGTCGCTTAATTAGAAAGACCCATTTGTTACAAACCAAATTTTGCGTCGAATCCGGAGGGACAAGATCCCAAGTTTCATTGCGCAGGAGGGCATTGTATTCCTCAACCATTGCTTGTTTCCACTTTGGATCTCATAGAGCTTGAGTGACACCCGTGGATTCCAATTCCGCAGACATGGAGGTAGTCAGTGTGCATTTGTGGTCTGGCTTGGTGATTTGGTTTTGGGCATGGGTGGTCATTTGATGTGTACGGTAAGGTTGAGGATATGGCACAATGTTTGATGGAGTTGGGAGAAGGCCGGGAAGGGTACTAGAAGGGGAAGGGCTTCGATGAGGCTGAGCCGAGGTGTTGCCAGCAGCGCAAGGGTCCAGGTTTGAGTGACTTGCACGGGGAACCATGGGAACAGATCCCGTAGTAGTACCCCGGGGGTTTAGTGCAGGAGAGACTGCGGGAACAGATCCCGCAGTAGTCACCCGCAGGGATGTAGTGGGTGGGACCGCAGGAAAAAATCCCTCGGTGGCGTCCCGCGCGGCATGGGAGGTGTCGGGGTCGTCTAGCGTGATCGACGGTGCAGATCTAGCAATAGAGCACCACTACGACGGCGAGCGTAACAGAGACAGAGTCCTTGTGGGATTATGAGAAGGTAAAGACCGATTCAACAAACCGGACATGACGGGAAATATAAATACGATAGGTAGACGGATCTAGACACAAAAAGGCTCTTTGAGTCAAGGAATAGCCGAGGAAGACACATGCTTTGGATTTGTGATCGAGTTTGTGAGTAGTATAGGGACGTAACAACAGATAGCATAAACACCTAAAGACACGAAACTTCGAAAAATCAGGTTTGGACTTGAATAGTGCTTCAATAGAAGTTAATATGTGGAGATTTTGTTTAGGCATCGGTTGATGAGATAAACCGCTGCAGCGAATGCATATGGCCAGTAAGTGTTTGGGATTGACGCTTGATGAAAAAGCATGAGTCCCGTCTCTATAATACGGCGATGGCGACGTTCCGACTAACTGTTATGTTTTGGAGTATGAGGTGGTGTGAAGGTGAGTAATACCAGCAGAGGCCAAAGTTGAGCGCAAAGCTAAATATTCCACATCGTCGTCGGTGAATAGTGCTTTAATAGACCGAAAAAAAAAAGTTTTCAACTAGTAGCTTGAATTTGGAAAAAGTGGCATGAACATCAAATTTTTACATTAACGGATAAAGCCATATATACTTGGTAAAGTGATCAACAAATATCACATAATATTTATACCCATCAATAGAGCAAACAAGAATGTCCTCACATAAAAAAAAAGACCTCAAGCGGAAAAGAAGATGTGATAGTTGAAAGTGAAAATGGTAACTTGTGGCTTTTATTAATGTTGCACGAATTACAATAAAAGTTTGATAATAAATCAGAAGGAAAAGACACTTTAAGGGAACCTAACATACTGCGAAAGATATTAAGGGATGGGTGTCCAAGGCGATAATTCCAAGTGGACACAGACTCTTTTGACACAACTAACGAAGACAAAACTGGAAATCTAGACCTAGACTGAGCAAACGAAGGCCACAAGTAGATTATGTCTTTACACACTCCCCGAAGGATAATAGTCCCCGTACGACGGTCTTGCACCTGAAAGAAAGAGGCAAAAAATACAATATGAACATCATTAGTTTCATAAATGGCAGAGACCGATATAAGATTTTTGGTGATGGGTACGTAAAGAATATTATTTAATAACAGCGGATAAGAGGATAACAACGGGTAGAGAGAGGGAACCAATGTGCCAAATTGATAACCCCGAGCCGTCCCCGATAACCCTGTTGTCCTCAACAGAATATAGCGTGTGGAAGGATAGGTTGGCGAGATCAGTGGTAATGTGGTGAGATGCCCCCGAGTCTAATATCCATTCATTGGATGGAGCAGACACTGTTGGAACTGTCCTTGAAAAGGTCCATGCTGCATCCACGGCAGGGCGATGTAAAGAAAACATTGTGTGGCCGAGTGACCTTGTTGACGGCAGATTTGACATTTGGCCACCGCCGATCGAGTACGAGATGGCGGACGAGGAGACAAGTTCGGGCCGGTGGAGGGTCGGGGCATCCATTGTTTTGTCGGGGCCGTGGGTGACCACCGATAGTGTTGCGGGTTGTTCAGTTTGCCCTCACTGTTTGAAGACTGATTATGCAGGACTACTGGGGCAAGCATGACGGTGACGAGATCGGAAGACTCGGGTGTCAAAGGCGAGGTCTTCAGGTTAGCCTCATGATTGAGTAGCTTCTCAAGAAGCTCATCTAAGGTGATCGGATGCTCGCGCACTTGTATTGCATTCGCACGTCCCTCGTAGCTTTTGTCGGGGCCGTCGATGATGCAAATAGAGGGCTCGTCAAAGTTTACCCTGGCATTCATTAAGGCAAGAGCATCAATGCTGCTTTTGATGTCTTGCATATATTCGGTGATGTTTCAATTGCCAATTTGCAAGTGCGCCAATTGATTGAAGTGTTGTTGAATGCGACCACGGGATGGCGAGGCAGAGACAAAGGAAACAAGCGTGGCCAAGAGAGAACCAAAGTAGCATTAAGAATCAATTGGTCTTGCCGGAACCAATGAAGATAGGCCGGATTTGGGGCTAGAGTCACAGAGCCATCTAGCGTGATCGTTGGCGGTGGTGAGACAATGGTATCATCAACATAACCATAGAGATTATAGCCAAACAACAGGGAATTGAATTGGATTCTCTAGGCAGAATAATTCTTCGATGTCAACTTCAACGGAACCTAAGAGTTAACGTTGAAGGCAACCAACGGTTGTTGCAGATCGACGGAAACACCGATGGACGGCGGAGTCGTGGTGACCGCAGCAGAGGTATCGCTGGCCGAGTCCATGTCGCAGAAGAGGAACGACAGCGAAAGTACGAGCAGAAGGATCGAACACCGCATTGGCGGCAGGCTGAGATCGCACGATGTGGGTGAGCGAGACGTGCCGGAGGTATGGCGGCTAGGGGCTACGCGGCCGTAGAGGGAAGAAGACGCCGGCGTACAGCTGCAGGAGGTAAGCGAGAAAAAATTTTCTAGCCCTTGGGTCTCTGATACCATATTAGAATAATCAAAGGATAATTGTTATTACTGAATAATCGAGTATCTATACTACGTAGTATTTACGTAAGTGGCACTAAATAATAACAATAGTAGCACTAAACAATAAGAAATTATATTAACACTATAAACCAAAAATTTTATTTGGTATTATAGGAAACTCAGGGGTTGAAAAATGCAAGATTTTTATGGTATTTTCTCTCATTTATCATTAAAAAGAAGGTGGACAAGTTGGAAACTTCTCATTTAGAGAATGGATGGAAGATGAACCATATGTTCCATAGTTTTAAAATAATCACATGCATTGTATTAAGTGCCGGAAACAATGAGAAACAAATGGGGCATATGCCACTTAGGTTTTCGAATCCATAACTTTAAATAATATTTTCTAGTATGTCCCCTTTTGACACCTCCCGCACCTAAATTTTCAATATTCACTATTTCATATATACTTTTAATTTATAGAGATAATTGAGTAAATAATTATTTTTTAAATATTATTTAAAGAAATAATCAACGTTTCAATTAATTAAGAAATTAGTTAAATTACATATTAATATGCATTTACATTTATACTCTTAAATCTCTTATGTATTAGTGGTCAATAACTTAGTTTTTAAAAACGTTGACTGTTTCCTTAAAATATGAACCAATAAATTATTAATACGTAATAGTTCCTTTTTTATATAGCATTTTTATTCCAATAGATTTTTTTAAATTTTATAATTGCAATTTTTTAAAATTTTTTTAATATTTTCTTTATAATAAATCTTCTAGTTATAAAATAATCTAAAATTTAAAGAATGTTTCGTCTTTCAACTTCTATAACAGTTTTGTTTTGTTTTTTATTTTTTTATTTATTTTTACATATGTGTTAATGGTTTGGTTTTTAAATATAATTACACATAATTTTATTTTTAATTCAAATTTTATTCCCACTCCCACTTAATAATATTTCCGTCGCTGATTTTATTATTGCTTCACCTGAGGTCATTTTTGCCATTTTGAATCTAATCACACAAAGTAAAAATCCAACATTAATAAACAAACAAATCAAACTCATTTCTTTACCCGTAGCAAAAAAAAAAACTCATTTCTATTCCCCAATGAGCCACCATTGGTAGCGAACCCAGCCGCCACAATTGGACGACAAGTCGTATAATATCACCCCTATTCACAACCACTATCATCTCTCCTTTAACGACCTCCACAATTTTTATTTTTTATTTTTTTATTTTAATGATTGATTATAGCAAGAAGTGAGGTTTTTTTTTTTTTTTTTTCTGCAAATTTGGAAGAGTACTATTTGACTGTGATAAGTAATTTTTTATGAGTGCTTTGAGATTTTTCTTGCTAGACTAGAAGTGTAGTGCTTTGGGATTTTATGACCTGGGAAGATGGGTTGCTAGTGAAAAAGAAAGAAAGAAGGTAATCAAATTTAGCTTTGATCTCGTGTACTCTCATTGAGAGTTTGAGATCCAATTAACAATAGTTGAATTGTTCCCTATATGTTCTTTCATCCATTCTCCGAACAAGAAGTTTCTGTGAAAAATTATTAAGAGATTACATTTTTTAAGGTTGTTTAAAAAAAAAAAAAACAACTAGGTGAATAGCCATTTTTAATTATGTGTTTTTAAAAAATAACTACAGTTTCAAAAAATTTTAAAACTAGTCATAAAATATGTAAGAAATTTCTGATAATAACAAAAATACACATAAAATTAATATAAAATAATTATCAGAAATTTCTGACACTAGTAAAAAATTTTGTCAGAAATTTCTGACATGGCTAATTTTTAAATTTTTTGAAACTGTGGCTATTTTTAAAAATCATTTTGTAAACAGTGGATATTTTTTAAAATTCCCATTTTTTTAACTACACGAGTCACGAGGTATTAATTTTACCTTTATACCCTTAATTTTGTATTGACTATTGAATAATTTTTTAATTTTTTAAAATTTTGATTATTTTTTTAAAACATAAACTAAGAAATGTCTAAATACTAAAAAATCCAAAAATTAATTTACGTAATTGATTTTCTTCTATAAAATTATTTTTTTTAATTCACTTTGTTGAGGAATCTACACACAGGACATCACACCAACTAACGCCCCTAACTCTCCTTTTCTACGTTTGTCCAATTGAATAATGAGATCCACTTTCATTATTATTATTATTTTCATCATCATAAAGGTGATCTTTTCATATCCTTTTGCATTACATTTTCCCTTTATGGCGATCTTATAGGAGCGAAGAAATGTGTTTCTTTCTCTCAAGGACCCACCCTTTGGTTTTTTTCCCCTAAAGAAATCGTCGTTTTTCTATAAAATGAGCATACACGTGCATGCCTCAAAAATATTATGGCTGACTTTATCCGCGTCTGCTGTATAGTAAGAAACTAGCCATTTTTTTAAGAATGACTTTAAAAAATAGGGAATATTTTAAAATTTTAAGAAAATAATCATTTATGAAATTTATTACTTTAGTAAGAGATTTATTATAGTAAATTTTATGTGTAAGTTTATTATGGTAAAAAAATTCTTACTTTTGAAAAAAATAATTTACGCCAACTTTTAAAATTTTTTGAAACTATGACTATTTTTTTTAAAACACATCATTTAAAGTGGCTATTTACTTAAGCGATCCTTATTTTAATCATATTTAAGTTATTGTAGATATTTTATTAATTTTGTTCTTAAATGGTTATTTCTTTTAAATTCCTTGATGATGATTTATTTATTTTTGCTTAAATGTGAATAGAGGATTATAAGAGGGCATATATTCAAGAAAGATGGTCGAGATGAGATAGAAAAGAAAGAAAGAGAAGAAAAACAGAGAATTTGAATTTCTTAGAGTGGGTATTAATGAAAAATTAGTCAACATAGTTTAAAAATCTAGTTTGTTTTCGTTTTGTTTCTCAAGAGTCGTTTGATAAGCATTTTAGATTACAAATATTAAGATCATTTCGATTTGAGTTATTGTTTGATGAAATCTTATAATTTAAATCAATATTTGGATAAGAGTTTGATTGTAATATTTGAATTGAGATTGTAAAAGAGAAGATTTAAACTGAGACCGTAAAAGAGAAGATTTGCACTGAAAATTAAAAAAAAGGATTAATATTTGTATTTTGTATTTATCTTCTTGCATTTATCTTATTCTTTTATATTTTGACTTTTCTTATTTGTTGACAAGGAAAGCGGCCGATTTAGGCCTGTATGTAAGATTATTCGTACAGCTTAATGATATTCAATCGAATTTAACTCACAACTTATAATTGTACATGTCATCAGAGAAAGTTTTGCTCACACCATCCAAAAGCTCTATTTTCGCGTCCAAAACCTAATCGCCACAACTCTAGCACTATCGCACCATCATGGTCGACACCTCCTCTACTGCCAACAACTTCTCCAACGCACATAAACAATGACACATTCTCCTACAAATAATCCTACTAGTCTTAATCCTTTTTATCAACAACACCATCCGTCGTGTTCAATGCGGCCACAGAAACCCTCATGAAACTCACTTCCACAAACCATGTGGAATGGAAACTTTACTTCCATACTCTTCTTATTGGCTATAATATCATGGGCTTCATCGATGGAACCCGTTTGTGTCCATAACAAACAACCACATTGAAACTAATCTCAACGTACTCGATCTGGATTTGCCAAGACTGATTGCTTTTCAACGCTATCATCAGCTCTCTCTCGTTGAAACTCATCTTCTTTATTACCATGTTACCACTGCCCGTGAATCGTGGACTACCCTTGCTAATATATATGTGAAGCCCATACGTAGATAGATTAACCTCTTGAAAGGACAACTTCATAGTTCAATCAAGGTAACCCGTTCCATCACCAAGTTTATGCAATGGATCAAGTGTCATACCGATGATCCTGCCCTTCTTAATTCACTTATTTACATTTAGGAACTCACACTCAAAGTTCTCTATGGTCTCAACAAAAGCTACTCGGAGATCTCTAATGCTCTCCAAGCGCTTGAGACCTTAATCACCTTTGAGGAATTCCATCACAAACTCATTACCTCTGAGGCCACCCGCAAGACTAAGCCGAATGATTCAAGGGCTCCTCTTTTCGGATCCGTCACTTCCAACCCTACTATGCATAACTCGCAGTCACGGCTCCACCATCCCCAAACTAAGGCAATGGGGTCCTCATTTTCCTCCTTTGTGGTTGTTTCTTAGCAACCGCCATATCAGTGCACTCGGCCCACAGGGCCATCCCACTATATTGCACCTCGACAATTGCGACCTTTGGCACCTGCCAATTTCGTAGCCAAAAGCATTCTGCAAAGCAGTGCACATACCTTAAAAGATCACGTGGCCACGATAGTCACGCCCTATGCTAGGAACCCTGGTTTACACTGCACCACGGAGAACATTTCTACACATCCAAGCCTGTCTTCTTCAGAATAGTTGCTTGACTCAGGTGTATTGCATCATATTACTATGGACTTCGCCAATCTCTCCCTAAACTATCCCTATATTAGTCACGATGACGGCATGATCTGTGATGGTCACAGTTTGAAAATCTCTTACTTTACTTTTTTTTTGCCTCGGGCAATCCCTTTTCTGTAAGTAATGTTTAATGTGTTTCGAACATGATACAAAATTTAATTTTTATCTCCTAAGTTCGTCACACTGACAGTGTTTTTATTACTGTTTTTCTCGATACTTTTCAGGTGAAGTCGCACGAGGGCTTCTGTACTTCAAGGACTCATTAAAAACGAAGTGTATGCTTGGTCATTACATCAAATCTCCTGGACACATTTACCTACTTTTTTCTATTTTCAATCTTTGCCCATGTGGCATCTAGGTCATTTGTCCAATAAACTTATTTCTCATTTAGTCTTTTCTGAAAACTTTTATTTAGTCCTAGTTCTATCGAGACATTTTCTTGTATTTCATGCAATTGTAATAAAATGTCATAAATTAACTTATTTTTTATTATTATACGCTTGTCTCTCATACTTCTCTTGAATATTATATATATATATATATATATATATATTTTATAGATGTTTGGAACTTAAGATGAATTCAAGTATTATGTTTTCTTTGTGGGCCACTTTACATGTTATATTTGGCTTTACACCCTTACTTACAAATTTGATGTTTATGACACCTTTTTTTGATTCAAAGAAATCGTGGAAATGTTTTTTAACCAGTCTCCATCGAACTATACAACGACAATGGGGCGAGTTCCTTGCCTATTATTTTCTTGCCCGTCTTGGTATTTTTCACCTCACCACCCCACCATACGTCGGAGCATAATGGTTTCTTTGAACTCTAGCATCGTCACATTGTTGAAACTAGTTGGATTCTTTTTTACCATGGCTATGTTCCTCTCACCTATTGGCATCATGCCTTTGCCACAGCCACCTACCTCATTAACCGCATGCCTAAACATAGTCATAACATGTTGTCTTCCATAGAAAAACTCTTTGCTCGTCTACCAAACCTCTCTAAACTTTGTGTCTTTGGTTGTCTCTGTTACCTATGACTTTGCCATTACACGCCTCATGTCAACCCGTTTTACTCCTTGTGTCGTTATCGGTTACTCTCTCAATCAAGGCGCCAATCGATGTTTAGACCTACGCGTGCAAATGTGAAATTCCATGGCATTCCATGAATGAAAGTCGGGTAATTTTTGGGTAATTACCCAGTAATAATTTTCGGGTATATACCAGGAATTACTCAAAAATTATACCGGGTATTTTTGGGTAATTATATATAATAATAAAAAATTGTTCACAGAATAAGAGAGAGAAGAGAAGGAGAGAGAAGAAAATATTGTATGTGGAATAGAATTTCGGGTAAATCCCGGATAAAAGTCGAGGAAATCCCAGGCAAAATTTTTTTGAAGTAGTACCGGGTAATTCCAGGTATATACCCAGTTTTGCCATCCGGGTAATTTTTGGGTATTACTCAGATTTTACCCGAAATTCCACTGGGTAAAATGTTACCTGGTACTACGCATTCCAAAATTGCACACCTATCTAGACCCATTCATGCATCATAATTACGAGTCTTGTAACGTTGACTTTGTAGGGTATGTTTTTCTTTTCTCTATCTTTTTGCAAAACTCTTCCCTTGAGTCCCTTGTGTCCATCTCTAACCTCTCACTTCCGGGTTCCCTTACCTCTCCCATTGTGCCCCGAGAATCTCACACCCTTCCACCAACCTTTGCCTTGCTCTCAACTGATCCAACGCTCAAGCTCCCACCTAAAGGTACCCTCCCACACCTCCGCCCCTAGACCGTAAGCCAACCAACACTCACAATTCATAAATCGGCTTACTACTACGCATTGGCGCGATGGAGTGCCTCGTTCAATATCTTTCTGGCACTCTTTCTATAGGTCTTATACTTTGGTATTCGTGCGGTGTAGCAAGAATATTAGTACCGTAAAAATATTAAATTAAAAAATTTGGGTATTTTGCCAAAAAAATATTAATATTGTGACAAGGATATTTGAATAATTTTTTTTTATCAAATTTTGCAACAAACAACCTCTTGATCTCTAATCATTTACTCATTTTATTTCTGAAATTTGTATAAATTCACACTGTTATTGTTAAACAGCAAGTCAATAAGAATTTAGACTTTATTATATTTTCACGTATGCTAAAATTATTGTTAAATTATATTTGTAATATCTTAAATTGACTTTTTAGGAAGACTATCACTTTCGCTCTATTAATGCACCAAAGGGCACCAAACAGAACAATGAATCTTAAGTCAAATATAGGCACGTGACTACCGTTCATTTATTGTGTGTTAGCCTGACATAACTTGTTAATTTCGTAATCATTTGATTCTCTTGGTAAACTATTTGGACGATTTACCTATATTCAATTATTTTAACTTCTAAAACTTTTTTAAGGAAATAGTCATTTTTTGAAGGGTAATTACAAAAAAAATCAATATTTCAAAATTTTAAGAAAATAACCATTCAAGAAATTTATTACCTTAGTAAGATTAATTTTTATATAGAATTATGTTATGCTAAGAAATTTATTACCTTTGTTAAAAAAAAAAAAAAAACTACGGCTAATTTTTTTAATTTTTATAAATTGTGACTTTTTTTAAAACACACACTCTAAAATGACTATTTACTTAACTAGTCCAACTTTTAATAACAAACTATTGTTGAAATAATTTTTGAATAGTGCAAAATTATTCAAATGGGTTACCCAAACAATCTATCATTACTATGCAAATAACCATTTTTGAATGATGTTTTAAGAAAATAGCAAACATTTTCATTAATCAAGGAAATAATCATATTCTTAAGGGTTATATATACAAATAACTCGTGATATTGTGTTATTCTTGTAAGTTATACCTTAATTTTTCAAAATTGACATCCTTTTCCTCTTATGTCTTAAAAATTATAGGTATACGATATACCCCTCTGTCATAATCCGTAAAGAAAAAAAGTTTAACGGAATTAATAACGTAAGAATAATCAGGTGGCATTTGTACAACTTTTAAAAGATCAAACGTCTTAAAATTTTGAAAATTATAATAACTAGTTTAATAGTTATTTTTACAAACATCCCTTATGTTGCTTTCTTTTATCAAGTTGCACTCCGATTTTTTAAAACTTTGTATTCATATCCCTTGATTCCGTCCATTAGTTTTCGAACATAGGGGGCACGTGTGGCAATTTTGAAAAATCAACGTGCATCTTGCAAAGATAGTACAACATAGGAGGTAGGAGGCATTTGTATTAATAATTCTATCTTTAAATACATGATACTTATGATCTTACTTTTATCCTTTAATTCCTCATAGGCTCATAGCTAATGTCTTAATTTTTAAAAATATTGACCACTTTTTTGAAACACGCTATTAGAAAATGATCAAAAACTAAATAGAACCTTATAAATTTATTACTTAATTAATATTTTGATTTTTTTAATAGGTTTCCTTGGTCTGAAAATTATTAAATTTGTAAAAGATTGTTTGATCACGAGTCCGTTCTTACGGCACGTGGCTCCACGCCTCCACCTCTGGCCCTATGTATCAACTCTAATGTACGAGAAAATGTGTGCGACAACTAGAAATCCAAATTCAACCAACCTGGAAAATATTGATAATTAAATAAACAAAGTACGATATACAGCACATACAGAGACACAGATTGCCTCTTTGAGGTGCACAAATAATTGACTAATTACACACAATGTTTCCATGGCATTCCAATATCAAATCACAATTGCCACTATGTATCCACTTCTAACTCCACACCCGCCCTGTCTCTGCCCTTTTGTCAAACATTTCAAATCTCTAACTTGATCGGCAATGTCGGCTTTCCTTGTATGTATAAAGAAGATGGAACCTTGCAATGTTGGATGTCCGGATGGACGGCTTTCCTCACACCGCTAGTTCTTTTGATGGACGGCGACATGGTGGATGTCCATGTCTTTCAACATGACGGAACGCCCACATGAATCACATGGTGCAGTCCTCGATCCACAAACACTCTCGTGCTCGGACAACCCTCTCAGCCTGTCCCGTGCGTCTGGGGCGGAACTTCCTGCTGGAACCATGTCCCCGCAGAATCTACATACAATTAGTCGCAAGGGGCACAATGAGGTTTGGTGTTGCACCTGCAAAAACCAATAAACAAAGGACGTCATTAGTGGTTAATAGAGAAGATATCGGATCCAATTAAACATAACTGTAAGTGTTTTATTCAACAAGACAGTTGCGGTCAATATAAATTTCACAGAAACTATTAACCGAACCAACAAACGTAAACGGGAATACTCAAGGAAGCTTTGATAATTACTATTGTTACAGCTGCTATTTGCTGATCAAGCTGAAAGTTTTCCTTTTTTATTTTTTTATTTTTTATTTTATTTTTAATGTAGTTTAATTTTTTCACTTCTTGTGAAGTTTCACGCAGAAGAAAGATTTGTGAGCTAATATAACCTTATAAATGGCATGCGAGTAAAGTAAATATCAAGGAAAACGTAAATGTGGATAGAATGAAAAGAGGGAGGAAATATATTACTCACCATCTGTTCCTTCTCAAGGACTATACCGCATGGACAGCAAAGTGGCTCGTGGAATACTTTCATATGCTTTTCCATTTCGCCCTGCTGAAAAGCTTGCCCGCATTTGTCACAATGCACATGGTTCTTAACCTCCTCGACCCTAAGAACAACTCCACACCCAGTGTGCTTACATACAACATTGTGTCTGCTGCAATAGGCTTCATGCAGTGCTATAGTCCGACTCGGTATGTGGCGCTTGCAATTCATACACTCTACAGTGTCCATCTCCATAGATGAAGACGAAGAAGCAGCTTGTTGACCAACCTTACGGTTAGTGTCATCCTGAACAGTCACTGATAATTGGTATTTAGTTTTTCCCTTGAAGCCGAAAATGCCAATACTATATGTTCCCATTGTGAAGTTCTTATCTGTAGAGCCAAGTATCAAGGCCTTTGAACCAATGTCATAGGAAGACCATTCATGCTGGTGCTGAGTTGGGAATATGAGAGGATGCCTGGAAACATAAAGATCAGTATCTCCACCATCAGTCTCAGTTTCTATCCGAATCTCAACTCGGGCAACCCCAGAAGTGACTTTCTCCCAAGTATCATTGTCTACTGAGAACTTGTAATATGCATAATTTCCTTCAGCAACAATCCCAGATTCTGGTTTTCCAAACGTGAGCTGTTTTAGGACATGCTGCTCTGTCCTCTCAGAAGCTGAATCAGAATCAACTATGTCGACTTCAATATCCGTTTCTAGAACAGATACACTTGAAGAAGGCTTTAACTCAAGGACTCGTAGCTTGTATGAGAGCTCCCCATAGTGGACTGTGAATATGTCATCCTGAGAAAGAGTGGCATGCTGCCGAAGGCTCGTCTCAAGTATAGCCTTGTGATTGGGCAAGTCTGAGAAACCAATCCGATCAGGTTGAAGTTTTGCATAAGTTCCTTTCTGCAACCAGATGTAACGAACTTCAACCATATTAGTCATCGGTGCATCTGTTGCAAATAAATTCTGCCACACATGAGGAGGAAGGCCCACGGTACCTTCCTCTGCAGTGAACTCCAAAACACCCGAATGAGTGGTCCGGCGACTTTTCCCATCAGCAGCATCTTTAGAGACCTCTTCACCGATCAGAGATAGCTGGAAGTAAAGAGGCCCCTTGTCAAAAGCCCCTTGATCAGACAATTCGCTGAAGCAAGAAGGCGGTAGTTTTATCTTATCTCCATTACCCTGAAAAGGCACAGCTTCCAGAAGACGATAGAACACGATTCCTCTCCCAGCGAGTAAACTCTCTTGCATATCTTGATCAGCCTAACGAACATCAAAACATAGAATTAAGATATGAAGAAAAAAATCATTGAACCAAGAGCTATCAAAATATCTAAAAACACAGAAATTACATAGTGACCGTGTCTTATCACAAGATCTTAAGAAGCAAAGCTCGGTGATAACCCAAAAAAAAAAAAAAAAACCGTTTTCTAATGTTCCCCACTAATTTGCAAGAGCTTAGAATGTCCTATTTCTAAAATTGTCCAATTACCAACTAGCAAATTATCGACATAAATAACGATCAGATTTACGAAAAGCCCATTATCTCGAATGCAATATATTTCCAGGCTAGGATATTTCAATACTAGAAAACTCCATGGAAAACTCGCCAAGTTCACAACAATCTAACCTTGTTGACAATCAATCAAATAATTCAACAACATGAAACCGCCAAACAGATATAAGAGAACTAAAAAAAAAAGGGGGAAAGTTTTCAAAAACCCTAATAATTATCTCAATCAAAGCGCAGTTTCGATTCTTCACAATATCGATCGGCAATATGAGCGAGAGAAAGAGAAACAGAAAGACTGACCTTGATTTGAGCTTGGACAGCGTCGAGGCGTCGAGATCTCTGAGCGGCTTCCATGGCTTCCCTCTGCCTGGAGGCCTCTTCTCTGGCCTTTCTCTCTCTCTCCAATCTCCGCCTCGCACTCTCCTTCCTCTCCTTCTGCTCCTTCGCCAGCTTCTCTCTCGCTCTTCTCAGTTCGAAATCCATCTCTCTCTCTCTCTCTCTCTCTCTACAAACCCTCTCTCTCTCTCTCTTCTGTGGATTATAAGAGACTTGATTTCTCTGTTTGCGACGTAAAGAATGATTGGTGTGTTTTTGAGTGTTATATATATATGAATGAGAGTTTCTTGTCGGTTAAGGCTTGGAATGGGCGAATGGCAATGGTGACAAATCCCAATTCCAGTGCGATTAGGATTCCAGAGCTGGATTTTGTTGATTCCTTTTTGCGGACTTTTCTTTTTCGTTTGGTGGGTTTTCTAATTTTACTATTTGGCCCCTAAATTTGTCCTAATTTTGCACTTTGGTGCTTAAAACTTGGAAAAAAAATCCCAACCATCTCCTGCGTTTATTCAAAGTACCACATTATTTTACGTGAAAAAACAAAAATAAAAACCCACACTCTTTAATACTAAAATTAATAAAAGCGGTTCTATTTGCACATTAACTTTAACTTTTAACACATCTTTTCTAAATACACACACTATTTAAATTAAAAAAATTTTAAATTACTTATCTCACACTCTTATTGATTCTAAAATTATCCATTAGCTAATAACTTATTAGAATATGTTCAATTTATTCTTAAAATATATATTTCATTACCCATCCATTAGGTTTATCTATTTACTTATTTTATGAACCCACTCATTAATTTATTTCTCCAAGCTTTATTTATTTATTTTCAAAACCCACCCTCTAATTTATTTTCTTTTAGAAAAAAAAAATGGAGATTTGGACCTATGTACTTAGGTATGTCACGAATTGAGTCCATCTAGATGATGTCCAAATGATGGTAAAAAATGAGGTTATTTACTCATTAATTCATCCAAATAAATATCATATTGAAATTATGTTCATGAATTTCTCTAAGTAAATTCACAAACTTTCAAGCATGATCTCATTTGTTGGCCTTATTTAATAATTTGTGTCTTCCACTCCATAACCTAATAAAGCACCCATTTAATATGCTTGTAACATTTGATTAAATAATTATGTGCTAATTATTAATTTTGGTAAAATATCTCATATTATAAATACACTATTTTAGTAAAATATTCATAATTTTTCTACAAAAAGAAAGAATTAGCACATTACTCTTTATAAAAATGTGGATTCTATACTTACTTGGCTTGATGGGCATTGAATGAGCTTTTAATGGGTTTTCAAGGTCCTTATAGTTTATTTTTCTGGTTAAATTGTGACAATCAACAATATAAGTAGTTTTTTTTTTTGCTTTATCTATATATATATAATTTTTTTTTCAGAGCAAAAAAAGAAAACAAAAGGAACAATCCTTGTAATCTAACGACTACGCAGACTTTTGGATCCCATTTGAAAAAAAATATATCAAAATAAAAAAAAATCACTCCTAATTTGTTTTCATGATAATTGGCGATGCCATTTCTGAATCCGAATTAAAATCTCCTACCAGAGTTTAGCTAAAACTCTAGGGGCAAACCTTTTTTGAAAACTTAAATTCAAATTTCACGTTAACTACTTCAAGGCATTCGGTTTTCCTCTGTTGAAAAATTAGGGAGATCGTTGGTTCGTATTTGAAGCCATTGAAGTAGAAGAATAATCAAACTCAAGTTCTTTTTTAAGGTAAGAGGAGATTATCATTTAAATTTTAGTATATATTTTAAGATACTGTTTTGGAGTTGTTTGTTTTGCTAAAATTTAATTTATATTTTCAGCTTTTTATGTTCACTGAATTTGATTTCTTGTAAGGTGTTGTTCCTCTTCAATTTAAGCTTATCATTAAAATATATTCTCTTATATTTTTTATTGGGTCAGTTAAAGATTTAGCCATTTTACAATCTATATTTTAAAGATAAAGCCTACGTTTTGAAAAATTAGCAAAATAGCCGTCAGGTTAACATTTAAAAATTTATTACTAAAGAAATAAAATTTGTGACTAAATAAATAAAATACACAGTCATAAAATTTGTGACTATAGTCACAAAATTTCAAAAAATTTGAAATAAACACAATAAAAAATTTAAATATCCATTAACAAAATAACCAACTCACAAATAGATGATTGCCTATACAACCAATTTCATAAAACTTATTACTAAATAAAATATATCTTATAAATAGCAAAAAAATATGCAACCAGAGAAGTCACAAATTTTATGACTAGAGACACAAAATTTTAGACAATATTGTCTGTAACAAACAACAAAAACAGAATTCAAAAAATTAGTGACTGCAGTCTCAAAAATCTAGACGCGAATATATGGCTACTTTGCTAATAAAAATAAACACAGGCTAATTGTTAAAAACATATATAAAAATATGGCTATTTATTTAAAAAACCGTTTTTTATATTCTAGTTCCGATTCATGATCCCGCTCTTTTATTTGCCTTACTTTAAATATTAAACTTAAATTCCTTGCATCATAATTACTTGTACTATCACTGTGGTTGTTATATTAGATCTCATTTTACTTAAACGTTTGGTAGTATTTTGTTTACTCCACATTAGTTTTACTAGAATTTAATTTATGTTTTCACTTTTTTTTATAATATTTTATTCGATTGCTTATAAGGTGTTGCTTCAAATTTATTTTCAAATATATTTTATAGTCATGTTGCAGTCAAATATTTTCTCGAATATATTTTGTATTCAATTTAGAGTTTTTGTTTTATACATATTTTTGGATTTAGTTGCCAATTAGGAAGGTGGATATATACATTATATACTCTTTCTTTTAGGATATTCTATATTTATAAACATAAATGTAATGGTTGCCTATTAATCTAATGATAGAATTTTTAATATATTTTTTTTCATGATTTTGTATCACTGTTAGTTTTAAAGTGAATTTGACATTTAATCTCATCTTCTTGATAATGATTAGTATTATTTCTTGAAGCTTGTATAATTAGCAGCATTTAGATTTATCAATTGAAACTGCATGTATTGTTGAATATCCTATAAAATATGTTTGGTTTCAGTAAGTAAAATGACCAGAACAAAAGTAAGTTCTCAATGTCCGATAGATACGCAGTTGAGTCGTGTATAATGGAGAACCATACTAAAACTAGCTTTTTACTGTGACGATAACTAATATGACGATGACGTTAGTTGAATTTATAAGATTTTTTAGTAATCTTATATTGCAAATGACTTACAAATTTATTATATATACTTGATTTTTAATATTTAAAATATATGCTAGATTATAAACTACATGATGCTTTTATTACTTTATTTCTTGGGTTAATTGGAATGCATGTTTTTGAATTGTCTAATGACTTACTACAAGGTAAAATTACTCAAGATGAAGAAAGTCGGAAGAAAAGAAAATTGGAAAGGAAACATAAGATTTACGATAATAGTGATGATGAAGACAATCACTAGAACCTTAAATTCAAGTCACGGGGATGAAATTGAGATTGATTAAATTTATAAGATTTTAATTGTGCTCTGATTTTGCAATTGACATATGAATTTAAAATATATACTAGTTTTATAAACATATAAACTATGTACTTATAAATAAACAAAATACTGATTTTATTTTCTTGATAGCATTGGGATGTATGCTTTATATTAATTTTTGTCATAAACCTGACAAAGACTTTATTGTATCACAAAACGATTGGCCGCAAAAATACACAAAAGTTCATTTTTTACTCAAGAATCATGGCTTTAAACACATTGAAGGATGTGGTGAAGGATGAAGATCTTGAAGAGATCAGACTTGGGTGTTTCGAGCACCTTCTTGATATGCCAGTTAATAACTTGGCCACACAACTTATGCGATATTTGGCACTTCGTCAATGCAATGATGACAGCGACAATGAGTTGACTTTCAATTTGTGGGGTAAGAAAATAATTTTTGGATTAAAAGAATTCTCTATCATAATCGGCATAAATTTTGAGAAAATGCCACATGCTGACATTCTAAAAAGTAATGGAGGAGAACTGTTAGAATGATATTGTAAGAACAAGACCTCGTTATCAAGAGATGATTTTAACACGGTTTGCAAGTAGATAGGAAAATTGACAAATTGAGTAAAAAGTTAGAGCTGTTAATTTGTACATCCTATTAAATGTAGTCCTCGACAAACAAGCAGCTACAAAAATTGATTTGTCTTACATGATTATGGTTGATGAAGATGAAAAATTCCACACTTTCCCATGAGGCATCATTTCATGCAGGATGACAATTGAATTTGCGAACAAATCCATTTCAAAATCTTAAAACAAAAATGTATGGTCTTTATGGTTTTCCTTATACATTATTGATATGAGTTTATGAGACAATTCTCTTTCCACATTTGCGAGTTTATGCAACTAAGTCCGGCGAGAACAGTATGCCACAACTACTTAGATGGTCAGGATCAGCCAAACATTTCTTCGATACCCTCGACACTGATGTGTTTCATCAAGAAGAGGTCTCTAGTATAATAAACTACTAAAATATGTTATATTATTTAAATTCTTATTTATAAATTATATTATGATATATTATATCTTGTTTGTTGACAGTTTGATGCAGTGATAATGTATCCTACTGATGAAGAGATGATACTGTCATATCTTCTCAAAATTAATGAAGCAACAATAATGCAACTTGAGATGGAGCACAACTTTAATGTGCGTGTCAAGCGTCATGCACCAATAAATGAAGTGAAAGAGACAACTTGTAGTAATGATGAGCTTTGGAAAGAAATTATGTCCACAAAAAAACTTATCAGAGCAATGTTCATAAATGACTGTTACAGAAATAATATCGAGTCTGACATGTCACTTTTTATTGATGTTGAGGAAAAAAAAAGAAAAAAAATATGTGAACATGAAGTTTATTAATGGTTTTATACTTTGTCTTAATAAAAGTTTAAAAATGATCTTATTTTTATGATAGGATTTGAAATTATCGACCAAGAAGACTCATCGGAGAAGTTTGCAAACATGAAGTGAGCCCATTATCTGATCAGTCGTTGTCAGGACAAGATGAACAAGTATGATATCTTATTAATTCATTTGATTTAAATTCTATAATATAATTTCAATCCTAATTTTTTGATCTTTAATATAGGTTCAGATAAGGTCAAAAAGAATGTCTGATATGCCAGCAATGTTATACGTACCAATACTGATCATGTAAGAACCTAAATTATATTTTGGAATTTAACATAAATCAGCTTAAAAATAACTATATTTGTTCACTCTATTTCCACAAAAGTATTTGTATTCGTACATGGTTAGTACTAATATATATAATATTGTTGGCATTATCAAACATACTTTTTGACCTCACCTATATTAACGATAAAATAAGTTAGGATTGAAATTATATTAAGCAATTTAAATTAAATGAACTAATAAGATACCATACTTGTTCATCTTATCCAAATAACGTCTCAGCAGATAGTTGGCTCGCTTCATGTATGCAAAATTCATTGATAATTCTTCTCGTTGATTGGCAATTTCAGATACCGCTACAAAAATAATTAAGAATATTTTGAAACATTCATTAAGACAAAGTAAAAGATCATTAACCAATTTGTTTTCCACATATTTTTTTCTTAACTTTTCTCAACATCAGCAAAAAGTGATATGTCACGCTCAATATTATATATATGACAATAATTCATGTACACGACTTTGAAACTTTTTTTATTGAATGATTTTTTTTTTCAAAACTTATCGTTACTACGAGTTGTCTTTTTCACTTCATGCATCAGTGCATGGCATATGACACGCACATTGAAGTTGTGCTTCATTTCTATTTGCATTAGTGCACTACTAAAAATATAGGCTTTAGCGACAAAATAAAAATGCCGCAAAAGACATAAAAAAGTGATGCAAAAGGCTTTGCGGTACTTTTTTACGGCACTTAAAATGTGTCATGATAGCCAATGTCGCAAATAAAATACGGCACTTTTAAAGTGCCGCAAATTAAATACGGCATAAAAATACATCACTTTTGAAAAGTGCCGCAAAATTAATTGTCGTAAATTTTGACAAATAAGCCCCCAAAGAGACAGTAAGGTACAAGACACAAACAACTTTCTGTCTCTAATTGGACAGACGTTTTCAATTTCAGAGTAAATGCAACATTTTTTAGCGCGTCAAGCTCTACGACGCCGACCCGAACGTCCTCTTCGCCTTCTCCGGCACAGGCGTCTCCTTCATCGTCGGCCTCGAGAACGAGTACCTCGCCAACATGACCAACCCTATCAAGGCGCATAATTGGGTCACCGCTTACCTCTCCCCGCACCTCCCGGCCACCAAGGTCACCTCAATCCTCGTCGGCAACGAGGTCTTTGGCTCCAACGACACGAGCCTCAGGCCGTTTCTCCTCCCGACAATGTAGATCGTGCACAACGCCCTCATCGACCTCGGCCTGGACGGCCAAGTCGCCGTCACCACCGCGCATCCGCTGACGATCCTCTCGACCTTGTTCCTGCCTTCCTCGGGCTCGTTCAAGCCCGACTTGGCAGAGTACATCCAGCCACTGCTCAACTTCCTCGCCCAGATCAAGTCCCCCTTCCTCATCAACGCGTACCCGTACTTCGCCTACAAGGACAACCCGAGCGAAGTCCCGATCGAGTACGTCCTATTCCAGCCCAATCAGGGCTTGACGGACATGAACACGAACCTGCATTACGACAACATGATGTACCCGCAGGTCGACGCGGTGTACTTGGCGATGAGGGCGCTGGGGCACGACGGGGACGTCGAGGTGAGGGAGTCGGAGACGGGGTGACCGTCGATGGGGGACGAGAATGAGGCCGGCGCGACGCCGGAGAACACGGGGCTCTACCATAGGAACCTGCTAAGAGAGTGTCCGAGAGGCAGGGGACGCCCTCCAAGCCCTCCGTCCCTATCGACGTCTACGTTTTCGCACTTTTTAACGAGAACTTGAAGCCCGAGCCCGCGTCAGAGAGGAAGTATGGCCTCTACTTCCCCGACGGGAGCCCGGTGTACGATATCGGGTTGCGCGACTACCTGCCCGAATTGGCCATGTATCTGGGCTCGGCTTGCTGCCCCAAGGTGAGTACTGTGGTTTAATTTTTTATTTTTTTAACTGAAGTAGGAAAATACTAAGAATTTATTATATATTTTAGATAAGCTAAAACCTCTACAAATTAATAATGATAGGTCGAGAAATATTTAGAGAAATTATAGTGAATACTTAATTTTTAACACCTAATTTAAATTAATACATAATTTTTTGAAAAATATAATTAACTATTCAAGTGATTCAATTATTTACATAGTAATAATTTGTGATAACTAACTTAGTTACCAAAAATATGTGCAAATAATTAACGAATTGGCTAGTTATTTAATTACTTCAAAAATTTAGGTATTTATTTTTATTATTTTGTAAATTTGGGTATTTTCATCTTTCATCCGAAAATTTATTAAGTTAACGAAGTATTAATTTATTAAAATATCTTTTTTCTTTATCTAAATGTGGGTTATATTTAAATTGTTTTACAAATTGTTACTATAATTTCACGTATTTTTTAATAAAATGAATTCATGTGTCCATGTTAATTTTGAGAAATAACAAGGAATATTGTGTTTTATAGATGGAAAAATACCATAAATGACCCTTGAGTTTTTGGGTAATACCATGACCCCTCCTTCAGTTTACTATAATTCCTTAATCACCCATCGATTTTGTAATTCGGTCCATTTTTAACCCTTTCGTTGACTAAGCTTTGAAAAATAGTGCGAAATGTCAATAATACCCACATATAAAACTACGTCGTTTTGACCTTCTCATCAAATACTCTATTAAGATTCTTTTTTATACTTGCATCCAAACACAAACAAAACACAATGCACAACATAAAAAATAAAACATAAAAAAGTTTCCAAGCCCGCGAACCCCGCCCTCAATCTCCGCCTCCGACCACCCGATCTCTACCTCCGCCTCCGTCCTCGATCTCCGCCTCCGACCCCCATACAACCAACACCAAAACTCAAATCATACAATTATACCCAAAGTAGATTAAACACCAAAAACCATATATAATAATACCCCCAAAACCAGAACCTAAATACAACCCAAGGTTTGTCATTTTTTGGCTTTTATTTCTTTTCCACCATTGAAGCAATCGGTAATGAAATTCTAAAACTAAGCAAGTAAGCATTCCAAAGAATAAAAACGAAATTCAGACGGGCAAAAGATCTACAAGTAAAATAAAAACACATATACACCAAATACAAGTCATAACCTCAAACCAAACCCCAGAAGACTTATTGCTAACTCTAATTGGAACTCAACCAGTCGCAATCAAAGTGATCAAGAACCACACGTCGGTGGCGACCCACCGCTCGTCGGCGCAAACTCAAAGACGAAGGCGGCCACCCCTTGTTGTTCATCCACGGGGGCGAAAACCCCCAGCACATGGAACATCGCGGAGCCCCGTGAAACCCCGCTGCTCGAATCCACTCCGAACAACGCTACCTCCCGTCGTTGCTTGCCTTCACTGCGGCGGCGCTAGCGAACCCCCAACCTAAACCTCCGAGGTACCCGACGAACCCCAACATCTCAAACTCGTGCAACGAACCGTGACCCCACCCCGACGAACCCCGAGCCGATGAACCCCAATCCATCGCGAACCCCGTCGCGACGACCCCAAGCTCGATATCCCCAGCCCAAAACCCCCAATCCCGAGATCCCGACGAACATTCATCCCCAACCTAACCGGCTCCGACGAAACCCCCGCATTGCCGGCCCTTGACCTCCGAAACCGCCAACCCACGACCTCCAAAATCGACGACCCACGACCTCCAAACCGCCGACCCACGTCCTCTGCAACCCCAATCGCCAACCATAGAGCTTTTTTTTTTTTCTTCTTTTTGGGTTTTTTGGCTTGAAAATCTCTGAGCTTAGAGATTTTTTTTTTATCATTTGGTTTTGGTCCTAATTTAGGGATTAGGATGTTCTTAAACCGGAATAACTTACTTGGCAATTCCAATCACGGATAGCTGACGTGGCAACGAGGGTGTTTATGGAATTGTAGAAAAAATTCATTGATTTTTCAACACCCAGTCAACGGAAGGGTTAAAATTGAACCGAATTTTAAAAACTTAAGGATGATTAAGGAATTATAGTAAACTGAATGAGGGGTCATGGCATTACCCAAAAGCCCAAGGATCATTTATGATATTTTTCCTTTATAGATTCTTCTTGAATATGTTAATTTTTCTGTAGCACATCTTATTTTTTTTGGTTGTATCGATGAACATTAATATTTATTAATTTGACTATTCCGTTACTACTTATTTAAGCATTATGTTGTATATGAGAAACTAAGCGTCACTAGAATTATTATTTTTTTAATTATAGCGCGAGAGAAAATGATTATTTTTTTGTAAGAATTGTTTATATGTCATATTTTAAAACAGAATTTTAAGAAAATAGTCACTACTTATAAAATGATTTTAAAAATTAACCACAGTTTCAAAAAATTTAAAAATTAGTCTTGTCAAAAAAATTTATTTTTGCCTAGTGTCAGAAATTTCTGACAGTATTTTTATACGTATTAATGTCAAAAGGTGCCAAAGTATCGAAACTCGATAAGTTGAGGGCCTATAGGTGCAAAAAACCGAAAAAACTATGCTAACAAATAAAGAGTGATTTTTTTTTTTAAGTTTTAATCGAAAGGGAGGTCAATCGGTATAGAAATATTAGGGATTGCGTTTAGGGGTTTAATAATTGTGTTTCTTTAGCTCTAATTGCGTAGAGTAAAATATATATATATATATATATATATAATAATAATTTAAATAGATATAGATATAATGAGAGTACTAATATATCTGTAACATTTCTCGAATTACCGATTATATATGTAATATTCGATTAAAAAATACTCATAAATGTAATTTTTCTAAAAATTAATTGCCATTTTAGATTAAATTACAACAAAATTATTTAAAAAAATAACGAATATTCAGAACAAAAAATAATTCACAAAAATCAGCCAAAAAAAAAAAAAAGTAATAGTTGAAGTTTAAAGAGAAAATCACCAATAATAATTAGAGTACTCATTTGTAGTTGAATTTGAAGACATACTTTCCTGTCAATGCCCAGTAGTGCGATGAGCGATTTTGTTCTCATTTTCGTCGCTGACTTCGCTGTTATTGACTTCCATTCCATGGAAGGAGAGTGTGTTAGAGCTTTGATTTTGTGAGAGAGTTTTTTTAGGTTTTTTTTTTATATTATTTTTTTGAGCGGCCCATGGGAGGAGGTTGTGAATGAAAAAGAGAAGCAAAGATGACTCTTATTAAGGTGAAAGGTTATTGAGTAAGTTCACTGTGGCATTTTTCTTTCTTTTTTTTCCTTTTTTTTTTTCTTTAGTCCAAGTGGCAAGGAATTCTTCCTTTAATTATAAGAAGATTTCGAAAAAAAAAAAAAAAAATTTATTAGATCCTATCTTTTTGTATTGTGCTTGCAGTTTCTGCACATATACTATAAAAAAGAAGTAAAAATTAAAAAGAACACGTCATTTGGGGTTAAACTCTTAATGATGCATCAATTTTAACTGTAGCATAGATTGTAAATTTGAATTACAAAAGTGAAATTTAATCAATTTTTCTCAATTTTATGTAGCATTCTTCAAACTATTTGATCGTGCACTTCCGGATAGGAGGAATTGCAAGACGAGGTCATTTCAGTTGTCCTCTAATAATATTTATGTTCCAAATGATATATGTATTTGATTTCCACTCTATATTTATAACCTAAAAGTAAGTCTACAAATTAAAAATAATTAATGTATAAAAAAAAGGGCATTCATCAAAATCTCCCTTTTGATACAAGAATAAGTAATGGGCTAAGTTTGCATACCATGTGATTAGGCCCATAGGGAAATAAACGGAAATGAGATGGAAATGCCTTTTTATTTTTATTTTTTTTTCTTTTAACGATGTTATAAGTTTGCCAATATTTGTTAGCGTTTTTTTAGTTTTTATCTATATTATTACATTATAAACATTAGAGCTGTACTTTGGTTGGGCGACCAAGTATCGGCCTCAATATGCGATACCGAGCTCGGTTGGGGGAAGGGAAACCCTTGTTAAATTTCAACCGAAAGAGAACCAAACATGTGGCGAGCGGTGGTCGGCCCAGTGAATAGGTAATTGAAATGAAAAATAAAAAAAAACAACTTCTCGTTGGTTTTTTTTTTTCCCCCCCATGTTTTATCAAAAATTGTACTTATCTTGTGGGGGATTTTGATGAATACCCCACTTTTGACATAATAATAATCTATGTCTCATGTGTGTTGCATTTTTAATTTATATTCTAAATTTTACACTACAAGCATAGAATGGAAACAAAAATTGCACACTACTTGGGACATAGATTATTAAGTAACACTAAGAAAGACATTGATTTACAATCTCCCCTGTCTTGTTCTTGTTTCTTCGGGCCTCCTTATTGGGTAAACCCAAGACTTTGGTTGCTAAGAAGTTTTTACGTAATCAGTCTATTTAGAGTCGTATATTACAAATCTAATCAACAATCACAAGTATTATTATATCACTTCATTAGGCTTATGTGGCATAATTTGTTAGACTATTTTACCCTTAGTTTAATACCCATTTCAAGACAACTAATACCCATTTCAAGACCCGAATTATTAAAAAAGAGATTTATACGTTTTTTCCCCTTTATTCAGTTTGTTTTATTCATTGAAATTGATTCTCCTTTTTTCCATATTTTTCTCATTTAATCCCTTTTTTAACGGATCTAATATTGAATTGCAACTACAAAAAACGTGAAGTATATGATTTTTTTTTATTTAGTTCTTTTTTTATTGAAATAAAATCCCCTATTATTTTAGAGAAAAAAAATGTAATATACGTTTTCTTATTTAATTTCCTTAACTTATGGAATCAAGCAGTTATTGTTGAGCGTGAAAGAATATTTTTCTAACCGTTTTTTTTTAATTCAAAATCTTTTTGATTTTATAATTAAAAGAAAAATGTGCATTAAGTGTTTAATCGTTGTTTTTAAGGGTGTACTACTTTCCGGTTTTGGTAGATATTAAGTTTGTTTCTCTTCATCATTTTTTTATCTCGACCTTGTTTTCCCACCTATGTCCACATGCCTAGCTCTCTTTATTCTCTCAATTTTGTGAACTCATGCTTAAACAGTCACTTACTCACTTATCATATTTTCTCGCTCCTTGTTTTTGTGGCATATTGCACGAGGATTAGGTATTCTCAGTTTTTTCTCTTTTTTTTTCTTTTTTTCTTTTTGTTTCTCCTTTGTTGAACTTTTATCTACATGTTTTTGCTTCAGTGACTTTTTTCTTTTGTTTTATTTTGTTGTTAAAGGTTATACCGATCAACAAAGAAATAAATGTTTGTGCATGAAAATTGTTGATTCCATTAATTTTCTCAATTATTTATTTTATTTTTTATATGATATTTAAAAATCTGTAAACAAAAAAAAAGTGTGATATCATATCATATATTATATTTTTAATATCTTACATATGTTTTCTTTTTTCACTTCTACTATCATATTACAATTTGAATATCGTATATATGTATTGCATTTTTAATATTGAGGATGATGGAGCCAGACGGTTTTTCTATTTTCATTTTTAATGTCATATTTCATATTTAATATCTTATATAGGTTTTATATTTTATATATTAAAGATGGTGGAGGCAGAGAGTTTTTTGTGTGAGATTTGGGCGAGAGACATTTTGACTGGCATATAGTTTTTTTTTTCTTTTTGAAAAACAAAAGAGAAAAGTTGAAAGGTGTGATTGTTTGTTTGAATTGTGATAAACTATTTGAGTTTCAAAATGAAAGGAAAGTTTTTTTTTTCCCACTAGTTTGTTACACAGTTTGACTTTTTTATTAAACGTTTCTTTATATATGGTTGTTTATATGTAATTAGTTTTGCTTTTGGATCCTATTGAAAATCCGGGTTTAAAAATATGGTATGTTACATTTAGGGATATTATTGTCTTAACAACTAGTAGGTTGACTAGATATAAAATATGTTGTAATCTTTGAACAAATATGTAATATTAGGTTGTAAATTGACTATATATGTTAATTGCCCGGTTGCTAATGCCTAATAGAACTATTTTCCCAACTAGCAAATGAAATTTGGACTAAAGAAAGAAGGGCAAATTATTGCATATTAAGAAAAAGAAGAAAACACAACATAATCAAATGGTTTCTGATCAAATTCACTTAAAATGACAATAGAAGAAAATAGTAAAGACAACGCCGTCGCAGCAAAGCTAATTCTCATAATATCATTAAGAATAAAGAATTAAAAAATTATAAATTAATAATACTACACAGTTGGAGTCTTAGAGACACACAACACGAGTCGGACTAACGTGTTGGGCTGTTGGCTATGACATTCCCTGTTGGACGATGGATGGCGAAGGTAGGAATGAGAGAGAGAATAAAAGGAGCGATTGTCGTCGATTGACCCATAACCCAAGCACACATTAAGTACGTTTAATTGGCTTATTAAGTTTCAGCAAAAAATAAAAATAAAAAAGGCTTATTAAGTGTACTTTTAAAGTGTTTTTATGTGTAAATTTGTTACAATTATTCAATAAATAAATGAATATTTTCATATTTTTCTGTTATTATAATTTTTATTGGAAAATAGTGTGTTAGTTTATTTCAATTTTGTAGATATATAATTTTTGTTTAATTCAATTTTTAGGATTAAAAACGAAGAGATTTGGAAAAAAAAATACCAAAGTTTTAAGAAGAATTGCAAAACAGTGTTATTTTCAGTGCCACTTAATAATCTATGTGCTAAATGGGGTATTCTTTTTGTTTACACACTATATTTATAGTATAAATTTTGAGACATAAATTAAAAATAAAACATCTGTCCAAAAGGACATGACCAGCCCAAACCACGTCAGTCAGACAGCCACGAGACACGCGCGGTGACATGGACAGATCAAAGCACGGTTTAGTACGGCATGCCAGCAAGCCACTGTTCAGCTCCTCTCCCACACCCGTCCAGCGCGAATTTCGCGCGCAAAAGCACCAGCAAGGCGCTTTTCTTCCACACCCGTAGAGCGTGAGTGTGCACTTTCCAGCGCATTTGAAGACCGACACCCGCACGTCAATAGTTCTCAACCAATCGCGTGGGTCCCAAATGCCTCTTAATTTGGTCAAAGCAGCAACCCCTCCACTAATCAGAGCTTGCCACGTGTCCAGACTATCTCCAAAGCTGCGAATCAGAATATGCCACGTGTGCAACCGAGTAGTGTCTTCTCTCTATGCGTGGCATTAACTCGTCTCCAGATTTACCAGTTTAAAACCAAATTTATCTCCAAGTTAATGGTAATGTATTTTATATTATTTCCTGTGCAATTATTTTTGCCTCTCCGTAACAATATAAAATTATAAATAGAGAAGTTGGCTAGATTTTCTTTTGTCATTTAGTTAGTAATTTTCTTTGAGACAATTCTCCCTCTTTTTTTGCTATTAGTTCTCATACTTTTATGACAATGTTGTTAGGCTAGGGATAATCTTAGTTACATGGTATTTTTTTTTGTTTCAATTTTATTCAAATTTTTTAGCTTCGATGTTTCAATTTTTGTTAAAAAAAATTCTTCTATATTTTACTAAACAGTTTCGTTTCCCTTAACTCTCTCTCTATATATAATGTAATATAATATATAATCTTATTATTACTGTTTTCTTAAAAAAAAATAGTTTCATTTTTTTCTTTATAAAATAAAAAAATACTACTTTATAATTTTTTTTTGGCTAGTATTTATCTTTCTTAGATTTTTTTAACAAAAATTCAAACATTAATGACTAAAAATCAGAATCAAAATTGAAATTGACTAAACTACATTATTAAGATAATCTATGGCCTCCTTTACTCTAGCCTAATAACATTAACATAAAAATATGACAACTAATAGCAAGAGAAAGAGGATGAATTGTCTCTAGAAAATTATTAATTTAATGACAAAAGAAAACCTAGTCAACCTATCTATTTATAGTGTTTTGAAGAGACAAGGGAAAAAAAACCCTAATTGGAAAAGGAAATTCAATAAAGTAAATTACAACTAATTTTTGGAGTTAATTTTGGTTTTAAATGGTTAAGCTCGGAGCAAGATTAATGCCATACAAGGAGGGAAGAGATTGCTCAGATAGCACACATAGCATATTCTGATTCGCGACGTTCGAGTTAGCATGTACATGTGGCGAGCTCTAATTTGTGGAGGAGTGATGAGTGTGTATTACACTCTCATTAGTCACATTTTTCAGCTTGAATTGGTGTGCTTCCTCATGTTTTTAGAGGAAATGATGTGTTTTCTTTGAAGTGTAAGTGAATCAAGAGCTAAAACTAGAATCGTTACTTTGTGACTGAATTACGAGAAGATTCTTGGTATTTCGTATATTATATTGTATATTAAATTACAGACATTCAAGACAACTTTCTAACGGTACATCATATGTGTAATTCTAATAGGTAGCGAATATGACAATTTCTAAATTAGCGCACAGAACTTGTGGCGAGTCCCCGCCAAAAAGTGATGAGGAGTTGCAAGGATATATATTAAAAAGGCCAAAAATTTCAGAATGTGTGGCGAGTCCTTGTCAAATATTGATAAGGCCTCGCCAACTAAGCACTAGCACTTGCCGACTCCTCACCAAGACGTGACGAGGCCTCGCCAACCCCTATGAAATATGTCAAAGTTGACCCTTTTGAGTTATATGACGAGATCAAGGCCTAAAGACAAGATCTAATGGCTAAAACTTATCCTAAACTAGGGTTAATGGGATTAAAAGGGTAGGAATAATGATAACACACATGAAAAGAGAGAATACACAGAGAAATTGCCAACATAAGAGAAGAGGATTTTGCTAGGGCAAGGAGAAGAATTTGAAGACCATGCAATGGAGTCATTTGTGAGTTTTTCGAGTTTTCTTTATTTCCATACTCTACTTCTAATTTATTTATATCAATCATGAACCCTAAATTCATTGTTAATATTTGTAATTATTTGGTCAAGGGTGGCTAATTCTCTCACTCTATGAGAGATTAATTGAACTCAATGTTGTCTTTTCCAATTATTCATTAAATAATTGATGTATTCTTTATCTCCATTGCCTATGTTATTGTGTGCTTACTTTTTATATTTTATCGCAATTGAAAAATAGGGTAGAATAAATATATATAATCAATTAAACTCGAAAGAGACAATTGTAATGAATCGGGAGAACCAAACAACGTTTCCAATTCTATTGCATTTTGTCCGTGATGTACTTAGCATACCTGTCTCCACCATATTGATGGAGTCTGCCTTTAGTACGCTCGGAAGAATTCTCGATGATAGAGGGATGTTACTAAAACCGTAGATGTTGGATATGTTGAGTTGCATAAAAGATTGAGAGATGGCGAATCGTCAAGCTCAAGAAACAGCCAAGAACTCAGAAGAATTGTTTGATTATTCTGATAATTAGTATGTCGACGACGCTCTGTAATCGAGCCATCCTTAATATTTGTATTTAAAAAAATTATTATAAATAGAATTAGGTATTTTTAAAATTTATTTATTTTATTCCAATACAATTTTATAACAATTAAAACTATACTAAAACACTTCAAACAAAATATTTTAAAACTAAACAAAATAATAAAAAAAACATTTAAAAAAATGGTGGTGCTAAACGGCTATACCATACATGTACCTCATTGTAACGGTACAGTACACTCGTACCCGTTTTTCGTTTTGAGAATTTTGAGGGATGTCACTTTTTTGACACAATAATAATTTATATCATACAAAATTTACACAATAAATATAGAGTGAAAACATATAGAGCACACCATTTGGAGTATAGATTATTAAATGGTACTAAGAATAACTTTGTTTTGAAATTTTTCATTTTTTTGTTTGCGAAAACAGGTGCCCCGTATCTATTTTTCCATTTATCCGTAAAAACAAGGACGGCGCCCCGTTTTTTCAGATTGACCACAAAAAAAATAAAAATAAAAAATTCGTAAGAGTTACACATTCAATGTTCGTCAACAAATATCAGAACTAAAGTATTTGTTCTGTGTCTATTTTACAAAAGAAATGTCCATCAATGATAAGAAGAATCGATAAAGAAACAACCCTAATAGACATGATTTATCGAACTATGTTCAATGCCAAGCACTTGAATAACGGTGATCAAGATACAACATCTAAGCGCAATGCTATTTGGATTAACCGAACAAAGCTCAGTTGAGCCAACAAAAATATGACAAGCGTATATGATCAAATTTTGCCATTATTGCCAATCAGACAAGTCAGCTTCATTGTGGAATCAGGTTGGTCTTGGACAGTAGTACAATCTTTTTGGTTACCTAATATTAACCCAATGTTATCCAAAGCATTTTTGGCTGCTCTATTATGAGCAACTTCTTTCTTGAGACCATAGCTTGCTGTCCCTACAAGCTGGCCATCAATGAATACATTAATAGCAGTGTTTTTGGCCCATAAATCCACAAACTCTATTTTCTTATTGTTCTTTTGGCAGACTTCATAGAGCTCCGTAACTGGGTGCCTCTTCATTGTTTCTGGACTAATTATGGGTTCTAAAAGACCCTTAAACACCTGAAAGGAAAGGAAAGGAAATTGAAAATAGTTAAGAAGAAGAACATTTTTCAGGCCTAAAAGTTAAAGTTAAATTGAATGATACTTAAAAAACACAAAATGTATAAAATTAGCATGGATCTTTGCATATCAAATCTTTCTTTTTTTCGAATAACTAAATTTTCTCCCAAATCAAATATTAAATTTGTCAATGAAAAAAAAGAGAATATGTTGTATTAAAATCCATGTTTATTTTTTGTATTTGTGTATTTCTTTTACACCCTTACTAATTGTGTTAATGGGTTTGGTGCCTGTGAAATCCGTATTGATTTTATTTTATCAATCATAAAATATTTAGATGCCTGTTTAGAGTTTGTTAATTGAATTCTATTTTTGACAGAGCCAAAGGCTTTTAGGAAAATTTTACACTCTCATACAACACCAGCACAGGTTTAAAAGTTTCAATTATGTATAGGTTAAAAGCCTAAATTTTTTATATATTAATACCCAATTTCCAAGAGGAGTCTCATCCGTAAAATAGTTTGTTAAAATTTTATTTTTATTTCAATATTAAATGCAAAATAAATAATAAATGATAAATAGAGAATATAAATTAATTTAGAGCCCCTAATATAAATTAATTTAGAGACCCTATGCCACTTTCAAAATCATTTACATGCCGATAAAATTTAAAAGACACTAAACGCTTCACAACAATATATCAAAATATAAGATCCCATAAAATTTTCTCAATAAGTTTGTTTGGTAGCACTCTCATTTTCCTTTTTTTTTTTTTTCAAACAAAAATTTGATCAAAATTTTTAAAAATGCTTTTTGTAAATCTATTTTTTTTTAAATGGGAAAAAAATTAAAAAATAAAGAAAATAAAAAATTCTTGTTGTCAAAATTTTTTAAAATAAAAACATCAAATATTAAAAACTTTTTTGTGTGTTTTCTCAATTTTACACTATCCTAATACTTCATCTTTATATTTCTTATCTTTTCAGTTTTCATGCTTCGTTATCAATTACAAACTATCATTTTTAATTTATCAGTTACAAACTATCATTTTGTGTTTTTTGTTTTTAAAAACAAATAACAAATGGTGATTACCAAATATGTTTTGTGTTTTTTTAAAATTTGAAATCAAAACAGCAAAAACACTTCTAAACTTTTGTTTATAAAAACAAAAAATAAAAATATTATCAAACATATCCTTAATGGTTATGCGGAGATAACCATATTACTCTACATTGATTACCTAGAGCTACTAGACCCTAATTGAATATATAAACCCGACTAGATCCATTATGTTGTGTAGAATTTCCCTAAATTTGATCATTTTAGCAGAAAAAATAAAATAAAACATAAACATATGAAATGGTATAAAATAACGAGAGTAACAGTTGTAGTTAGTACCGTCCAAACAGTGTCTAAGGAGGAGTTGCTATCTATGAAAACAGCTCCAATGGCGGATTCCACAATGTCTGCTAGAACTTTTGGCACATCAATTAGGCCATTTGAATGTAAAGGATATTCTGAGATTTCTAGTGTGAACTTTCGAATCTGCACAAGAGTAACCAAAAAAAAAAAAAGCTGAGTCATTTTGGGTAATTATTCATATAACTCACAATCCTCATAACAATATATGTATATTAAATTTTTTTACAATTCCCATGACCATCTCAGAGGCATCGAGGGCCTATAAGGTCTATCTTTTTCTATTGCTATTTTTTGTGAGAAAAAAATTGGTTTTGTAATGTCCTATGTTTTTTTATAAAAAAAAAAAAAAGAAAGAAAGAAAGAAAAATCCCACCATTCTCTAAGCTCTTTGAAAAAAATTGGTTTTGTAATGTCCTATGTTTTTTTATAAAAAAAAAAAAAAGAAAGAAAGAAAGAAAGAAAAATCCCACCATTCTCTATGCTACGGGTAAAAACGAATCGTTCAGAAACAATTTTAGATATTCAAATTTATTATTTTAATAAGCTAATTAAGTGACTTAGAAAAATTTTTTGATGGTCTATGATAGTTATTCTTCAATGCCTTTTTTTCTTTGCGAGACACGAAAATGGCGTTGTGACCACGTAGAAGTGAGGAAAATATTACTAAGTAATAAAATATTAGCACTTCTTCTTTAAGCCTAGGAAAATTTCTTGAAAAAATGTAATTTTCTTGTTCTTAATAAGATGCTACATGTGGCCATGGAAAAAGACTTATCTCCTCTTTTAGTGATCACGATAAGAATTAAGAAGCAACATGATGATTATCAAAATGTCGTTTCTTTCTTTCTTTCTTATATTATGATTAAAATAATGATCATCATAAATCATAATAAGCTACGTATACTACTCCATGTTTATGTTTATTTTCTATGCAATTATAACGAAAGCAAAATAAACTATTCAAACCCAAGAGTTCACGAAACACCCAAGTAAACCACTAAGATTTAATAATAGAAAACGAATGTTCAAGAAATATGAAATTCCAATTCTACATATATCTAGAAAGTCAAATCACACTTATAATATAGAAATTCAACATTTGACGAAACCAACCGCCCCAAAAAAAAAAAAAAAATCTAGAAACTCAGCCAAAAATACAAAATAACAATAATAATTAAAAAAAAAAAAAAGAGAACTCACTTGGTTCTCCAACAAAGGCTTGTTGTGGCGGAGATAGTGATGCAAACCGTGCCTAACAGCCACACGTGCGAGCTTCTCCGTGTCAACGTTGGAGGCTCGGAGGCGAGTCAGTTGGCCCGACGACAATTCAGGGTAGGCAAAATATTGCTCTTTTGAGAAGAGCAAGTTCAAAACGGCGTCGCCTACGTACTCTAACCTGTCGTACGACGACACGACGCCGTTTTCCGGAACGAAAGAAACGTGCGTGAAAGCCTCTTCTAGCAGTTTCGTGTTCTCGAACTTGTATCCAATGATCCCTTCTAACTCGCTCAGATCAATCGTCCGGGTCGACTCGGCCGGGTTTGACTCGTCGCAACTCGCTTCCATCGTGTGAATGTGTCTGTGAGAAGAGAAAAGAGTTCTCTGTTTCTAATGTACAAGGTTTAGGAAAACAGAAATCTTGGGGAGAAAAAAAAAAAAACAAAAACTACTGTGAAATAGCGTTTGAGGTTCTGTATTATATATATACAGGTGAAGGTTGTATGACGGTTATATATATATATATATATATATGATTTTCTTTTGGTTTTGGTTTTTGTTTTTTTTTTTTTTTTAAGATGTCAAGTGAGTTAGTTGGAGGACTCGAGGGACGTGTTGAATAGGGAAACCAGAGAGTGACTTATTTGGTTAATCATCTTTTTTTGTATATCCTATTCAAAAATTGGTAACTTGGTATTTAGTCCTAGTTTGACTTTTTGGTCAACTTTCCATTTGTGTTTTTTACGTCTTTGAATTTTACAGTTTATACATATGTTTTATCTTACTGATTTTGGAAAATACTAAATGGCCACATTAAAAGAAAAAAAAAATCTGCGTAGTTTTGTTTTTGCTTTTTTTTTTGGATAAATACCACCTTTGGTTTAGTCGTAATTCCATTCCTCCTTTAGTAGTTACTATTTAGTAGTTGAATCGAGAAAAAACAAATCTTTAGATAAATTCTTGTTTTGATAAAGACTACTCCACAATTTCTTTTTTATTGTATCGAAGTTATTTTTATTTACCAAATAGCAAAAACTTTTATTTGAAATATGTTAAATGCCCCTTGCCACATAGACTATTGTTGGTGAAGATTGCTATATAAACTATTCTTATTGGGGAATAAAGAAAATGTTACCCAATCATCAATTTAATTAACACTTACTTTTCTAGTATTTAATTTTAGGGAAATTAGAAGAAATGGTCAATCTAGTTGGGTGACTTAAAAGTATGGCCAATGTTTTCTATTATAAAAAGTAGTCATCTCCTCCATTTCTTTTTTATTGTATCTAAGTTATTTTTATGGGGAATTCTTTAGTGAGTATTTTTTTTTGTGGTGAGAAACAATTTTGTACCATTAGATTTACCTTTTTAAGATACGCGATCTACTGAAAAAGTGAATTTGACGGTTTAGAATTGTTTTCCACTACAAAAAAAATCCATCATAGAAGCACCCATTTTTATTGACCAAATAGCAAAAACTTTTATTTGAAATATGTTAAATGCCCCCTTGCCACATAGACTACTAATGGTGAAGATTGCTATATAAACTATTGTTGTTGGGGAATAAAGAAAAATATTACCCAATCATCAATTTAATATTTGTTGATGCAATTTTTCGCACCAATTGACACATGTAAAATAACGTGAAATGTAAAGGCAAAGAGTAAAGAGATAAGAGAATAAAATTTAGAATTATTCAGTCGAATATTGATCTTCTCTTTCTCTTGTAATCGTCGGCTATTTATAGTCTTACAATATTGTACGAAAAAGGAAATACTCAGTAAAGCACTTTAAATTCATTTATGGCAAATTAGCGACATGCGCGTGCGAGGGGCGGGCGGCAGCCCGTGAAGCATCGGGCGGATGCGCGCGAGGAACGAGCAACGAGAGGCATGCGACAGCAACGGGCGGTTGGCTACCGCCCACACGGCGCCGGGCGACAGGCCGCCGCCCACACGGCGCCGGGCGACAGGCCGCCGCCCACACGGCGCCGGGCGACAGGCTGCTGCCCACTTGGGCGCCAGGCAGCCGCGCCCATGCGGGCGCTGGGCGTAGGCGCTGGTCGTGGGTATTGGGCGTTGGGCGCCGGTCTCTGGCTTTGGGCGTGGGTGCTGGTCGTGGGCATCGGGCGCCAAGCACTGATCAGCCGCCCACATCGGTGCTAGTTAGTCTTTGGGTGCCCGGGATGGCGTTGCTGGCTGCTCTTGTTGCGGGCTGTCTTCCCGATTCTCCGTTGTCGCTCTTCTCAATTGGGCTTTCCACCGGGCTAGCCCATCATCAATTCACAACCTCAAAGACAATCGAGCCTTGAGCCTCGGACTGAATTATGGCCCAACATTAGCCCCCCAGTTTTCGTGCAGCGCTTGTCGCACCAAGGAATCTAAGTGTTTTCTTTTTTTTTTTTGGTAGTAGGTCCCTATCATGCCTACTCATGGTAGGACTTTTTTGTTGCCTACACTTAGTAGGACTTTTTGTTGCCTGCCCTCAGTAGGCTTTTTTTTTTTTTTTTGCCTACCCGTAGTAGGTCTTTACAGCCTACCCTTAGTAGGTTTTGTACTTTTTTTTTTGGCACCTACTCGTAGTAGGTCTTTACAGCCTACCCGTAGTAGGTCTTTTTTAGTGCCTACCCGTAGTAGGTCTTTATGTGCCTACCCGTAGTAGGTCTTTTGTTGCCTACCCGTAGTAGGTCTTTTTTGGTTCCTACCCGTAGTAGGACTTTTGTTGCCTACCCATAGTAGGTCTTTTTTGGTTCCTACCCATAATAGGTCTTTCTTAGTGCCTACCTATAGTAGGTCTTTTGGTGCCTACCCGTAGTAGGTCTTTTATTACCTACCCGTAGTAGGTCTTTTTTTATTATTATTTTTTTAGCACGGCGGCACATGTAGGTACATCTGACGGCGCGTGGCAAGGCGGCACGCGGCGGCGCATGGTGGCACGCGACGATGCACGGCGGCACATAGGGGCACAAGTGGCACGCGGCGACCCAAGGCGGCAAATGGCGGAGCGCGTCGGCACAAGGTGGCTAGCGGCGGCACATGGCAGAGCGCGTCGACACAAGGTGGCTAGCGGCGGCACAAGGTGGCTAGCGGCGGCACACGGTGGCGCGTGGTGGCGCAAAGTGGTATGCGGCAGCACACGGTGACATGTATCGGCACATGGTAGCAAGTAGGCGCATGGTTGCGTATGATGAGTGTGCGTGGGCGCGCACGAGATCGCAAGAGTCGCTTGGTGGCGCTCGTTAGTGCACATGCGGATATATGGACGCATGGGTGTGTGTGGGCACGTGTGTGCATACTCGCAGGAGCAAATACGCGCGTAGCGCTAGTGCTGGTTGTGGTGCACGGCATGGTTGCCGAGTGCAGGGGGCGCGTTTGCCATGGGCTGTGACTGTAGCTCTTGGCATGGTTGCCGAGTGCCGGGGGCGCGTTCTACCCTATAGAAAATATTCTCTTTGCTCTTGGAAGGTTTCTTCTGGAAACCTTTCCCTTTTTCCTCACTATTTTCCCACTTCTGGTGGTAAGGTGCGGCTTTCTTAAATCGTGAGGAGTTAGTATTTTGACTACTACGATGCCAAGTGTTCCAGCCACGGCCATGTTTACGGCCAGGACCACGGTTACGACCGCGGTTGTTGAGTGATATAGCATTCGCTTCATGGAATGCTAGTGGCTTATTTTCAGTGGATGTGGCATTCACTTCAGGGAATGCCACAGAACCAGTTGGGAGAGATTGATGATTTTTCATCAACAATTCATTATTTTACTCAGCAACTAGCAGACAGGATATCAACTCAGAATACCTTTGAAAACCACGCTCTCGATACTGCTGTTGCAGCACCAGATTCGAGGCATGAAAGGTAGAGAATAATTTCTCTACCATGTCTGCATCAGTAATATTTGCTCTGCATAATTTCAATTGAGAAGTGATTCTAAACATTGTGGAATTATACTCGCCAACTGTTCTAAAATCCTGCAATCGCAGGTGTATCCACTCATATTTGGCATGTGGGAGTATCACCGTTTTTTGGTGATCATATCTTTCTTTTAAATTTTTTCAAAGGACATATGGATCTTTTACCGCGATCCTGCAGGGATGCGCTATTTCCTTCTATAATTGTATTTTCAAGGTTCGTGGCATCAAGGTGGATCTCAGCATCAAGGATCCACTCCAAATAGTTAATATCAAGGGCAACGAATTCAAGCTTTGTAATATTTGACATTATAAAACTATAACAGTACAAATAAATAATTCACAATCAGAAAATAAATATTTTATAATATATCAACAATGTCAATTTATGATAATTAACTTTGCAGGGATATATAACGATTGTAATTATAAAATATAGAATTAATTAATCAAATGAGATATAAGCATAATAACGACTATTATAATGTGTATGTAAATATATAAGTAAATGACATTAATATTAAATTTGATAACTTTACTTTTGTGAGCTAAATAATATAATATATAAAATAATATTTGATCTATTGGAATTAAAAGAAAATAATATATAAGTAGCGAAGTTTACCTGAGCAGAACAACAGTGGTTAGAGTCTCATGCTGATAACGTGTTGTGAAAATAATACTTAAAGTAATAAAGTAAAATATTAGAACAAGAAATATATTAATAAAGAGAGAATATTTTATTAATCACTCTATATTTTCTACTCTCTCATATTTCTTCTATTTCATTACATAACTATTTTCTCCACATTTTCTTTCTTCTTTCTTTCTCTCTTTTCTTTCACCTCACCGTAGCCAAAGTGGCTCACTCACTTGTGTTTTCAATGAAGATACAATGTGGTATTTATAGGCAGGAATGGCAAAGGCATCTTGAATTTGCATTTGGATTTTATTGAAAATGGGCAGTGCATATCTTGTAAATATGCCTATGTACCATTTATAATGAATGAATATTGTGTACTGGTGGTGATGGCATCTACAGTATTTATAACAAATATCAATTTGAGAAGTTTTGTACATTGTTCTAGATCAATGAGCATAAACTGACTGATACCACTGGATAATCTTAGAAGAAAAGCCGAGTCAGTTGGCTTCACTAATCTATCTTCAAGAAAGGTCTCCCAACAAAGAGTCAAAGCATTGGAAATGAAAAAACAAAGACAAAAAGAAAAAATTACCAAGACAAGAGAAGGTCATGCCATTGCAACTAGCTAAGTAGCTATGACCATATTACCAAGACTTAAAAAACAAAACAAAGAATCAGAACTAGCTTACAGCGCAGGACCAGTTGTGTGACAAATATTTTATATATTGCTATTGTTTATGGCATGATAAAAATACAGATATTTAAATAGGACTGTTGATATATCACTTATAATATAAGCTTTTTTTTTCCCTGAATTGGTCTTGTTTTCTAATGCTTTAGGATTTTATTTTTGTAACTCTACAATAATCTATAGTCAAATTTAGTGTTTAGTAAATTAAATACGAAATTGTTTAACAATTAATTGTACAAAAACTGTTTTGAAAAAGTCAATCCAAATTATATTTTTAGATTGTACTGTGATTACCAAAAGACAATTTTTTTAAAAATTATTTTAAATTAAACTAATAAAAAAAAACACTTAAAGTGGTTGCCATTATCAACCTTTGCCTGCCTTGTGGCCCAAGAAAGAAAACATGGAATTTACCAAAAAAAAAAAAAAAAAAAAGCTGAGACGGTGGTCGATAATGTGAACTCAATTAAATTTGTTCACTTTTGTATGTGGTGTGAGTGTGACAGATGTCCATCCAAAATAAAAGGAAAAAAGACCCAAAAAAAAAAAAAACGCAGAGATTACTTATCCGGATTAGGTGAATTTGAATATCTTAAATGCTATGACCGACTTGAATGAAACAGCCATGGTTCATGCTTGGTTGTAGCAAATGGCATTTATAACTTATACGATTAAGCAAAGCAAGTCTCTGAACGTATATTTGGGAATTCAAAAACCGTAATGACAAATGAATTATACGATCAAGAGATGTGCTTTGTTTTTTGCGTAAGCAATGACGACATAATTTGAATGATTCTTTATTGTCTATTTTTGTCTCCTTTCATGCACGTCTCTTATATAATAACAACATAAATCCTGCCTGCTCACATATAAAAGTCAACTAATAAAAGAAAGTAAGATTTTTCACTTTTTCTAATGATATGATTTTCATTTTCAGTGACAAAAAAAAAAAAAAAGAAAAAAAATAGCCGAACATTTTCAGTGACAAGTGATTAAAAGTTAATTTTCTTTTTTTTTTAAATTACTACCCAAAGGTCCCAAACAATCTCATAATTACGATGCGGATAACTTAAATGAAAGAGAAAATGAAATCGAACATCTGCGGAAGGCTCTCACATGTTCTCCTTAATATATATATATATATATATATATATATATATTCGATCATATTTTGTCCGTGTTTTAAAAAAATATCAATATTTTTAAAAATTAAATTATTAGTCGTTAATACATAAAAAAAACTAATAACGTAAAAATAAATGCACATACTATATAATTAAAAAAAATAATTAATTTCTTAATTAATAAAAATATAAGCTATTGTCTTAAAATATTGTTTAAAAAATTAGTATTTGCTCAATTATTTCTTATATATATATATATATATATATAAAACTCGATTCTCCTATATTCCTAAATTTCCCAACCCTTATTCTTGTTTCTCTTCTTTTTCTATTTTCTATACTAAGAAATTCGCTAAATTGTTGTATTGGGAGAGAACTTTAAGAACACGCTTACCTAGCTATATACCCATTTAATAAGAAACTAACGTTTAGATATGAATAATGCTAGGAATTTAGAATTTATCAAAAAAAAATTTATTCCAAAATATGAAATATGTAAATTGTCAATATATAATTAATAAGTTTATTTTGAGAAATTTATGTATAGTCAATTACATGACTTATCAAAAAATTTGTAAAATTTTTTTTCTAAATTTGTTGGCACCGATTATGTGATTTTTTTTTAAAGATGCAACTTATTTCTCATTCTTCCATTTGTTGTTTTCTGCCTTTATTTTGTAAGATTTTGGTCTTTATAAAAAAAAAAAAAATTGGTTGATTTTTTTTTGCCTAGTTCTTTTCTCACCCATTTTCTTTTATTTTTAAGATTAGATGTATTTTTTTATATTATTTTTATGTACATTTCTTTCTATCAGCTTTGAAAATTATATTTTCCATCTTAATCTTGGGGTTTTTTCCCCCTGATTTTTGCAATTACTTTGTAACTTTTTACGTTTAAACTAAATTCTTTCAATTTTTTCTTTTTACATTTTGTATTTTTTGGCATTTAAAAAATGTTACACGTGTATTATTTTTTGATACAGGTATATCAAATATAAAAATAATTAATTGCTTAATTTTATAAAATTATGACTAAATTCTTAAAATATGGATTTCAAAATGGTTAAAAGTCTAAACAGCCTTAAAAATAATACCTTGGATTAAAATGCATGTTTCAATACTTTTTAAACACAAAATTCATGTTTGTGGACATGCGCGCAACTACTAAACAAAAAAGTCTTGAGTAGTATAATTATAGTGCTTTTCTAGAGTTGTCTTGTCGGTACAAGAGGCAAAGGACACCCGAAGGAGAACTTAAAATGGCATGTTTCAAGCCAAACGAAAAAAAAAAATCATAGAAAGCTATAAAAAGGAAAACTTTGTCCATAAGTAGCTTATTCTTTCTTAATTAAGAATCTAATTGCAAATGGAGAGCTACTCTTAATTATATTGATAACTCCTTTTGATCATAGTGGGCTTATATTATACCCTTTAACTTGGGCGGAAAAGTCCTTCAACCGTAAGGTTGAAATTTTAGGCTCAAATTATCATGTGTGCATTTCCTCCTCTTATATAAATGCATAAATAAATGATGTGACAGTTCTGTAATAACCTGAAATCGGGACTACTCATACGAAAAATTTTATTTTTATTTTGAGGCAAATTGCATGTGATATTTCTCCTGGTTGTATTTTATTTTGAGGGAAAATATTTCAATTTCGGCAAATCTGGCCAACTTTTACAAGTATAAGTGTTTTGTTGCAATTGACGATGTTTTAACTTTGAAATTTTGATTTTCAGCTGGAAATTGATTTCAAAATTCCCAACTCCTCTAATTAGATTAATTATGGCATTTTCTAAATTCTTGGAATTTTTAACAACTATTAAATTGGTTGGGCCACAAAAAAAAAAAAAAAAAGAGAAAAAGAAAAGAAAAGCCCAAATTCCAATTAGGGTTTTATTTTTCATTTCCTCTTCTTTCTTTTCCCCACTTACCAGCCGACCACTTCCCCCTCCCATCTCTCTTTTCCTCCAGCTCCGGCCAGCCTCTCCGCCAGTCCCCAGCCGCGCAACGCTCCTTCCCCTCGCGCAACCAGCACACGGCCCAGCTCCGGCGCCGTTCTGCCTCACCTCCGCGCGCTTGCAGCCGCGAGCCCCGCTCGCCCTTGTCGCGCCTCACGCAGCCTCCGGCGCCAGCCCCTCGTCACAAGCGCCTCTCGTTGCCCTTCTGGTCACGGCCCGAGCAAGCCCAGGCTTTTGAGCGCCTCCGCGCGCCTTTCTCCTCGCTGCAACACCCATAACGCGAGGCCCCGTGTGCGCGCGCCACTCCGCCTGACTCCGGCGACCCCGTGCGCAGTCGGCCTCGTCAACGTCCCCCTCGCGCCGCCCCAAGAGACCCCGGCGAGCCCAGCACTCCCCTCTGCTGCGAGCACGACCCAGCGCCGCTCTCCTATGCGCAGCCCCCGAGCTCCCTTTGCGCGCCTCCTCTACGCGCGATGCCGGCGAGCTTAGCCCGAGCTTCGCTGGGCCTCCTCCTCCCCTCGCCCAGCCACGCGGGGCCCCGATCCGTGCAGTCTAGCACCCAAGTCGCGCTCCTCCGCGGCGACCCAACGCACGGCCTCTGGCGCTGGTCTCTTACCGCTCCGCGCCTCTCAGCGCCGAGCCCTTCCACGTCGTCCCGCCGCGCCGTCCAGCTCGCGCCTCCGTACGCCCGAGCACCCGTGCCGCTCCCTCGCGTGCCCAGCCCCCGCCTCGTCGCGAAGCCAGTAGCGCAAACCCCTTTTTGTGTGTCGCCTCCCCACCGTCCAGCCGCGTCGCTCCACTCACGAGCGTCGCCCAAGCTCGCGCAGCCCTGCGCGAGCAGCTCTGCGCCAGCCAGTCCTCGCCACTCCGCTTCCGCGCGAGACCAGTTCTTCGCTGCCCGTCGTTGATTCGTGCCGTCAGGCGAGCTCGTCGCTAAAGCCATCTCGTCGACGTTGTCGCTGCCGCTGCGAGCCGTCCCTGCTCGCGCTAGGTGAGCCGCTTTAATCGAACTCGTCTTGTTGCGAGAATTTGTTATTATGGTTTCATTGCAAACATTATTTTTGGTTGGTTTGACTTTTGGTGATATTGAGATTGCTCGGTGTTGAAATTTACACCGTTGTGTATGTTTGAGTTAACGTGTCTATAGGGGTTGGCATTTTACCGTGTTTGTGACCACCGTTGGACTTGGTATTTTCGTGTGTTTTGGCTTTGATAAAGTTTTCGTTTACTAGAACCTTTGCGATTTGTTGGATAATCTACAATTTGAAAATTTATAGTTTGAAAGCTTGCGCTATGTCGAGTTTAGTGTTGTAGTTATTAAAAGCTTAAATTAACTAACGGGTTGATTTTGAGCCGAGACTTAGAAACCCGGTAATAAGTTGAACTAATATATGTGTAAAGAGTTTGCTACTCTTGGTGGTTTTAGTGGTCGTTGAAATTGGTGAATTAAACATTTGGTTGGTTTTATTTCCTTTAATGATGATATTTGTACTCTCAAAGATTAGTGTTTTTGGTGATATTATCATTTTGGAAAATCTGATATTTTGTGGAAATTGTGAATGTACAAACTTGAGAAATTGCTTAAGGAAGCGATGATTTGTGAGTTGGAACTTTTAAAGTAGGAAACTTACAAATAGAATTTTCTAAAGAGAGATTTTGTAATCGTTGAATCTCTAGATGTACCCGTGCTTAGACGAGCAGGAACTTAATTTTCTCTTTTTAGACGTGGTTTTGGAAATCTAAAATTTACCAAGAGATGTTGCTTCGGAAGTTTAATTTGGAGATTTAGCGGACTCGCGAAGATTTAGTTTGTAAAAATTGAGAAGTTTTGAATGAACTTTTCAGAAAAAGAAAATGATGCACGTTCTTGTTAAACTAATCCTGTTGGGTGGTATTTTGACAAATATGCCCATTTTAAATGTAAACGAGTTATCGATTCGGGTCACAATTCCGAGTGTTTAATAGCGTGTTGCATTTAAATTCGAAACTTGATTCGATCCTTTTATTATGTCAAAATTGTGCAGGATTACCACCGAAGCACTTAAGGACACACGACCCCTCACCTTCGTTTATTAAAGGTATAACCGAGCGGTCGAAATCGAGTTCTTGTCGTAAAATAATACGACGTTAGAGTTGTGACTTGAGTTTTAATATTGTTGAGATATTTGAGAAAAATGTTAAGTGATAAGTTTTTGAGGCTCGAGAATTATTGTTATTATGATACCTTGAAATATCTTTGATATCGTGTTGAATTATTCTGGTTGTTGTTGTGATTGACTGTGACCGAAATTAGTTCGGTGCTGGGTTGAAATTAGGTGAAGGCTTCGGCCGGGATATCCAAAAAACAGGAGAAACTCTGCCGGATTTTCGGCTCGAAGTTTTGATACGTAGTAAAACTAAGTCGGAAACAAATTAGATTAAAGAATCCCTTTCTCGCCTAGTTAAATCAAACAATATACCTGTTGGCTATGGGATTGACAGACAAATCTAAGTCACCAACGAACGGAACGAGGACACTTCAAATTACAATTTGATATTCTGTTTGTCCACTCTTGGTTAAAGACCGGCTTTGAATAGTCCGTCTATCATTAGAGCAATTATTCGATTTATGTCTAGTAGAAAGTGGCTTTTGACCCTATTACTCGCGTGTTGGACAGATTTGTCGCACGACGAGTTTCAAGGGAGGACGCCACTAGAAGAGAGCCGCGAGGATCGAGGCAAGAGGCTTAGGACCTCAGGTAAGTGGATCTCCACTGTGGCACGAGTAGACTATACCATGCTTGAATTGTGCATGTGTTGAGATTGTGTTAAGCATACGGTGCTTCCAAAATTGTGGCTGTCAAATTATGTGAATCTCTATTCTAGCTAGGGCCGTGAATATAGGCTCTTGATTATGTTCGTCTCGTTTTGTGCAACGAGCCTGCAGGTATGGGACTGTAGGTTCGTTTATGATATGTTGTGTTTTTCTAGGAGTATTGGTACGTGTGTCCATTAATATGTTTATCTGTATGTGGGTATGGGACCACAGACATAAAACTACTCAACTTTGTAGTTCAGGTTCTAGTGTAGGGTGTGGGTTTGTTTGTATGTGTATATGTTAGTATGACTTATCTGTCAGTGGGTATGGGACCACAGGCATAAAACTGTTATGTTATTGTTGAGACTTTATTGCAGGTCAAAGAGAAAATTCTAAGACAAGACAAGGGGAGCGAAAGCAATGTATGTATATGGGTAGGGCCCGACGGGGCCGCAAGTCATGATCGGTTCCGAAATAGCCCGACGGGGCCACTGATTACGTTTTGGGACGGCCCGAGAGGCCTTGGGGAGGTCGGCAGACGACCTTCTTCTGTGATCATACTTTGATCATTTGAGTAGGGCCCGACAGGACCGCTATCATGATTTGGTTCCAAAATAGCCCGACGGGGCCATCATGTATGACAGATTTCGGAACGACCCGAGGGACCTCACGGAGGTCAACGAACCACTTTTCAGAACGGCCCGAGGGGCCTTGGGGAGGAGAGCCATGACCCTCCCCACAGTTTATGATGTGACGATCCGGATCGGCCCGACGGGGTAAAGTGCAATAATGAATTCCGAAACGATCCGACGGGGTCACTGGCCGTAAAAGGTTTCGGAATGGGCAGAGAGGCCCAAGGAGGATGAGTCCTCACAATCATAAAGAATATCGGGACGGTCCGAGGGGCCAAGATCCATAGCATATCCCGAATTAACCCGATGGGGTGATTATGTAATCAATCCAAAACGGTCCGACGGAACCACCGATCGTGAGAAGTTTCGGATCGACCCGGAGAGGGTCCAGAGTTGTATTAAATTCTATAATGACCCGTAAGAGGTCTAGATTGTGAATAAGTTTTAGAACAACCCGTAATGGGTCTAAATGTGTATTGAATTCTAGAACGACCCATGAGAGGTCTAGGTTGTGTATAAGTTCTAGAACGACCCGTAAGGGGTCTGAATGTGAATCGTGTGCACATGTATTTTTATAAGCTGAGTCAGAGAGTTGTGAACTTGAGTGAGATTATAACAAATTATGAGATTGACTTTTGAGTCGAGATTAATGAGTCGTTAAGCCCGACCTCGTTCCATGTCACAACTCTTTTGCAGGTATTGTATCCCGCGTAGGTTCAGCACCCTATCTCTGAAATCTACTTCGCGGGCAAGGTTGCTTAAGAATGACGTTTACTCTTTGGACTATGACGACTCGATTGCCGAGTCCGTCCTTTTGTTAAATTATCGTGTGTGTCTCTTGGTTGTATGTTGCCTGCAGACTTAGCAACCTATTTATCTAATCTACTTACTGGGCTATTAGCTCACTAGTGTGCTCGTGTCGCAGGTATCTTGTCACGAAAGCAAAGAGGGCTAGGCGATAATGACGGGAGCAGCGAGTGTATACGGGACCGACCTGTAAAATTTTACGTGAGCTACCGGCTAATCGTTGGCAAAGAAAGTTTTAAATTCCGCATATTTTATAAATGTTTAAATTAAATCTATTTTGGTTATGATAAGGATTGATAATCCTTATGTTTATTATTGAAAGCTAAATTATGTAACTTATATTAAAAAGTTCAAATTTGTCCGTATTTTTCGGGACTAAATCATCGTTTGGAGTTTTGGGTCGTTACAAGTTCAATATGTAATTACAATGTATAAATACTTAATGTTACAGTTCAATATGTAGTTATATGTAAATGTTAAAAAAAAAAAGAAAAAAAGAAAAGCTTAGATATGGTTTAAGATAGAAGTCAACGTGATAGGAGTAGAGCTAGGTAGCTAAAATTCAATATGGATTCATTGCTGATCAAATTCTAAAAAAAGTGCATTTTGTGTATGGTGTCCATAGCTATTCGCATGAACCATGTTTTCACTTTCGCATTGAACATTTTAGTTTCACGTGTTTTTTTTTGGAATTAATATTCTAATTTGATCAAAAATAAGTTGGACAATAATTTGAATTAGAGCTTTGCTAGCCACGCGTATGTGCAATCACAATCAAGTCCAACGTGGGACCCGCAGCTATAAATAGTTGTGATTGCACAGACACGTGTGCTTAGCATTTCTGTTTGAATTAATGTTTACTATGATTTCAAAGGAATATATATTGTTATGTTGTGATCTGAACCCTAATTTTCATACATATTCATAGTAAGAAAAGAGCATTTCTATACTGTGCATTTGGATTTTGGATAATAGTATTTTTGCTGAATGCTCAAGAAATTTATATATATATATGAATGAGAGTAGAAAAAGGCGGTCCAAACTTGCGGCAAGACTTTGCTTCTTCTCATCTGTAGACAAAGTTGTTATACCCAAAATTTAATAAAGAGAAGAGTGCGATTGAAGAAACATGGAGGACTAAGTGAAGAAATTAAATCAAAACAAAAAATTAGGCGTTTTTGGGTAACAATACCCGCCCGATGTTGATAGGAACCAGAGAATAAATTGAATTCAACCACAAGAATAAATACAAATAACTCACCTCTGATCAATCCAAGGCAGAAACAGATTGTCTTGGCTACTTCTCACGTCTACCACTACTCCTACTCCTAAGAAATTAACTCTTAATTCTCTCCTTCTCTTCTACGTATCCACCTCTCCTAGTTATACCTAATCCCCTAATAAGACATAAGCCCAGCCCATATTATTATTAAATAAACTCAGCCCATTATTATCAAACTCAGCCCATAATTATTACTGTTCACGTCCTACCCTTGCGTCTCACGTAAGTCTTAATGACCGGTGGTCTAACATTACTCCCTCCCTCAAGAGACACCTTGTCCTCAAGGTGGAACTCCGGAAACTGCTGCCGAATCACATCAACGGGCTCCCACGTCGCTTCGTAATCGGGCAAACCCTTCCACCCAATAAGAACTTCACGTCGACCTGCCGCTCCTTGTCGTACACCCCCTACCATGGCCGGCTCCATTATTACCTCATTGTCGTCTGTCAATGCCGGAGGTAATGAGGAAGAGGATGTCTGATCACCAATAGCGCGACGTAATTGTGACACATGAAAGACCGGGTGTATCGCGGAAGATGGCGGTAAGTCTAGCTTGTATGCCACGGCGCCAATGCGTGCAACAATCTTATAGGGTCCGAAGTATCGGGGTGATAGCTTCTCGTTCCGCCGCCTCGCAAGAGATCATTGACGGTAGGGTCGTAACTTCAAGTAAACTTTCTCCCCAACATCAAATTGTACCTCGCGCCGTTGTCCATCTGCATTTTTTTTCATTATTTGCTGAGCCCTCATCAAATGGCGTTTGAGTTCTTCTAGCATACTATCCCGCTCCTCCAGATATTGATCCACTTGGGACACTGGGGTGGTGCGATGGCCATAGTGCACCAAGGGTGGAGGATCACGCCCATACAGTATTTTGAAAGGAGTCGTCTGCGAAGCCGTGTGATACGAAGTGTTATACCAGTATTCTGCCCAAGGCAACCAGCGTGCCCACTGCTTTGGTGTATCCGAGACAAAACACCGCAGATACGTCTCGACACTCCGATTAACCACCTCTGTCTGCCCATCGGTCTGAGGATGGTAAGCGGTGCTCCTTTTCAAAACCGTCCCTTGCATCTTGAACAGCTCTTTCCAAAAGTTACTCAAGAAAATTCTATCCCTATCTGTTACAATTGACTCCGGAACCCCATGCAGCCGCACTACCTCACGTAAGAAAGCCGTCGCCACCGTCACCGCTGTATAAGGATGCCGCAAGAGAACAAAATGGGCATATTTACTCAAACGATCCACCACAACCAGAATAACCGTGAATCCGTCCGATCGGGGCAACCCTTCTATAAAGTCCATAGTCACCTCCTCCCACACCTTCGTAGGCAATTCCAATGGTTGCAGTAAACCTCCGGGTGCCATGGCCATATATTTATTACGTTGGCATACGGCACAACTTGCCACCATCTCTTCGACGTCTTTTTTCATCCCTACCCAATAAAGTTCTGTCGCCAAACGTCGATAAGTCTTCAAAACTCCGGAGTGGCCACCGATTGCGCTCCCATGGAATTCAGCCAACAACTGGGGTATGTGAGAGGAAGTTCTGGGCAAAACCAACCTTCCCCGGTATAAGAGACGTTGACCGTCCAATGAATACCCCGGATAACATGTCTCCCCGCGTAATAAAGCCGAGCGAATTTCTTGTAATCCATCATCCTCGTCAATCTCCTGCATTAGTGGTTCCAACCCTACCACTAATGGAACAGACAACGCCATGAGTTCGGAATCAACAACACGTCTAGAAAGGGCATCAGCCGCTTTATTCTCTAGCCCTGGCCGATATTGAATCTCAAAGTTATACCCCAACAGCTTCGATAACCAACGTTGATGTTCCTCCGTAACCATCCGCTGTTCTAACAAGAACTTCAAGCTGCGTTGGTCAGTGCGGACGAGGAACTTCCTTCCCAGCAGGTACGGGCGCCACTTCTGAACGGCTAACACTATCGCCATAAGTTCTCGCTCGTAAACCGATTTTAGTCTAGCCCGCGCTGTTAGTACTTGACTAAAATACGCAATGGGGCGCTGGTCCTGCATGAGCACGGCTCCTAACCCAACCCCCGACGCATCTGTCTCCACCACAAAGGGTTGGTTAAAATCAGGTAACGCCAACACCGGCACACTTGTCATCGCCTTTTTCAGTTTGTCAAAAGCCTCGGTAGCTTGTTGACCCCACTGAAAATTATCCTTCTTCAGTTGCTCTGTCAGCGGCCAAGCGATAGTACCATAACCCTTAACAAACTTTCGATAATACCCGGTGAGTCCCAAAAACCCCCGCAACTGCTTCAATGTCGTAGGTATCGGCCACTCTAGCATTGCGGCCACCTTAGACTGATCCACCGCCACTCCATCTGCCGAGACCACGTGTCCCAAATACTCAATTTGCGGTTGGGCGAACAGACATTTCTTCATATTGGCATACAGACTGTGCCGTTGTAATTCTCCTAATACTGTCTCCAGGTGTTCAACATGCTCGGCCAGCGTTCGGCTGTACACTAGAATGTCATCAAAGAAGACCAGGACGAACTTCCGCATGTAAGGGCGAAATACCTTGTTCATCAATGCCTGAAAAGTAGCAGGGGCATTCGTTAAACCAAACGGCATGACAAGAAACTCGTAATGCCCCTCATGTGTGCGAAAAGCCGTCTTGGGCACATCCTCTGTCCGCATTCTGATCTGGTGATATCCCGACTTCAGGTCAATCTTCGAAAATAGGCTCGCTCCAAAGAGCTCGTCTAGAAGCTCCTCGATCACCGAAATAGGGAACTTATCCAAAATTGTCTCCTTATTTAGAGCGCGATAATCGACGCAAAAACGCCAACTTCCATCTTTCTTTTTCACTAAGAGCACTGGACTAGAAAATGGACTCACGCTTGGCTGTATGATTCCAGCTACTAGCATCTCCCTCACTAACCTTTCAATCTCATCTTTTTGAATCTGGGGGTATCGGTACGGCCGGACGCTAATAGGCGCAGTTCCCTCTTTTAACACTATGGCATGTTCATGATCCCGCGGTGGAGGAAGAGTTTGTGGCATCTGGAAAACCGCTTCATATCGGGTCAATAATTGCTGTATTTGCCTAGGTATGCCTTCAGTGGAGCGTGTCGTCGTAACTTCTTTCATATGCAGTGACGCCATTACGCCTCCGCCTTCTTTCTTTATCGTTCTGCAAATTGCCTTAAGTGACACCTGAGTTCGGCACAGACTCGGGTCGCCCTGTAGGACGACTAACTGTTCCCCCACCATAAATTCCATAGTCAATCGTTTCCAGTTGACCTTCACGTCTCCTAATGTTTGCAACCACTGCATCCCCAGTATCACATCCGTACCACTTAATTCCAAGGGAAGAAAATCGTCCACCACCTGTGCTCCTTGTACGTCCAGGATTAGCTTACGGCAAATTCCCTGGCTCGTCTCCACTTTTCCGGTTCCCAGCATGACTCCAAAACTCCCAATATCTGTTAGTCGGATATCGAGTTCACGGACTACCCGACTGGCGATGAAATTATGAGTGGCCCCGCTATCAACAAGCACCGTCACCTCTCGTTCTCCAATCGTGCCTTTAATCTTCATGGTGTGGCTCGGTGTGAAACCTACCACCGAATTAAGTGACACCTCAATCGAGTCTAGGTGCGGGTGTTCTTCCGCCTCCACATCTTCCTCGTCTTCGCCTGCAAAAGACTTGTCTTCCCCCTCATCGCATACCGTCAACACTTGCAACGAACGGTCCTTGCATCTATGGCCGGGAGTAAATTTCTCGTCACACCTGAAACACAACCCTTTTGCCCTCTTATTTTGTATTTCCGATTCCGTGAGACGCTTAAAGTTCGAGGTCGGTCGTGGTGCACCGTCTGACTCCTTCAAGACATCCCGCCTAGTCGTCGTGGGTGGAGGTACAGGGCGGCCATTGAAGTTGTTGGGTCGATAGAATGCACCCGATCCCACGCGGCCACTACGCTCAATTTTTTTTGCATTCTCCACCGTCTGTGCCAACCTCATCGTCTCCGCAATCCCCCTCGGCCCATGTGTTCGGAGTGCCGCTCGAATCTCTGGTTTTAAACCCTTCATGAAGTTGCTTTTTAACACATCCTCCGAGAATCCCATTACTCTTCCTGCAAGCTTCTCAAACTGCTCGCGGTACTCCTTAACCGTACTGCTCTGGACAAGTGCGAAGAATTGCTCGTGATAATCCCCGTCTTGTGTTGGCCGAAAACGCTCTAGTACCTTTTCCTTGAACTCTTCCCACGAACTAACTGGTTCCCTTTGTTCGCACCACTGATACCATGCGAGAGCTGTTCCTTCCAGGCACAACGCTGCTGCTGCCAATTTCTCGTCTTCGGTCAACCCGTTCACCGCAAAGTACCGCTCTGCACGATACAACCAGTCGTGGGCGCCCTCTCCCTCAAAAATTGGCATCTTCAACTTACGAATCCGGGAGTCCGGGCCAAAAACACCACGGCCACCACCAAACCCACCGTAAGGTCTGAAATTGGGCCGCTCTCCACGCTACCCGCGACCTCGCCCCGCCTGCTCGGTTTCAGCAGCTGCTGTCCACTCGCCGCCGTGCGCCCAAGGAGGTCGTCCACCGATTCCGGGGGCTGCCCCCCCACTTTCTTGCCACGCCGGACCCCCATCTCCCCATTCTGGTGGGAAGCCGCCGCCTCCAGCCCCGAATGGGCCTCCACCGCCGCTCTCCGGCGGAAGTCCCGAGCCGCCGGACTATTCCCGTGTTGTTCGCCCGCTGGCTTCGTGGTAAGGGCCAGCGCCGCCCCTCTCCCGCCAGCCCTCGAGACCTCCGGTCCTCATCTGACCGGGTAGGGGCTGAGCCGACCAGATCTGGCCGAAATAAGGTTGGGTCGGCCCAATCTGACCGGAACCCGCACGAAACCTCCCCCAATCGCGCTCACCGAGTGTGTCGTCCCCGTCGGGTGCCATCTCGCCCCTCGCCGGCCTGCGCGCATCGCCTCCGGCCCATCCCACCGCCGTTCCGGCTGTTACAGCCGTCACCCACGACGGCCCCTGCTCTCCCGCGATCGGCGCTCCTTCCACCCCTCTTCGCGAGTCCAGATGGCTGGCCGTGACAGCCTTCCCTGCTCGCTGCGTGTATATCGTCGCCGGTCCGCCCTCGCCGCCGCCGATCGTAGCGCCGCCGGTACTCCCCGCCGTCACGGGCACCACGTCCGTTTGGCTTGCTGGTCGTGGCATGGCCTTTCCCTCCATCAAACGGCTTAGCATAGTTTCGAGGTTCGAAAACTGCTCTTGAAACTGATTGAATCGCTCGGTCATCGTGGTTTTCACCGCGCCGATCTCGGACTCCACTGCGATTTTCACCGCGCCGATCTCGGACTCCACTGCGGTTTTCACCGCGCCGATTTCGGAATCCAATTTCTCCTCCAGGGCTTCGACTTTTTTCGTTGCCATTGTCCCAGAAAAGTGCTCTGATACCAATTTGATAGGAACCAGAGAATAAATTGAATTCAACCACAAGAATAAATACAAATAACTCACCTCTGATCAATCCAAGGCAGAAACAGATTGTCTTGGCTACTTCTCGCGTCTACCACTACTCCTACTCATAAGAAATTAACTCTTAATTCTCTCCTTCTCTTCTACGTATCCACCTCTCCTAGTTATACCTAATCCCCTAATAAGGCATAAGCCCAGCCCATATTATTATTAAATAAACTCAGCCCATTATTATCAAACTCAGCCCATAATTATTACTGTTCAAGTCCTACCCTTGCGTCTCACGTAAGTCTTAATGACCGGTGGTCTAACAGATGTTTTATGACCGGGTAATTTCCAGATAATTATCCGATCCCAAAATACCGGAAAAATCCCCGAAAATTAGGATTGGGTCTCCGAAAAATTACCCCGAAATTACTTGGTTTTCCCCGATTTACATTTTTTTTTATAAATCACCCAGTCACCCACAGCGCATTGCACGGTGCAGTTTGCACCACCTACCCACCCACTGCGCACTATTACAAAAAGGAAAAGAAGATAAAGAGAAAAGGGAATTTACTTTTCCTCATGTATCTTGAATATTCGCAGACACAATGGCTTTTACCTTCTAGAGCCATAATTTCAAGTAAAGACAAAAAGAATAAAGTATAGCTATATTAATAACATCTTTTAACACCTGACATAACAAACAATAACATATTTTAATACTTGGCATAACAAACACATGCTGTGACTAAAAAATATTTGCTTAGTGGAATATATACTCGGGTAAATACGAAGGAAAAGCGAAGAATAAGTTTTTAAGAAAAAACCGAATAAAATTCGGGTAATCCGAGTAATATTTAATTTTTACCATCGAGTAAAATCCGAGAAATCATTTTACCTAATTTTTTCCACCGGGGAAGAGAAGGGGAAATTACCCGTCCCTGTATTTGCACGTCAAACAATGCTCAACTCTAGTTTAATTAAAGTCGCTAGATATTCTACTTAATTTCTTCCATTAATTAGTTTTCAAAAAATAATATTATAATAGAATTAGCTAAATGCCAAATTCTTATTAAATGAGTACCATGTACTATAATGACAAGAAAAAATAAAACCTAATAACCGGTTGCGGGCTTGGCCTAGGAGTAATTGTGCACTTGACTTTACTATACATTCAAGTCCCATCTCCCCATAATTGACAGGATATGCAGAATCAAAACTGACCACTTTAGGCAGAAATTAAAAAGGAAAAAGAAATTGAAATTAGCGTACACATTGGCTTTCTTGTCTTCCAAGCAAAAATACTCGGGCCTTGGACTAGAGATGAAGTCATGCAAAATTAGCATTTTTCTAAAAAAAATGGACCCTAAATCAGGTTTTTCTGGCACAATTGCGTTGAGTTTTGCTATCCACTAATGTCTTGATTAAAAAATAAAAATAAAACTAAAAATCCACTAACGTGACTACACGTCTACATGTAATGCCTTATTTTCAAAATGTATATGTTCGTAGTTTTTTACTAGTCTTTATTCCGTATAACCGGTCCATTAGTATACCATGAAACAAAAGTAATATAATTAAAAGTAATTGTAACACATTAAACATATTTAATTTGGAAGATTCTTTAATAGTATACGATTTTTTGCACTATCGATAGTGCACGGCTTATAATAGCTTAAAAATTACATAAAAATAAAAAAAAAAATTTGCACATAAGTACATTACATCGTCTATTTTCATGTTATCAATTCATTTCCCACATTTAAAACTAAAATTATGCTCAACCAGAGATGAAAACAGAAAAACAAGAAAAAAAATAAAAAAGACAATTTTTTTTCATCTTTTTCATAACCGATTAAACATATTTTTGTGTTAAACTTGAAGAAATGAATCGATGAAAAATTTTTATTTTTATGTATTTTTAAGCTATTATAAGACGTGCACTATCGATAGTGCAAAGAGGATGTAATGTGCTTATGTGTACGAAATTTTTTTTTTTTTTTATGTATTTTTAAGTTATTATAAGACGTGCACTATCGATAGTGCAAAAAATAATCACTATTGAAGAATCTTCCAATTTGTTACAATGCCTTATCTTTTTGTTGTTTTATCTTTTCAATTCATTACTTTGGTGTACAAATATAAGGGAGAATATTATATTTACAAATCTAATTTCTATATTAGGGTTTTTACATTAATATTCTATAAGGTGTGTAATTACTAAAGAGGACTCTAGATCTGGTTTCTAAAAAAAACCCAATTTTAGAAATGGATATTACCCCAAAAAAATTCAAAACAAAATTCCTATTATTATGGGATTTAAAAATAAAAAGGTATGCTGATTAATAAATTATAAGAATTGATTAATATTCTCGGAATTGATTAATAATAGGAATTGATTAATTATCACGGAAAAATATTATAGTTACGGTATATGTAATATTTCTTGGTTAATATAATATTTACAGTATTGCTGATATGATATTGCATTTCAACTAACTACTGAATTTGTAGTTTGAAAATAGGATATATACCAGTTAATATATTATTTATTGAATACCTCGTTTGCATTGGGATGGAAACTTCACCTGCCAAACATTTTTTATTAAATTTATTAGTTTAATGTGTGATCTATAGTAATTTTGGTTTATATAATATTACTTGGATAATATAATATTTACTATATTGATATTGTTCATATGTGAAACGTGTTTTTTATATTTATAATATTGACAACATATACATTATAAAATTGATAATATTATATTTACAGTATAATATGTTATTATTTACTGGTAAATATAAGATTGATTGTAGATTCCTATGTGACAGATGTTTCATAATTAATTGAGAAAGTTTTCCTCGGTAAATGTTATAGTTACAGTATATGTAATATTTATTGTTTAATATATTATAGGTGAATATGATATTTACACTTATCATATGAATACAAACGGTAAGGAATAACAAACCAAAATCAGATATGGGTAATGGGTATTCCTTTTAAGGGTATAATTAAAGTCAACCGGGTAATGAGTATTCTTTTTAAGGGTATAATTGTAATTAAAAAAAATTGAAATCTAATTAAGGAAAGTTAGAATATTTTTGTAAATTTCTAATTTTTTCAAATATTTTTGTAAATATTATGTCTAAAGAATATAGATGTGTAATTTTCTCCAAATATAACTGGTGTATTGAATAAAAAGCCTTTTTATTATGGGAATTTTAAGAAAATAGCCACAGTTTACAAAATAATTTTAAAAAATAGTCACAGTTTCAAAAAATTTAAAAACTAGCCCTTTCAGAAATTTCTGACACGTGTCAGAAATTTATTACAGCACATTTTATGTGTAATTTTGTTATTGTCAGAAATTTCTTACAGTGTGTAATGGCTAGTTTTTAAATTTTTTGAAACTGTGGCTATTTTTTGAAAACACACAGTTCAAAATGGTTACTTACCTAACTGACCCTTTTATTATTAGGAAGATAAAAGGGCTCCAATTATAAAAGAGGTTATCACGCAGACTAATTCAATAGGGATATTTGATTGGCACTCCTTGAGTTTTTTCAAATGCCTCTTTGACCCTCCTTGACCAAACTTAATGCCATAAACACCCGTTGTCACAAATCTGCAAGCAAAATTTTGTAAACAATAAAAAAAGTCCTTTTACTTCTATCTATTAATTAAGAAATGGCATCTGGAACATCTATTGTTAAGTTAATTTGAACCATTAATCTTTTATTTAATGGTTGAGACTTCATTTAATTAGGTTTGTTTGAAAGTCAATTTTATTATGTCTTTCTGTGAAGCTTGAGGCCGGTTGCTAAGGAACCGCTATTACGGGCTGGAATTCTCACCGGAGTCCACTGCGAAGGTGACATCATTGGCGAGCAACATGATGCTTGCTACGAGCTCGACATTCTCAGCCAAGCTTCGGCCTGAACCTCATCAGGGCTCTCCAATCTTTGTTGCAAATTCCCAGCCGCTGACCAGTGCATCACTCCATCTATGTTGTGACATCAAGCCCAGGCTTCCCGATAACGGTGAACATAGTACGTCGAACTCTCACCGGCTTCAAGCTGCCACTTCGAGTATACATATTGTTTGATTAATTCAAAAACTAGAGAGATGTTTGAAAATTGTTCGAAAATTATTACTTTTAACCTTCCGGTTTGATAATCTCCTTTATTTGCTATGTTGATTCAGTTAGAGAGGGCAAGCTTTGGGCATTGTACAAGACTTTGCTGAGAATGAAATTTCGTGTTGTTTAACTTCTTAAATAGTTAAATAGAATTTACAAAAGCTTATAACATCTCTTATGTATACACATCTAGAATGTCTAGAATAGTTTAAATTTGGTATTAATCACAATACACAAAAACAAGAACAACAACAGCAAACAAGCAAAGAGATCCTCAATAGAAAGCAAACATTACACTGCCGCGAGATTCTATCTTCCCGACATTAGGTTGACGAGACCATGATTTTCATAGAAGGAGCCAACATCCCAATCTTCGGTGGATGACGAAAGTGTCATCAAAGCTACCACAATTGATCTCATACTCGGACGTAATTGTGGGTTCTCGTGTGTGCATGCTTTGGCAAGTTGTGCCATCTGCAAACAGATCAAACACAATTTAGTTTTTGTCAGATTGGATATCGTGATACTTGTAGAGAACACGTTCAAGTATTTTTCTTTTCTTCACCTTTCGAACTGAGTCGAGAGGGTAATTTTCTCCAAGCCTAGAGTCAATTAACGCACGGAGGTCTTCTATATGATCAGGCTTACTAAGAGCATCCTCAAACTGTAATTCATAATAACCAGATAAAGCTCTTAGTGATAGGTGTTTTCCGCTAGAGACATTTATGTTCCATGCCAGAAATACAAAGGTCACATAAGATTGATGAGTTAGCAAGGGAGTTACCAAACCAACGAGGCCCTTTGACTCAGCACCAGAACCATCTGTCTTTACAATTGCTTCCTTGGCAGAGATGAGTTCATAAAGGACAACACCAAAAGCATACACGTCTATCTTCGGGGACACGTCACCATACTGGGCGTATCTGCAAGTAACACATGCTACCAATTAATTCTAGTTTACACAGACAAAACATGGCATAGAATTATTTTTAGTTCCAAATGTAGTTTATTGAATAAGCAAATATAGTCTGTCAAAGAAAAAAAAGCAAATATAGTAAATACATTATGTTCTCTCCACTTTCAAAGGAAAAAAAGCATGTACTCTCAACAAAAGCCTCCTGAATCGAAGAAGTGGCTCCAGGGACAAAGAAAGAACTCGACAATAGTAGTAATTTGAAGTGAAACTGATTTCAAAACATTTTTAGTATATCAGACATGACAAGAATATTTAAACCCATATCTGTGAAGATGACGAGATATTCAGGTATGACATAGCATTTCAATAACTGATATAGGCCTCTGTTTATTCCCCAAGAAACTGCATAACCCTATTCCTTATGGCTGAGAAATTTTATTTATCAGTAAACAAACAAAGAAAGGTTGCTTACTCTGGTGGCATATATCCAAAAGTTCCCACAAGTCGTGTGGGAAGAGATGAACCACCAACTTCAGTGAGTTTAGTTAGTCCAAAATCTGCAACCTGAAATATTAGTGGTGTTTTTAGTATTCATACATGGATATGCCTGATACTAGATGTTAAAAAGGGAAGTCTACGGCACACCTTTCCATGGAAGTTCTTATCTATCAATATATTCGCTGATTTTATATCACGATGGATATAAACCGGAACAGTATGCTCGTGGATGTATTCAAGACCTCTAGCTGAGTCCAGGGCAATCTGCACTCTTGCGGGCCAAGGCAAAGGCTCTCTCTCTACATATAGTAGGGAATAAAGGTTATGATTTCCATGAATGGGGTATCACTTAAATCTTCATACACACTTTAATCTTACCTGACCCACGCAAGTGTTGGCTTAAGTTTCCATTTTCAATGAATTCATAAACTAGGAAAAGAGATCCCTCGACACAGTATCCAATCAAGCGCACCTACATTGGTTGCCAAATTATATTGTTTAGTTTAAGAAAGAACAGAGTTGATCTAACCAATTTATATTACTAGTAGGCTAAAATATTAAAACTTGATGCGAGGCCTCATTTAGTTGGAAGGCACATTGCTTACCAGGTTTAAGTGATGGACTCGGGTCAAAACCTTCAATTCAGCTAAAAACTCTTTTGTCGCTTGCATATCCATCTTCTTTATTGCAGCTTTCTGCACAGGAGGCGTCATAGGTGAAAGAAATTAAAGAATTTAAGTCACAAAAAAACAGAAAGAAAGCTGTAGTCTATGAATGCTCGTTGTGTCCACATTTATGCACAGAAACACAAACATGATTATCCGTGTGCTCATATACGATATTGAAGTAGCGAGAAATGCACTTTATCAGGCAGAGAAAATTTGTTCAGATAGACTCCTTGTCCTCTTTTTTCATCGTACTATTTTTCGGTTGCAATGAAAATTTCTATATAAAAAAAAATAAAAAATAAAATAAAAGTCAGCCAGAGAAAGTTTCGAAAAAAGTTCTTTAGTTATTGAGTTTTATATTTTACTAGTTTCACTATACACCATTCAATGCTGATGCACTCAGCTTTCATTGTTCAAAACTTGGTTTCGCAAAACCAATTTTGGCTAATGACTTGGTTTTCTTCATACCTATTTCCTCCTGCTATAAAAGATACTTAGAAGAACCAAGATGCATTGAATATTAACTAATTTCAATATACTTTTACTACGACTGTGTCATTTATGTAAATCTTGGTTGTTAGCTATTCATGAGAGAAATTGCCTAGTAGTCTAGGAGTAGAAAAGTTCTCAAACTTCATTTATTTGAGTTGAAGCGGAACCGAGACACCTTAATCACATGTTACTTCATGTGTTCATTTGACTATTTAAGGAACACAAAAGGCGAGACGTAAGAACGTGCCCAAGTAAAAGTAGAATGGAAATTGTCCAAGCAAGGTGCCCAAGTAGAAGCAGAATGTAAATTGTTCAAGCACTTTTTTCTTCTCATTGAACTTCTGTCCACTTTTGTCAAAAGCAATTTGGCGTAAAACGAAAAGGAGATCCTTTCTCCCTTCCTCGTTAATCATCTTCCTTCCTCACAAGTTACATTCGCCAACCAGATATGGTGTCAATATCAACTAGTGCGTCAGTTGTACTAGAGTTATGTGACAAAAGAAGAAACTATAAAGACATATACAATCTGTTAGACAGCCTTGTATAGTATGCTAGATATTTTCTTACGAGTCCATGCTTAAATAGAATGGAATGAAGTTTAGAAACCTACCTCGCCTCTCAGCTCTGCATAGTAAACAGCCCCAAAACCACCTTGACCAATCTTATTAGCAATGCTGAAGTTATCAGTAGCCTTGGCAAGTTCTTCATAAGAGAATTCCACTGATTTCTCAACGCTTATGCCAGCAAGTCCTGTACCAGCATGACCACGCACACTTGCGATTTTGTCCGAGCTACTTTCAGTACCTGGGATTAGATGATGTAACATTACAGAAAGACTGTATACTCAACCCTTAGACTCCACTAAAAAGATATAAGTTAATCCATTTTTTAATACGTTTGGATAGCACCACATCATGAAACTGGCAAAAGAAAATAGTTTGTTCCAAGATGCGAACAAAAATGGTGGAAACTAACTGCGGGAGTAGCATTGCTTTCTGTTATTCAAGTAAGATTTGACCATCAACTAAATACAGAATGAAAAACAAATAGATCAGCTTTACTTGAATCAGAGGATTAAAAAAATGCTGAGAAAAACCATTATCATGCATAATTTAAAAACTCATGTCTTGAATCCACACATATCTTTACAGTTTGGGGCTCGATAGTTTGTTTGACCAAGCTTCTGGTGTTTCTACAAAGAGCTAAACTCAAAGCTACATGAAGAAACCTGTCTATCGTTTATTTAGAGCAATAAGTGTGATATTACTCAAGTTGGTTTTCCACTACATTGAGAAAGATCACTACATGTTAGAGAAAAGATTTATGTAACCTACCATGCAGATGCTGAGAAGATAGATCTTCCGAGGCATCAGAAATCAATTTTACCTCCACCTTCTTCTTTCGGTAAAAAGTGAAATATATACAAACTGCCAATAATAGAACCCCAGCAATGGCTCCCACAATTATGCCAGCGATAATCCCACCAGCCAGTCCTGCTTGGAAAACAAAAACATAAGCTCAAAGTTGCATGAATATTCCACGTAATCATCAGTAGAAGTGCATACCCCCCGAGCTGCAAAAGAGAAGAATAAAAATTATAAATGTCAGCAATCATGGGAAAGGGACAATGTTATGCACATTTTTTTTGTCAATGTTGTATGATGAATTATGAGGTATAAGGAGCTACCTAGAATGCAGTGGCCGGTAGCTGCCAGTTAGATCTGCAAAATTAGAAAGGCAACAATAACATTAATGAGGTAACTTATCAAGACCAAAATGCGAAACAAGAGCTTAAAAAGCAAATAAATGTTTCATCTATTTCCAACTTTAACAGTTTGACCAAGCTCTTCTAGAGGCCAGAACTTCCCTCGATCTATCATAGAAGGCACTAAGCCACTCACCATACGGTAAAATCATAGATCTTTTTGTTTAACCCATCATACCCCAAAAATGACCAACACCAACCACTAGACTCACAACAAGAACAACGATATTAATCTGAGTTCACACCAAGGTTCCAAAAGTTGGATCCAAATGCAGCCTTCGTTATTCGTCACAACTTTTTTCATCACCAGCTCCTCATTAGTGTCAGAGGCCAACCCTGTAATACCGCTTGCAAACGTTCACCCATGGAACATTTGGAGCAAAGGGGCGATTTCCTTTTGCTGGCAGTCACCAATGGAAGACGGGAATGCAATACCATTTATGCAAAAAGACATTTTTATTCATTGAGCTGTTCTAGTCCCCATTAGGCAATTCCTAAATTTACCTTCCTTTCCATCGAATTCTATAACAGGTTAAGAAACACTTAAAAACGGAACGAAAAAGTCTCGATTCCATTCGCAAGAGCGCCGCTCCACTCGATGATTACCAATGCAAACCACACCAAACCATCAACACTCAAAAACACACAAACCAACATTCTCGAAAAATCGGAATTCGAATCCTCACCTCTTCCGGGGACAAACACGATGCTGCCGACGCTGCTGTAATTCGCGGCGGGGTTAAAGCTCTGCAGCACCTCGGCGGAGATATTCTCCGCAGCCGCAACCGTCTCCAATGTGTCACCCTCCCTGAGAGGGTAAGTGACGAACAGCCCATAGTCCTCCGAGACCTGAGGGTCCCCACACGAGCAATTCACCGTGACATTGATCTTGGCGTTGGTGTTGGGGATGTTGTTCTCGTCGTACGAGTTGTACTTCCTCAGCGCCGCCAACGTGGTGAGCTGCGAGTAGTTCGTGACGACCCTCTCGTAGGTGTCGCCGGTGAAGACGTCGTACTCGAACACGTGGCCGAGGAACTCGTCGCCGGCGAGCCGCAGGCAGTCGCACGTGAACGGCACGTGGATCCTGATGCCGGACGTGATGCTGTCCTTGTTCGGAATCTTGCCCTGGCTGTACTCGACGATCGTCTCCACGGTCGTGTCGAAGAGGTTGGAAATCCCCGTCACGTTCGAGTCCGGCCACACGTAGAACGACGCCAGGGCGTCGCAGGTCCTCGCGCACTGCGACTCCGCGGCGCCGATGAAGGCGGCCGCCGAGACCAGCGCCGTCAGCCATAGCCGCAGAAGCGAAGCTCGCCGCGGCTTCATCGGAGTTCGGTCGGAGAAGGGAATCGAGAATTCGGGGGGGGTTTTGGACCGTTGACTGATGATGAGGCTTTGTTTGGTCGGTCTGGGCTTTTCGGTGGTGGTTAAAGATGATTGAAGATTCTAAAATGGATTATTTTTTTAAAAAATTGATTAGTTGAGGGGTTAAGGAAGATAAAGTGAGTTCTATAAATGATCGATTGGCTTAAAGGAGGAAGAAAAGAATTCCCGCGAAATGTTTCGGTTGGTCAGCGGAACAACCAGCGGGTTTTGACCGGACCAACGAAATGCCAATCAGTCTGCAAGCGACGCGTCACGGCGTCTAGTAAGTAGCAGCCAATTTCCCTTTCGGTTCTTTTTTATTTATTTATTTTTATAATAGCTGGTTTGGTCCTTGAATTTTTACTCAGATAATAATTTGATCATTAATTTTTTTATTAACTCTAATAATCGGGAACGTTTTTGTTGGAAACTTTTTAAAAAACCCACCGATGAAAAATAATTCTAAACCATCAAATTTACTTTTAATTTATTTTTTTAAGATACAAGACTTATCAAAAAATAAATTTGACGGTCCAAAACTATTTTCCATCGGTGGGTTTTTTAAAAAATTTCCAACAAAGAATTCCCCCTAATAATCTTTGAACTTTAATAGTCTTTCAACTTTTTATTTTAGGCGTCGCTGTTAAATTTTAGGAATCACTTTTGTCTCCTAAAGTATTGATCATGTGACTTGCGTGTGCATCGGGTCCTAAACAAGAATATTGATAATATCATTGGATATTTAGGGTCTAGGTTTAGCTTTTAGTCCCAAGAAATATCGTAGTTTTTTGGTGTCTTTTCCTTTTAAAAACTACTTATAGTTTTGAGTAGAAGTGACTAGAACTTTATTGTAGTGTCACAAATTAAACTACACTAAACTTATTATAGTTTTTCTTACAAACTACGATATCCACATAATTAATATATTTCTTTATTTTAAAAAATACGTTTTAATCTTATTTTCTTTTCACTTTCTTATGATCATCGAAAGTAACATTTTCAAAGAAAATATCATAGATAAAATCTTGAAATCTAAGAGGAATAATTCAATGTTCGAACTCTTTATTCGAAACGAAAAAGGTCGGGGCATTACTATATCTTTTTCTTATAGAATTTTTGTCTTGAAAATTGAAACAACTCAGGGATTAAACACAATGATGGATCTAGTATAAGACTAGAGGGGGCACAGGCCCCCACTGACATTTTTTTTTTGTACTAAAGCCCTTAAAAAATTTAATAATTTGATAATGTGCCCCCACTGAATTTGTTTGTGGTGCCCCCACTAGCCCAAAAAATTTTATTGCACCCCTTAAAAATGTGTATTTAATTATGTTCCCCACTAGATGTGATCAAAGTGATCACTATATCTTCCCTAAACTACATCTTTCTTTTTTGAGTTTTTTAGGCATTTAACCAAATTTTTGGGTAATTTTTTAGGATTTAGCCATAGTTTCACGAAATTAGGGACTTAGCCATAACATGTAACATTTTTGGTAACATGTAACATATCTACGTGTAAAAACTGTAACATTAAATGTAACGTTGTATTTTTAATTTGTACTATACTTTTACACTATAAATATAAAGTAGAAATTAAAAAAAAACACACACACACATCACGCATAAATTATTAAATGACACTTAAAATGATTTTTTTTAATATGTAATATTTGAAGGTCCTGCTTACGTACCCTAAAATACTTTTTTTAAGGCCTAAAAGGCTTATTGACTTTTCTTCTTTCCTATTTTTTGTTTTTTGAATTTTTTTCAATATTTCTTGTTCTTCACCATTGAGACTTGAGAGACCAAAAAAGATATACGAAAAATTAGAGGCGGCCACTTTTCCATCTACGTCTACTTTCAATTTATGTGGTAGAGACTTTCTTCTATAATTTGTACTGTTTTAACACACTACCATAGTCCATACCATAATAATTTCAGTTTGTTTGCAATCTAAGGTTCCAATTTTTATACAATATCAAGATTTATATTGTGCAGGGATGGTTCACGGACTATAAAGTGTATAATTAAAAGATTTAAACCATTTTCTCAAATTTTGATCATAGCCAAAGAGTCAAATAGCAACAATAAAAATAGAATTCAAAATTTGAAGGGCAATTTTAATTTCTACAATAGAATGTAAATTTCTTAATAGGCTAATTATAAGGTATATATTTATAATAAATTCAAGTATAACAATTAAATATATATTTATGTGCTTAAACACCATATAGTAATGTTAATACTCATGTGTTTATGTTAAAATTTAAAAAAAAATGCTATCAAAGAATGAAACTTTGTCGAGAATGATTGCAATTTTTTTTATAAGTTAAAAAAATGTTATATTTTTCTAATTATATAATTAAGTTTTGTTCATAACTGTGCCCCCACTGAAATCAAATCCTGGATTCGCGCCTGATTAAACATAATGTCTCCCCTCATTACAGGATTTGCTTTATACATTTAAATAACTCAGGATAATGTACCCTCATATCCTCTTCACATTCCCAAGTCGCTTATTCTATTTTGTGGTTTCACCCTAAGACCTTCATTAGCGGGATGACCTTGTTTTGTAATACTCTATTTTCTCTATCTAGAATTTGAATTGGCGTCTTCTCATAATTCATGTCTTCATACTTCTCTATAAGCTCTTGGCTTAGGACATGAGATGAGCTGGATATGTACTTCTTGAGCATGGAAACGTAGAACACATTGTGAACCGAAGCGAGTTTAGGGTTAAGGGCCAACTTGTACGCCAAATTCCCAATTTTTTGTATGATTTAAAATGGTCCCATGTGTCTTGGGCTCAACTTCCATCTCTTTTCGAACCACATTACCCTTTGAGTGGTGCCACTTTCAAAAACACCAAGTCACATACTTCTATTGGCCTTCTCCTCTTATCTGCGTAGCTCTTTTGTTAGCTTGAGGAAGTCTCTAGTCTCTCTGTAATCTTCTTCATATCTATAGTCGTTTCTCTTACGAAATATGTCTTCTCTAGACTAGATTCGCCGGCCTCGAACCAATGTACGAGCGACTGATACTTTCTTCCATTGAGTGATTCGTACAGTGTCATTCATATAGAGGCTTGGTAATTGTTGTTGTAGGAGAATTCTATCAGTGGTCGTCGCTTATTCCTATTCCTACTAAATTCCAAGACACATGCTCGTAATATGTCTTTTAAAGTCTAGATAGTCCTCTCAGATTGACCATACGTCTAAGGGTAAATGCAATACTAAATTTCAGTTGTGTACCTAATACTTTATGTACACACTTCTAGAACTGCGAGGTGAAATGACCGTCTCGATCTGAGATGATCGAAAGGAGCACACCATGAAGCCTAACTATGTTTGCAATGTACAATTCAACTTTTGTATCGAAAATATGACCTTAATCGGTAAAAAGCAAGCTGAATTGGTCAGTCGGTCAACTATTTCCCGAATTGCATCATAGCCTTCACTTGTTCTTGGAAAATCAACGAAAAAAAGTCATGGTGATTTAGTCCTATATCTATTCCAAAATGACAATAAGGCGCAATTCTTTGGCAAGGCGTTTATGCTCCGCCTTAACCCTCTAACAAGTCAGACATTTACTTATGAAGTCCGCCACATCCTTTTTTATTCAATTCCACCAGAACTGCTCTCTTAGCCCTTGGTACATCTTCATTGCTCCTGGGTGAATAGAGTAGGATGTCTCGTATGTTGTAGAAAGTATCTGTTTCTGAATCTCTTTGTCATTGGGCATATAAAGTCTCCCATTTAGATTTAGTATATCGCCCTCAGATAGAGCGAAAGGTGTTTAGGGCATACGTTGTAGCCACTAGTACTCCAACAAGATAAGTACTGCAAAAAGTCATTCACCGTCCACACAAAGAGCAGCACGCATGTTGAATTTTTATTTTGAAACACAATTATATATCTCGACTCTTGTCTCCTACAGAATCTTTAATTCATCGATCAACAGACAAAGATACACATCTATATATGTTCCCAACAAATATGATCTCAAAATCAACAATATCATCATAAAAGATCTTTCGGCCATACTCTCCAAGGCGGCATGTTATAAGGTATCAACAACACCGGTCACATACTGTACAAAAATTTCATCGTGCCAAATGGGTAAAAACCATCACTTGTTAACCCAAGTCGAACATTTCTTGGGTCCTGCTTCAAAATCAGGGAACGTTGCGTTAAAGTGCTTCAACACCTCTCTATCATTTGAATGCCTCATAATCTCATCTTCTTTCGACTTACTTATGTTATGCCATCTCACCTCTCTAGCAATATGTCTCGAGCTACAAAATCTTTTCAATTTGCTAGTGACAGGAAAATAATGTAAAACCTTCTTCGGCACATTTTGTAATGCCCAAAATTTTTTTTTTTGGACTAAATTGTAACGAAAAGTTACCTTGTGGGGAGTTTCTTTAAATTTTCAAAATTTGGGGTTAAAACCTAATTTTTAGGAACTATATCAGCCCATTAAACCCTCTACCTCTCCTCCTTCCCTCACTTTCCCATTGCTCTCTCCCCCTTTCTAAACCCATTTTCGCTCCTCCACCGTGCCATATTTGTGCGCGCTTTCCGGCCACCACGGTGAGAGGCGGCGTGAACCACCACCGGAGAATCGAAGTACAAGTAGTAGGGAACAACAAGGACCCATCATCCAATCTTGGGAATTTCGTGGCTCGTCGGAAATCGAAGGGAAAAATCAGAGAAAACCACGGCGAAGCTTTTGGTCGCTGGAAATTTGGCGAGCCATAACTTTTCGGTCCGAATTCCGATGGACGTGATTCTTGCGGCATTGGATTCCTTAATTTTTGTGGACAAAGTCCATCGAAAATGCCGTCATCAGAGCGGTGCCAAAAAATGTCATTTTTGAACCTCCGTCGTAGATCTAGGTCACCTCGGGAGGAGTTTGGAAAAATGGCCACTACCACTGTGTTCATTGAGTCGAGAGCTTCAAGGCCCAGCCTTAGCTCGTCAAATTCGCTGCTGCCGTTGACTAGCGTTGACCGATCAACTTTCTGGCCAGTCTGGGTAAGTGAACACTCAGGCCTCGTTTCGATCTCCTAAATGCAATGATGAACTCAGTTTAACCTAATTCTATTTGAGCAAGAAGTTTGGTCGACTCAATGTTTCTTTGCAGCGTGGAAACGATAGAAAATTAAAAGGAATTGGCGATCCGTAGATTTTGCTAACCTTTTGGTTGGTCCAAAGAGGTAAGGATTTTATTACTTGCCTTTCGTGAGATATTTTGCGAATAAACGGTAAGTTGGAAAGAAAATGAAAACTAAATTATATTATTTTGTTCTATATTTATGTATCACATGTGAAATATTTGTTGTTGTTTTGAGATGACTTAGTTATTTATGAGAAATATCACGACATGTTTGTTTGGAAATGAGGAAATTAGTATACTTTTGAAATTATTGGTTTGCATTGGATTCATATCGGCACAGTGTACGTACCGCTAGTTACTGTGCAGGTTAGGTCCTGAAGGTATCGAGTCCTCACGGGGTGAGTCTTCGTATGAGGTTGGCCAGTCCACGTTAGTGGACTCTCGTGCCACATGTGGGTTGATGATTTGGATGTTTATTTCCTTTTATATCATTTTGCTATTTGTTGATATGGTTTTGGAAAAAGAAAAGAGAAACATCCTTCAAAATACACACTGATGGAATTATTATTTATCTGTTATTGTCTTGTAAACTCTAACCATGCAGGTTTATGATAACAGTTAAAGTAAAACTGGTAAAATCGAAAACTGAATAATCGTTTCCCTACTGAGCGTGTTAGCTTACTTACCTTTTTATTTTTCCCCTCAGACGGAGTTCAGTGTAACATTCCTGAAGGGGATTGATTGGAGCGTTGGACTGAAGTTAAGCTTGGATCGGCAATCTCTAACTATGTTAACTCTTTTGTGTAAGAATCTAACTACTTTGGGATGAATGTATGAGTTTATTTTGGAATTGACGCTTATCCAATGATGACTGGCCATGTTGGTTTTATTTTACTTATTCTAGGTGCTACACTAAACTGTGGAATTTATGTTGTTTATTTCTAAGTATTTTTATGTTGAATTTCTTAAAATTCCTCAGAGAAAACCATTTGATATGTTCATGAAAAGTGTTTTAAACTTGTATCTATATTTTAAATGATTATTATGATTATTTTTATTCTTAAGTCCCAAACCCCACATAGGGGTGTTACACCTTCTTCCTATTCAGCGTCTTCTTTTCGACCCAACAGCTACTGCCGCATACATGGCACGACTGTATATTTTTATACTCTTTCCAAAAGAGTGCATAGTTATTCTCACATGCGTGGATTGACTTATACCCCAAACCAAGCGAATGCAAGTATTTTCTTGCCTCATAATGATTCTTTAGAAAATCCACCCCTTTAATAATTTTTACTTAGCAACTGCAATATCATACCCATTTTCACATTTGTAATCTTATATGTTACATTCACATAGGGATGGAAATTAAGGTACAGACACGAGACATAACACGAAATAAACGAGTTTGTGTCCACTCTTAACGGGTTTGGGTCTTAAATAGGTCGACACGATAAACTCGATAAATAACTGGATGCACACGATATGAATACAAAGACACGATTATGAACGTGAAGAGACACGATTAGTAAATGGGTTTTTAATAGGTTTACATAAACATGACACGATTATTACACATTTAAAATACATATATATATATATATATATACATTTTTAATACTTGCATATTTAATAAAATTTTAATAAAACTTTATTTAAAATATATATCTACTTTAATTTTATATTTTTTTTTCTTATAAATAATCTTGTTTTATTTTGTTGGTTGGTTTTGTTATGTGTTTGTTAGTTGGACTCATAATCATGTTAGTTTTGTTATTGTTTCTTTAATATAATGTGTTTGTTTTGTAATAGGATTATTAGTTTTATTTTAAACTTGGATCTTAAATGAGTTTAAAATTTAAATGGGTCATAAATGGGTCGAAAATAGGTCTAAACGGGTTGTAAGACCGGTTAGGATCTGTTTATCAAATGGCTCGTATTTGGGTTGACACGACTCATTAAAAGACGATTGTTAAATGAGTCTTAATGGGTCGTGTCTGGGTAACACAAAATTAAATGGGTCGTATTTGGTTTCAAATTTTGGACACAATTTATTACTTCAAAAATAGCTAGTTTTAAAGTAATTGAGTACCTACACCATTAAATTATAATATTTTTTAATTTTTATAATATATAAATAGGTGAAGTAGGAAAATACTAAAATTTACACAATAATAAAAATAAGTATCTAAGTTTTAAAGTAATTGAGTGCCTAGCCAATTTATTAAGGGAATTTTAATAAAATAGCCATTTTTAGAGGGTAATTTTAAAAAATAGTCAATGTTTCAAAATTCTAAGAAAATAGCTATTCATAAATTTTATTATCCTTGTAAAAAATTTATTACAATAAACTTTGTGTAATTTTGTTATGATAAGAAATTTCTTACATTTATAATAAATATTCTATGGCTTTTTTTTTTTTAATTCTGAAACTGTGGCAACTTTTTAAACATATACTTCAAAATTGCTATTTACTTAACTGACCCATTCATTAATGAGATTTTTAAGAATTTAACCAATTTTTTTGCTAATTTTTTAAGAATTGGTCATAGTTTCATAAAATTAAGGATTTAGCCGTAACATACGTGTAACATAATGTTACACGTATGTTATATAACATATTATGTTACGGCTAAATCCTTAATTTTGATATTCTATGGCTAAATGCTTCAAACTTTACGTTTAAAATGACTAATTTCTTAACTGGTCCTTCATTAATTACTTGCACATAATTTCAACCACTAAGCGAGTGACCACAAATTACCACAATTTAAGTAATTAAATCAATTAGGTATTGTGGGGAGTAAAATTTGAGGGAGTGTACGGCAAAGAAGAATAGTGACCCAAGTCCACAGTCAAAGGCTTCCCGGATAGAGTCGCCTTTAATGTGGGGGATTGTTTGGGCCCGGCTCGTCAAGTTGGGCTTCGATGGAGTACTGATCTTGGATAAGGTACTGGATTTGGATAAGGCACTGGATTTGGATAAGGCACTGGTCTTGGATAAGGCACTGGATTTTGATGAGGCACTAGATTTGGGGATCGTCAACACGATTCGGCGAGCCAGCAATAATGTCCCCACAGTGAGATGCCGGGTGGTGAGCTGGAGTGGCAACCACGAAGGGAAGCACCCCTACCCTACGCTATGTGAGCCAGTATCTGCAAGAAGTGAAAAGATAGATGGGTTGTAGAAAACCCGATGATGGCCATAGCACAAGCTTTTCAAGTTAAGAGGTTAAGGCTTGATATCCATGATTTGTAATGAAATAAGCCAAATTCATGCTCGGTATACAGAATAGTGATGATATTATGGAATATGTAATAACTTAGCCGAAATGCGTATTTTGGTGGTCAACTTCAATGCACGAAACGCATAGATATGCATGAACAAATAGTCTATTAACATGTCGAGAAGATAATCAAGTTACGTATTGACGATAATAATGTGTACATTTACGTAATCAATCAATCAATCAAACATGTATAATCAATCCATATTATAAAGAAGTAATTCATTATTAGCCAATATGGTGATTGGGTAGTATGTTGGTAGTAGTGGCCATGATCGGCAATGGGCGTAGCAGCCGTGATATGATGGAGTGAAGGCATATAGCCAGGGCCTGAGGCCGTAATGTAATGAGATAATGGCGTATAGCCGGGATTGAAGCCATAATTGTGGTATATAATTGTATGAATTCATTAAATCATTGTTAAAGGATTTATCCTTCATGTATATGTCAAAGCAGGCTTATCGAGGATTTTTATATCAAAATGCCCTTGTGATAATCATAGAAAGCCACATAGGAATTGGTCTCTGGGACATCATATGTGTGGGGACGCAATAATCCACTCACAGCTAGCGGTCCATTTCGGACGATAAGATAGATGGTCCCTGAGGGACAGTAATGATAAGCGTGGTCCCGGAGGATGATAATTTAATGGCTTGTGAGTGGACGAACAAGATGAGAAGAAAGAAAACCAGCGGAGGATTATTCAAAAGGGCACCATTGATAGTAAATTCCTCGGTTTACGTGATAAGACATATATATTTGGGACGGCTTCTAAGTCTACGTTTATGCACGTAATCAAATGATGTCACATAAGCATGTGAGGTGGGTCCTATCATAGTTATACTATATGACATGTAAAGGAAATGTTCGTATGACATTTTTGACATGTGAGTATGAGATATCATGAACTAAGAAGGCAAATAATTTTGTAATAATCTTATTTCAAGTAAAGTAAACAAGTAAGTATATGATTGACATGAATGAAGACCTAATCAAGCAAAACACAGTTTTTAATACAATCAGGACTATATCAAATAAAACATATGATCATGTATGATAAGCAAAGTACGTGAACATATATATATGAACAAATGTATGATCATGATATGTGAATAATTTGTATGCCATGACATTTATGAATATCAATGATAAAATAATATATGTAAAATATGACATACTGCGAAATAACCAAAGGATATGAACCCGTCGACTTTGAATGAAGTATATAGGGACACTTCATCGAACGGTTGGATTATTTACGTCATGTCATGGCGAAGTAAGCATGTCATGAAACGCCCTATTCCCGTTGGCTTTATAGAGACGCATAGGAACGTTCCACCAATCGGTTGTTCGCATCATGATGTAACAGGCCAAAATCATGTTACGATGCCCTATGTTAATATGGATGTCACACTGAAATGTGGGGCCGAATAACGGTAACCACCACAATCTTAGGTGACGGCCGAAAAAATGGCACGGTGCCGGGACAACATGTGAGTCAAATCCTCAGACACTGACCGAAGTCACGTCACCGGGACAACACAAAGTCAAATCCTCAGATGACGGTTTTAGGAAATAGTTTATAACAGGAATGTAAATAACAGTAATGTAACTTGCAGAAATATAAATTACAGAAATATAAATGACAGAAAGGTAAATGACAGTAATGTAAATTGCGGGAATATAAATTGCAGAAATATAAAGAAATGGTACAGTGTCGGGACAACACATGAGTCAAATCCACAGACACTGACCGAGATCACATCACCGGGACAACACGAGGTCAAATCCTCAGATGACTGTTTTAGAAAATAATTAGTAACATAAATGTAAATGACAGTAATGTAAATTGCAGAAATATAAATGACGATAATGTAAATTACAGGGATGTAAATTGCATGAATATAAATTGCAGAAATGTAAATTGCGAGAACATAAATAGCGAGAATATAAATTACAAAAATACAAAGAAATGGTACAGTATCGGGACAACACATGGGTCAAATCCACAGACACTGACCGGGATCACATCACCGGGATGACACGAGGTCAAATCCTCAGATGACGGTTTTAAGTTTTAAATGAATAAGCATAAGACAATGTGATAATGGTAGTATAATATGATAATAATATGTAACAGAATATGGATTAAAGCATGACATAATAATATAGGTGTTGGTGTAGAATTTAAACCAACGCCGTGATCCGTACCTCTAGTGTGTGATATGGCAATGAATAGTGGAAGTTTGAACGGAAATTAAATACTCGGAGATTTTTTAAGTGGTTCGACCCTCCGCCGGAGTAATAGTCTACGTCCACTGTGTTTATAGTATTTCCAAATTAGGAATTTACAGAGTAATTTTTTCCAAACCCCTTTCCCCTTCTCCTTTCCTTCCTTTTATAGGAGTTCCGAAAGAGAGGGAGAGGAAAGTGCATTAAATGCGCCTCATCTAATCTCCCTTAAATCAGGGGATTAGGTGGCCTTATCACAATCAACCATACCCTGCCCTAAAAACAGAGGGTTGGTTACTAACTAATCACCTCACGTCTATCACAAGTGAGGCGTCTATAGTATATGTCAGAGGTAGCTACCATCGGGAGCGATCTCTCTGTAGCTATCCGTGCTTTACCCTTCGTCCGGGGGCCTCCCGCTTTCCTGATCTTCCGCGAATGCGAGGTTAATCACGAGTTCCACTCGTCCCTGGACGTGAGGGGTCCCCAGCTCATCGATCTCCCCCCGTGGACCTTTATTCATGCCGAGTTCTACCTTCGGGATTGTTTATTCCAACGACCCTCGCAGACACAAGCGCGAGGTCGACCTGCACTTCTTGGTGCCGTGGACGTCAACGCTCTTGCTGACGTGGCGGATCTTCGTCGTCACTTGGACACTTTCCCTGGAGGCTTCTCGTCTTCGATGACGACATCCTCGATGATACATCCTCGGGTGAAAATTAGCTAACAACATCTGCCCCCTAATCCCCGAGGACACGCGTCGTGCCTTCTGGGATTTCTTCCTAGGTACGCTTCTCTACTGAAAAGCCGCGCCGTTTGAGTGACGGGCAGTTAATGCTCTGACACACTTTTCGGGGAATTTGCCTTTTTCGGTAATATTGGGTGACGTCAGGCAATAATTACCTCACATCGAACCCTTTCAACCGTTAGATGGCGATGGAAAGATTCCCATCCGACGGCCCGGGAGTGAGCTTGAGGTTCGGAGACGAAACGGCGTGAGACGAAAGGACGCGAGATGAAACGGCGCGAAAGGACTTCGCCCTTTTTGCCCTCTCTGCCTATAAAACCTTTCTCACTTCTCATTCTTCGAACTTTTGCTTTCTTCGCCATTTTTCTCAGAAACCTACGAGTCCGAACCCAAAGCATTTTACGAGATTTCCGACGCTTTCTGACCTTCTGCAACGCTACGAGCCCACCGGAGTTTGAAGGTTTCGTCGACGTTTCTGACCATTTAAGGTAAGCCATTCGACTCTGCAGAGCTTTTCTTTCTCTTTTCTTTCTTGTGTGGGGTTTTATGGGGTGACTCACTGGGCTTCTCGGCGTCCTCAGAAAGAAGAAAAACATGTCTCACCCGACATCGCCGTCCTCCGGCGCCGGACTTGAGACCGGCTCCGCCGCTCCGCCGACAATGTCTCCGCCACAATCGCCTGTCGCCGCCAGAAGATCGAAAAGGGTGAAGACCACCACGGCCGTGCCAGACCCTTCCTCAGCATCTGCCGAGGAAAGACCCGGCGGGTCCGGCGCCGTCGCCGCTGCTCCTCGATTCGCCGTGGCTGGGGGCGTCCGACCTCCACGGGCGCCGACCGCCGACGCCGCCTACCCCCCGGAGTCTTCGGCCACACTCGCCGCAGACGACAAGGTCTCCAAGTGCTCTAAAACTGATGTGGAGCACATCCGGGAGCAGTTCCACCTTCCTGCGGCTATTACTACTAGGGCCATGTCCGCGGTGGAGCGTTCGACGCGACCTCTGCCCTTGATGGTAGCCTTTAACAAGGCTATCATGAAGCACGGTGCGAGGCTCCCGCTACACTACTTGGTTCGCGGTGTCTTGGCAAACTGGGGTCTCGCTCCAAGTCAACTCAACCCCAACGCCTACAAGATCATGGCCGGGATGCACATCCTATGGAGGCTGTGGTTCGAGGTGGACATATCCATGGAGGAGGTCTGCTACTTATACAAACCCTCATCCAAGAAGTCTGAGGTGGGATACTTCTTCTTAGCGCCGTGGGAGAAGAAGAAGATTCTAATGACGAACCTGTCCTCGTCCTGCGAGGGGTGGAAGGACAGGAACTTTTGGGTCGGGGGGGATTTTGACCCGTGCGGTTCCATTCAGGGAGCTCAACCCCTCCCACGAGCCTACCAAGTTCCTGGTGAGTCTCCTGATTCTCAGTTTTTTCTCTCTCTTTTGCGTGTCGCCGTACTAACGTCCATGGTTGTGAACAGATTCCTTCATCCGCACTTCCGTGACCGCGGAGCAAGAAGAGCGGATTAACATCGCCCTGGCCTACCCCGACGAGGCCAGGGACGTCCAGGCCCTCGTGATCGAGGACAACCTGATCGCCCACGGGTGGATCAGGAATCGCATGGAGCTGGACCCGGACCAACTTCGCGGTCAGAAGTCGGCCCGAAGCGGACCAAGGCCCCGGCGGGGGGTTTTTGGGAGTACGGCCACTCCCGCCCCATCGACAAGAAAAAGGGCGGCCACCTCTTCAAAGAAGCCCGCCGGCCCTAAGACCGCGGCTGCTCCATCCCTCCCCCCGTCCGAAGAGGCCGAGGACAAAGAGGAGGCCTCGGAGACGCCCGAGGAACCCTTAATGCGGAAGAAACGATCACCGAAGGAGCATGCTGTGGCTCCAGAGGTTACGCCTTCCGCCACTCCTCAGGACCCGGGGTCCTCTGGGATAACCCTCGGGGGTGCCCCGTTTGGCGAGGCGGCTCGCCAAGTGCTCTCGGATACTGCGGACATCTTCGGAGAGCAGCCGCCAACTCCCAGCCCGCTAACCAACCTGGCGCGGGATCCTCTACTAAGCGTGGAGGATTTCATGGTGGAGCAGGCCGATCCATCCCC